>JAKSZT010054193.1:10575027-10736725 GCA_026826555.1 Tolypeutes matacus | reverse complement strand
TTTTTTTTTTTTTTTTTTTTTTTTTTTGGTTACTGCATGCCTGGAATATCTTTTTCCAGACTTTCACTTTCAATCTATTTGTATCCTTGGGTTTAGGATGAGTTTCTTGAAGACAGCATATAGATGGCTCATATTTTCTTATCCATGCCATCTGTCTGTGTCTTTTGCTTGCAAAGTTTAATCCATTAGCATTCAATGGTATTATTGTAAAGGCAGTTCTTACTTCACTCATTTTGATCTTTGGGTTTTATCTGTCATATCTTGTTTTCAATACTCTTTTCATACTTTGCTACTTTTACAGATATAATCTTCACTTCTAGATTCTCCTCCAAGGCCTTCTCTCCTGTCTTTTCTTTTCAGACTGTAGCACTCCCTTTAGTATTTCCTGCAAAGTCAGTCTCTTGGTTACAAACTCTCAGTTTTTGTTTATCTGTGAATACTTTATACTCGCCCTCATTTTTGAAAGACAGTCTTGACAGATATAAGATTCTTGGCTGGCAGCTTTTCTCTTTCAGCATTTTAAATTTATCATATCACTGCATTCTTATCTCCATGGTTTCTGATGAGAAATCACTTAATCTTATTGAGCATCCCTTGTATGTGATGAATCTTTCTCTCGCTGCTCTCAGGATTTTCTCTTTATCTTTGGCATTTGACATTCTGATTATTATGTGTCTTGGAGTAAGTATATTAGGACTTATTTGGATAGGAGTATGTTGTGTTTCTTGGACATGGATATCTATGTCCTTTATTAGGGTTGGGAAATTTTCTACCATTATATCCTCAAATATTCCTTCTGCCCCTTTTCCCTTCTCTTTTCCTTCTGGAACACCCATGACATGTATGTGTTCATGTATCTTGCCATCATTTATTTCCTTGAGAATTTTTTCAAATTTTTCCATTGTTTTCTTTATCTGTTTCTTTGTAAGTTCACTTTCAGAGACCCTGTCTTCATGCTCACTGGTCCTTTCTTCTACCTCTTCAAATTTGCTGTGATATGCTTCAAGTGTATTTTTAATTTCATTTATTGTGACTTCCACTCCCATAAGATAGCTATGTATACCTTCCAATTCTTCTTTGTGCTCACCCAATGTTTTCTTGATGTCCTTAATCTCTTTATTGAATTTATTAAGGAGATTTATTTGAACATCTATAATTAGTTGTCTCAACTCCTTTATGCCATCTGGAGGCTTAGTTTGTTCCTTTGACTGGGCCATATCTTCCGTTTCTTGGTATGGATTGTAATTTTTTGTTTTCTGATTTACTAGATGTATCTATTCCTGGTGCCTTTTCTCTCTTTAGTCTAGTGCTTTCTATTTGATTGGCTTTATGCTACAGCCCCTCTTTGATACTTGGTTCAACTTAATTTGGAAATTTATAGTGGCTCATAATTAGCCAATCTGAAATTTTCACCCTTTTTATCTGTTTCTTGCCTTTTCTTCCCTGCTGGTTGTGAAATAGGAGCTGAGGATGTGGTTGCTACTGTAAGCCAAGGAGGCTTAAGCTCCCCTAGTTACCCGAGGATTAATGAAGCTTCTCCTTTCTTTCTACCCTGCTAGAGGTAGGGAGGGAGCAACAGCTATGTGAAGTAATCCAAGCCATGCATGCCCAGACCATCTGTAGTTGCTTGGAGAGACTGATGAAGCTCCACACCCCTTTCTACCCTGCCTTCTGTAGAGATGGAGCCACAGGTGTGGGCAGCAAACTAAACCATACAAGTCAAAACAGACTGCTGTTGCCCAGGTATACTGATGAAGCCCTGGCCCCCTCCTCCCCTGCCTGGGGCAGGAATGAGCCTCCAATGTTCCCAGCAATCTAGTCCATGCAGGCCAAAAGCAACTGCAGTTTCCCAGAGAGGGTGAAGGATCACTGTCCCTCCTCCTGCTCTGTCAGGGGCAGGGCTGGAGCCACAGATGTGTCCAATAATGTAGTTCATGCAGGGCAAAAGCAGCTGCAGTTGCTCTGAGAGGGTAAGAGAGCATTATCCCTCCTCCTGTTCTGTCAGGAATGGTGATGGAGTCACAGATGTGTCCAATTTTCTAGTTCATGCATGCTGAAAGAGGCTGCAGTTGCCTTAAGAGGGTAAGGGAACACTGTCCCTCCTCCTGCTCTGTCAGGAGTGGGGATAGAGTCACACATGTGTCCAGTGGTGTGGGCTGAAAGCAGCTCCAGTTGCCTGGAGAGGGTGAGGGAGCACTGACTGTTCTGCCCTGCCAGGGGTGAGGATGGAACCACAGGGTGCCCAACACTCTAGTCCATGCAGGCCAAAAGTGCCTACAGTTGCCCAGAGAGCTTAAAGAAATACCACCTCCTCCTATCCTATTGGCATCAGAGATGTATCCACAGGTTTGCCCACCAATCTAGACTGTGCAGGCCATAAGTAACTGCAGTTGCCTGGAGAGGCTGAGAGTGCACTGTCCCTCCTTCTGCCCTGTCAGGAGCAGGGATGGAGCCATAAATGTGTCCAAGAATCTGGTTTGTGTGGGCCGAATGCACCTTCAGCTGACTGAAGAGGCTGGCCCCTCAAATTCCTCCCTGCTGGAGGTGGGGCTGGAGCCTAGGCTGGGGTTGCAATCTGACCTGGGTGGAAAGAAGCTGGCCCCTGCCTTCACAGGGATTTTCAGTCAGCCCTACTTCCCCTCATGCCCGGGATGGCGTTAAAATGGAGGCTAATGGCCTCTTTCTTACTTGGACAGGTTCAAACTTTAGCTGTACTTAGGATTGGACTTTAGCCAGTCAAATTTACTAATCAGTAGCTGAAAATGGTGCCCAACCATCTATTCCTCCCCCATTTTTTGGAAATGGAGCTTTCAACCCCAGTCAGAGAATAGCTCCTGAGGCGACTTGTGCCACCAGTGGAAGATGGGCACTGGCCTCCACAGGATGAAGTGCTCTACTCATGAATCTTCACTGCAGATGGGCAGTGTTCTCCTTCCATTCTTCTAAAGACGTTGCAGACTGGTCATCTGGTCCCTGATCCTCCCAAACTAGTGATTTAGATAACTCTGGCTGATTACTAACTGCCCTGTAGGACAAGCTGATTCTTGGAGCTCCTTATTCTGCCGACATCTTGCCCCCTCTCTCCATTTAGTTAACTTTTAACTAGCATTATTCGGGACTTTGTGGCCAGCCTGTAAAGATTCCCAGATCTAAATTTTTTTTTTTTTTTTTTTTTAACAGGAGGTCCCAGGGATCGAACCCAGTTCCCTCCATATGGGAGATGGACGCCCAACCGTCTGAGCCACATCTGCCCCCTAGATCTAAAATTAATACCAGACTTCCAGGAAGATGGCGTTGAAGTAGGTAGGAAGAGCTCAACACTCTCACAAAAACAATGGAGGAAGGTCAAAAAGCTACCTGAGAGTGCTGCTTTGGGGATCTACAGAAAAGGATATTGCTGTACATCATACAGGAGGGAAAGGGACAGAAAGACAAGAGGCCAATGGAAAACTGTGAGTTACTTGCCCTTGGGGCTGGGAACAGCACATAACCTCGAGGGTGTTACCGAGGCAAATAATCTCGGTAAAACCCCTGGCTCACTGCAGTCAACTGAGTGGGAAATAACATTCCCTGGGAGGAAGAAGGGTCTGGCAGAAGGTGGAGAGTGGTTTCTTTTCAGTGAATGTGGCTCTCTGAGTCCCCTTTGAATCTAAAAAAGACCTAGGCCAGCACTGAAGCAGTCCCAGGGAGAGGGGAGGGGGTATCTGATCAGGCAGGCTATCATACCCAGCTTCCCTGGGAGAGAGAGGGACTAGGTCAGTGAAGGGGTGGAGAGAAGTGCCTAACCAGCCTGGGTCCTGCAAACGGTTAGAAGCCCCACTTGCCTGAGGGAATGGGGGCAGGAAGAGCCAGATAAATTTTCAGAAGTCTGCTTAACCTGTGGAGTGTGTGTAGCTCAGTGTAGGAAGTCCTACCTTGCATATGTGAGGTCCCTGGTTCGATTCCTGGTTCGATCCACCAGGTTATCAGGCACCCAGCTGGCACCTTATGACAAGGAATGTATAGACTGAGATTTTTTGTTTTAGGTTTTTTCCATCTGTTATTTTATATTTTTCATTTTTTAAAAATTCTTTATTTTATTTGCTAAAACCAAGTACCTCTCTGGTGGAGGACAGGCAGAAGGGTGATTGACTGGTGGGCACCAGCAAGCTGAGATGGTTTCTAGAAGCCTAAGTACAGAGCCTGATTTTCCTGGGTTGTTTTGTTTTGTTGTTTATCTTTTCCCTTTTTTGTTTTCTTTTTTTCTTTTACTTATTTTTCCTACTTGCTCTATTTCTTTTCTTTCCTATATTTTATCATCTTCTGTTTTATTTTGCTTTTCTTTCATTCCACCTCTTCTTGTTTGGTCTTCATTTTGTCTTTTTCTCTTTTCTTATTTTTTTTGTTTTTGTTTTCTTCTCTTCTCATCATTCCAGCCTTTCACTTTATTCTATTTTGTTTCTATTTTTTTCTTGTTTCATTTTTTTATCCCACATTTTTTATTCTTATTCCTTTGTATTTTCTATGATTTTTTACTCATATTACTTATTTTCCTGGCTCTTGTATGGTTTCTCTTCTATGTTCTTTTTATTAGTAGTACTATTCTTCTTCTCTTCTCTCTTTCCTATTCTATGGTCATAATATTTTTTTGAAGAAAACGCAGGCAACTACAAAGAAATAGAATAAGAGGAACCAAGTGTCAAAAAGGAGTCTTACCATACACACACACACACACACAAACAAACAACAACAACAACAACAAAAAAAAACCCTAGAGTAGAAAGAGAAGGTAACCAACTGATAAGCCCATCAAGATAAACAGATGCCTAGAAAACAACAAAAAATTTCAAGCCATACTAAGAAACAGGAAGACATAGCCCAGTCTAATGAACAAACTGAAAAACAGGAAGACATGCAGAAGATGGAACAACCAACCAAGAATGCCCAAACTAATATCATGAATCAACTTAATGAAGTGAAGGAAGAAACAAAGGATATTAAGAAGACACTGGGCGAACATACTGAAAAAATTGTAAACATACATAAAAATATAACCAATCTGATGGTGATGAATGGCACAATACAAGAAATCAAAAATACACGGGAAGCACATAACAGCAGATTTGAAAAGGCAGAGGAAAGAATCAGTGATGTTGAAGACAATACCACTGAAATCAGACAAATTAGAACAGATGGATAAAAAGAAAGAAAAAGTCCAACAGGGACTCGGGGATTTGAATGACAACACGAAATGCACAAATATACACATGATAGGCATCCCAGAGGGAGAAGAAAAGGGAAAGAGGACAGAAGGAGCATTGGAGGAAATAATGGCTGAAAATGTCCCAACTCTTCTGAGGGACATGGATGCACATGTCCAGGAAGCACAGTGCACCCCAAACAGTATAAATCCTAATGTGCCTACCCCAAGACATATACTTATCAAATTGTCCAATGCCCAAGACAAAGAGAGAATAGTGAAAGCAGCAAGAGAAAAGGGATCCATCACATACAAGGGAAGCTCGATAAGATTAAGTGCTGACTTCTCATCTGAAACCATGGAGGCAAGAATGCAGTGGTATGACATAGTTAAGGTGCTAAAAGAAAAAAACAAAACAAAACAAAACAAAAACTGCCATTCAAGAATTCTGTACCCAGCAAAGCTGGCATTCAAAAATGAGGGAGAGTTCAAAATATTCACAGAAAAACAAATTAAGAGAGTTTGTCAACAAGAAACCTGTCTTTCAAGAAATACTAAAGGGAGTTCTGCAGGTTGAAAGGAAAAATAGGAGAAAGCGGTTTGGAGGAGTGTGTAGAAAGGAAGATTATTAATAAGAATAACTAAAAAGATAAAAAGAGAAATAAAAACAACATATGACATACATAGCCTAAAGAAAATATGACTAATGTAAGTAATGCCTTGACAGTAATAACATTAAAGGTTAATAAATTAACTGTCCAATCAAGAGACATAGATTTGCAGAATGGATAAGGAAATATGACCCATTTATATGCGGTCTACAAGAAACTCATCTTAGACCAAGAGATGCAAGGAGGTTGCAAGTGAATTGTTGGAAAACAATGTTATATGCAAACAATAAAAAAGGGAGGGAGTAGCTATATTAATACTGGACAAAACAGACATTAAATACAAAACTTTTGTAAGAGACAAAGAAGGAAACTATATATTAATAAAAGGGGTATACTGTCAAGAAGAAATAACAGGCATAAACATTTATGCATCTAATCAGGGCAACTCAAAACACATGAGAAACACATTGGAAAAACTAAGCAGAGAAATAGATGCCTCTACAATTATCCTGGGGGACATTAATACATCATTACTTCATTAGACAGAACATCTCGACAGAGGGTCAATAAAGGAACAGAGACTTTGAATAACACATTACAGGATCTAGACCTAATAGATATATACAGAACATTATACCCAAATTCAGCAGGGTATACATTCTTCTGGAGGACACATGGATCATTCTTCAGGATAGAACACATACTAGGCTACAGAACAACTCTCATCAAATCCAGAAAGATTGAAATTATATAAAGTAATTCTCTGACCACAATGGAATGAAGCTTGAAATCAGTAAGAGGCATAGAACCAGATTAGGCACAAAGATATGGAAGTTAAACAACACACTCTTAGAAAATCGGTGACTAAAGGAGGAAATTGCAAAAGAAATCAATAACAACCTTGAAATGAATCAAAGCATATGGGATGCAGCAAGAGCAGTGCTGAGAGGGAAACTGATAGCCATAAATGCCTATATTAAAAAAGAAGAAAGAGCTCAAATCAAAGACATAACTGCACACTTAGAGGAATTAGAAAAAGAACAACAAACTAATCCCAAAGCAAGTAGAAAGAAAGAAATAACAAAGATTACAGCAGAGCTCAATGAAATTGAAAATAAGAAAGCACTAGAAAAATTAACAAAACCAAAAGCTGGTTCTTTGAGAAGATTAATAAAATTGACAAACCCTTAGATAGACTAACAAAGAAAAAGAGAGAAGATGCAAAAACATAAAATAAAAAATGAGGAAGGGGATATCAACACTGACCCCACAGAAATACAGAGTATCATAAGAGGATACTTTGAAAAATTGTATGCCAACAAAATGGATAACTTAGATGAAATGGACAGATTTCTAGAAACACACAAGCAGCCCAGGTTGACAAAAGAAGAAATTGATTAACTCAGCAGACCAATCACAAGTAATGAAATTGAATTAGTCATCAAAAACCTCTCAACTAAGGAGAGTCCAGGACCAGATGGCTTCACAGGTGAATTCTACCAATCATTCTGGAAAGACCTAACATCAATCCTGCTTAAACAATTAAAAAAAATAGAACCGGAGGGAACATTGCCTAACTCATTCTATGATGCCAACATCACCCTAATACCAAAGCCACATAAAGACGTCACAAAAAAGGACCAATCTCTCTGATGAACCTGGATGCTAAAATCTTCAACAAAATACTTGTTAATCATATTCAACAAAACCTCAAATGAATTCTACACCATGACCAAGTGGCTTTCATCACTGGTATACAAGGATGGTTCAGCATAAGAAAATCAATGTTTACACCACAATAACATATCAAAAGAAAAAAATCACATGATCATCACTGTTGATACAGAAAAAGCATTTGACAAAACACAGCACCCTTTCCTGATAAAAACATTTCAAAAGATAGGAATAGAAGGAAACTTCCTCAACATGATAAAGGATATATATGAAAAACCCACAGCTAACATAATATTCAATGGTGGAATGCTAAAAGCTTTCCCTCTAAGATCAGGAACAAGAAAAGCATGACCACTGTCACCAATCTTATTTAACATTGTGTTAGAAGTACTTGCATGAGCCCTTGGGCAAGAAAAATATTTAAATTAATCCAAATTGGAAAGGAAGAAGTAAAGATTTCACTATTTGCTGAAGGCATGATCCTATACATAGAAAGCCCTGAGAAATCTACAAAAAAGCATCTAGAGCTGATAAATGAGTTCAGTAAAGTAGCAGAATATATTATCAACTCACAAAATTCAATAGCATTTCTTTTTTTTTTTTTTTTTTATAATTTTTTTTTTAAAGATTTTATTTATTTATTCATTTATCCCCCCCCCCCTGCTGTTTGCGCTCGCCGGGCCAGCCAACCACGCCGCACGGGCGGGCCCGCCCCCACCAGGAGGCCCCAGGAACCGAACCCGGGGCCTCCCATATGGCAAACGGGAGCCCCACTGATTGAGCCACAGCCGCTTCCCTCAATAGCATTTCTGTACACCAAGAATGAGCAGTCTGAGGAGGAAATCAAGAAAAAAATTCCATTTACAATAGCAACTAAAATAATCAAATACCTAGAAATAAACTTAACTAAAGATATAAATGACTTGTATGCAGACAACTACACAACATTGTTAAAGGAAATCAAAGTAGACCTAAATAAATGGAAGTATATCCCTGTTCATGGATTGGAAGACTAAACATCATTAAGATATCTGTCCTACCCAAATTGATTTACAGATTTAATGCAATTCCAATAAAAACTACAACAGCATTTTTTACTGAATTGTGAAAGCTAATTATGAAATTTATTTCAATGGGCAAGGGGCCCCAAATAGCCAAAGACATATTGAAGAAGAAAAACAAAATGGAGGAATCATACCACCTGACTTTAAAACATACTACAAAGCTACAGTGGTCAAACTGCATGGTACTGGCACAGGGACAGACATACTGGCCAATGGAACTGAATTGAGAGTTCTGATCTAGACCCTCATATACAGTCAACTGATATTCAACAAGGCCACCAAGCCCACTCACCTGGGACAGAATGGCCTCTTTAACAAATGGTGCTTGGAAAACTGGATATCCATATCCAAAAGAATGACAGAAGATCACCATCTCATGCCATATACAAAAGTAAATCAAGATGGATCAAGGATCTAAATATAAGAGCTACTGGAAGATAATGTAGGGACGTATCTATGTGATCTTGTAGTAGGAAATGGTTTCATAACCTTTACACACAAAGTGTGAGAAATGAAAGAAAAAATAGATAAATGGGACCTCCTCAAAATTAAAAACATTTGCACCTCAAAGGAATTTATCAAGAAAGTGAAAGGGCAGCCTAGTGAATGGGAGAAATTTTTTGGGAACCATCTATTTGATAAGGGCCTAATATCAAGCATATATAAAGAAGTCCTACATCTCAAAAATAAAAAGAGAAACAACCCATTTAAAAAATAGGCAAGAGATTTGAATAGACACTTTTCCAAAGAAGAAATACAAATGGCTAAAAAACACATGTTCAACATCACTAGCTATTAGGGAAATGCAAATCAAAACTACAATGAGATATCATCTTACAACTATTAGACTGGCGGCTATTAAAAAAATCAGAGAACTAAAAATGTTGGAGAGTATGTGGAGGAAAGGGAACACTTATCCAATGCTGATGGGAATGTAGAATGGTGCCACCATTGTGGAGGACAGTTTGGTGTTTCTTCAGGAAGCTAACTATGGAACTGCCATATGATCCAGCAATCCCATTTATGGGTATATACCCAGAAGAATTGAAAGCAGGAACATGAACAGATATATGCATGCAAATGTTCATAGCAGCATTATTCAATATTGCCAAAAGTTGAAGCAACCCAAGTGTTCATCAACAGATGAATGTATAAGCAAATTTTGATATATACCTACTTTATTTGTCAGGGTTCTCTCGGGAAACAGAATCAACAGGAGATATCTGTTATAATATAAGAGATTTATAATATAAGATTATAATATAAGAGATTTATAATATAAGATTATAATATAAGAGTTTATAATATAAGAGTTTGTAAGAGTCTCTCATGTGACTGTGGGGATGCACAAGTCCAGGTTCCGCGGGCAGGCTGGAAGCCAGGGGCTCCAATGAAAGTCTGATGAAAGGTTCTTGATGAGTTTCAGGGAGAAGTTGGCTGTCCAAAGACAAGCTGGGAAATTCTCTCTGAATGTTGAAATCACTTCTCCTTTTAAGGCATTCAACTGATTGGATAAAAGCGACACCCATTGCTAATGCAATCTCCCTGATTGATGCAGATGTAATCAGCCATCCACGCAGTAAATTCACTGGTGATCGAAGTCCATAAATGCTCTTGTATTACAATTAGCCCAGTGTTTGCTGGACTGAACACCTGGACACAATTACCTGGCCAAGTTGACACATTAGCCTAACCATCACAGTCCACCCCTTGTCAAATTGGCAACCATACACATTACCCTAAACCATACTTAGTCTCTAAGTAAAAACAATAACAGACAAGCACACATATATATTTCCACCTAACAATGTTCAACTCCACTGTGTACAACCGGAAACGCATTAATTCCCCACAGAATAGGGTGCAAGTCCTTGGGTAATATTCACTCTTAAACTCGACATCCTTAAATATTATGATGTGAAATTAATACAACTTTTCATAGGATAGGGGAAAAGGTTGGGGAAGAAAACAAATTTGTTTTGTGCACATATACAATCATGCTCATAACAAAACAAGGAAGAAGGGTTCATGACTATTACAGCCCTCGTTTCTGTAACTGGTCACATAGTTGATGTTCATATTTATCACTACCTTCTTCCACTACCCATTCCATATTCCTGTAACCTTCAACAAGCACTTCAGCTGGCCATGGTTCTTTGCCTGGAGGGGTGACCCAAACTTTCATTCCCGAAGATTCTGGGCCATTGTTAGTCTCACTTGAATTAGTTTGTTGCAATTGTCCATTGACTTTAATCATAGGGCATGGCAGTACTAGGAGATACCCAAGAGGATCTCCTGCATTCCAGGCAAATTCTTCTTTATCCCCATTATGTAGATGTAGTCCTATTTCCCCTTGATAGGCAGGATCAATCACCCCAGCCAGTACAGTAAATCCCTTCTTTGCCTGTTGATTCACAGGTAAGAGGAGCCCAAAGTGGACAGGTGGCGGTCTTAACTTCCAGTTCAATGAAATCATTGTTGTGTTCCCTGGTGGCAGCACTCCTCCTTTTGGGACTAAAACCTGTAGACCAGCAGAGCTTAAGGTTGCAGCGACAGGAAGCAAAAATTTTCCTAGTGGGTCACTAGGAGTAATAGTGATTGGTGCCACTCCCATTTCCACCCCTTGATTCCTGGACGCATGATTCCTGGTTATGGGAGAAACAGCACCATAGAGAGGACGCTGATTTAGAGCACACACAGCCTCCTGGAGAACATTGCCCCAGCCCTGCAAGGTACTGCCACCTAGTTGACACCGTAATTGAGTCTTCAAAAGGCCATCCGACCGTTCTATTAATCCAGCTGCTTCAGGGTGATGGGGAACATGGTAAGACCAGTGAATTCCATGGGCATGTGCCCATTCCCGCACATCATTTGCTGTGAAATGGGTTCCTTGATTAGAAGCAATGCTGTGTGGGATGCCATGGCGGTAGATAAGACATTCAGTAAGTCCACGGATGGTAGTTTTGGAAGAAGCATTGTGTGCAGGAAATGCAAACCCATAGCCAGAGTATGTGCCTATTCCAGTTAAAACAAATTGCTGCCCCTTCCATGGTGGAACTGGCCCAATGTAATCAACCTGCCACCAGGTAGCAGGCTGGTCACCTCGAGGAATAGTGCCATATTGGGGGCTGAGTGTGGGTCTCTGCTGCTGGCAGATTGGGCATTCAGCGGTGGCTGTAGCCAAGTCAGCCTTGGTGAGGGGAAGTCCATGTTGCTGAGCCCATGCATAACCTCCATCCCTACCTCCATGGCCACTTTGTTCATGAGCCCATTGGGCAATGATAGGAGTGGCTGGGGAAAGGTTGAGCATTAGCCACAGAGCGGGTCATCTTATCCACTTGATTATTAAACTCTTCTTCTGCTGAAGTCATCCTCTGGTGAGCATTCACGTGGGACACAAATATGTTAATGGTTTTTGCCCACTCAGAAAGGTCTATCCACATACTTCTTCCCCAGACCTCCTTGTCACCAATTTTCCAATCATGTTCCTTCCAAGTCCCTGACCATTCAGCCAAACCATTGGCAACAGCCCATGAATCACAGTATAAATGCACCTCTGGTCATTTCTTCTTCAAAGCAAAATGAACAACTAGGTGCACTGCTCAAAGTTCTGCCCACTGGGAGGATTTGCCCTCACCGCTATCCTTCAAGGATGTCTCAGAAAAGGACTGCAGTGCCACAGCTGTCCACTTTTGGGTGTTGCCTGCATATCACGCAGAACCATCTGTAAACCAGGCCCGAGTTTTCTCATCCTCAGTCAGCTGATTGTAAGGGACTCCCCAAGAGACCAAAGCTGTGGACTGGGAAAAGAAGGTAACATGACAGGGGTGGTGACCATGGGCATTTGGGCTACTTCCTCATGTAACTTACTTGTGCCTTCAGGACCTGCTCGAGCCCTATCTCATATGTACCACTTCCACTTTATTTTTTTTTTTTAAGATTTTATTTATTTATTCATTTATCGCCCCCTTGCTGCTTGCGCTCGCTGGGTCAGCCAACCACGCTGCGCGGGCGGTCCCGCCCTCACCAGGAGGCCCCCGGAACCGAACCCGGGGCCTCCCATATGGTAAACAGGAGCCCCACTGATTGAGCCACAGCCGCTTCCCCCACTTCCACTTTATTACAGAGTGCTGCTGTGCACGCCCAACTTTATGGTTTGGTGGGTCAGACAATACCCAGCTCACAATAGGCAACTCAGGTCTCATGGTAACTTGATGGCCCATAGTCAAGTGTTCAGTCTCTACTAAGGCCTAGTAGCAAGCCAAAAGCTGCTTCTCAAAAGGGGAGTAGTTATCTGCAGAGGATGGCAAGGCTTTGCTCCAAAATCCTAAGGGTCTGCATTGTGATTCCCCTGTAGGGGCCTGCCAAAGGCTCCAGATAGCATCTCTATTTGCCACTGAAACCTCCAGCACCATTGGGTCTACGGGATCATAGGGTCCAAGTGGTAGTGCAGCTTGCACAGCAGCCTGGACCTGTCGCAGGGCCTCCTCTGTTCTGGTCCCCAATCAAAACTAGCAGCTTTTCAGGTCACTCGGTAAATGGGTCAGAGTAGCACACCCAAATGAGGAATGTGTTGTTTCCAAAATGCGAAGAGGCCAACTAAGCATTGTGCCTCTTTTTTGGTCATAGGAGAGGCCAGGTGTAACAGCTTATCCTTTACTTTAGAAAGGATATCTCAACAGACTCCATACCAATGGACACCTAGAAATTTCACTGAGGTGGAAGGACCATGTATTTTTGTTGGATTTATCTCCCATCCTCTCTCACGTAAATGCCTTACCAATAAATCTAGAGTCTTTGCTACTTCTTGCTCGTAGGTCCTATCAACATGATATCATCAATACAATGGACCAGTGTGATGTCTCGTGGGAGGGAGAGATGATCAAGGTCTCTGCAGACAATATTATGACATAGGGCTGGAGAGTTGGTAATCCCCTGAGGCAGGACAGTGAAGGTACACTGCTGGCCTTGCCAGCTGAAAGCAAACTGTTTCTGGTGGTCCTTACTAATGGTAATTGAGAAAAAAGCATTTGCCAGATCAATAGCTGCATACCAGTTACCAGGGGAAGTGTTGATTTTCTCAAGCAATGATACCACATCTGGGACAGCAGCTGCAATTAGAGTCACCACCTGTTTAAGTTTATGATAATCTACTGTCATCCTCCAAGATCCATCTATTTTCTGCACAGGCCAAATAGGAGAGTTGAATGGGGATGTGGTGGGAATCACCACCCCTGCATCCTTCAAATCCTTGATGGTGGCACTAATCTCTGTAATCCCTCCAGGAATCCAGTATTGCCTTTGATTTACTATTTTGCTAGGCAGGGGCAGTTCTAGAGGCTTCCACTTGGCCTTTTCAACCATAATAGCCCTCTTTCCACAAGTCAGGAATCCAATGTGAGGATTCTGCCAGTTACTGAGTATGTCTATTCCAATTATACATTCTGGAACTGGGGAAATAACCATAGAATGGGTCCAGGGACCCACTGGACCCACTATAAGATGGACCTGAGCTAAAACTCCATCAATCACCTGACCTCCATAAGGCCCTACTCTGACTGGTGGACCACAGTGATGTTTTGGGTTTCCTGGAATTAATGTGACTTCTGAGCCAGTGTCTAATAATTCCCAAAATATCTGATCATTTCCTTTTCCCCAATGCACAGTTACTCTGGCAAAAGGCCGTAGGTCTCCCTGGGGAAAGGTGGGAGGAAGATTAACTGTATAAATTTTTGGCAGTTTAACAGGATCCTTCCCCAAGGGGATCTGGCCTTCTCCTCATTCAAGGGGCTCTAGGTCTGTAAACTGTCTCAAGTCTGGGAATTGATTAAGGGGCTGGGATTCTCTGGGTCTATAATTTGAGTTAGGGTTTTGTTCACTCGACCTAGAACTCTTCTGCTTATACATATCCAGAAGAAATTTAGTAGACTGCCCATGTATTTTACTTCTAGCTACCCCATGATCTATTAGCCAACTCCATAACTCCATGTGACTCAGACTATTCTGTGTGCTGTTTTGAATCTCTTTCATTGCGGTAACCATGCCCATCTTGCCTTTGGCGATTAACTGACCATACGTGACTTTTACCAGATCAAGATCCGATTATCCCCATAATGTTAAGGATTCCAATTCCATTACAGGCCTCTATACAGTAATATCTGGACTGCAGAGAAGAGCAACCACAGAGCTCTTCAGAGAAGATGGAGTTAGTCTTACAAATTTATTCCTCACAGTCCTGGTTAAAGATGTGTCCTCTGGACATTCCTGGGGTGGGTGGGCAGGTCTCAAATGGTAAATCTATTCTAGCATTCCAATCTCTCTAAGCCTTTGAATCCCCTGTCTACTGTATACCAGGGCAAATCAGGCATCTCAACATCAGACATGCTAGGCTATCCTTTGGTCCATGTTTTTTCAGTCAGCCACCCAAACAAACTGTTAGAGCCCTTTCTTACCCCTGGAGCTACAGTGTTGAATCCAGAATTTCTACTTAGTGGGCCCATATCAATAAATTCAGCCTGATCCAACTTTATATTCCTTCTACCATTATCACATACCCTTAGTATCCATTCCCACACATATTCCCCTGATTTCTGTCTATGTAAGTTGGAAAACTCATGCAGTTCTTTCAGAGTATAGTGTACTTCCTCATGGGTCACACTTTGTATTTCATCTTTGGGGGCTTGTTGTGATTTTAGTCTAGCAATAGGTTTCAAAGACAAGAGGGGTGGTGGGGGTGGGTAAGGAGAAGGATTAGAGATGTCTTGCAGGTTACTGATCTCAGGGCATTCCTTTGCATTTTCTTCTGGTGAGATGGGGTTAATCTCTTCAGGCAGGGGTTGGAAGACAGATTCCTCAGGGCAGGGTGGAGGCTGGGCAGTGCCTGCTGGAATTTGGCTGGTACCTGCTTGGTGGCTCGGAGGAGGTCCAGACTCTCTGGGGCAGGCCAGAGGCTGGGCAGTGCAGGCTTCAGTTTGGCTGGTACCCACCTCAGAGCTGGAAGGAAGTCTGCACTCCCTGCGGCAGGCTGGAGGCTGGATGATACAAGGTTAACAATGTGTGGTCTCCTTAGGGCAGGCCATCACAGGTTTATCTGGTAAAGTCTCAGCAGAATTTAGAGTTCCAATGTCCCTACCAATATTATCATCATTCCATATGTCTCCATACCAATCCTCGGGGTTCCACTCCTTTCCAATCAATGCCTTCACTTTAATTGTAGAAACCCTGCAAGGTTGAGATTTTAGTTTCCTCTGTAATTCTGCTATTCATACAATGAGAGTTTGGGTTTGATTATCAGATATCTCAAGTCTGTGGCTACAGGAGACAAGATTTTCCTTCAAGGCACACATAGAAACTTTCATTTCATTCATGTGGCATTTATGTTTCAAATTTGAAGACTTTAGCTCATCTCTTTCTTTTGTAACTATATCCAGAGTATCTAGGAGGAGCCAGCCAACATCATTATACATTTTGACTCCACAAAATTCTGTTAAGATGTTGAAAACACTCTCACCCAGATCCTTGCTTTTGTTTGTTTGTTTGTTTGTTTTTCATTTATTATTTTTACTGGAATAATGAAAATGTTCTAAAAATGATTGAAATGATCAATGCACAACTATGTGATTAAACCAAATACCATTGATTGTATACTTTAGATGGATTAATGCTTTATTAATATGTATCAATAAAATTGATTTGCTTAAAAAAATGTCCCACCTCCAATAGGTCCACATCCACAGGAATGGATTAACTAAAAACATATTTTTCTGGCAGATCCTTGCTTCTTATAAGCATGAAAGTAGGGGAATCCAGTGATGCTAATTTGCATTTCTCTATTGTCAGCTCAAGCCATGGACTGTTAGCAACCTCTTCATTATTAGAAAGGGAGTCATTAATACCCTTGAGTCCAATTAGAGTAGAGAGCCAATTACAAAACTCCCATAACCACCTTAGGCATCCCATGTTTAAGACTGTTCCTCAAGAACCACTCCTGGTACCAAGCTATATTAGTCAGGGTTCTCTCGGGAAACAGAATCAACGGGAGATATCTGTCATTAATATAAGATTTTATAAGAGTCTCTCACGCGACCGTGGGGATGCACAAGTCCAGGTTCTGCAGGCAGGCTGCAAGCCAAGGGCTCCGATGAAAGTCCGATGAAAGGTCCTTGATGAGTTTCTGGGAGAAGTTAGCTGTCCAAAGACAACCTGGGAAAGTCTCTCTGAATGTTGAAATCACTTCCTCTTTTAGGGCATTCAACTGATTGGATAAAAGCATCACCCATTGCTGATGCAATCTCCCTGATTGATGCAGATATAACCAGCCATCCATGCAGTAAACTCACTGGTGATTGAAGTCCATAAATGCTCTTGTATTACAATTAGTCCAGTGTTTGATGGACCGAACACCTGGACACAATTACCTGGCCAAGCTGACACATTAGCCTAACCATCACCCCTACAATGGAATATTAGTCAGGTGTAAGAAGCAATGCATTATTAACACATAAGACAACTTGGATGAATCTTGAAGACCTTATGTTGAGTAAATGAAGTAAGCTCATCCCTGAAAAGGGCAAATATTACATGACCTTTGTATTAGTCAGCCAAAGGGGTGCTGATGCAAAATACCAAAAATCGGTTGGTCTTTATAAACGGTATTTATTTGGGGTAGAAGCTTACAGTTACCAGGTTATAAAGCATAAGTTTCTTTCTTCACCAAAGTCTGTTGCCACATGTTGGAGCAAGACAGCTGCCAATGTTTGCCAGGGTTCAGACTTCTTGGGTTCCTCTCTTCCCAGGGCTCCATTTCTCTCCGGGATCAGCTCCTGTTTCCTCCACAAGGTCAGCTGTAGACTATAAGGCTCTCTAGGCTTTGCCTCTCTCCACAAGGCCAGCTGTGAACTGTCAGGCAAACAGCTCATCTCTTTTCCCAGAGCCTTCTCTCCTTCCTCACGACCAAGATCCTCTGTGTGTTTACTCCCCTTGGCTCCAGCATTAACACTCAGCATTAGAACCCAACATCAAAAACTCCAACTCTGTCCTTTGCCATGTCTTTTATCTTTGAGACCCCACCCACCAAGGGGTGGGGTTCAACACCCTACTGATGTGGCCCAATCAAATCCCTAATCATAACTTAATCATGCCCAGATGAACAGACCAGTTTACAAGCATAATCCAATATCTATTTTTGGAATTCATAACTATATCAAACTGCCACAACCTTACTGATATGACGTAAGCAAATTGAGCAGACTCACAGAGCTAGAGTCTGGAAGACAAGTTAATATGAGAAAGGGAGTAGAGTGTGGTGAGCAGATGCCCATATGGGTAAAAACTATGATAAGGCATAAGGGTGTGGTTAGGCAGTGGATGGGGAAGAGAGTGCTGCAGTGATGTGACTGGGTTTGGCAGTGCTGGTCTGTGAGGGGATGTATGGTAGGGGGGGTTGGCTTGGATTATCCATGGAATTAGGGAGAGGGTTGGAGGAAGGAGCAGGTGAACTTTGGGGATTTACAGGTCTGTGGTTAAAACTACAATGGTGCAAATGTTCTTTTGGCAAATATGGCAGGGGAGGTTACTGGTGGAGGGTGTTGGGTGTAGGATATGCAGGATAAGGCATATCTGGGGCATGCCTCTGTGGAATATGAAAATGTTTATCTTGTCATATTGTGTTTTCTCAGTGAGTGGAGACCCACACAATAAACAAGAAAATATTAAACTCCCATCCTGGGGAGTCCTGCTATGTTCTCAATTAGAGGGATAAGAATCTTTCAAGAACATAGGCAGTGCCTAATAAAAGAAAAGAGACCAATATGTCAAGCCCTCAATATTATTCCATGTGACTATGAACCTTATTCTTCAAAAATCGAAACTTAGTGGTTACCATAGGTTCCAAAGGGAGGGGCAAGGAAGAATAGAACAGATGGAACATAGGGCATTTTTAGGGCATGAGAATTGTTCCTCTCATGATCTTGCAATAATGGATACAGGACATTTTAAATTTCATCAAAACCTATAAGAGCGTATGTTGTAAAATGTAAACCATAATGTAAACCATTGACCATGGTTAGTAGCAATGCTTCAATATTTGCACAATTGTAACAAATGTACCATCAACATGTAAAATGTTATTAATAGGAGAGATAGGAAGAGGAGGAGGTCATGGGTATATGGGAATCTCCTATATTTTCTATGTGACTTTTCTGTAACCTAAAGCTTCTTTGACGATAAAATGAAAAAAAAATAAGATATTTGGTGAACATATGGAAGAAATTGTTACTGTACATTTCATCTTACAGTGATGAAAGACACAATGTATAAAGCATTTTTATTTTATTTAAAATTTAAAATTTTTTTTCTTTTTCTTTTTGTACTTTACTAATTTTTAAAAATTATTACTTTATATTATTATTTAATTAAATTTGGTTATTTTTTTGGCTTCATTTTTGGAGAGGTTTTGGATCACAGAAGGGTCACAACTGTGGCAGGGGAGCATCACTGGTATAGGGTGTCAGTGATGGGAGGATGTGTGGGGAGGGATGTTCTAAGGTATGGTTCTAAGGCACATGAATTTGTTCAAATGTTCATGGGGCATTGTCTCGGTGGGTTGAGATCCACACAATACCCGAAAGAATGTTGAATTCCCACTCTGAGGAGTCATGCTACATTCTCTAATAGAATAGCAAGAATCCCACTGAAGGAAGACAGACCATAATGGGAGGCCCTTGATATTGATGATTGTACTTACAAACCTTTTTTTTTTTTTTTCTAATTGAAACTTAGTATTATATATTGCCTAAGAGTTACCTCCTGAAAGCCCCCTTGTTGCTCAAATGTGGCCTTTCTCGAGGCCAAACTCAGCATATAAGTGTGGGACATGACTCCCTGGGATGAGCCTCCATAGATTATTACCAAGCACCAACTAGCAGTGCATCTGGAAAAAGAGCTTGACCAAAAGGGGAAAATATTAAATACAAATGAGTTTTTATGGCTAAGAGATTTCAAAGTGAGTCGGGAGGTCATTCCAGAGTTTATGCTTATGCAATCTCAGCAGGATCTCGTTGACTGCCACAGTCAACAGTGCCTCAAACTGCAGGGCTCCTGAGGGCTCTAGAGACAGCTAGACACTATAAGCAGACCAGAAAGGCTCAGGAATTTGGCACCAGGTCAGTGGGCCTTAATTTGGATTTTATGCTCTGCAGGGTAACAGACTCATTTATAGTTTCCCTTCACATGGCTCTCCTGCCCTTTTATTTGAACCTATAATTAGCACTATACTTGTTAAACCTATGTCCCAGAGACTTAAATCTTGGGTCGGTTCATGTGCCAGTTGAGCCCTGAATTTCAGCAGAGTTGCAACACCTACTCTCCAATTCATTGGACTCACCTAGGGCAACTAACAAGGACATGATGATGGACAATGCCCATCCCAAAGAACAGAGATGTCTACAACTGCAAGCAAGACAGTTCTATCTGCCCCATGGGATCTAAACCCCTTTTCAATTAGAAACAGAGCTGTTTTTCTACGGAAACTCTATGCCTATTTTAAGGTGCTTGCTGGGTTCCAAATACATTGTATTCTGTTTATACTTCAAATCCTCCTGATTATACTTGACCTACAGTGTTTAAAAATGCAGCCATAAAATGCAATAAGGGGGAGATAGCGAGCACATATGCAGTTCCAAATCTTCCAATTCCATAAGGTGTATGAAGTATCACTTAAACGTATTTATTACCGCCGATATGCTGGGTGGTGAAGGTCATAGTGCGGAAGTCGTTAAAGGAAGTCACAACACTACTGAGCAGCTGGTCTGTTACTACATTCCTGAATCGGCGTTAACTCAGAAGACCAGACGCTCGCAATGTGGCTGCCTCGAGTCTTCCAGTCCCAGGAGCCCTGCTCCGCCGAGGAACGTCGCATCACCGCGGCAACGACGCTCCTGCGTAAGGGCGTAGACCGGATGAAAGTTCAAGGTGATGATGCACTTCCTCGTCACTGCTGGCGCGTCTAGGGCCTGCGCCAGCGACTAGTTGAGCATTAGCCCATGGCCCGGGCAAACTAACCGCGCTTCTTTCCCTGCTCCCCTCCTCGGCTCGCACCTGGCCGGAACGGGAGCAACCCCATAGGATAGTGGACGCTTCGGGAGTGAGCGTGTGCCGGGGGGTGGGGGTGGGGGGAGAGCGCGTGCGCACTCCTCCGGCCGGGGAGACTTCAGAGTTGACGTTAGTCATGGAAACCCGGAGCTGGCCGCGACTGGAGCTCGGTGAGATGGTTGCGGGGCCTCCTCAGCTTTTCTGCAGCCGCGTTTGGTCCACAATAAGCCTCCCGGCGGGAATTCCCTGTCCGAGTTTACCTGCAAAAATGCAGTACCTGGGATGCCTCAGCATCGCCTCTTCCCTGGGGTGAGTCGAGGTACGTTCGATCCCCGACACCCACCCTGGGGATTTCTTCGTCGCCTTCATTTCCAAGCCTGTGCAGAGCCACGTTTTTGCAGTTTTAATTACCACTTGAAACAGATTTTTCATTCTTCGTTGTAAAACTTTATGTGCGGTCTTTGTACTTTTAAAGAAGTAAAATGAGTTCAGTACCTAAGAAGTATTAATCCATCGTGGTTTTAACTTTTCCTTTGAAAAATGACTACTTTAGTCCGTTAGGTTGCAGCATTTTGTTTCTAAGATACCCATACGAAATGAAAAGTGGCCTTTAGGTGGCTTTTAGGCCCCAATAAAGTTTGCAGACTATGTCCCTTAGAAATAAATGTCCTTATCTTTGCTGCCTTATCACGAACTAAACCGCTTTTGCCCCAAATTGGTAAATTTATGGCCCCCTGAATATAGCTTCTTCCCCACTGACTGCTCTATCTTCCTCACAAATCCTTTCCTTTTTATTATGCTTATGAATTGTCTGCCCTGTACCAGTCATTTTTCACTTCTGCTGTGTATTAATAGGTGATTTTGTTTCTTCGTTAAATCATTCTTGCAATTAGGGCAATGACCAGCCTTTTGCTTCTCTAGATTATATTATCCACCACCCCACCTCCCACCCTCATCTCAAACCTCTAATCCTATCACAGAATCTAGAGCGGAATCCAAGCTCAGATACTGCTATTTTAGTAATTTTACTGTTTGGGGCATTTATTGGCTACCCCTAAATTTTCAACTTCAAGACCTACCTACTAGTTTTTAACTGCTACAGAAAACAACACCCGATTAGGGATCATTTCTCTCTCTGCCTGTCTCTTCCTTTCTTCAGTTTTATTGAGATACAATTCACCCACTTCAGTGGGTTTTATGTAGTCTTGGTGTTGTGTAACCATCACCACAATTTTCGAACATTTCATAACCTCAAATAGAAACCCAGTACCCCTTAGCAGTCACCTCCCCATTCTGCCCATCCCCATCAGTTCTAGGCAACTAATCTAATCTCTTCTCCCTAAAGATTTGCTTATTTTGGACATTTCATACACATGGAATCACACAATACATGGCCTTTTGTAATGGGCTTCTTTCACTTAGCATAATGTGTTCAAGGTTCATCCATGTTGTAGCATGTATTAGCACTTAATTCTTTTTTATGGTGGAATATTATTCAAAAGTATGACTAAATCACATTTTATTTATCCATCAATTGATGCACATTTGGGTTATTTGTACATTTTAGCCATTATAAATAATGCCACTATGAAGATTTGTGTACAAGTTTTTGTGTGGACATGTGTTTTCATTTCTCTTTGGTATCTTTACCTAGCAGTGAAATTGCTGGGTCATATGGAAACTGAATTTAACCTTCTGAGGAACTGCCAGACTGTTTTCCAAAATAGCTGCACCATTTTACATTCCTACCTGATGTATATGAGCATTCTAATTTCTCACCTTGAGGAAATTATGTTGAGTGAAATAAGCCAGACACAAAAGGGAAAAAATATTGTATGGTCGCACTGATTTAAATTAAGTATGATGAACAAACTTATGGAGTTAAACTATAGAGCATAGGTTAGTAGGAGAAAAAATGTGGGTTGAGAAGGGGGAGCTGATGCTGAATATTTATTGAATGTTTAATAAGGTTGATTATGAATATGTGGAAATGGATAGAATTGATGGTAACACATGATGAGTATAAGTAACACGGCTGATTTATAAATGTGATTGTGGCTGGAAGAGGGTAGTCTAGGGAGGTTAATGCTAATTGAAAGACAGCTAGAGGATAATCTAGGGACTGTATAATATAGTGATTTCAGTGGTTGATGAGGATTGTGGTTAGTAATACTAATATAAGAATGTTTCTCTATTACAGGGTGTTAAGAATATGGTAATACATGGGAAAAATACAGCTAATGTAACTTATAGACTATAGTCAACAGTAATATTGTAATATTTTTGTGGCAGAGGCAAAGAAGGTATCATGTCAATGCAGGTTGAAAATATATGGTTTTTAATTTTATGAGATGTGAGTATGATCAAGTTGGGTTTTTTTTTCTCATTCATTAACGAAGAAACCTTGGTCATGTCATTTAACTAATCTGTGCTCATTTATTCATCCTTTGGAACACTGGAGAAACAATTGAGTTTGTTTTTAGGATTAAGTAAGATAAATGTGTCTGAACAGGATTTTTTAAAGTAATGCTTCCATAATTTGTTAGTCTGCATTTTGTCATTTTATTTTTGGAAGTTGAAATAAAGTTTAAAAAAAAAAAGTTCTTTATATATTCGAGTATAAATCCCTTATCAGATAAATGATTTGCAAATATTTTCTCCTATATTGTGGCTTGTCTTTTTACTTTCTTCATGGTGAGAACCTTTCTTTTTGGACACTTCCCCCCTTGTCTTTCTTAATCCCCTCTCAGGGAATCCTAGGCTCCAACCCCTTCATACAGGTTTGGTTATCAAAAGCTTCCTATTTGAGGGCATTTAAAAAATTCCTCCCTGATCCATCTATCCCTGAAACTTTCTCCCAAGCTATCCTTCTTTTTCTATCCTTAAAATAAAATTCCCTTTCATTTGATAATAGCTTGGTGTAATTCAAAGACCCAGTCTGCCACTAACTGACACTGTGCCTTTGTTAAGTCCCTTAACATCACTGGTTTTCATTTTTCTTTTCTGTAAAATAAATTGATTTATTTCTAGTATTATATATGAGTGGCAGACTTTACCTGATAATTGATTTTGAACGAAAAGCTTATCAACCCAATTGAATTTATAATGGATAAGATGTGTGAGATGTGTGAAGGGTAGGTTGGACTTGGAGTGATAGCCAGGAGCAGAAGTATCCACTGGCCCTACTGCATATTTATGATGCTCTGATGTGACCTTTGGCTGTTTCCTGCCATTTCCATTTTCCAGAAGTAACAGAATGTTATCAGCTCGTATTCCAGTGTTATATTCTAGTGTTCACGGTTCCACTTGTGAAGCATTGCCAATACTTGGAATATATCCTTTGAGCTATCTAGTCACACTTGGTGTTCAGTCATAGTTTTCTCTACAAAACAGTTCCTGTGAATTTACAGAAAACTCTTAGATTTGAGAGCCTCCAAAAGTCTTGAATTAGAATAAATACTATTTTGTAGGTCCAAAGATCATGTTAATGTTCATTTATTTTAAGACTTTCTTTTCAGGTACTTGGGTATGGTCGAGGAGGCCACTTCCCACATGATTTATAAACCAAAGCATGTAATATATTTCATAGGTTTAAGCACGAAATGTCTTTCAAAAAGTCTTTTCATGTTTTTCCATGGCATGATGTTCATTTAACATTCTAATAGAGGGGAGCAGATGTAGCTCAAGTGGTTGAGCACCTGCTTCTCATGTATGAGGTCCCAGGGTCGATCCCAGGTATCTCCTAAACAAACAAACTCACTCACTTACTCTCATTGAGGAACAGATGTAGCTCAGTGCTTGAGTGTCTGCTACCCATGAACAAGGTCTTGAGTTCAATCCCCAATACCTCCTAAAAAAAAAAAAAAAAATCACAAAGAGTATTTTTGGAATTATAGGGCAGTGATCTTTTCTTCTCTGGATTCCTATTGGTATCAGTAGTTGGCTCTCCAAAATATAAAAATTAAAAAAAATCAATGTGTCCGTACTTTTTGAAACTCCTCTTGTAGAAAGAGGTGGTTTTTATCATGCTTTTTGAGTAGGCAGCCTTAAAGTTTTCTGTTTTCCAAATTAGTAAAGGTAGTGATGTGTGGAAAAGTAAAACTTTAGCATATTTCCTTTCAAATTTTATAAAATATTTTTTAGGAACATGTATGAATGTATTCTGTTCACTAGGTCTTTTTTGTCTTTTTTTTTTTTTTTTTCAGTTGCACTATTTTTTTTTTTTTTTTTTTTTTTTTAATATTTTAAATCTAGGTCTTTACTACCTTAATTTACTGACAGTTCATGTTGTCATTTATAAACATAGGCCAGAATTTGTTTTTCTTGCCAAGTTTAATTTTATTTAATAATTTAAGATTATTTTAAAACTGACTTTCTTGCTTCTGCTCCTGATAATGAAAATATAAATAATTCCAAAGTTGATTCTACCAGTAGCATTATATGAGGGGAAATGATCTTTACCCTACTAGATTATAACTTACTTTGGGTCAAAGTCCACTCCTATTACCATCACCTAGCACATTGTAGGCACTAAAAAGTTACTCAAAAATTTAAATTTGTAGAAAGTACTATCTTATCATTTAGCTCTTCCTGTATAAAAAGAAGGATAACACATTTGGCCCAAATTAACATTTATCAAAATGTAATATTTTATCCCCACCAGTATCTTCCAAACAAGTGTTTCAAGAGAAAGTTGATATACAGGGGGAGAAAGGATTATAATATGTATCAAAGAGTTAATATCCTTCATATATAAAATTTTTTTTCAAATTACTAAGAAAAGGTGATCACTCTAATAGAAAAGTAGGCAAAGGATTTGAAGAAGCAATTTGCAAAAAATGTTTAAGCAGCATTTATGCACACAACCACACACATACATACATTCATATAATGAACATCCTGTGAGAGAGAATATATTCACATATTCTAAATAATAATAGAATGCTATAAAAAGGAACTTCAGAGATAAAAGAACTCTTAGAAATTAAAATTATGAGAGCAAAAATTTAATAAACTTCAACAGACATATTAGAAGAAAAGTAAGTTAACTGAAAGTACAGTAAAAATACAATTGCGATACAGTGTCTGAGCATAGAAGAATTCAGGAAATATGTGTTGATTTGATGAATAAAATCAACCAACCAATAAAAATAACATAGATTTTTTTTTTAAATGTAATCTTTGCTAAACAAAAATAATGCAATTGCTAAAACTTCTATTTTTAGGAATTCTTTTGCTAAACTTAACTATATATTTACTATAATTGCAAAAGAACTGCCAAATTTTTGTATTTCCCTCTTTGTTTTAAGGGATTTTTCAGTCTTCTGTCATGCATTTTGGCTGTTTAGAGTTTTGGTAACTAAGAATTCCTTCTACAGAGATTGTTAAATCTCTGATTTCTATTTCCCATCCTTATAAGTAATCTATAAGAAACATGGCTCAAATTCCAAATAAAGCTGCATTTCTATGGATGTTTTATTGGCCTACTTTCAGAGGAGCAGATGAAGAAAGCATATGGCCTAAATCTGTGTTGTCATGCCATCTTTATCCCTTGAGCACTCTTTTTACAGCTTTTTTTTTTTTCCCCTAAGTCTTGAGCCATTTTCCATTTTAATATGTTGGAGGTAGCAGACATATAAACTCATCAGTCTGTCTGCGAATTAACACTCTTTCAGAAGTGTATGCCAAATTCTTACTAGGGAGTAAGTTACAATTATTCTGATTTCATTTTCTATGCCAGGAATCCATCTTAGCACTTAGAACGTTTCTCTGTATAAATGTAGCTGTTACTTATTACAAAGAAAATATTTTTAAAATATTCAAGTATCTATAATTAACATTAAAATTCAAATACCAGAAGACTCCGGGAAGATGGTGGATTACAAAAACATGGGACTCTCCTCTCCTGGAAAAACAGCTAGAGGACAGGCAGAAATGGCCTGGGGAAAAATGTTCCAGGGTTTAGGACACCAGGGGAAGGGTGGACACCACCCCAAAGAGAAAGAAACACAGGAAAAGGATCTTGACGGAAAGACCGTGAGTAAGAGAAGCTGCAGTTGCAGCCTCTGGGTGCCCTTCCCCTACCCTATGGTCAGATAATTTTGAATTCTCCAGCTTTGGCCTTGGGCCAGCGGCTACAGACCAAGGGGGCCGCAGAGATCCACCTACCCAAGAAAGGGGAGAAAAAGGATGCAGCTTAAGGCTGATTCAGCTTTTGGCCCACAGATTTGGTCTGCTGTGTCCCAAGAGCACTTCCAGGCCAGGTGGGGTTGCGCTATTGTTTGCCCTGGGAGCCTGCACTGGACTAAATTGATTACCCTCCCTACTGACCGGGACTGGTTGTTGAGGAATCAGAGGTGAGTGGAATTATTTCCTCCCTGAGAAAAGGGAGGGGGCTGTCAGCAAAGGTTGCAAAAAAGCCTCCAAGAAAGTTTGAACTGCCAGGCTCTTAGGCTCCAGGCAGGAACCTCTGTCACATTGATCCTGTCCTTGTTGCAGCAAACACACCTGCAGCCAGGCTTTGAACTGAGAGGTCTGCTGAATAGCACCATCTACTGTCCAACAAGGAAATGCATGTGAGGAAATTAAAAGTAAATAAGAGAGACTATTTCTGGACATTACAGCCTCCCTCCTCAAGGCCCTTAGAAGCAGGTCTGCAAGATATTACTGGGTCCAGGGCCCAGATTTGAACAACTAACGGGCAATCCTAAAGACCCAGAATAGGTTGAACCAAAAATTAAAGAACATCAGTAACACAGCCTCCTACCACTAAATCCATACAAAAGAGAGACAAGTTGAGCATCAGAGTAAACTTGCCATCATAATCAGATGCCTAGACATCTGCAAAAAATTACAAGCCTTATTAAGAAAAGGGAAGAAACGGCCCAAGCAAAGGAATATATCAGAGCCCCAGATGAGACACATATTTGAGAAAACTAATCAGCAAGATTCATGCAAATTTCCAAAATCAAATTAATGAAAGACAATATGGCTAAAGAGGTAAAGGACTTTAAGAGGACCCTGAGTGAGCACAAAGAAGAATTTGAAAACCTAAATAGAAAAATATAAGAGCTCATGGGAATGAAAGCCGTGATAGGTGAGATAAAAAACACATCAGAAGCATACAACAGCAGACTTGAAATGAGAGAATAAAGAATAAGTGACAGGGAAGACAGAATAGCTAACATTGAAGAGAGAGAAGAACAGAGAAAATAATGGAAAAAAAATGAGCAGGGCCTCAGGGAATTGAATGATAACATGAAATACAACAATATACGTGTCACAGAAGTTCTAGGAGAAACGGGTTAAGAACCAGAAAGAGTATTTGAGGAAATAATGCCTGAAAATTTCCCCACTCTCATGAAGTAAAGAACTTACAGGGGGCAGATGTGGCTCAAATGGTTGGGCATCCGTCTCCCATATGGAGGGACCTGGGTTCGATCCCCAGGACCTCCTGGTAAAAAAAAAAAAAAGAACTTACATGTCCAAGAAGCATAGCATACATACCTTAATCAGAATAAATCCAAATAGATCTACTTCAAGACATATACTCCACAGAATGTCAAACGTCAAACATAAAGTGAAAATTCTGAGAGCAGCAAGGGAGAAGCAAATCTTCACATACAAGGGATGTTCAGTAAGACTTAGTGTGGATTTCTCATCTGAAACCATAGGGGCAAGAAGACAGTGGTATGATATAATTAGGATATAGAAAGAGAAAAATTGCCAGCTGAAAATTCTTTATGTGGCAAAATTGTCCTTCAAATATGAAGGTAAGTTTAAAATATTCACAAATAAACAGAAACTAAGAGATTTCATAAAAAGAATCCACCTTTGAAAGAAGTATTGGCCAGGAGGAAATGTTTCTCTGCAAAGAACAGTCTTTGAGCATTTGTTGCTTCCAAGGGAAAAATGGAAGGGAATTCCAAGTTTATTAGATTCTAAGAATGCTGTTCGCCTGGCAGATTTTGATAGAAGCATCAAATGTGATGGACATCCACAGGAAATCGAGAGAGATCTAGAGGCTCTTGGAAGGCTGGTCCTATATGTGGTAAAGAAGGGAGACATCCCTTTTGAGACACTGAAGGTTCAAAGTAAAGAAGAGGTGGTTCAACTTTATCCAGATGAGGAAATTCAGGATCTCATTCGTCACCTGTTCTACCCAGGGGAAAACTGACAGACCCAACTATGTAAAATGCTGGGTCATCCCTTCTTTTGGAGTTGGGAGAGCCGCTATAGAATTCTTCAGGATCTAGGAAATGAATCCGACATCAAAGTGAGAAACACTGAAAGCAAAATCCTCCAAAAACTGAAACCAGAGCCCTCTGAACCTTCCAGAAGTTTTGACAGGTGGACTACTAAGATAGACCCATATATTATGAGAAAAATGGACAAGTTCTATAAAAAATCCCGCAATTTCTACCAGGACATTGTGGGTGACCTGTTGAAGTTCATTCGGAATCTGGGAGCACACATTAATGAAGAAAATAATAATGACATGAAGTCGAAAATTGGAGATCCTGCCCAGTATTTTCAGAAGACATTTCCTGATCTGATCATCTATGTCTATACAAAACTACAGGATACAGAATACACAAAGCATTTCCCCCAAAACCCACTATCTTCCAAGCTCAGATGTGTTGGGCCTGAGTGCTGACTGCATCTTGAGTTCACAAGCACTCAGAGATTTCCTGTTCATCTTTGGCTAGTTGCATGTGCCTGGGTCTCGGGCATCTAACCAGGTTGCTTGTGAAGAATGAGTTGGATAGCTGATGTGTTAGTTCCTGGCACAGTACTTGCCATTCCACACATGCTTAGAACAGAAACGTGTGTGCCAATGACCCTAGTCCATTTCAGCAGTGACTTGCCGATATTCACGGTCACATGATCATACAACTTGCACAGAGCAATGTATGAATACCACATGGTACTGTTGTTACCTCTCACTTGGTCACCTGAGAGCTAAGTTACCAGCCCAGGGCTCTTTGGATGAGACCTAAGAGGAACATATCGAAGGGGCTCCAGGTGGCTCATTCATTCATTCAATCATTCGATATTTATTGAGCACTTACTATATGTCTAGGAACTACTTGTCTGAGTACCATTCCTTCTAGAGCCATCTGCACTGGGCACTGGCTTCCCATGACCTTAAGGAAGTAAGTGCAATTTTGCGCCCCACCCCCAGGACATTTGACAGTGTCTGGAGATGTCTTTGGTTGTCACAACTGGGGGTGGGGGATGGGCTTTGTGTGCTGCTGGTATCTTGGGGTATCTTGTGATTAGAGGCCAGAGATGCTGCTAAGCACCCTGTGATGCACACAACAGCCCCCCATAAAGAATTGTCAGCTTGAAATGTCAGTAGTACTGAGGGTGAGAAATCCTGCCTTAAGGGGCTGGGAGCTTTTGAACTGGCTCGGGGCCCGGAACCATAAACTGTGCAGATCAGCCCACAGAATAATGACTGAAGGTTTGATTTATTGCTGGAATGAGCCAGTTCCAGTGTCACATCCCTGGGAAGTCCTCCAACCACCCTCACCTCCAGCATCCAGGGCCACATCAGAGCATGTACTGCTCCACCTTGTAGCTTTGTTTTCTCCACTAGAGCCTATGCTCCTTAAGATGAATGGCTATATCTTTTTGGATTTGTATCTTCACCACCTACAAAGTGTCTGCCATATGGTGATGCTTAGTAAATGTTCATTGTATGATGAATGAGCCATCTTTGTACATGAATACTATTACATATGCATATTTTCTCTCTTTTAGTTTTTAGAAGAATCTTGTGTTGTTACACTTATTTTTCAGATGAGGAAACTAAAGCTAGAAACATATTGATTTACTCTCAGACACACTGCCTTGGCTTGAACAGATTTTCTGATGCTAAACTGGATGTTCTTTCTACTTATTCTCAGTGTGGTGCTTAAGATGGGACTTTGTAATGGGAGAAGCTGGTAGTAAAACAGTATGTTAGGATCCTACTGAAAAGGAGATAGTCCATTAATGGATAAAATGTTGTCACTGAATGAAGATGAGAAGTGCTGGAAGAAACAAACTTAAGGCTCTTTTCTGAGGTTTTAGGAGCAGCCACTTTGTGCTAGGTCTTAAAATTAAACTTTTGTTTTCTGATTTGTTAATCAAAATGCCTATTTATGAGGTATTGCCAATAAAACTAAAACTTATCTTATTAAAAAAAAAAAAAAGAAAGAAAGAAAGAAGTATTAAAGGGAGCCTTACAGCCCAAAAGAAAAAGGAGAGAGAGGTTTGGAGGAAAGTATAGAAAGCAATAGCAGAAAGGATAACCAAAAGAATAAAAAGAAAGAGGAAAATAAGATCTGACATGTAAAAACCAAAGAATAAAATGGTGGAAGTAAATAATGTATTTACAGTAATATCATTAAATATGAATGGATTAAACTCCCCAATCAAGATATTGGCTGATAGAATAGGTAAAAAGCATGAGCCATTCATGTGTTGCTACAAGAGACTCACCTTAGACCCAGGGATACAAACCAGCTGAAAGTGAAAGGCTGAAAAAAGATACTCCATGCAAACAATAACCAAAAAAGAGCAGGAATGGTTACACCAAAATTGGACAAAACAGATTTTAAATGCAAAAAAATTATGAGATGCAGAAGGCCCAGAAGGCCATTATATATTAATAAAAGGGACAATCTACCAGGAAGAAATAATAGTCAGAAGTGGCTGTCAATTTAAGCAAAGTGCCCCCAAAATACATGAGGCAAACTCTGGCAAAACTGAAGGGAGAAATAGACATCACTACAATAATAGTTGGAGACTTCAACACACCATTCACATCAATACATATAACAGCTAGACAGAAGATCAACAAGGAAACAGAGAACTTGAACAATATTATGATAAATGAGCTAGACCCAACAGACATACAGATTGTTGCATCCTGAATCAGCGGGTTATAAATTCTTCTCAGTTGCTTATGGATCTTTCTCCAGGATAGACCACATGACAGATCACAAGGAAGGTCTCAATAAATATGAAAAGACTGAAATTATACAAAGCACCTTCTCGGATCATAATGGAATGAAATGGGAAATCAACAATAGCCAAGAAAGGGGAAAATTCACAAATGTGTGAGGGTAAACAACACATTCCTATACAACCAGTGGGTCAAAGAAGAAATTGTAAGTGAAATTAGTAAATCAATTGAGATGAATGAAAACGAGAACACAACTTATCAAAACTTATGGTATACAATGAAGGCAGTGCTCAGAGGGAAATTTATAGCCCTACATGCCTATATTAAAAAACAATCAGTCTTTTGAGAAGCAGTTTTAATGTTGGAAAGAAGGCCCCAGGAGAAGAGAAGCAAGCCATTTGCCTGATCGTCTACAGCTGACCTTGTGGAGGAAACAGGAACTAAGCCCGGAGAGAAATGCAGCCCCAGGAAGAGAGGAACCCCAGAAGCCTGAACCCTGGCAAACGCCGGCAGCTGTCTTGCTCTAACACGTGACAATGGACTGTGGTGAGAGAAGAAACTTAATGCTTTATGGCCTAGTATCTGTGGACTTCTGCCCCAAATAAATACCCTTTATAAAGACCAACCCATTTTTGGTATTTTACATTAGCACCCCTTTGGCTGACTAATACAGAATTTGGTACCAAGGAGTGGGGAAGTGCTTTTGCGTATACCAAAATGTTGGAACGGTTTTATAAATGGGTAAGGGGTATTTTTTGGACGAATTGTGAAATGCTTGATGGAAAAGGCCTAGACCACTTTGAAGAGACTGTTGATAGTAATATGGACGCTAAAGAGACTTTCTGTGATGCCTTAGAGTAAATGATGAAACTTTTATTGGAAACTGGAGGAAAGGCGATCCATGTTTTAAAGTTGCAGAGAACTTAACAAGATTAACTCCTGGTGTTATATGGAAGACAGAATTTAAAAATGGCGAACCAGAGCATTTAGCTAAAGAACTTTCCAAGGTATACTTGGAGAATATGGCTTGACTTCTCCTTGCAGCTTATAGCAAAATACTAGATGAGAGAAATACACTAAGGACTGAACTTTTGGGCACAAAGAAAACAGAAACTGATTCTGGAACTTCCAAGTTTGTGGAAATCAAATTCCCAAATGAAAATGCCCTAGTTGAAGACTTTACTAAACTTGGAACTCGTAACTCAGAATTGAAGATGCAGTTATCTAGGAAAGACTTGTGGAAAGTCTTACTGTCTGATGGCTTGGACCCCTGCTTCCTGCATGCTAAACCAACAAAGTTTTTGAGAATGCTGTATGAACAAAACCACTGTCAGCTTGGACAAAAGAGGACATGGAAAGGAGAGACTGAAGGAGAAAAAGCTTTAAGAAGAAAACCATGGAAGCAGAGATCTGGGATTAAAACATCTCCTTGGGCCAAGAGAGGAGCCCCACCCATATATAGAGAGAGGGTGAGTTTTCCCCAGCAGTTGAAGAGGGTGGATGTCCCCACCCGATGTTCAGGAAGAGTTTTGCCACCCCAGGGTGCAGGGAGGGTGGAGCACATTCTCAAAGATTAGGGTGGTTAAGGTCAACACCCCATTGATCTGAGAGGGGTGTACCTGTCCCCCATAGATTAGAGAAGGTCAGGTGGTCAATCCATTGCTCTGAGAGGGTTGAGCCTGTATGTCAAAGGTTAGGGGGAATGTTGTCTTCACCTCACTGTGCTAGGGGGGCTAAGACTCTAACCCAAAGATTGGGTAAAGTGTGGCAATCACCCCAACACTCTTGGAAGGTGAGGTCTGGAGCTTGGTCGACACCCAAATGCTTGATGAGGGTGGAACCAAGAAAATGGCCACTGGGTAAGCCTGTGGAAAGGGTGGGTTCCCATGTGGCCCCAGGGAGAAGAAACCATCCTCTTAAGAATAACTCTCAGACTTTGAAATAGAATGGAGGATGCCCTGTAAGTTTACTGAACTGTAGAAGATCCATGACTCATGTTTAACATCCCAATTTCTCCTTATAATATTGAAAATGTTTATCTTTTGTCTTTCCATTTGTGTATTGGAAGCAGTTAAATGGTTTTGTAAGATTCAGAGGTCTATAGCAGATGGGACTTTGCCTGAACACAAACTATATTTCTTTAAAATGATTTTGATATGATTTTGTACTTGGATTGTTACTGATTTAAGTTTTTTTAAGTATTGTAATGTATTTTTGGAATTCAGAGGGTGGAATGTGACAGTTTGATGTAATTATGAATTCCAAAAATATAATTGAATCATGCTTGTAAACTGATCTGTTAATCTGGGCATGATTAGATTAGGATTAGGGCGTTGAGCCCCACCCCTTGGTGGGTGGGGAATTGAATATAAAAGGCAAGGCAAAGGACAGTTAAAGCAGTCTTTTGAGAAGCAGTTTTGATGTTGGAAAGAAGGCCCCAGGAGAAGAGAAGCAAGCCGTTTGCCTGATCGTCTACAGCTGACCTTGTGGAGGAAACAGGAGCTAAACCCGGAGAGAAATGCAGCCCCAGGAAGAGAGGAACCCCAGAAGCCTGAACCCTGGCAAATACCAGCAGCTGTCTTGCTCTAACACGTGACAATGGACTGTGGTGAGAGAAGAAACTTAACGCTTTATGGCCTAGTATCTGTGGACTTCTGCCCCAAATAAATGCCCTTTATAAAAACCAAAAAAAAAAAAAAAAAAAAAACAAGAAAGAGACTAAAATCAAAGATCTAACTGAACAACTGGAGAAACAGGAAAAAGAACAGCAAACCATTCCCAAAGCAAGCAGAAGGAAAGAAATAAAAAGATTAGAGCAGAAATAAGTGAAATTGAGAACCTAAAAACAATAGAGAAAATCAACAAAACCAAAAGCTGGTTCTTTAAGAAGATCAATAAAATTAAAAAACTCTTATTAGACCAAGAAAGAAAAAAAGAAGATGCAAATAAATAAATTCAGAAATGAAAGTGGGGAAGTTACAACTCACCCCAAGAAATAAAAAGGATCTTAAGAGTATATTTTGAGAAACACTGTGCCAACAAACTAGTCAACCTTGATGAAATGGACAGATACCTAGAAAAAAACAACCTACATTGACCCTACAAGAAATACAAGAACTTAACAAACCAATCACATTTAAGGAGATTGAATCAGTCATCAAAAATCTCCCACCAAAGGAAAGTTCAGGAACAGATGGTCTCACAGGTGAATTCTACCAAGCATTTCAAGAAGAATTAACACCAATCCTGTTTAAACTCTTCCAAAAAATTGAAGAGGAGGGAAAATTACCCAACACATTTTATGAAGCTAATGTTAACCCTATTCCAAAGCCAGATAAAGATACTACAAGAAAAGAAAATTACAGACCAATGTCTTTAATAAACATAGATGCAAAAATTCTCAACAAAATACTGCAAGTAAAAATCCAACAGCATATCAAAAGACTTACACACCATTACCAAGTGGGATTTATTCCTGGTATGCAAGGGTGGTTCAACATAGGAAAATCAATTAATGTAATACACCACATTAACAAATGAAGGGAAAAAAAAAACACATGGCCATCTCAATAAATGTAGAAAAGGCATTAGAAAAAATACAGCATACTTTCTTGATAAAAACACGGTGAATGATAGGAAATGGAAGGGATAAAAATCACATCATCAGCTCAATCGATGCTGAAAAGGCATTGACAAAATACAGTATCCTTTCTTAAAAACACTTTGAAGGATAGGACTAGAAGGAAAATTCCTCAATGTGGTAAAAGGCATATTTTCATATATGCCCACAGCCAACATCATACTTAATGGGTAAAAGTTGAAACTTTCCCTCTAAGATCAGGAACAAGTCAAGAATGCCCACTGTCACTATTGTTATTCAATATTGTGCTAGAAGTTCTAGCTAGAGCAATTAGACAAGGGGAAAAAAAAGACATCCAAATAGGAAAAGGGGAACTAAAACTCTCACTATCTGCAGATGACATGATCTTACATTTAGAAAATTTTGAAATGTCTACAGGAAAGCTACTTGAGCAAATAAATGAGTTCAACAAAGTGCCAGGATACAAGATCAACACACAAAAATCAGTAATGTTTCTGTACACTAGTATTGAACAATCTGAGGAGGAAATCAGGAAAAACATTCCATTTACAATAACAAGAAAAGACTTAAATACCTAGGAATCAATTTAACCAAAGTAGTACAGGACCTATATTCAGAAAATGTCAAAACAATGCTAAAAGAAATTAAAGAAGACCTGAGCAAATGGAAAGACATTCTGTATTCCTGGATTGGAAGACTAAATATTGTAAAGATGTCACTTCTACCCAAACTGATTATATAGATTCAATGCAATATCAATCAAAACTCCAACAGCCTGTTTTACAGAAAGAGAGAAAACTATTACCAAATTTATTTGGAAGGGAAAGTGGACCCAAATAGCCAAAAGCATTCTAAAACAGAAGAGAGATGTGGAAGGACTTTCATTGCCTGACCTTGAAACATATTACAAAGCTACAGTGGTCAAAACAGCATGGTATTGGCATAAAAATAGACATTTTTCAGTGGAATAAAATTGTGAATCCAGAAATAAACCCTCACTTCCATAGTCAGCTGGTTTTTGAGAAACCTACCAAGTCCATATTAACAGGACAAAACAGTCTCTTCAACAAATGGTGCTGGGAGAACTGGATATCTATAACCAAAAGAATGAAAGAGGACGCCTATCTCACTCCCTATACAAGAATCAACTAAGAATGGATCAAAGACCTAAATGTAAAAGCCAGGACCATAAAAACTACTAGAAGAAAATGTAGGGAAACATCTTTAAGACCTTGTAGTAGGTGGTGGTTTCTTGGACCTTACACCCAAACCACGTGCAACAAAAGGAAAAAGTAGATAAAATGGGAACTCCTCAAAATTAAACACTTTTGCACCTCAAAGGACTTTGTTACAAGGGTGAAAAGGCAGGCAACTCAATGGGAGAAAATATTTGAAATCTGATATGGCTTTAATACCCATGATATATAAAGAGATGCTACAACTCAACAATAAAAAGACAACCTGATTGAAAATCCTCTCATGTCAAAAGACATGAATAGACATTTGTTCAGAGAAGAAAGACATGGAGAAAAAGCACATTACAAAATTTTCAACATCACTACGTATTAGACAAATGCAAATCAAAGCTACAATGAGAATCATTTCGTACCTGTTAGAATGGCCACAATTTAAAGACAGAGAACTACAAGTGTTGGAGAGGATGTGGAGAGATAGGAACACTTATTCACTGTTTGTGGGAATGCAGAATGGTACAACCACTGTGGAAGACTGTTGAATATAGATTTACCATGTGACCTGGTAATACCACTACTGGGTATATACCAAGTAGAACTGAGAGCAGAGACATGAACAGACATCTGCACACTGATGTTCATAATAGAGTTATTCACGATTGCTAAAAGAAGGAAACAACCCAGGTGTCCATCAACTGATGAATGAATAGACAAACTGTGTACACACAATAAAATATTATGCAGCTGTAAGAACAAATGAAGTTGTAAAGCATATGACAGCATGGATGAACCTGGAAGACATTATGTTGAGTGAAGCAAGCCATACACAAAAGGATAAATACTGTATGATTACACTATTATGGACAACATGGTGTAATCTTACGTCGTTAATAACTAGAATATGGTCACCAGAAAATGAGAATGAGGTTAGAGAATGGAAAGCTGAGGGTTAACTTGTACAGAATTGGTTAAAAGGATGTATGTTAATCTTTGGAAATGAATAGAAAAGGTAAAAGCACAACATAATGTTTGTAACTAGCAGTGCTATTATATAGGAATGACAGTGGTTGAAAGAGAAAGTCTAAGGTCATGTATATTACTAAAATGAAAGCTAAAAAATGTAACATGAGACTGTATAGCATATTAAAACCTCATGTGAAATATGAATATGGGTAATATTGCATATATAAGACTTTTTCTTTGAGACTGACCAAATGTTATATATATTAGTGTTACAAGATGTTAATATTGGGCAAAAAACCCCACATTATGCTAAGTGAAAAAAGCAGACACAAAGTACAACACAATGTATGATTCCATTAATATAAAATGTAAATGTAAAACAATTTATAAAGGTAGAATTAGATTAATGACTATGTAGGGCAGGGGAAGGATAGAGGGATTAAAATGTGACTGCTAAGGGGTGTGGAGTTTTTCTTTTTGGAGTATTGAAATTGTTCTAAAATTCTTTGTGGTGTTGAATGCACAACACTTATTATACTAAAAGCCACTGATTGTAAAAAAAAAAAAGTCAAATTCCTGTTTATCATACTTTTTGTCTTTATAGTTTCTTAATAAGTTCCCAGTATCTATCATGTAATCTTCTTTTATCTTTAGCATATTAGAAAAAAATACCTATACTCTATATCAGTCTTTCAGCGATCTGTATATTTGCTACCAGTCAAATGTATCTTGTAATTTTTCCTTGCATACCTTAGTTCATGACATTCCTTCTTGACTGGTATACCCTGTCAGATCTCCTTGGCTTAGCTAAATCTTAAAGATCTGATTGAAACTAGGCCAATAATTCTCAAAGTAGTTTCCATAAGAACTCTTCACATGGACTGTTATTAGATATCATGGGATATGATATCTAATGGTCAAATATATTCCACAGTCAAATAAGTTTGGAAAACTCAAATGATACATTTTAAGCAGGTTTGTGGTCGTGTTTTTAACTTTAGAGATGTCTTTAGTATGCTAATATGCATTGAATCTTCAAGTTGATGGTCTGATGTGCAATATCTCAAACTTCTTTTACCACAGATTCTTTATCAGAAAACATTCAATGGAACAAATGATCCTGTGTCCTTCTGCCTTTCTTTTACTCAAATCACCATCTAAGTGTTGTTCCCTATATTTCTGAGGCTTCTTGAGGGAATTTATATTCTCTTGGTACTTCTTGGTCTGCTCTCACTGAATTCTTGATTGCTCTTGCCTCATTTTGCCTCTCGTTTCTGCTGTTCTCTTTGCCCTTCTCTGAGTATGAAGTAACTCCTTTTCTTGTGATGAAGGAGATTAAAGTGTAGCATAGGATAGGGAGCAATTTAAAAATTGGACTAACATCTTAAAAGTCTCTAACCACTTCCTTCTCCATAGCATATACTTCTCTAAGCAGAATCTTCCCTGTGCCAATGACACCATCAATAGATGCTGTTATTATTCCATAAAATAAAAAAATAAATGAAGGTACTTAATAAGATTATTAAAACTGAGAATAAGGAGGTTATGGGTTTACTGTTTTGGGTGGGCCACGGATACAGGAAGAAGTTTCCAAATGGCAAGTACTTTCATTTAAAACAGATATATCTCATGTTTTCCAGCTTTGATCATTGCTTTAGTTTGCTAAGGGCTATCAATGCAATACACCAGAAATTAGTTGGCTTTTACAATGTGGATTTTTTAGGTTATAAGCTTAAAATTCTGAGGCCATGAAAGTTTCCAAATCAAGGCATCAACAGAGATGCACTCTCCCCGAGCTACAGCGGTGGGCAATCAGGCACATGGAGGCATCATCAGAAGATGCACAGCCATGGAATATTAGGCATATGGCTCCACACATCTCTTCCCTCTCCTCTGGGCCTTGTTGTTTTCAGCTTCTGGCTAGAGTGGCTTTCTCTCAGTCCTTGTGTTCGTTAATTCCAGTTTCTGGTTCCTGGGGTCTTTTCTCTCAGCTTCTGAGTTCCTCTGTCTCTGCAGCTTTGTTCTGTGTATGTGACTTTTTATTTCTCCATTTATAAAGGACTACAGTAAGAGGATTAAGACCCACTCTGGGTCAAGCAATCTAACCAATGCCCTTAACTGGAACAATTTAATCCAAAGGTTCCACCTGCAGTGGTTTTACATGCACACGAGTGTATTAACCCTAAGGACATGATTTTCTGGGATCCACAAAAGCTTCAAACTGCCATAATCTTCTAATTTAAGCTATGCCATAAATGTATTACATACTTCTCTGTGCCAAGGTATTTTGCTAACTATTACGGGAAATCAGAAGAATCCCAAGATTTGTCCTCTACTTACAAATACTGTACTTTTAGTAGCAAAAAGAAATACATATGAAAAGATAACATGTAAAGAGATGAAAAAGATAGTAAATCACTGTAAGAAATGTCCTATGTTAATACATATTACAAGATGAGTGGTACAAACCAGCAATGCTTATGGTATATAGAGACAAGAGATATAGCTAGGCTAAAGTGCTCTGCAGAATTTTCAGAAGAGATTAAATAGTCTTGAAAGCTAAGATGACTAATTAGGTAAGGTAGGAGAGGCATCCTAGGCAAGGACACAGCATGAGCAGAAGCTAAAGCACAGGATGTTTTTGCAAGGCTGCAGGGTTGAGAGTTGTGGAGATCATTTTGGTAATTTGAAGAGGTGCCAAAAATTTATATGTAAAATATATACATATTCACACACATAACTTAGTGAGTATCCCTTCTGAAACTTTTTACACTTATACAAACTATGCCCTACTATATATTCATGCAAATGTATGTACTGCATTTTCTTTTTTTAAAAAAAATACTAATGGAATCAGCAACTTGTTTCTTTTACTTTTTAGTATATTGTGGACTCTTTCCATGTTTCTCTATCAACTCTAGATTTTCTTGAGACTATCCCATTTTTGGAATACTACAGAGTATTCCAATAGATGAGAACATTTAAACGTTACAGAAGACTCAGAAGTACTAAAAGGGAAATGAATATGGCTAGTAGCATACAGCTAGATAATCTAGTTTATAAAGTATCTTTGGTTAGTCGTTTACTTCCAGTGAGCCACCCCACTTTGTTCTGGTTTATCTCAGTGGAGCAGGAGGGCCAGCTTTCACCTAACTCCCTGGGGAAATTTTAGGCATGTTCAGGCTCTTCAAATGCCAGGCCAGCCATCCAAGTTCATTTTCATGCCTGATGACCTCTTCCATAGATAACTGAAATTAGAAGTATTTATCCTAACTTCAGGGGGCATGACCTTACTTCATGGCTCTACAGAGCAATCATATCAGAATACAGTACACTGAGCCTGACAGCAATACAGGAGATAACCTCATACAGAGGGGAAGGAAGCAGTCTTTTCATTCTCTGAGATTGAGCCATTAGACCCTGAAGCTTCCATTTGGTACTGTGATTCTTTTATTTTGTGAGTACTTGCAGGGCTGTCATATGAGTAAAAGCTGTGATTTATTCTATACAGAACTAAGACCAAGTCTAGAAGATTTGAGAAGATAGGTATGTACAGTTTTAAAGATTTCCTAACAGTGTAATAGAGGTGCTGCAAAACCTTTCATGATGCTCAAAAACTCTCTCCAGGGCGTTAGCTGGGTAGAACTAACTAACAGAAAGACTATTTTAAACTAACTGGGAGAAAGACTATTTTAAAATGGCTTTAAATTTTCTTTTCTAGTCCAACATATGATCCACTGAAGTAATACTTTGTTAGCTGATCTTGTGTCAGGCAACACTTTTTCATAATAAGCTGCTGGCTGACTATATCCCAGGAAAAGCGAAAGCTGAAAAATATGAGGAGAGAATCTATGCTATTTGATACTTAGATTTTTGTGGCTCTTAAATAAAAATAGTTTAAACTAAACCATATATGTCCTGTTATCATTTCCTGCTTCCCAGTTCTGATAAATTCTGGAAACTGACAGCAGAGAGTCTGAAAAATGACTTAAGTGGCTTGCCCATGGTAATGTAGCTAATAAAAAGCATTTACTCTGGCACCTAGGGTCTTTTGATTTCTAGTTCACTGTTCTTCCCACTACTAGCTGAGCTACCAATGGGTATATTGATTTTTATTGAAATCATAAATTTAATAGGGTTTGATTTTTAAATTACCAGAATGTCTTAAATTTACTATAATTATTAATCATAAATAACACAGTACTTTTATTTCTATTTCCATTATTTTCCCTTTATAGAGAATATCATTATTTATAGAGCAGGGATTACCAAACCATGGCCCGTGGATCAAATCTGTCCCACTGCTTGTTTTAGTAAATACTGTTAGGTTTTATTGGAACACAGCCATTTTCAGGCATTTATGTATGTTTTGTCTACAGCTACTTTTGTTCTGCAGCAGTAAAGCGTTGAGTTGTTGTGACAGAAACCTTATGGTACAAAAACCTAAAACATTTACTATTTGGCACTTTACAGAAAAAGATTGCTGACCCCTGTAATAGTGGGAAAACTTTAAAACAAAAACCCTCACTGGGAAATACCAGTTAAATCACTAGGATATTTGAGTTGGAAAGAGAGCACCGGCTTTTAAACTTTCCTTTGACCTCAAAATCAAAAATGTGAGTTAATTTAAGATCTAATTCCAAATATTAGGTTCTGAATAAATAGTGAAATTTTTTTGTTTTGTTTTTTTCTATGTAAAAACAGCTTAGCCATGTTGGAATTCTCTGTATAGGTTTTGTATTGTTTTTGTAAGTTTGAAATTATTTCAAAATAAAGAGTTTAAAAAAAAAAACAAACTTAGCAAATATTTGTATAGTGCCAAGAATGTGGGAGGAACCAGAGAAGTTAAGTTATAAATCTTGCCCTGGAATGAACTAACAGTTTAGCTCAGGAGATAAAATAGAAATGTGGATATTATGGGGGTTTTTCATATTTTAAGTATGACATTTTCAAATAGTGACTTTTTTCTTTTTCTTAGAGACTGCTGCTGTGTTACTGAAGAGGATGTGGCTTTCAGAATAATCCTGAATGAGAAGGATGAGTCCAGATGTGCCTCTGCTGAATGATTACAAACAGGACTTCTTTCTGAAGCGTTTTCCACAGACTGTTCTTGGTGGTCCTCGACTCAAATTAGGCTATTGTGCGCCTCCTTACATATACATTAATCAGATTATCCTTTTTCTGATGCCATGGGTTTTGGGTGGAACAGGAACACTTCTATACCAATTAGGTACCCTGGAAGACTATTATGCTGCAGCACTTTCAGGTGGACTGATGCTTCTCACTGCATTTGTCATCCAGTTCACAAGTTTATATGCCAGAAACAAATCAGTGACAGTAGAAAGGATACTAACTACTGATATCTTAGCAGAAGAAGATGAGCACGAATTTACAAGTTGTGCTGGTGCTGAGACTATCAAATTTCTAATTCCTGGCAAGAAATATATAGCCAATACAGTCTTTCATTGTGTTCTTTCTGGGTTACTGTGTGGTCTTGGAACATGGTATCTGCTTCCAAATAGAATAACCTTGTTGTATGGCAGTATGGGAGGCACCGTGCTACTGTTTGTCTTTGGATGGATGACATTATGTATAGGAGAATATTCATTAATTATAAACACAGCTACAGAGACTGCAGCTTTCCAAACCCAGGATACTTATGAAATCACTCCTCTTATGAGACCTCTTTATATATTTTTTTTTGTTTCAGTGGATCTGACACACAGGTAAAAAGCTGTCGAATACTTTAAAACTTGACTTTGTTTTTAAGTATACATAGTAAGAGAACTGTATTACAAATATGAATCCATAGATTATAAATGAACAAGACTAAGCCATTGAATAATAGGTTATTTTGATGATTAATCTTTTAAGACTAAACTCTGTTTAACTTGCATACTAAAGCAGTTATAGAAACTTATTGGAAAGTTAAAAAAAAAACCTTTTCAAGACAATTAAATAAGCAGTTTTTCAATCCTATGTTTCATTTAAACAGCGGAGTTTTGAATCTGTAAAATAACCTGGCTAAAACCTGTAAAAAAAAATATGGACCTTTCCTATGGGGGGTGAGAGTGAAGAATTTAAATTTTATACACATAAATATTATATACAGATTGAGTGAATTTAAGATGGCTATAATAACATTTGTAATTTTGTTATAGTAATAATTTAGGAAAGAATATTGATTTTTAATCAGCTTTTTACAGAAGAAAAACAGACAATAGCATTTAGCAAAATTGTTTTTAAAGTCGATTGATGACCTTTTTTGCTTGCCTAGTCTAAATCTGACATTTTTTCTTTCTCTGTTTCTATAGATTGAAGCTTTCTCTTTCCCAGGTTAGTGTCCAGGTAGAATTATACAGGCATTTAAAAATATTTAGCCAGTTTGTGTACTGAAACTGACCTATTCTTGAGTGTCTGTTTGCTATTCTTTAACTCTTAATCTTAGAATAGATTAGAATATTGCACTGCATTTATGGACCAGAGAACATTATAATACCCATGTAATTTTTCACTAAGCCAGATATATAAAGGGAGAAGTAATTTATAGGATATTGATTTATAATTGTTTTTCTCAGTACCACTGTCATTTACTGGCTTTAAAATATATTACAGTTGAAAGCTTTATTTTGAAATTTTAGCAGCAAAAGTAAGTTTAAATGCGTATGTATACATAACCTCCTTTAAAAGATTTGTTTATAAGATTATTAGTTTTATAATACAGATTCTTGAGTTTCTATCTCACTGTGCCATTTCTGAAATCAGGTATTACATATCTGACAATACATCTTTGCATTAAAATTATGCTCTTTAATTTCTAGAATAATCTGACAGTTAATTTATAATGTGATTACCTTGACTTTCATACTTTCTGCTTTACTTATTCCTAAATTAAAAAGTACCAAAATGTTTTTCATTTGGATTTAATATATAGTTTAATATTTAAAGTGTAATAACTGCTAAGAGATTTTTTAACAACAAAGAGAAAAGACAAAGACAATGCTCAAATATATTTTTAAAGGAAAAAAAAGACATTTGTGCAGAAGAATTACCTGCTACTCCACTTTTAGAAAATTTTAGCTTGTGATTAACAAAATAATAAAAAATTGAAATGCTTTTCATACAATAGCTATTATACTACTACAGCCAAATAATTGCAAGTACTCTTCAAATGAATATGGCTTTCAAATTTGGACAGTTGTCAGATATATCAAACTATCTTTGTTTTGTTTCAGAGAATCTGAAATAAAACTGGAGAGATAAAAGCCTAGAGTGTAGTAATCTTCTGTTTTTTCTCCCTTTCTTTATTCTATCCAGTACAGTTGTGTATTAATAATTTTAAACATTTTCTTGTGCATTTTTATTTTATCAAAGACAAGCAGTAAATCTATAATGTTTAGCTTGTAGACTCTCAGGAATCGTTTGAATGATGTAATAATGCATTTAGCCACTATAAAGAACATTTTTTTCTTGGCATGTGGATCTTAGTGAATGTGCAGAATTTGAAATATTTTTATAGTTGTTAGGTTAAAAGAAACATTTTTTTTCTTGAAGACTGAGATTTTTTTACCCTAGAAGATTCCTTTTACATTTTCAGAAACATTAGAATTTAAACATTTTCCATGTAAAGTGATTAGCCACAATGATCATTGATTTGGGACTTAGTCTTATCCCACGGAAGTGTAATTACAATGCTTGATTACTCCAATTACACGTGCTTTATTTATGATATCCTTGTTTGTAAATACTTTTCCCTGCCATTGTTTACAGTATGAACAAAAAGAAAGATTTAGGAATAAAATCAAATTTAGGTAAAAGGCTTCCTGCATATACATTATTTTTACACAGGCTATCATATCCTTGAGTATATTAGCAAGAGATGTGTCTTTAAATAAAAGAAAACTGTACAAATCTGCATGTTTTCCTTGGCCTTCCTGTGGCTTATCATTTGTGGTTTGATTTTCTTTTTTCATTACTTGAGTGTTTTCTTCTCAAAACTAAAAGAATTTGATTTTAAAACGACTTAACAGAAAGTATTGTCAGCTAAGTTAGCATCATGCTGTTAACCTTGTATTCGTTAATTCTTTGCTTATAAAAATTTGAAGGACACATCCTGAGGCAGAATGCATTAGCTGGTGTAATCCTGGTATCTGTGTGAATAAACACATTATGCCACTATTATATCCATAGTTGCTATACATTTGCTTCTGGGCTGTCAACATACACTTAAGTGGGTAGTTATTGCAAAGGTTGACTTTGATTTTCAATAGGTTAGGTATTTAAGAACAATTTATAAGTTTTGAGATTTAGTCTTGTATTTTGAAAGTTTTGTTGGAACTCTATAAGTACTCTGACCTTTTTGGTCCCAAGACAAGGTGTTTGGTTAGCCTTACTCCAAAATATCAGTAACATTTTAATAATTTTTATCCTTTTTCCCTTTTACGTTTTCATTAAATTGTTATGTTTAAATTTTAAGTGCAGTTCCAATGACCATTTTCTCTACATAAGATAGAGGCAGCCCCTAATTTATGAGAGGATTGTATAAATTTGTGTTCTCAAATCCATTCCACTGCTCACACAGGAGAAAAGCAATGTTTTAAATGCTAGCTAAGTTCCAAGGCTCCCACAGGGACACATTTATATCTAATGTTGCTGACTTCTGATATTAACTATACTGACCAAATTCTGGGGTCTGGGAACAAGGCAGTGCAGGGAAAGTAGGAGGAAGAGAAGAGATGTCTCTCTTTTCTATTTGTGTGTCAGCAAGTCTTTAGTTTTCCCAGAGTTACTTGGAATCTTAGGTTTAAAATTAAAGAATAATTGGTAGAATTTCAGTCAGTATAATTTAGACATATAGGAGAGAAATATTTTTGTCTTGGACTCAGTTGTTCAGTTTTATAACCCTAAATTCAATTTTATGATTATTCAGTAAAACCAGGCTTCCTGCATATACATTATTTTTATATAATGGGTCTTTATTGCCTTCTTTCCACATTTGAACCCATATATTATCTTTTTTTTTTTTTTTTTTTTTTAAGATTATTTATTTATTTATTTATCCCCCCTTACTGCTTGTGCTCGCTGTGTCCATTTGCTGTGTGTTTTTCTGTGTCTGCTTGTCTCCCTTTGTTGGGTCGTCCTGCTGCATCAGCTCACTGCGACACGCGGGCTGGAGGCCCCGGGAATCAAACCCGGGGCCTCCCATGTGGTAAACGGGAGCCCTATCGATTGAGCCACATCCGCTTCCCCATATATTATCTTAATGCCAAACTTTTAATAGTTGAGTTTGGATAGTTCCTAGTAGAGGGGAAGGATAACAGTCACAGTGTATTGTGTTGATCTTTTATAAGTTGAGACTAGGACCTTTCTGTAAATAGTTCTATTGTTTGGAGGGGTTGGAGCGGGGGAGGAGGATGGTGGGGATGTTGTATGTGCTATTCCACGTTGTTTGGTTTTCTTTGGAAAGATCCTTTTCTATGTATTATTTTGTATGGTTTAAATGTTTTCTTTTTCTTATAGGTTTATGGTAAATATGCCAGCTCTAGAACAAATGAATCAGATTTTACACATCTTGTTTATATTTTTACCCTTTCTCTGGGCACTGGGGACTCTGCCTCCGCCAGATGCATTTTTCTTATGGGCAATGGAACAAGTTTTAGAGTTTGGCCTTGGAGGCTCACCCATGTCAACCCACCTACGGTAATTTTTTAAAATATGGAAGTTATATGTAACATATTCTTAACATTTTTCTTTTCAAGCAAATCTCTTTTTTTCTTTTTCCTCTGCAGGTTATTAATAATGTTCATCATTTCTGCTGGAACAGTTGTAACATCGTATTTCATTCCCAGCACTATTGGTGTGGTTCTTTTCATGACTGGACTTGGGTTCTTACTGAGTCTTAACCTAAGTGAGATGGCTTTTGTCTTCAAACACTGTGTGACCAGACACAGAGTTGGAACCAAATCTAATGCTTTACCAAGTGGTTCAGAAAAACAGTTTACGTGGAAAGAATGCCTTTTCTATGTCATTATATTGGTGTTGGCTCTCTTAGAAGCTAGTTTGCTGCATCACTTTGCTGGTTTCTCACAGATTTCCAAAAACAGTCCACAGGCAATTGTTGGCTATATTTTGATGATATTACTTGTAATACTGTGGATACTTAGAGAAATTCAAAGTGTCTATATCTTTGGAATTATCCGAAACCCTTTCTATCCAAAGAATGTGCAAATTGTGACTGTATTCTTAGAGAAGCAAACAAGTCTCATGAAGATTGGTGTTGTCAGATGGATTTTTTTAACTCTAGGTAGGCATAAAAGCTACTAACCGTTTGTTATAAACCATATCTAGAAAGTGTACAAAAATATTATGGAGTTCCCATATTTGAATGGTGTATCATACTGTGCATGCAAGTGTACTTTTAGGTTTTGGTTTTAGTATTTATAGTTAATTGCTGAAGTGTGCTAATTAAAGTTCTCATTTTTAGCAAAATAAAATATGATAGAAGGGACTACTTTGCCTTAAGTTTGTCTCTTTTTTTTTTAGTGTCACCGTTTGCTCTGATAGCATTTCTTTCACTGGACAGTTCTTTACAAGGGCTCCACTCTATGTCTGTCTCCATTGGATTCACAAGAGCTTTTAGAATGGTAATACTTAACAGTATTTTCCCATTGCTAAAGTTTAATTTTGATTTTGTTTACTTTAATAGTTTTCTTAGAGTATAAATTCTACCCAATAAAAATGGATAATTTGTGTACTGTAGGTATGGCAGAATACAGAAAATGCTTTATTGGAGACAGTCATTGTGTCAGTAGTGCACTTATTGATCTTCAGTACAGACTCATGGTGGAATAGAAGCCTGGATACAGGAATCAAACTCTTACTGGTAAATTTTTAACAGATTTATTGGGATATATTTCACAGAGCCATAAGAATTCCCCCATTAAAAGTATACTGTTCAGTGGTGTGTATTCATAGAATTTTGCAACCATCACTGCAGTCTAATTTTAGAACATTTTCAACACTCCCAAAAAGAAACCTCATAAACATTAATACTCATTCCCTATTCCCACCCTCTATCCTTCCCTCTTCCCATCCCCCTTTCAACCATAGCAACCACTAATCTATTTTCTTTCTCTATGGATTTACCTATTCTTGACATTTCACGTGAATGGAATCATATACTTTGTAGTCTTTTGAATCTTGAATCACTTATATGGTATTTTCAAGGTTATTCCTGGTTATAGCATGTATCAATCAGTTCTTAATTCTTTTTTTTATTGATGAATAATGTTCCATTTTATGGATATATACCACATTTTGTTGATTCATTCATCAGTTGATATTTAGGTAGTTTTTACTTTTTGGCTGTCATAAATAATGCCGCTATGAAGATTTGTATACAAGTTTTTTAAGGACATATATTTTCATTTCTCTTGGGTATATACCTAGGAGTAGAATGGCAGGGTCATATAGTAACTCTGATTGAGGAATTGCCATAGTGTTGTCCAACTTGTCTATGCCATTTATATTCCTACCAGTAATGCACAAGGGTTCAGATTTGTTACTAGAGCCACCTAGTGGGTGCTACGTGCTCTCTCATTGTGCTTTTGATTTGCATTTCCCTGATATGCTAATGATGTTGAACATCTTTGCATGTGTTTATTGGCCATTTGTATATATTCTTAGGAGAAATGTCTATTCAAATCCTTTGCCCATTATTTGGGTTATTTGTATTTTTATTGTAGAATTATAAGTGTAAGTCCCTTGACGGATTTGATTTGCAAAAATTTTCTCCTAATCCATAGGTTGTCTTTTCACTTTGAATCACAAAAGCTTTTAGTTTTGATGAAGTACAATATTAACTATATTTTTCTTTGTCACTTCTGTTTTTGGTATCATATCTAAGAAACAATGCCTATGCCAAAGTTACAAAATTTACTGTTTTCTTTTAAGAGTTTTATGTATTAGTTTTATGTATTTGGGTTTATGACCTGTTTTGAGTTAATTTTTGTATATGTTGCAGTTAAGGGTTCACCTTCATTCTTTTGTGTGTTTGTTATTCTTTCCCCCATTGAATTTTCTTGGCATCCTTGTCAAAAATCAAAAGACCATAAATGCGAGGGTTTATGTCTGGACGGTCAGTTCTATTCCACTGATCTGTATGTCTACACTTATGCCAGTACCACACTATTTTGCCAGTACCACACTGTAATGATTACTTTGGTTTTGTACTAGGTTTTGAAATTGAGAAGTGTGAGCCCTCCAACTTTGTTCTTCTGTTTCAAGACTGTTTTGACCATTCTTGTTCTGACTATTCTGGGACCATTACATTGCCATATGCGTTTTAGGTTCAGTTTGTCAATGTCTGCCCAAAAGGCTTCTGGGACTTTGATAGGATATTTATTGAATCTGTAGATGGATTTGGGGAGTATTGCCTTCTTAAAATTATTAATTCTTACAGTCCATCAACATGGGTTGTCTTTCCATTTAAATCTTTAGTTTCTTTCAACAGTGTTTTATAGCTTTCCATATACAAGTACTATACTTCTTTTATTTAACTTATTTGATCGTATGGCAAATGTAATTATTTTCTAAATTTCATTTTTGGCTTGTTTGCTGGAGTATAGAGATACAATTGATTTTTTATATTAATCTTGTATTCTGATATCTCACTTAGCCTTTTTATTAGTTCTGATAGTTTTTAGAGGATTCCTTAGGATGTTCTATATACAAGATTATATTATCTGTAAATAGAGATAGCTTTGCTTCTTCCTTTCCAATCTGGATTTCTTTTATTTCTGTTTCTTCCCTAATTTCATTAGATAGAACTAGTTCATTGTTGAATAGAAGGGTTGAGAGAGGACATCTTAGAAGGAAAACATTCAGTTTTTCTCCATTAAATATTATGTCGGCCTTTTACCAGTAAAAATGTCAGCTGTGAGTTTTTCAAAGAAGCCCTTTATCAGGTTGAGGAAATTCCCTTCTATTCCTAGTTTGTTGAGTGTTTTTGTTGTCAACAGGTGTTGGATTTTGTCATATGCTTTTTCTTTGTCTATTGAAATGGTCATATAGTTTGGGGTCTTTAATCTATTAACATAGTTAATATGCTAATTGATTTTTAATTAGCATTAAAATCAATGTTTTAATTTTGATTAAACATTAATCAGATGTTAATGTTTGTGAAACCAACCTCATATTCCTGGAATAAATCCCACTTGGGTATGGTTTATAATCTTGTTAAATGTTGCTGGATTCAGTTTGCTAGTATTTTGTTGAGATTTTAAATTTATATTCATAAGATATATATATCTGTAGTTTGTTTTTTTCTTAGGGTCCCTTGCGTAGTTTTGGTATCAGGGTAAACACTGGCCTCATAAAATGAGTGGGAACGGTCCCATTCTCTTCTATTTTCTGGAAGAGTTGGGGAAGGATTGGTATTAATTTTTCTAAAATGTTGAAGCCATCTGATCCTGGGCTTTTCGATGTGGGAAATTTTTAAATTACTAATTCAATCACTTTACTTGTTTGTAGGTCTAGTCAGATTTTCTATTTCTTCTTGAGTTGGTTTCAGTAGTTTGTGTCTTTCTAGCAGTATTGGGAACATACCCGTTTTTCTCTAAGGGTATTTCATTGTTGCTCTTCTTTGATTTGAGGCAATTTTAATTGGAGGATGAACAGAAACTAGTTCTACTCCACACAGAATAGCCAGTAAACACTTGAACTTCATTTCTCCTCAGGGTGGCGCAAAATGAAAACAAATTTCAAAAGACTGAATAAGATTATAAATTATTTCTATGATGGATAATCATGAGAAATAGAAATGTTTGGAGTGGTTTTACTAACCTTTGAAATTAACAATGAGGAGGCCAACCACATCTCTGTCCTGTACTTATCTCTTATTTTTATGTATACAAAAATACATATACTTTGAGGGAGTAAGTAATAATTCTAGCAGAAGATGGTGAAGCCAGGTATGTAAATAGCAATTTTGGAAGGAAGTAATTTTTTTAGCAACTAATTATATACTTTGCATAAGTCTGAGTGTCATTAATGAGTAGTAAAGAAAAAAAAAATAATTTTACCTCTTGAGTATCCACCCGACTTACAAATTCCTCTTTGTAAACTGCTTGCACATACACATGAAAGAAGAGTCAAGAAGTCATTATGGTGTGTCTTCAATAGGAAGGTAGCAGAATTAAACAAGTGAGAAACAATGCAGTAGTAGAAATGTGCAGTAATTTGTAACATTGAATAGTGTATTAGTAGAGGTTCTCTAGGGAAACAGAACTGACAGGAGGCATATTTATATAATGTAAATATTATAGGAAGTGGCTCACATGACTGTGGGGATGAGCAAGTCCAAATTCTGTAGGGTAGGCCAAGGAACTCCAGTGAAGGTTTTCGATGAATTCTCCAGGAGAAGCTGGCTGGCTGCCATAGAGGTGGAAATTCTCCCTTCTCTTCCCAGTTCTGTTGATGTTTAGCTTCTGGCTCCTTCCTCTGTGGCTTTCTCTCTCTCTCTCTGTCTGAATTTCATTCCCTTATAAAGAACTCCAGTAATAGGATTAAAACCCATCCTGATTAAAGTGGGCCACACCTTAATTGAAATAACCTCATCAAAAGGTACTACTTAAAATGGGTTCATACCCACAGGAATGGATTCAGTTTAAGATCATGTTTTTCTGGGGTACATACAGCTCCAAACTACAATAAATAATAAAACAATTTTTTTTATCTCATTGTAGAGAATGGTTTGTGTTTTGAAAATGTGGGAACCAGATGAAAAATTTGGCTAGTCCCTATTTGAGGCAAGGAGTAGGAAAAATTTCACACTGGTACAGGAAACTTTAACCTTATTTTTAGGCATTCATAAAGAAATCCATGTATCTTTAAGGTAGACAAATATTAGAGGAAATAAATAATTAGAGGTAATTAATATTTATTAGATTATATTTTATTTCCAAATTAAAATATATAACTATAGATACCATGAGAATAAGCTTCCTCAGTGGTGTTAGGTCAAAAGGAGATTTTTTAATTCTTTTAGGCACAAGATAGAAAACTATTTGTACTACTTAAAGGAAAGAAGCTGGACATTTTGATTTATTAATTCCACCAAAATGTAAATTATACTTTTTGGTCATCAAATAATATATGAAAAATTCCTGATTGGTTTAGGCCTATTTCTACCCTAAGAGTTGAGGATAACATGGGGAAGAGAATATCTGTTTTGTAAGTGACTTAGTGGTTTTTAAAAGCTGGAAATGTAGTGGTTTCTGTTTTTTTTAGTTTGCATTAAAATATTTCTGATATCAAAATATTTCCATCAAAATGTCAAGATGCAGTCATAACTGAAAGTGGGATGATAATGAACAAAATGGCTTCCAAAGTTTCTATTCACTTTTCCTATTGCTTAACTGGTTACTACTTCTGGTTCTTAAGACTTAAAGATCCTGTAATACAAAGCTTAGTCAATATTAAGGTATAAATATATAGATAGCGCTCTATCCAGTTCTCTTTAGTGTTAATTTTTTAAGACAGAGAGCCACAGTTTTTAAAGATGTAGTCTCATTTATTAATTGTGAGGTTGGAGAAAATTATAACAAGGAATTACATGTAAGGGCTATTTCCCCCAAAAAAGGTATTGAAGCAAGAATAAAATCATTGAGTTTTCCTTATGTGATCTTGAAAATTCATGAAAAGTCTTTAAGAATAAATAAAAATCATTTTTACATCTCTCCAGGTTGGTATCATACGTGATCGACTGATTCAATTCATCTCTAAATTGAGGTTTGCTATGACTGTACTTTTGACATCATGGATGGAGAAAAAACGTCGAAAATCAACTACCACTTTATGTATACTCAACATTGTCTTCTCTCCGTTTGTGTTGCTCTTCATAGTTTTTTCTACACTACTGTCTTCTCCCTTATTCCCACTCTTCACCCTTCCTGTGTTCTTGGTAGGGTTTCCCCGACCAACTCAGAGTTGGCCAGGAGTAGTGGGCACCGCAGCCTGTGTGTGCACAGATACAGTGTATTACTACCAAATGGTTCCGAGTTTGGCTGCAGCACTGCAGTCTGCAATGGCAGCTGGAAGTTTAGGTAAGTAAATGGGTTGTGCTTAAGAAGTCCTCACTAACGTATTTAAAGTACAAAAATAAACAAAGAACACCCAGAAAAGCAATCTCTTGATACAACCATATGATGGGCTATAAAACAGATTTTAATACTTTGATGTGTAGATAGAATAAATGTGATTTTTAAAAAACATTTTCTTGAATAAAATCACGTTACAGTCCTACCATTAAAACATGAAAATACCTTTTTTGCCAAGATTTCCATGAATTTATTATAATTAGTTCATTTCAAGTAGATGCAATAGCTTAGATCCATAAAGAATCAAAAATAGATTTCCATAATATTATATCAAAGCACATAAGGAAGTTTGGTCTTATCTTACTAGATATTGTTTAAACTCTGAAGCAGTCTGAGAAGATTACTGGACAAGATAAAATAAAAGCTTTGGTCAGTGATCTGCAGTGGACATATTATCAAGAAAATAGATCTTTGATGGGAATGAACTACTCTTTTGAGTTGTAATGCTTTCATCTTATACTAAATGCAAATTCAACTATATTGTACTTCTCAGGGTTGTTTTTAGGTAGGTAAGATCTAAGCACATAACTGTAGTGTATAGTGACCTTTCTGGCAAACTGATTCCAGGCAGAATAGCAATTGAAGATCATAATTTTAATGAAATATTTATCTGGTTTGAACTTTTCTAATTGTCTATTATATAAGGTAATTTAGGACAAATTTTTATTTTATGCAAAATTTTTATGAATAATCATTTTCCTTTTTTACAGGAAATATTTTATGCTCTGAATAATTTTATCTGGTTCCAATTAGTTTTCATTAAATAATGCTATACTGCTTTTTAAAACATCTATGGGGTTAAACTGATATCTGAACTAGGAAGTATCTCAGTAACTAGGTAGAAATTATATTTCATTATCAAATCATCCAAGAAGTATGTTATAAAGAATTTCCTAGAAACGAGATAGCATTTCACACACATCCGATTGCCAAAAATTAAAAGGTCTGATACTAGGAACTCTCAGTCCCTGCTAGAGGGAATGGTAACTCATACAAGCACCTTGAAGAGTAAACTGGTAGTTTGTAATAAAGATGCACATATCCCATGGCCTGGAGATTTCAGATTTAGATTTCATAACCCAGTGATTCCAATTCTGGAGAAACTTTTGCACATACAAGTGTGTTGGGAGTTCCCAAGACATCCCCAGTTTTGATAATTTCCTAGTAGGACTCACAGAATTCACAATATAGTCATATCAAAGGCTAAGATTTATTACAACTGAAGAACACAGCAAAATCTGCAAAGGGAAAAGATGCGTGGGATGAAGTTCAGAGGAGACCAGGTGCAAGCTTCCAGGAATCCTTTACCAGTGGAGTCACACAGAATGTACTTAGTTCCCCAGGATTAAGGACAACATTGTGATATGTTGACTACTAGGCAGTCTCCTTAGAGACTCAGTGTCCAGGGTTTTTCATAGAGACTTTTCACATTGACACACTCTGCCTAGCATCTACCAAAATTCCAAACTCGCAAAAGGAAAGCAGGTATCCAGCATAAACCATATTGTTTGCACAGACAGTGTAGGTACAGTGAGCCACTCTTACCATTTAGGGTTGTGGCAACTCTCCCAAAATCCAAGTTCCCGGATACCAGGCAAGGACCAATCTTGTAAGTAGGTCTTTCAAAAGCTAGTGGTCAAGCCTGCTGTGTTAATTCTTCTATACAACATGTATACAAGTAGACTTGCACAAAGATAATTTCTATAGCAGTATTTGTAATTGCAAAATATTGGAATCATCTGAAATGTTTATCAACAGGAAATCAAATTCAGTTACATTCATACAGTGAATTCTCTGCAGACAGCAGATACAATGAATGAACTAGAATTGTTTACATTTGACTTGGCAAATCTCAAAGACATGTTGAAAGCAAAAATAAGTTTTAAAAGTATTTGTGCTATGTGATAGCATTTTATGTAAATTTTTAAAACGAAGAAACATACATTTTTATATATCTATATGTATGTATATAAAATATCTAAAATGTTTTAGACATTAGTGTAAACTTGGCTTTTATATATTTAATACTTTCCCTAATATGTTTAACATGTATTTAAGATTTTTAGACAGTAGTCTCTAATTTGTTGTTTTTCTGGAAAATATGTCTTTGAATTCTTATGTATGTCACCTATAGATTGCCTTTTCCAACTGTTCTTGTTTGCATGTCAAAATAAAACAAGCTTGAAAAATGATTCACTTTTCAAAATTATTATTTGTTTTAGGTCTTCTCTTACCTGGGTCTCATTTCTTGGGCCGTTTTCAGGATCGTTTAATATGGATAATCATTCTAGAACGTGGCTATACTTACTGCTGTATTAACATTAAGGTCAATTTGCATTTGAAACCTCTCTAGTGTTTTTATAGTGCATGTGTAAAATTTTATCTGTTTTGTGCACATCAAACGTTAAATAACTCAATTTCAAAGAAGGATATCCTTAATTACCTGTGAAAATACCGAGGGAGTTTTTAAAAGTATATTTCCATATGTACATATTGATAGGCAGACCAACTATCGATTTTTTTATCCAACTATCGATTTAAGCATCTCAAAAGTGTATTTAACTCCTAAGTTATATAAAGATTCTCAGCTTAACAAAAACCTTCTTCTAACTCCACTTCCCCTACCCATACACTCCATTTCTCTCCTTCCTTTTAGAGCAAAATGCCTTATTAGAGTTTCCTATAATTGTATCTCCAATTACATCCTCCCATTCTCTCTTCAATTTACACTAGGTTTTGGACCCACCAAAACTGCTCTTGTCAAGTTCTCCAAAAACTGTCAGGTTGCTAAATCTACCTCCCAGATCTGATCTTACTTGACCTGTCAGCAGCATTTGACATGGTTGATTACTCCCTTCTCTTTACTTGTTTCATGGGTCACTCCTTTTCAATCTCTTTTGATGGTTCCTTCTCTTTTCCTTGACCCCTTTATGTCAGAGTGCCCCAGAGCCAAGTCCTTGGTTGCTCAGGCTAAAACACTGGAGTCATATTTTACTCCTTTTTGAATTCTATACTCTATATCCAGTCCATCAAGAAATCCGGTTGGCTCCACCTTTAAACCGTATCCTGCATCCCAACACTTTATCACCTCTCTGGTCCCAGCCGCCTTTACCCCTTGCCTGGATAAGTTCAATGGCCTCCTAATTAGGTTCTCTGATTCTTTCTTTGCCCTCCTACATATGTTCTCAACCCAACAACCAGACTGATCTTTTAAAATCTAAGATAATACTACTACTCTGCTCAGTAAGCTTACTCTGAATCTCTTATTCAGAGCTAAGGCCAATACCTGAAATGGTCAAGCTCCCTATTCCCTCTTTGGCCTCATCTCCTACTTTAACCATTTCACTCTACTCCAGCCTACTGGCTGTTCTTTCTGCTTGGAACACTTTTCCTGTAGATAACTGCATGCTAACAGCCTCACCACCTAATCTTTGCTCAAATGTCCCCTTCTCGATGGGGTCTACTATGGACATGATATTTAAAATTGCACCCTATCCCTGCACTGCAGATCCCCCTTGTCTTGCTTTACTTTTTCTTTATACTGATAACTTCCAACATACTTCGTAATTTATTTAGTGGTTTTATTGGTGATTTCTTTTATCTCCCCCACTCTAATGCAAGTGACACAAGAGCAGGGATCTTTGTTATTCTGGGATATATCCTAAGCCCCTGGAACAGTGCCTGGCACATAATAGGCTCTTAGTAAATATTTGTTAAATGAATAGTGGATGAATGAATTTTTTGTCTTAGTATGATTTGGATAAAATTGCTGATATCTAAAGCTGTTTCTTTAGTAGTTCTCAAACTGTAGTGCCCAGACCAGCAGCGTCAGCATCACCTGGGATTTGTTAGAAATGGAAATTATTGAACATACTGTGTAATTCCAGTTTTGCTTTTTTCCAAAAATATGCATATTTTATAATTTTTAAAAAGTTTTTAATAAGTGTGATTCCACCTTGATGCTGAATATATCCTTTTAAAAGTAGGTTCATAATGAACATTATTTCTCCAGTTTCTAGTGGAATTTATACAATTTCTTAGAACCAGTGGTATCATTATTTTTAATCTCTGTATCCATTATCAAATGTATTAAGTGCCTTAATGGCACTTTGATTTAAGTTGTAGCTCTAGAGTTAAAGAAACTTTTTCCGTTTTCCATATTTTTATTATGAGAATCTATGGGAATTTACAAAACTAGTTACTTTTCTCTGTATAATAAATGATCATAGACTCAAGTTTATTTTTAATTTCCTCCTTAGGGGTTAGAATTGCAAGAGACCTCCTGTCATACTGCTGAAGCTCGAAGAGTTGATGAAGTTTTCGAAGGTGCATTTGAGCAAGAAGAATATGCAAGAGGATGTTCCCTTAATGAACATTTTGGAAATATCTTAACACCCTGTACTGTTTTGCCTGTGAAACTATATTCTGATGCCAGGAATGTACTATCTGGCATAATTGATTCTCATGAAAACTTAAAAGAATTTAAAGGTGACCTTGTTAAAGTACTTGTGTGGCTACTTGTTCAGTACTGCTCCAAAAAGCCCAGCAAGCAGAATGTTCACAAAACTGAAAATAAAGGGAAAGCATCTCTAATAATCCAACCTGCTTTGAATACTTCATCACAACCTCAATGTCCAGAAGACGCAGATAGTTTAAATTCAGAAACTTTTGATGACTGGTCTGATGATAATATTTTTGATGATGAGGCAACCACCAAAAAAGGAAAAGAAGAAAAAGATCAATTGAAAGTTTTCCCAGGTACAAATTTGCCTATTCTGGGATCGGTAGAATCTCAGAGGTTTGGTGAACATTCTACAGGCACAGTTCCTGAAAATAGACTTTATGAAGCAGTTACATTGGGATACCCTGCTATTGACAAAGGAAAACAAGAAGGCATGTCATATATCCCCCTCGTGGAGTTTGGTTGCTCACATTCTCACTTATTAAGCTTGCCTGAAGAGTGGAGGTCTAACTGTTTGCCTCATTCTAAAATAAAGGCCATGAGCTCATTATTTCCAGAAGACTGGTACCAATTTGTTTTGCGGCAGTTGGAATGTTTTCATTCAGAAGAAAAGGCTTCAAATGTCCTGGAAGAAATTGCAAATGACAAAGTTTTACAGGACCTTTATGTTCATACTGTAATGACTTGTTACTTTTGTTTGTTTGGAATAGACAATATGACTCCTAGTCCCGGTCATCTATTGAGAGTTTACAATAGTGTGTTGCCTTGGTCTATTGCCTTGGATTGGCTCACAGAAAAAACAGAACTATTCCAGCTAGCACTGAAAGCATTCAGGTAATTCATTTTGATCATATGCAAGTCATAATATTGGCAGAGAAATATTTAAACATTTTTAATCACCTTGAAGGAGACATTCCTTCATTTCTAGTTTTAAAAAATCATTTTCCTGAAGTTGAAAAAAAATGCTTAGTAGGTGTTGTGTTGATTTCAGGAATACACTGATTTGCACTTCTTTTGGTTTTATATGGAAAACCTATTTTTTATATAGCATACTGGATTTCTTCACTTGATAGTCCATATCTTCCTCCCCTATACATTTTTTTAAGGATTTATTTATTTACTTTTATCCATTCCCCCACCCTCCCACCCCGGTTTTGCTGTTTCTGTGTCCATTCGTTGGGCAACTCTGTGTCTATTTCCTGCACTCTCTTCTCATCCTTCTCCTCTTGTCTTCACTGGGATTTGATCCTGGGAACCTCCGATGTGGAAGAGAGGCGTCCTACTGCCTGCGCCACCTTAGTTCCTGTTTTTTCGGCATGTCTCGTCTTGGCTCTCCCTTTTGTCACTCTCCTGTTACATCATCATCTTGCTCTGTGGCTTGCAGTACCTGACAGCACACCCATGCACAGGGCCTGGCGGTGCACCCATGTACAAGGCCTGGCAGTGTACCCACGCATGGGGCCTGATAGCTCACCCACCCACGGGGCCTGGTGGTGCACCTGTGCACGGGGTCTGGGGGCTCACCCGCTCGTGGAGTCTGGAGGCTCACCCACGCACGGGGCCTGGCAGTGCACTCATTATAGTGCTTAATGGCTCACCCGCTCGCAGGGCCTGGTGGTGCACCTGCACACGGGGCCTGATGGCTCACCTGCGCACAGGGCCTGGGGGGCTCACCTGCTCGCAGGACCTGGGGGCTCACCCGATCGTGGGGCCAGGTGGCGCACCTGAGCATGGGCCCTGGTGGCACACCCGCGCACGGGCCCTGAGGGGCTTACCCACGCATGGGGCCTAGTTGTCCACGCGCCTTCTATATTTTTCTTTTTTTTTGTTTTGTTTTTACCGGGAGGTCCTAGGGATCGGACCTAGGTCCCTCCATATGGGAGATGGACGCCGAACCATTTGAGCCACATCTGTTCCCCTGCTATATCTCTTAAGGTTGACCAAAGATGCCTAAAGTTACAGTCTTTTCCCATACAGGATGGTCATATAATAAATCAGGTTTAGTTTATCACCAGCATTCTAAAAACCAGATCTAGGGAGAAAAACTAGGTCTGGGGACATATGCATGGTTTCTAATATAGCAGATGTTTTGCCTACCTGATTGTCACAAAATCAGGACAGCAAGAATAGTCGCAAGATTTCTTCACTTTAACTGCATCATATCTCCCTGATCTTTTTAACTGAAATATGTATGCTTTCAGTTCAATGTCTGAAAAATATTGATTGAATAAAATCTATTTCATCTATGAGTTGATAACAAATATCCTAAAATTCTTTGCTTCTCCATTTTTTAGGTATACTGTGAAACTAATGATTGATAAAGCAAGTTTAGGTCCGGTAGAAGACTTCAGAGAACTGATTAACTACCTCCATGAATATGAAAGTGACTGGTACATTGGTTTGGTATCTGATGCAAAATGGAAAGAAGCTGTTTTACAAGAAAAGCCGTATTTGTTTTCTCTAGGATATGATCCTAATATGGTAGGTTAAAAGTTATGTTTTCAAACATTTTTATATAGTGACCTTAAAGAATGGAAATCCATTATAAATTACTTGAATTATAATATATTCTGGCTGTAGATATATTAAGTACAGTTTTAAAGCATTTGCAATCATGGCTTTATGCCCTACATAGTCCAACTATAGAATGGCTGATTCATTTACTTTTGTCAATTTTATAAGAGCCACTTAAAAATGTTATGTACAACAACTGACCTGTAAGATAGCCAATTAAATACAATTTTTGATATTTGATTAAATGGTTTAAATTCCTGTACCCAGTTCAAGTAAATGAATTTTTACTTGGATTTGACTCTTAGAAGAGAAATTAATTTGTAAGTGGCAAAGTATTTATTTTGCTGAAGTGTTTTTTATTTGAAGCAAATCTGATCTGTGAAAATTCAGAGAAACTCAAAAAAGGGGGTGATTTTTCTGGGCTTTAGTACTTGTCCTCACTGTATTTAAAAAGTCGTCTAGTGCACACACTATGAAAGATTCATTGTTAAGAGCATATAGAGGGTTCCACTTCTGGTGTGACAGTGTATGAAGCTCCACAGATGTGTTCCCAGTGAAACTGATAAAATTTCTTTTTAATACAACCATTAAAATCTCTGCAAATAGTCCTAAGGGCATACAGCAAGCAAAGAAACATTTATTCAGGAAGATGTATTCAAACCCATTAAGAGACTATAGTGTTTGAACCAAGACCTACTCCCTCCCTTAATCCACCCAGCTCAGTAAGACAGAAAGTACATTCAGATGAGTACAGACACAGGACTTATTCTCCCCCTGCTTCCAGAGGCTATTTTCCCAGGAGGGGCAAGACTTCAGCATTTCTCATCCTGCCCCCAGCTATCTGTTGCAGAGGCTAGGTTTCTGGAACATGTGGCTGAGAGGTGGGGACTCCCTTCTGGCCAACCCTACTTGTGGGACAGAAGCTATATCTTAAGCATGGTGCCACTAAGAATACTTGGGCTATACCTGCCCTTGCCCTGGCTTCTAAGCCATAGGTTCCATTCCAGAAAAGGCAAACCAAGATGACCTGTGGCTATTGACCCCCCTGCCCCCATACACACACAGAGTCCTTATCTCCTATAGTAGGGGTATCACTCAGAGAGAATCTTCCTTTTATCCCCACCCCTAGCTCCAGAGTCCTAGCTCAGGGATTTTACCAGTGGGAGAAACAGACTATAAAACAAAAAGCTCCAAGTCTTTTTCCAAAGGAACTGACTTCATTGGCAAGGGAGTATGGAGAAGTCCAAGCCTAAGGGATTCTGAAGAACAGTTGGAGGTTGTGGTAAAAATGGCCTTTGGTAGATTCATTAAAATATAAGCTTAACTGTAGACTGGTTAGTTTATCAGAGAGAATCAGGGAAAGAGGCAGTTAAAGTGAACCTTCCTGGCTCAAATCTCAAACACTGACCTCAAAAACTATCCCTTCAAAGGTGATGAATTTAATTGAATCAGTCTATTTAGCAGTTTATGCCATTCCTGGAAACAATGGAGCAACCAGCCAGAAATTAGTAGACCTTAACACCTGGGTATAGTCAGAGAAAGAGACCATCAAAAACAGCCCTGCCAAAATCACTGCCATCCAAGGGTGACTATTGGTATACACAAGGCTGCGCCCCCTGAAGAACAACATGAGAGGCTTCACACCGTAGGAAGGGTGAGAGAATAGACTTCATTTGTTTAGGTAGTCACTAAACAAATAAACAAGCAAATAAGAATAACAAGTTTCAGGTGGGGATAGGAGGTGGGGGAGCAGTACACAGAGTTGCTAAAACATGTTACCTAAAATGTCCAGTTTCCAACAAAAAATTACAAAACATGCAAAGAAACAAGGAAGTCTGAACCATACACCAAAATAAAAGTAGGCATCAGAAACTGCCTGTAAAATATAAAGACTTCAAAGTAGCCATTATAAATATGTTCACAGAATTAAAGGAAGCCATGATTAAAGGAGTAAAGGAAGTTATGACAATGTTGAATCAAGTAGAGAATATCAATAGATTAAAATTATATGAAAGCACCAAATGGAAATTCTGAACTTGTAAAGTACAATAATTTAAATGAAAAATTCACTAGAGGTGCTCAACAAATTTGTCCCGGCACAAATATAATTAAAGAACATGAAAACAGATTGATAGAGTTTTGCAATCTGAAGAACAGAGAGAAAAAAATGAAAATGAGGAGAGACTCAGAGAAATGTGAGGCACCATTAAGCACACCAGCATTTACATAATGGGAGTAACAAAAGAATAAGAGAAAAATGACAAAAAATTTTTGAAGAAATAATAGCTGCAAATTTATTGAAAAACAGTGATTTACACATCTATGATGCTCAACAAACTCCAAGTAGGATAAATGAAAAGAGATCCCCAAATAGGCACATCATAATAAAGATGTTAGAAGAGAAAGTCGTGAAAGCATCAAGAAAAAATAACACATCAATTACAAGGGAAGGGAAGCGGATATGGTTCAAGCAATTGGGTTCCCGCCTACCACGTGAGAGGTCCTGGGTTCGGTTGCCAGTGCCTCCTGGAGAAGCCAAGCTGGCACGACCGGCAGGCATGTCGAGCTGGCGCAGCAAGATGACGCAACAAAGAGACAAAGAGGAAAGGCAGTGAGAGACACAACAGACCAGGGAGCTGAGGTGGCTCAAGTGATTGAGTACCTGCCTCCCACATGGAAGGCCCTGGGTTTGGTTCCCGGTGCCTCCTAAAGAGAAGATGAGCAGACACAGAGCACACAGCAAATGGACACAGAGAGCAGACAGCAACTACAAACAATGAAGGGGGAGGAGATAAATAAAATAAATCTTTAAAAAAAAATTACAAGGGAATTCAAATTAGATTGGCAGCTGACTTCTCAGAAGAAACAATGGAGGTCAGAAGTTGTGGGATAATATATTCAAAGTGCTCAAAGAAAAAAAAATTGTATATTCAGCAAAGCTGTCTTTTCAGAAATAAAGCCAAAATAAATATATTCTCATCTAAATGAAAACTGAGAGAATGTGTTACTGGTAGACCCACCTTACAAGAAATACTAAAGGAAGGTCTTCAGGATGAAAAGCAAGTAACCCCAGACAGTAATTTGAATCCACATGCAAAAATAAAGAACACTGATGAAAGGAATTATGTAATTATGAAAAGACAAAGACATTAAAAGTGCATACTTCTCTTTGCTTAAGTGACTTGAAAAGCAATTGTATAAAACAATATGTATATAATAAATTGTTGGACTTGTAGACATGTAGAAATATATTTTCCAGTAACAGCACAAAGGAGGTTGGTGGGATAAAAGCTCTATTGGGCTAAAGAAGTGACCTCTGATGGCAACTTGAATCCACAGGAATAAATAAACTAGAAATGATAAATAAGAAGGTTAGGGAGCAGATGTAGCTTAAGCAGTTGAGTGCCTGCTTCTCCATGGGAGGTCCCTGATTCAGTTCCCAGTGCCTCCTAAAGAAAACAAACAAACAACGAGCAGTCAGCGAGCAAAAACAATGAGCAAACAACAAGGAAAAACAAATGAGCAGGGAGTGGAAGTGGCTCAAGCAGTTGAGCACCTGCCTACCACACAGGAGCAATTGTATAAAACATACCAAAACTTATGAAATAAAGCTAAAGCAGTGCTTTGCAGTAAATTAATAGCTGTAATACTTATATTTGAAAAGAAGAAATATTTCAAATCAATATCTAACCTTCCACCATAAGATACTGCAAAAAGAAGATTAGACCTGGAGTAAGCAGAAGGGAGGAACTAATAAAGATTAGAGTGGTAATTAATGAAATAGAGAATAGAAAAACAGTATAGAAAATTAAATGAGACCAGCAGCTGGTTCTTTGAAGAGATAACCAAACTGATGAACAAACTAGAATGACAAAGGGGAAAACAAAAAAAGACTCAAATTACTGGAATCAGTTATGAAAGAGGGGACATTACTACTCACCTTATAGAAATAAATAGGATTATAAAGGAATACTATGGATAGTTGTATGCCAGCATATTATATAACTTAGATGAAATGGTCAAATTCCCAGAAAGATGAAAACTAGAAAACTCAAGAAGAAATACTTACTGAACAGAACTATAACAAATAAATAGATTGATTTAGTAATTTAAAAAACTCACCAAAAAAAGCCAGGACTCATGGCTTCAGTACTAAATTCTACTAAACATTTAATGAATAATTCATGCCAATTCTTCATAAACTCTTCCAAAAAATAGATGACCACGCAACACTCCCCAACTGATTCTAAGAGACTAATATTATCCTGATACCGAAACAACACAAAGACATTATAAGACAACTACAGACCAATATTTCTTATCAATATAGATACAAAAATCCTCAGCAAAATACTAGCACACTGAGTCCAACAACATATTTAAAAAAAAAATATATATATATATATATACACACACACACACACACACACACACACACATACATGCACACACTATGATTCTATGGAGCTTTATTAACAGTATAACAATTCATACAAATTAGGTAACATCAAGTAAAAGCAGGTATTCCAAAGCATTGGGGACATTGAGAATTTATAGCCCCCAAAAAAGGGAAATGGCAATTGTCAGGGGACTTATGTTCTAGCTACTTATTGGAATATCCAGGCAGAAGGAAACTTGTCCAAAACTGATTGGTTAGAGCTTAGGCCTCTTTTTCTTGTCCTATTTCCTCTAAGTCTCTTTCTCCAAGTTGTGTGTTCCTGAAGTCTGATTGCATCAGTGTAAGGTGCCCACCTTCTGTGCTTCCTTTGCCAGGAGTCATTTTGTAACCTGGGGTCAATTTAGAGTTCCTTTAACATTTCTCCCTATGATTAAGATCTTTCCTAGAAAGCATTGCTGATGAAGATTGACTTTATGCTGTCCCTCAGTTCTAGGGGGATATCCTAGGCATCTGTGTAGCTGGAAAGGTCCAGTGTAATGTCCCACGGAGTAAGGAATATGTTATGGAATTATGGCCAATTGAGGCAACACTGGGAAAATGGATTCCATCAAAAGTTAGTGAAAATTTTTCTGAAAGACACGAGAGGAATATTATTCAGAGGCAATATAGTATTTTAGGGTAAGCAAAGGTAATCAGAGGTTTTGTCCTGTAAGGTATCATTAAATGCAGGCCTCGAGATCAAAAGCCTGAATTACCAGCATGGTTTTGGAATTGAGAGATTGTTGAACCATAGCCTTTATTCTGGAAATAAAACAACAAACTAAAGATACTAAAATAATTATAAGAAGAAAAAAGATTGACAGTGTTTGAGATATGCCCCTACTCCAGTCTCCCCTAGATCCAAGATTCAACAAAATTAATCCCAAGCCCTCAGAGTCCCTAGTACTTGCAATATCTGAATCTTTTCTTTGATGTACTTAAATGTTTTGTTCAATTTTGTTAGATTGATTTACATAAAAGCAGCATTGCTCCCTAAGAGGGTGCATATACCTCCTTGCTGAGATATGAGGATATCAGATACCCTACGATTTTGTCGCATAACCTTCTCTAGGTTTTCTACCTTGAGTTATAAGTTTTCTAATGCCTGTATGGTATTATTAAAGGTGCCCTCAGTAGTTTTGACATGTTTCAGAAGGCTTTTTCAAGTTGAGAAATTCCATGAAACCAAAATATACTTCTCAGAAATTTCCAGCATATACAAGGCTTTTCAATCAATGGGTTGTATTCTGTAGTGTCCTGTTTAGATCTGAAAATGGTTTTTTAGTTGATAAAAAGATCCTAGGTTGACTGCATTTTTTTGTTTCTAATTGGGCTCTCTAGGCCAGGGTATAATGCTGTTACTGTGCAAGTTGTACTCCAGGCTAGTGGAAAGGCTATATAGGCATTCTTCCACATAGGATGAAATAGCCTGTGCTGGCCAGACTGAGAGTTAAAGTACTACCCATAATCCACCAGATATGGAAGAGTTTGCATCTTTACAGGCAAAGTCTGTAAAATTATGGGATCTGGTATAGTATGAATTATTTGGACATTGCAATGTAGTTGATATAATAGGCTATGGGAATGGTTATAAGTGAGTGAATTACTGTTAGAGATTTGTGTCCAAGTGAGGCCTGAGAATTGGTCTAGATAGATAGTATGATTGTCAGGGTTATAGACAAGGCCAAAACCAACGTTCCAATGCCCTGAAAAGTTTCCAGTGGTTGAAGAGGCTGTTCATTTAGTTCAAAATCATAAGTGTCAAGTACCTCATCATCAGAGTCCTCTTTGATAATCATGCCTAGAAAGGATACCATTTGCCTTCTTCTTGGTCATACCAAGATTGCAGAGGTTGGCTGGGTTAGTACCTAGATAAAGTCCAGTACCATTATCATTGTTTATGCAGAGAAAAATTCATTACAGAGTGGGCAATTATGCTATGGAGACCCCCTTTTCTTCAAGAGTATGATAAGTCCAATGGGGCGGCCATTTATGATATATATCTGTGTGCCCATCCATTTTTTCCCATACTTGGTCTATGAGAAATATGCCTTTTATGTCTGTCTGGATCTGAATGTCTATGGATTCGGCCAATAACTGGGGCCCTTCTTTGGAGTCTAAATTAGTGCAGACACAGCAATTTGACAGATTATCTAGGCTGGCAGCCCTTTGTATGGCTGGGAAAGAAGGATGGTGAATGGCAAAGAACCAGGAAGGAAAGGAAAGGAGAAGGAAAAGGAAAGAATGCATGTTTCTTGATCTGTAGCTTTTGTGGAAAGCTGTCCACATCAGTTGTCATCTACTTTTGGGTGACCTGAAACTCTTTTTAGGGTGAGTTTGAGGTCACCAGTGACTGCACTTTTCCAATGGTTAGGTGGTGCATGAGTTGAAATAGGTATACCCAAGGCCTTCCACCAGCAGGTTTAGTAGCACATTGGTTGGTGATGAGGACCTGAGGTTACAAAGAGTTTTTTAATTGATGTCTTTTCAAGAACATAAACTCTCCAGGCTGCAGATTTTGGGGGTCATTTGGAGTTAGGCAGCGTTCTCCTCCTTCAGAGTCTTCTTTAACCTGTGAAACACAAGTTCTAGAGTAGTTCATTAGTACCTCACAAAATTTGTCAGTCTTGTTAGGCAACACTAGGATCTGTAAATAAAATGTGAAGATCTCTAGTAACAATTTCATGGGGTGTGAATTTATGCTTCCTGAAGGGGGTTGAACGAAGGTTGAGTATTTTAGGCAAGGGTGGAAGTATTTTAAGGCAAAGGTAATTTTAGCGAGTAACTAAGCTTGGTTAATTGGTGTTTGATTATTATGTTGGTTCTTTCCACCAGGCTAGAAGATTGGGGATGGTATGGGCAATGAATGCAGTCTTTGATCTATAGGGAAGGGTCTGCATATTTCTTTAATTATTTCTCCTGTAAAAACCAGTGTCTTGGTCACTATTAAGTTCAGTGAGGATGCCCCAGGTAGTTTCTTGGCCACAGAACAGGCAGAAATTTGTCTATAAGGGAAGGAGTCTACCCAGTGAGGAAACATACAGGTCATTACTAACATCTTTATATCCCTGAGAAGGGAGAAGAAGGATAAAGTCCATGTGCCAGATTAGCATTGACCCAGAAGGTGAAAAAAAAAAATGTCCCATGGAAAACTTTAATGGCTTCCCTAGATTGTATTGTTGACATGTTTGACAAGAAGTACAGACCTGGTGAGCAATACTATAAGAGTGACCCTACCAGTATTTTCCCATTGTTTCTATCATTTTGGCTGTTCTGAGGTGTGTGATGAATGAAGTTCTTGCAGTAGTGATAATTTTAGGACATCTGGTAATACTGGGCAACTCTTAGGCCATATACAGATATTTTGGTTATGGTCTAATTTACAACCTGATTCCTTCCATAGGTTTTTCTCTTTGGGAGTTGCCAATTCCTGATATTTTATTAAGTTATCGGGTTTCCTTGCAGGGGTGGGAGGAGTTGATCGCACATATGAAGCTCTGTTGGTTTTTGTGAGAGAATTTGGGCTGACAGCCTTAGTGAACTGATCAGCCAAGTCATTTCCCTGGCTTTCTTCTGAATTGAGGGTTTCATGAGTGTGAGCTTTAACTTTGATAACTGCGATAGCCTTGGGGAGCAAAAGAGCTTCTAATGGGTTATTTACATGCTTTTCATTCCTAATGGCAGTTCCAGAGGAGATAAGGATCCCTGTTTGTTTCCTTAGCATACCAAGATCATGTATTATGCCAAAGATATATCTGCTATCAGTGTAAATGTTTGTCTTAACCCTTTAGATATTTGGCAAGCTCATGTAAGGGCTATTAATTTTGCCTTTTGGATAGAAGTTTCTTTAGGGAGGGAGCTGCTCTCAAGAACCTCTGTTAAGATAGTTATTGCATATCCAGCTTGGTTTCTGCCTTCTGGGTCTTCAGTTTTTAAATATGACCCATCAGTATCCATCAGTAAAGTGGATTAGATCTCAATTGACTATTGGAGTTTCCTTGAAGTTGGGCCTAGAGGAAACTAGGGTTTCAGTAAGAATTATGCAGTTATGATCAGGTACTCCATCAGGAAGTGGGAGCAGAGCATCAGAGTTTAGCAGGGAGGTCTTATGAATGTGCATATGAGAGAGAGAGAAGTGTAAGTTCAAAAGATATGAATTGTGCAACAGAGATGTTCAGTTAAAGCAGAATTAAGCAAGAATCCCACAGCATGAGAAACAAAAAATCAAGTTAGTTCTGCAAAAAGATCAAGTTAGTTCTGTATCTGCAGTATCTTTATCTAGTTTGGCTGCTGCAGCCACTGATCACAGACAAGGTAGGTATGCTTGGGCTACAGGATGTAACTATATACTGTCATATCTAATGGGCCTCTTGACTCTTCCATGCTCTTGAGCGCGAATAGATACTGGCTGTCAGGGCAGACTGATATACAAACAATGCACTGCAGAGGTCAACTACAGTGAAATGGGTAGTCCCAGGAGGAATTTACAGTAGGAATAGGTGCTGATTTGGGAATATGGAGAAGTGAGGAATGACAATTTTATTTATTGCTTAGGTCTTGGACAAAACTCTATCCTTTCCCATTGAGTTTTCTTATAGGGAGGGTAGGAGTATTGCAGGGGCTAGTACATGAGATTATTAAACCCTTCTGTATGAAGTCTTAAATAATGGGAGTTAAGCCTCTAATGGCTTCTGGTTTGAGGGGATATTTGGAAAGTTTGGGAAGGAGTTTGGAGGGGTCTATTTGAAGGAAACTTGGTTCTATGCTTTAAATTTTTCCTAAATCTGTAGGTGATTAGGACCATAATTCTTCAGGGGTGGAGGACAGGAGATTAGTATTTATTGATCGGTTTCTACACTCAGTGTATGCAGGTGACATAGAAGTTCTTCTTGGTCTAAAGGGAATTCTGAGTCAAGTAGGAATAAAATTATTTCCCCCTTTTCATTAAACTTGAGATCACATTTCCACTTACTCAGGAGATCTTGTCCTGTTAAGTTAATTGGGGCAGTATCACAAAGTACTAAAGAATGTATTTCTGGGAAATGGATGTGGCTCAAGCAATTGGGTTCCCATCTATCATATAGGAGGTCCAGGGTTCAATTCCCGGGGCCGCCTGATGAAGGCAAGCTGGCTCACATGGTGAGCTGGCCCGAGCAGCAAGCTGGCCCATGTAGGGTGCCGGCCCGTGTGGGAGTGCTGGCACAGCAAGATGACGCAACTAAAAGAGACACAGAGGAGACAATAAGAGACAATAAGAGACGCAGCAGACCAGGGAGCTGAGGTGGCACAAGAGATTGAGTGCCTCTCTCCCACTCCGGAAGGTCCCAGGATCGGTTCCCAGTGCTGCCTAAAGAGAAGACAAGCAAACACAGAAGAACACACAGCAAATGGACACAGACAGCAGACAACGAGCGCAAAACAACAAGGGGGGGGAGACATAAATAAATAAATCTTAAAAAAAAAATGTATTTCTATGAATAGTCCTAGGGTAACTGAGATTGGGGCCAATTTGGAAGTGGTTTCATCTTTACTAGAGAACCCCACAATAACTACAGAATATTTTCTCCAAAGTATGGGCTGCTTCAGTAGGGAGGGATTAATAGTGGAGAGAGTAGCACCAGTATCAGTTTTTGTTTTGTTTTGTTTTGTTTTTTAATTTATTTTTTTTTATAATTTCTTTTTTAAGGATTGATTGATTTATTTACTTTTATCCATTTTTACACCCCTTCCCCTCCCCCCCTCCCGTTTTTGCTGTTTCTGTGTCCATTCGCTGGGCAACTCTGTGTCCATTTTCTGCCCTCTCTTCTCATCCTTCTCCTCCTGTCTTCACTGGGATTCAATCCTTGGAATCTCTGATGTAGGAGAGCGGCATCCTGCCCGCGCAACCTTAGTTGCTGGTTTTTCGGTGCGTCTCATCTTGCCTCTCCCTTGTGTCACTCTCCTATGTCATCATCTTGCTGTGTGGCTCGCGGGAACTGGTGGTGCGCCTGCGCACAGGGCCTGGCGGCCCACGCACCTTCTATATATTTTTTAAATTTTTATCAGGAGGTCCCGGGGAACGAACCCAGGTCCCTCCATATGGGAGATGGACGCCAACCAGATATAGCCCCCTGCTATATCTCTTAAGGTTGACCAGAGATACCTAGAGTTACAGTCTTTTCCCATACAGGATGGTCATATAATAAATCAGGCTTAGTTTATCACCAGCATTCTAAAAACCAGACCTAGGGAGGAAAACGAGGTCTGGGGACACATGTATGGTTTCTAATATAGCGAATGTTTAGCCCACCCTGATTATCACAGAATCAGGACAGTGAGAATATTCGCACAGTATCAGTTTTTAAAGTGCATGTTTCTCCATTAATTTTGAGCTTTATTTCCCTTTTCTGGTTAAGTGTAAGGGCTAGAAGCAACCCAAAAGTGCCCTCTGAGCATAGTCAGTGGGCATTACATGCTGAAGAATGTGGATTGGCAGTATTGTCATGATGTTTGCTTTTTAATTTAAAGCAGTTGTTTCTCCAGTGCCCCAGTTTTTTGCAATAATAACAGACCTCAGGAGGTCTTTAGGGTATGGGATGATTTAGGAGGGGCCTGCAAATTTCTAATTGTAAAGCAAGTAATTTGGCTTTTGTGGCCTTTTCAGTTTCTAGAGTGTGAGCTAACTGTTCAATTAAATTTGTCAGCTCGATAATGAGTACTGTTTCCCAGTCAAGTCTGTGCCTTTTTACTAAGATAACAAGGTCAGTCTTTAGGCCATTGACAAACATAACATTAAAAGCAATTCCAGTGCCAGGTTCATCTAGGGATAGTCTGGAGTGTTTGGCAAACATTTTTGCTAGTCTTTCTTGATAATAAAAGCCAGGTTCATCTTTACCCCACTTGCAGCCTTGGACTTTTGCCCAGTCAATCTTGTGGGGAAAGTTCTTAGAAATGGCATCTAACAATTGTTGAGATATTATTTCAGCTTGATCTAGAGTGAGGGGAGCTACTTTAATGATCATATCTTTTTCTGGGTCCTTCACATTTGCCATTCTAATTTTGGGTTTCTCCAGACCTAACTAGCATATGAATGAGTTGATAAAGATCAGGCAAGCAAATTAATAGGCCTGAATTAAATAAAAAATTCTTGAGTAAATTTTGAGGGTCTCTTGGGCTTAGAGAATTCTATAGCTATGACCTAAAGTTCTACCTTAGACCAAGGAGTGAAGGCAATTTGGTCAGGCCTCTGAGTGCCATCAGAATTGGTGTTTTCTGTAGGTTTTATCCTGAAAGCATTTGAAGACAGAGGCTTAGACAGGTAAGCTGTCAACGGAAGATATGGAGATGGTAGAGCAGAAGGTCTAGACACAGAGGAATTTGGGCTATGCATTTGGGATTTTAGTTCCCAATTAGCTTGAGATAATTTAGAGATAATGTCTTTTTAGGGATGTAACTTTAGAATCTTTTTTTTTTTTTTTAAGATTTAGTCCATTTATTTATTACCCCTATCCCCCTTGTTTGCGCTTGCTGTCTGCTCTGTGTCCATTTGCTGTGTGCTCTCTATATCTGCTTGTCTTCTCTTTAGGAGGCACCAGGAACCGAACCCAGGATCTTCCATGTAGCAGAAAGGTGCTCAGTTGCTTGAGCCACCTCTGCTCCCTGCTTTGTGTCTCTCTCATTGTGTTTCCTCTTTGTGTCTCTTTGTTGCATCGTCTTGTTGCGTCAGCTCACTGCACTAGCCCATTGTACCAGGTTGCTGTCTTGCTCATCTTCTCCAGGAGGCACCAGGAACCAGACCCGGGCCCTCTCATGTGGTAGATGGGAGCTCAATCGCTTGAGCCACATCCGCTTCCCAACTTTACAATCTTGATCCCTACCACACTAATGAAGGATGTTGTTAATTTGGGAAGGTGTGGGAGGGGTAGGGAGTGGGGCATAGGGGAATCCCCTACACTTTTTATGTAACATTTATGTACTGTAAATATCTTTTAAAAAATAAAAATAAATAAATAGATTTTAAAAATAATAAAAATCTTGAACCCATTTTGAGGCCTCCAAATTCCAATCAAAATAAGCACCCCATTATACTTGTCTTATTTTAGAACCACAATTTTCCAATTGTGATCATAAAAACACATGTCTGTCTAAGGAAAAGGATCCCCAAATTGGCCATTGGTTAGACAGGCATTTTCCATTGATCCACAAACAAACTTGAATAAGTACTATGTTTGAACACATAGTGGACTGGAGTCCCTGAAGGGAATCCAGAAGCCTTTTTTGAAACGTTGGCACTCATGACCAAACAGTAAAAAACAGTAATTACCTAAACTCCAAACTTGAATAACAAACTGAAAACAAAGCTCGCAGAGCTGAAATGCAAGGAGGCAGAGCGCAGATCCAAGAGAACTTACCATTGGCCTTTGAAGGGACTGGAGGACACAGAGAGCCCAAAGGGCTCAGTGGGTACCAGCCCCCATGCCCAACAGAGACTTTGGAGGCCAAAAGAGTATCTTCAGATCCCACTTCTCACACCAAAATTCAAAAGAACCGCTACTGCAAATAGAAAGAAGAGAGCTTATTAACAGTATAATAATTCACAAGTTGGGCAACACTGAACAAAAGCAAGTGTTCAAAAGCATTAGGGGGGCATTGGGAATTTATAGTCTCTTAAAAAGGGGAAATTGCATTTGTCAGGTGAGTTCTGTTTTAGCAGCTTATTGGAACATCAAGGCAAAAGGAAACTTATTCAAAACTGATTGGTCAGGCCTTTTTTTTTCTTGTCCTATTTTCTGTAAGTCTCTTGTGTCAAACTTGAACTCTGATAACTACAAAACATTGCTGAAAGAAACAAAAGAGCTAAATAAATGGAAAAATATTCCATGTTCACAGACTGGCAAACATAATATTGTTAAGATGGCAGTCCTCCCCAAATTGATGTACAGATTCAAAACCATCCCTATCAGAATCCCAGCTGGCTTTTTTGTAGAAATTGAAAGGCTGATTTTAAAATTCATATGGAATTGTAAGGGGTCCAGAATAGCCAAAACAATCTTGAAAAAGAACTAAGTTGTAAGACTCAAACTTCCCAATTTCAAAACTTACTACAAAGCAACAGTGATCAAGACAGTGGCATAAAGATAAATCAGTGGCATAGAATTGAGAATCCAGAAGTAGACCCATGTGTCTATGGTCAACTGATTTTCAGCTAGGTTGCCAAGAGCATTCTATGTGGAAAGAAATAGTCTTCTCAACAAATGGGTCTGGGACAATTGGATCGCCACTCGCAAAAGGATGAAGTTGGATCCTGTATTAGTTTTCACAACAATTACCACAAACTGGGTAGCTTAAAACAATTGAAATTTATTCTCTCACAGCTCTGGGGGCCAGAATTCCAAAATCAAGGTGCCAGCAGTGGCATACTCCCTCTGAAGTCTGTAGAGGAGAATACTTTCTTGCCTCTTGCAGCATCTGGTGGCTCGTTGCAGTCCTTGGCTTGGGGCAACATAACTCCACTCTCTGACTCTGTCTTCACAAGGTCTTCTTCCCTATGTCTCTATGTGTCAGATTTCTCTCTCCATTCTCTTATAAGGACACCAGTCATTTAATTTTGGGCCCACCCTAAAGCCAAGATGATCTTATCTCAAGATCCTGAATTTAATTAAATCTGCAAATACTCTATTTCCCAATAATGCCACATTTGCAAGTACTGAGGGTTAGGACTTGGACATATCATTTTTAGGGGATGCAATTTAACCCACTACAGACCCTTACTTCACCCCATATATAAAAATTAATGCACAATGGATCATACACCCAAACATAAGAGCTAAAACTACAAAATTCTTAGTAGAAAACTTAGGGGTAAATCTTCATGATCTCAGATTTGGAAGTAGATTCTTAGATATGTCACAAAAAAGTGGGAGCAACAAAAGAAATAGTAAATAAATTGTACTTCATCAAAATTTAAAACCTGATAGAAAGCTATCAAATAATTAGCAAATCATATATCTGTCAAGGGACTTGTATCCAGAATATATATATATATTAAAAAAAACTCTTACAACTAAATAATAAAACCCAATTTAAAAAATGGGCAGAGTATCTGAATAGACATTTCTCTAATGATGATATACAAATGGTCAATAAGCACATGAAAAGATGCTCAACATCTGTGACAGTTTGAAGATTTTTGTGAATCCCAGAAAAGATCATGTTCTTGGAGCTAATCCATTCCTGTGGGTGTGAGGCCCTTTGATTGGATTGGATTAAGTTGTGGGGCCTTTGATTGGCTTTCTTCAGTGAGGTGTGACCCAGGGTGGGTCATGGTCCTCTTGTTGGAGTCCCTTATAAACAGGACTGGAAGCAGTAGACACACAGAAAAAAAGTGGCAGAGAGAGAGAAGCCCCAAGAAGCTGAGAGAGAGGGGTCCCAGAGGCCAGAGGAGGGAATCAGCAGAGCACAGAGGCATGGAATGAGGCCCCCAAGAAGCTGAGAGAGAGGCCTAGAGGAGAGGAGAGATGAGCCAGATGCCTGCTCTCGCACAGCTGAGCTCTGGAAGAGAGCTTTGCTTTATGCCTTGATTTGAGCAGAGCTGCCATTATGCCCTTTCATGTGCCTGATTGTCCACAACTGAGCTTGGTGAGAAAGCATCTTTAGATGATGATATCATATGCCTGATTGCCCACAGCCAGCCTTTGGTGAGACAGCATCTCTGATGATACCTTGATTTGGGCATTTTTATGGCCTCAGAGCTTAAGCTTTTTTTTTTTTTTTTTTTTTTTTTTTTAACGGGAGGTCCAGGGATTGAACCCAGGTCCCTCTGTATGGGAGACAGATGCCCAACCATTTGAGCCACATCTGCCCCCCTTAAGCTTTTAACCTAATAAATTCCCATTATAAAAGCCAACCTGTTTCTGGTATATTGCTCCCAGCAGCTTTTAGCAAACTAAAACAATGTCATTAATCATCAGAGAAATACAGATCCAAAATCATGCGATAACACTTCATACCCACTAAGAGGCTATAATTAAAAAAAATCTTGGGGAGTGGATGTAGTTCAGTGGTTGAGAGCCTCCTTTCTATGTATGAAGTTCTGAGTTCAATCCCTGGTACCTCCTAAAAAATAAATAAATAAATGTCTTATAATAACAAGTGTTGGTGAGGATGTGGAGAAAGCAGAGCCCTCATACATTGCTGGTAGGAATGTAAAATAGTGCAAACACTTTGGAAAACAGTGGCAGTTCCTCAGAGTGTTAAAAGAGTTATCATATGACCCAGCAATTCCACGCCTATCTGAATACCCAAGAGAAATGAAAATGTGTTTACAAAAACTTGTCCACAAATGAAAGAAAAGCATTATTTATAATACCCAAAAGGTGAAAACAATCCAAATGCCCATCAACTGATAAATGAACAAACAAATGTGATATATCTGTATAATGGAATATTATTTGGCCGTGAAAAGCAGTGGAGTACTGTTACATGCTACAGAATGGTAAACATTAGATAAGTGAAAGAAGCCAGTCACAAAAGACCACTTATTTTATGATTCCATTCATATGAAATATCCAAAATAGGCAAATCTACAGAGACAGAAAATAGATTAATGGTTGCTTAGAGTGAGGTTAGCATGGGAAGATAGGAGGGTGATAGATAGGTGAAGTGAGCATTTTTTTAAGGTGATGAAAATGTTCCAAAATTGACTGTTGTAATGGTTTCACCTGTCTGTGAATAAACCATTGAATCATATGCTCTAAATGGGTAAATTTTATGGTATAAGAATTATATCAGTAAAGGTAGTGTGTTTTTGTTTTATTTTGTTTTGTTTTTTAAGCCTATTGAATTATTGTCTGATGATTAGTGTGTATGGCTTATGCATCACTGAGGCAGGATGGATGAGGAAACAGAGAAGGAAAGGAAAGAAAAGTAGCTTGGATTATGCTATTCTGGTCACAAAGTAAAACGACTGCCAGAAAATTTGTCCTCTCATACTTACTGAGAAAGTTCAGGAAGTAGAAGTGACTATTGTTCTGAATACAAACAACTATCTCATTTATGTACATTTTATTATACTACTTTCTGTTTTTTGATCTTGGGAGAAAATTTGCCTAACTGCAAGGGGATTTTTCCCTAAGTTTATAAATAAAATGTAAAGATATAAATATAATCTCTTTTCCTTTTCTCTCCCCCTGTATCCTTTTTATACTTTAAAGGGAGTTTACACTGGAAGAGTGCTTACCCTTCAAGAATTATTGGTCCACATTGGGAAGTTAAATGCTGAAGCTGTTAGAGGTCAGTGGGCCAATCTTTCATGGGAATTGCTTTATGCCACAAATGATGATGAGGAACGTTACAGTATACAAGCTCAACCACTACTTTTAAGAAACCTTACGGTACAAGCGGCTGATCCTCCCCTGGGATATCCAATTTATTCTTCAAAACCTCTCCATATACATTTGTATTAGAGCCCATTTCGACTTTTAAACGTAATGTCTTCAAATAAGATGTTTTATTTTTTCATCCTAGAAAAGTAACAGTGGAATTCCTTTAACTTCACTGGACTATTTTCCTCCCAAGTCAGATACCTGAGAAAAGTTAAGCAGCATAAAATTAATCTTTTAGCCATCTTATAGGTTAAAAAGAAACAGAAAATAATATATGTCTATCATAAAAAGTAGAACTAGTTGGCCAATATTTGTGCCCTATGGACTGTGATATGGTAGGCTTTGGGAAATATTGTAAAACATTTATGTATGACTAGACAGTGAATTTTGGCTTTGGAAAATATAAAACTTTTTTATAAGATTAGATGTTTTTTTTTTTTATGCTTTCTTAAATGTGTGTAGTTGATTCACATTGCAAAAGTCAATGGCTGTGTCATTTTTACACTTAGATATATACATATCAGTGTTTTTAAGTAATGATAATGAATCCTGTTGAAGGTGAACATGTATATATATATATATATTTGAAATATAATTTTTATAATATTTTCAAACTTTGTGCTTGTTTTATTTTAACATTTAACATGGTCTGAATACTTTCATATTATGTATTCATTTTCTTTTCCTATACTTTAATTCCAAAACCTTAAAAACTTTTAATAAAATATCTTCCAATAAAATAATTTCCCTCCTCTCCAAATAGCCTTTTGATATATATGAAAGGAAAAGGGTTCCTCCATTCATCCTGTGAATACTCAGTGGATTAGCAATGTTAGGGTAATCTGAGTATGATTGCTAGAAGACATTCCATAGATCTGGCTCCTTATATATTTCTTTTCAACTGAATATGCTGCTTCTGAAGAATAATTTACCCAACAGGATTACCAGTTAGTAGTATCTTAAAGTGTCTGAACTAAAGACAAAAAAGGAAGTGAGGGAAATTTCCATAATGTGATCAGAATTTTATTTTCATTCTCTTGCTGCCTAAGAACTTTTAAGAAGGATGAGCAATGAATCTGCATCAATTGAAACATGAATTTCCTCTACCTTTACTTTATTTCCAATTAAATCTACAGTAGTCCCCTAGATTGTAATATAATAATGTATTCTCTTTAAAAATGATTCAGGTTATTTGAAATGTACCAAAAAAGGTTATTATTATTATTCCTTTTATTTGAGGAACAGTTCAATCTAACAATATTAAAGGTGACTCTTTGGACTACATTTCAGTTCATGAATTCATGAGATTTGTATGTTAGCCTTTTTTTAGAGGCAATATAGTATAGTTATGAAGAGGATAGGGTTTAAAGTTGGATCTGAGTTCAGATCGCAGACTTATCATTTACATAATTGAGATTTACTAGCTAGAGAATTTTAGGTCTTTTTTAGTGCCTGTCATGTAAGAAAATTTTCTCATATTATTGAAAACACTCTTTATTCAGCTTTAATGATTAAATGACATTGATTTGAAAAGCATATTTATTGGGCCAATCCTCAAATAATAGGCATTTATTTAGAGATTTTCACTATTATAATAATGCCAAGCTATGCCTTCCATTGATCTCACATCCTTCTCAAACTGCTTCCATCTCTTTCCATTTCATGGCTAGGTTTCTTCAACTTTCATTCACTCATCAACCCATGTCAGTCTAGATTCCATCTCTACTACTCCACCAAAATTTTTTTTTTAATTAAGGTCACTATTTACCTCCATATTGTCAAATCCACTGGTCACTTTTAAGACCTCATCTTGCTTGACCGCCAAGTAGCATTTGACACATGATCAGTCCTTGACCCATTTTTTATTTTGGGCTTCCCTGATACCACATCATCTTTGTTTTCTTCCTGACCACTTCTTCTCAATCACCTTTACTGCTTTTCTTCTACTGGAATCTAAATTTTGGAATTTCTCAACAATAGGGTACAGGCCTCTTCATCAATAAATTGATGGTGTTCAAATGCATGTATCTTACCCAACCTTTCTACTTAGCATTGAACATGTGTATCTAACTTCGTATATGATATCTCCATTTGATATATTCAAAACTGACTTCTTGAATTTTCTGTGCTTTACTGACTTTAACTTTAAATAGTGCATAAAATAATTCAGACTAACCATCTCACCAAGAACAACCATAAAAGATGAGCAAAATAATATTTTTAATTCTGCTTAAAGACATCAGAGAACCAAGAAGGCAGTGAAGAAGTACAGGATTGAGATCCAAGAAAAGAATGAAACCTAGAGATCTGATGTCTCCGTATCCAGACTACTATGACAGATACCACACAATGGGTAGGCTTAACCAAAAGGAATTTATTGTCTCATGGTTTTGGAGGCTGGAAGGCTTGCTGCTTCCCTGGATCAGTAGTGTTCTGGCTGGCCAGCAATCCTTGTTGTGCCTTGGCTCTCCCATCACATGGCAATGTCCTCTCCTTTCTCTTCCTGGTTACCACTCCCTTCCTTCTTCCACATCACTAATTCTTTGTTCTACCTGTTCAAATCTGCTGTTATGTGAATCCAGCGTCTTTTTGATTTCTTGCATTGTGCCATTGATCACCATCATATCCATTATCTTTTTATGTATGTTTACAATTTCTTCAGTATGTTCTCCCAGTGTCTTCTTAATATCCTTAATCTCTTCCTTCACATCATTAAGTTGGTCCATGATATTTGTTTGGAAAGCTTTGATTAGTTGTTTGATGTTCTGCATCTCTTCCTGGATTTTAGTTTGTTCATTGGACTGGCCCATGTCTTCCTGTTTCTCAGTGTGGTTTGTAATTTTTTGTTGCCCTCTAGTCATCATTTTATCTTGATGGGTTTATGCAGTTGATTAGCTTCTCTCTCTCTGCTCTAGAGTTTTATTTACCTGGTGGTTCTGTGTGAGTGTTAAGTTTTCTCTTTGTCACTTTTTCTTCTTATTTTATTTCCTTGCTTCTTTCTATGTTCCCTTTAAGGCAGAAGATTAGGGCCAGAGGAATCGAAAGATGTGAGAAAGGAAGAAGGATAATAGTAATATTGAAAAAAGTTAGAAGAGGGGCCATATAAGACTTAGTAGAACGAGTATTTAACTCATGTAGGCAGTGTACATAATAGGAAAAAAACTGGAGTACCTACAATGGACTGGGAAACCAAATAGAGGAAAATATATGTAATGATTTAGAAGGCTAGAATGATGAGGAGAGAAAGAAAGAGTAAAGAAAGGGTTGAAAGGAAAAAGTTAATATTAATAAAAATTGAAGAAAACAGAATAGATAGAATAGAAATTGACACCCTTGAAGTTGTGGGCTAATGAAAAAACGTGGTGTGTAAGAACCACAACAGAAAGCAGAAGGCAGAAAGATGAAGGAAGTAAGAGAAATTGCATTGGGAGATAAAATCAATTATAGACAGAGAATGGGAAATCACTGAAGAAGAAGCACAGCAAAGAAGAGACAAGCTAGCAGCACCTAATTTAAAATAAAAAATAAAAATAAAAAAAGAAAGAAAAAAGAAGGGGAGGCAGAGGAAAGAGGAAAGAAAAGCAAGAGACAACAAATAAACAAAGAAAAACCAACCAACCACACAAGCAAGCAGTCAAACAAAGCTAAGGAAGAACAGTGTTCCTTCTTGGGGCCTTGTGGAACCTCTCAGCCTGCTTGTGTTCATCCATCAATTGCCCTGCAAGGTTCTATCTGAAGGTTTTGAGGCAAATTTTAGCTATTAAAATAAATTTTGAAAGAAAAATTCTTTTTTTATTTTTTAAAGTGACTTTTTTGTGTGTGTGTGAAATAAGGGACCCAAAATGTGTCCTCTTCTAGACCACCCCCTTCACTGAGGGGACCTTAACTAGCTTGTGGAAACTAATCAAGCAGTTCCCACTTCCTGGCATCCCCAGGGGAGCTGAAGCTCTGGTGCTAGTCAGTGCAGAATGATAAAATTGGCTGACTCTGCCCACTCTGAAGCCAAGCCTGAGTATCACCAGGCTGTTGGGTAAATCAGGCTTCCTCAGTAGATTCACCTCTCCCCTTAGCCTGGCGCTGCTTCAATCCGGCTATGAGGAGGTCCAGGCAGCCAAATCCACAGAAAGGAAACCCCTCTCCACCTTCTGTCAGAACCCTCCCACTCTCGGGGAATGCTCCCTCTCACCGGGTTGCTGGCAGGGGTTGGGGTGTATCCCTGGGGAGCTAGGTAAATTAACCTTCCTCAGCAGATTCATCACTCCCCTCAGCCTGGTCCTGCTTCAAGCCAGCTATTTTGTTCCCCAAAGCTGAAAGGGGTTCCAGGCAGCAAAATCCACAGAAAGGAAAGCCCTCTCGACCCTCTTCCAGAATCCTCCCACTCTCGGAGAACACTCCCTCTCACCTGGTTGCCGGCGGAGTCACAGCTCAAACCAGCCTTTTTCCCTGAGGGTGGGGCTCAGCCATCTGTGTTTACCACCACAGGCAGGGAAAAAAGTCACAAGTAATCTGCGCTGTCCAGCTCCCTCCAGAGCGATGTTCCTAAGGTTCTTGCTCCGTGTGCCCCCAGCACAGACCCCTGGGCAGGACCCTGTCCCCAATCAGCCGTCCTCAGAGAGCAAGTCAGCGAGTGCCCTCCTAAACTGATGCCATCTTCCTCCCCACTTCCTTCTTATGACTCCTCACAGTGACTTTCTGTATGTCTGAATTTTTTTTGTTTATGAAGAACTCCGGTAATCCGGATTAAGGCCCAACCTCATTCACTTGGGCCACACCTTAACTCAAATAACATCTTCAAGAGACCCCATTTACAGTGGGTTCACATCCACAGGAATGTGGATCAAGACCAAGAACATATATAAAACTGGGGTACATAATTTAATCAATCACACAAGCACTCAGCATCTGGGCTGATTTTCTTCTAGGAGCCATTTGCCAATTCAGGAAGAGGTAGTTGAGAGTCTAAGAAGCTAAGTAATGCTTTGGCAGTCTTGCTGCTTAGTTAGAAGGGCAAAAATTGGAATCCAGAACTCTCCAAGGAAGAAAGACCCTAGTAGCTTATCATATATTGGGCTGGGACTCCAAGAACTACATCCTAATTATAAGGCCAAACAAAAAAATAGACCTACTTTGAATCTTCTCAGTCCCCAAAATGGAATTAAAATGACCTCGGATTTCTAGTGAGCCTAGCCAATACCCAGAGCAAATGTTGTAAATACTCTCTTAACCAACCTTAAATTATTTTACAATTGTTCATATCTAATGTTTGTCAGTCAATCTAAAATAAAATAAAAGCATCTGAGGAGACAAAACATGATCAAAACCCAAGAAAAATAACAGGCAATAGAAACAGGTTCACAAGGGGTCCAGATAAGGGAGTTATTGAATACAGATGCTAAAATGATTATGTTCAGTATGTTTAAAGATATAAAATGCATGATTGAGAGTTATAGAAGACAATTTGACACTATACAAAGAATTTGTTGAAAAATACATTAAGTTCTAGAACTCAGTGAATGTATTTGATAGAAATTGGATATAGCTGAAGTAAAAATTAGTGAACTAGAAGTTAGGTCAGAAGTAAATATCTGATCTGAAAAATGGAGAGACAAAAGAATGGAAATTACATTAGAGAGGATAAGTGGCATATAGAGTTACAATGAGAAGGTCTAACATACATGTAATTGGAATTCCAGTAGGAGAGGAGAGAGAATGGGGCAGAAGCAACGTTTGAGGTGATAACAACTGGGAATTTTCCAAATTTTTAAGGGACATCAAGCCCTACAAAATTCAAGCAGGATAAATTAAAAGAAAACCATACCTTGACATGTCATAAGAAAAAAAAAAAAAAAGAAAGAAAGAAAAGAATAAAAACAACCCAATGGCATAAAAGACATTGCTTTCAAAGAAGCAACAATATTAAACTGACAGCTAACATCACAACAGAAATGACAGAAACCAGATATCAGTGGAATGATTTTTTCAAATTGCTAAAAGAAAATCACTGTAAACTTAGAATTCTATACCAAGCTGTATCAGTCAGGGTTCTCCAGAGAAATAGAACCAGTCTATATATATGAAGAGAATTCATATCTATCCATAAAGAGAATTTTTCTGATAAGTTTACTCATATGACTGTGGGGGCTGACAAGTCCAAATTCCATAGGGTGGGCTGCAAGATGGAAACTCCAGTCAAGGTGATGTTGAAGTCCTTAGTCTGAATTCCCCAGATGAAGTTAAATGGCTGGAATTTTGGAAATTGCTAATACTGGCTCTCTGACCTCTGAAACCCTCCATTCTGGCTTTTCAGTCTTCTGATTGATTGGCTGAGAAGATTTTTCATATTGCTGAGGGTGGTCTTCTTTGTTGTTTACAGACATAACCAACTGACTGGTGTTGCAAATCCCATCTATCAAATACCAGTACAGTAACAAGTAGGCCATTGTTTGACCACAGAACTGGACACCAAACCTAGCCAAGATGACACATGAAAATTAACCATTACACCAGACTTTTCTGAAAACCAGTTCTTCAAAAATAAAATCAGAGACACTTTCAAATAAACAAAAACTAAGTACATTTAACAGATTTTCATTGAAGGAAATAATAAAAAATATTCATCAGGCAAAAAAATAATGGTCCCATAAGAAGCTTAGAGGAAGGAATGAACAATAATGAAAAAGGTAAATAATGGTTAAATCTAAATGAATAGTTACTGTATAAAATAGCTTTGAGGGGTTAAATAAATACGTTAAAGTACACGACAGTAATAATATATAAATTGGAGCTCTAAGTTCCTAGAGTTCTAAGATCCATACATTATCCAGGAAGAAGTTAAAAGTACCAAGTAATATTAGACCGTGTTGTGTCATCATTAATAGACCTTAAGATGAAAAGTATTACTGTGATGGTTAGGCTAATGTGTCAACTCAGCCAGGTTGACACAGTTGTTTGGTCAATCAAGCAGTGGGCTAATTGTAATACAAGGACATTTATGGACTTTAGTCATCAGTGAGTTTACTGCATAGAGGCTGATTACATCTACAATCAACCCTGGAGTTTGCCCTCAGCAATGAGTGATGTTTATCCAGTCAGTTGAATGCCTTAAAAGGGAAAGTGATTCCAGCATTGAGAGAATGTCCCAGCTTATCTTTGAACAGCCACCGTCTCCTGGGAGCTCCTCAAGGACCTTCATCGGACCTTCATTGGAGCCCCTGGTTTGTAGCTTGCCTGCGGAATCTGGACTTGTGCATCCCCATAGTCACATGAGAGAATTTTATAAAATCTCATACTATTTACTATATATTCTGTTTCCCTGGAGAACCCTGACTAATACAATTAAGACAGAGACACTTCACATTTATAAAAAAATTTAGTTCATCAAGAAAAATTCAAAAGTTCATATTTTTTATGACCTAATAATATAAACTCAAAATATGTGTGGCAAAAATTGACAAAACTAAAGGAAGAAGAAAAAAATCCACACTTATAGTGGGAGGTTGTTTTTGTTTTGTTTTGTTTTGTTTGTCCTCAGCAATGTGAAGCAATCTCCTCATCCAATCAGTTGGGAGATTGAAAAGCCAGGAGGGAGGAGTTCAGAGGTCAAAAAGATAATTTCTTAAAAATTTTTAAATCTTTCAAACTTACAAGACAGTCACAAAAATATTACAACCCCACACAGAACTCCAACATATACCCATATCCACCCATTTTAACAATTTGCCACATTTGCAGCATCATAGTATCTATCCACACATTAGTCTATTAGTCCATCTGTCTGTCTATCAGCCCATTTTCTAAATACTTGAGCATAGGTTGTATATATTATGGTCCTTGAAAACAATACTGCCATGTACTTTTCACTTAAAAGCAAGGATATTCGTTTATGTAATCACTTTAAGTGCAGTTATCAAGTTCAAGATATTTGACATTAATATAAAGCTTATAGTCTATATTCCAATTTTTTCATATGTCCCAAAAATATCCTTTTGGACCTTCTCTCCTCCATTATTAAGCCCATTCAGGATGGCATATTGCATTAATTGTCATTGTCTCCTTAGTTGCTCATTCTTTTTTTTTTAATTGATATACAACGTAAGTTTTCCCATCTCAACCACTCTTAAGCATACCATGGGATTACTCATATTTACACATATTAGATATTTAATGGAATATTAATATTATTAATATTATCCCATATTAAATATAAATATTACATATTTAATGGAAGGTGGTACCCTCACCAGTTTCCATTGCTAAAACTTGCCCATGCACCCAAAAAGAAACCCTGCATCCATTATACATTAATTCCCCATTACCCCTAGCCCCTACCTATGCCCCTGGCAACATGTACTCTAATTTCTGTCTCTATGTAATTGCATATTCTCCTATATTTTCTTTGTATTAACCATGGGACTTAATATTTAACATCCTAAGTCTCATTGCTTAGATTAAAACTTAACTTCAGTGTTATACACAAACTGATTCCCCACCTGTATGTAGTTCTTGTCGCAAATTGCATGTTTATATATTATGAGTTCAAAACCACTCATATCTCATTACAGTTTCTGCATTTGCCTTTTAGGTCTTTAGAAAGTAAAAAGTGAAGTTAAAAACCAAAAATATAATAATACCAGCATTTATATTTATATTTCATTGCCCTTATTGGAGAACCTTATTTCTTCATGTGGTTTCGATCTGTTGTCTGCTGTCTTTTTCTTTCAACCTACACAATTCTCTTTAGGGCCAGATTCCTCATTTGAAACCATGTTGGCCAGAAGGAAGTAGCATAATATTTTTCAAGTACTGGAAAGAAAAGAACTGTCAACCACAAATTGTATATCCAGTGAAACTGTCAGGAATGAAGAGAAAATAAAGACATTCTAAAATAAAGGAAAACTAAAAGAACTTATCACTATCAGATCTGCCCTTACAGATTAACTAAAGGAATTTCTTAAAATGAAAGAAATTTATAAAAGTAGGAATCTTGGAGCATCAAGAAGGAAGAAGGAGCCATGGAAAGAGTAGAAATAAAGATACATACACTAGACTATTCCTTTCTTCATGAGTTTCATAAATCATTATTGATTATTGAAACAAATTATAATACCATGTGATAACTCAAGAAAATGTGTTTTTGCTTTGTTTTGTTTTGTTTTTTGAGGTACCAGGGCTGGTGATTGAACCCAGGACCTCGTATATGGGAAGGTGGCGCTCAACCACTGAGCTACACCGGCTCCCAAAATGTGCAAGTTTTTTTTTTTTTTTTAATTTTAGGAGGCACTGGGGACTGAATCCAGGACCTCGTACACAAGAAGCAGGCACTCAAACTACTGAATTACACCCGCTTCCTTCAAGACAATGATATTTAAAGGTGGGCAAGTTAAAAGGTTCTAAATGGAAGTGAGGTTACCACACTTCATAGTAAATGGTAAAATATTGATACCAATAGACTTAAAATTCACCCATGGAGGGACTTCCGGGAAAATTGTGTCGATATAGGTAGGCATTGTTCAGCTCTCTCGCAAAAATCATCAGAGAAAGGGCAGAAACCTACCCGAGGGAGCTGCTTTGGGGATCTACGGAACAGGAGGCTGCTGAGCATTATCCAGGAGGGAGTGGGACAAAAAGGCCAAGGAAGAACCATGAGTTGCTCACCCTTGTGGCTGGAAACAGCAGGCATGTAAGCCCCACCCTCAAGGCAAATAGCCTCCATGGAACTCCTGGCTCCAGTCAGCTGAGTGGGAGGAAGCATTCCCTGGGAAGAGAAGGGGTCTGGTGGAGGGTGGAGAGTGGTTTCTTTTTGCTGGGTTTGGCCACCTGAGCCCCCTTTGAATCTTGGGGAGGACCACAGCCAGCACTGAGGTGGCCCTAGGGAGAGGGGAGGCGGGATCTGCTCAAGGAGGCTGTCACATCCAGCCGCACTGGGAGAGAGGAACTAGATCAGGCAGGGGGTGAAGACAGGCGCCTAACTAGCCCGGCCCCTGAAAACTGTTAGAAGTCCAATTTGCCTGAGGGAACAGGGGCAGGAAGAGCCAGATAAGCTTTCAGAAGCCTATTTAACCTATAGAGCTGGTGTAGCTCAGTGGAGGAATTCCTGTCTTGCATATAGAAGGTCCCTGGTTCGAGTCCCAATACCTCCTAAGAGAAGCCACCAAGTTATCAGGCACAAAGCTAGCACCTTATGATAGGGAACATATAGACTGAGATTCTATTGTTTTGTTTATAGGTTGTTTTGGATCTGTTATTTATTTATTTTTCATCTGTTCTTTTTTTTTTTTTTTTTCGGTTTTTTTTTCCTTTATTTTATTTGCTAAAACTGAGTACCTCACCTGTGAGGGCAGACTGCAGGGTGATTAATTGATGAACACCAGCAGCCTGAGAAAGTCCCTCCCGAGGGGTCAAAGAGGGAAGGCTGTTTTTCCTGCGTTGTTCTTTGTTGCTGTTTTGATTCTTGTTTGTTGTCTTTCTCCTTTCTTTTTCTTTCCTTTTCTTCTTTTACTTATTTTATCACCTACTTTATTTCTTTTCTTTCCATTATTTTTCTATCTTCTGACTTCTGTTGCTTTTCTTTCATTCCACCTCTTTTTGTTCGGTCTTCATTTTTTCTTCTCTTTCTCCCCTTTTTTCCCCTTTTATTCTCTTCTTATCTGTCCAGCCTTTTAAGTCGTTCCATTTTTTCTGTATATTTTTGTTTATTCTTTCATTTTTTTCTATACCACATTTTTTATTCTTATTCCTTTGTATTTTTTTATCATTTTTTACTTGTATTATTTAGTTTCTTGGCTCTTGTATGGTTCCTCTTCTACCTTTTTAAAAAAATATCATTTTTATTCTTTTTCTGTTCTTATCGTTTTTCTTTTCTCTAGTCCTAATATTTGTTTTTCAAGGGAACGCAGACAACTGCAAGGATACAGAATAAGAGGAACCAAGTATCAAAAAGGAACCTTACCACACTCAAAGAAACAACAAAATAAAACCCTAGAGTAGAGAAGCTAACCAACTGAATAAGCCCATAAAGATAAACAGATGCCTAGACAACAACAAAAAATTAAAAGCCATACTATGAAACAGGAAGACATGGCCCAGTCTAAAGAACAAACTAAAAAAACAGGAGGAGATGCAGAACATGGAACAACTAATCAGCCCAAACAAATATCATGAATCACCTTAATGAAGTGAAGGAAGAGATAAAGGATATTAAGAAGACACTGGGGAAACATACTGAAGAAATTGTAAACATATATAAAAAGATAATGGATAGATGGTGATGGATGGCACAATACAAGAAATAAAAAATATACTGAAGAACATAACAGCAAATTTGAACAGGCAGAGGAAAGAATCAGTGATGTTGAAGACAGTACATTTGAAATGAGACAGATAGTGGAACAGGTAGATAAAAATATAGGAAAAACCCAGCAGGGACTTAGGGATTTGAATGACAACATGAAATGCACAAGCATACACATTATAGGCATCCCAGAGGGAGAAGAGAAGGGAAAGGGGGCATAAGGAGTGTGAGAGGAAATAATGGCCAAAAATTTCCCCACTCTTTTGAGGGACATGGGTGTGCATGTCCAGAAAGTGCAGCACACCCCAAAAAGTATAAATCCTAACAGGCCTACCCCAAGACATACTTACCAAATTGTCCAATGCTTAAGACAAATGAAGAATACTGAAAGCACCAAGAGAAAATACATCCATCGCATACAAGGGAAGCTCAATAAGATTAGGTACTGATTTCTCACCTGAAACCATGGAGGCAAGAAGGCAGCAGTATAACATAGTTAAGGTGCTAAAAGAAAAAAATTGTCAGCCAAGAATTCTGTATCCAGCAAAGTGGGGATTAAAAAATGAGGGAGCCTTCAAAGTATTCAAAGATAAACAGAAATTAAGAGAGTTTGTCAAAAAGAAGCCTGCCTTCCAATAAATACTAAAGGGAGTTCTAAAGGTTGAAGGGGAAAAACAGGAGAGAGAGGGTTGGAGGAGAGTATAGGAAGGAAGATTATTGGTAACTAGATAACTAGAATTAAAATTAACTATAAATTACAGAATAACTAAAAAGAGAAATAAAAACATATTTCATGTTTCATAAAGAAAATATGGCTAATGTAAGTAATGCCTTGACAGTAATAACAGTGAATGTTAATAGATTAAACTCTCCAAACAAGGGGTACAGGTTGGCAGAATGGATAAGGGAATATGACCCATTTATATGCTGTTGACAAAAAATCCACCTTAGACCCAGGGATGCAAGGAGGTTGAAACTGAGTGGTTGGAAAACAATTTTACACACAAACAAAAACCAAAAAAGGGTGTGAGGAGCTATACCAATATCAGACAAAATAGACTTTAAATGCAAAATTATTGTAAGAGACAAAGAAGGACACTATATATTAATGAAAGGGGTAATCTATCAAGAAGATAGAACAATCATAAGCATTTATGCACCTAACCAGGATACCTCAAATACAAATACACCTGAAAATACATTAGGCAAACATTGGAAAAACTAAGTGGAGAAATAAATGCCTCTACAATTATGGTGAGGGACTTTAATACTCAGCAAAGGATCAATAAAGAAATAGAGACCTTGAATAATAGAGGATCTAGACCTAATAGACATATACAGAACATTACACCCAAATACAGCAGAATATACATTCTTCTCAAGTGTACATGGATCATTCTCCAGGAGAGACCACATGCTAGGCCACAAAACAACTCTCAATGAATTCAGAAAGATTGAAATTATATAAAGTAATTTCTCTGACCACAATGGAATGTAACTAGAAATCAGTAAGGGACAGAGAACCAGATTAGGCACAACGATATGGAAGTTAAACAACACACTCTTAGATAATCAGTGGGTCAAGTAGGAAATTGCAAAAGAAACCTCAGTAGCTACCTTGAAATGAATGACAATGAGAACACAGCATATCAAAACCTATGGAATGCAGCAAAAGAAGTGCTGAGAGGGAAATTTATAGCCATAAATGCCTACATTAAAAAAGAAGAAAAAGCTAAAATCAAAGACCTAACTGTACACCTGGAGGAATTAGAACTAGAACAACAAACTAATCCCAAAGCAAATAGAAAGAAGGAAATAAAGATTACAGCAGAGCTCAATGGAAGTGAAAATAAGAAAGCATTAGAAAAAATTAACAAAACCAAAGTTGGTTCTTTGAGAAGATTAATAAAATTGACAAACCCTTAGCTAGACTAATAAAGTAAAAAAGAGAGAAGATGCAAATACATAAAATAAGAAATGAAGAAGGGGATATCACCACTGATCCCACAGAAATAAACAGTATCCTAGGGGATACTTTGAAAAATTGTGTGCCAACAAGATGGATAACTTAGATGAAATGGGCAAATTTCTAGAAACACACAAGCATCCTAGATTGATGAAAGAAATTGATGAACTCAAGAGACCAATCACAAGTAATGAGCTTGAATTACTCATCAAAAACCTCCTGATTAAGAAGAGCCCAGGACCAGATGGCTTCACAGGTGAACTGTACCAAACATTCCAGAAGGAGTTAATACCAATCCTGCTTAAGCACTTCCAAAAAATAAAAAGTGGAGGGAACATTGCCGAAATCATTCTATAATGCCAACATCACCTTAATACCAAAGACAAAGAAGCCACAGGAAAGGAAAACTACAGATCAAACCCTCTGATGAACCTGGATGCTAAAATCTCAACAAAATACTTGCTAATCATATTCAACAACACATCAAACAAATTATACACCATGACCAAGTGGCTTTCATCCCTGGTATGCAAAGATGGTTCAACATAAGAAAATCAATCAATATAATACATCACATTAACAGATCGAAAGAAAAAAAATCACATGATTATCGCTGTTGATGCAGAAAAAGCATTTGACAAAATACAGCACCCCTTCCTGATAAAAAACACTTCAAAAGATAGGTATAGAGGGAAACTTCCTCAACGTGATAAAGGGTATATATGAAAAACCCACAGCTAACATCATATTCAATGGTGAAATGCTAAAAGCTTTCCCTCTAAGACCTGGAACAAGACAAGTATGCCCACTGTCACCACTCTTATTTAACATTGTGTTAGAAGTACTTGCACAAGTACTTAAGTAAGAAAAGGATTTAAAAGACATCCAAATTGGAAAGGAAGAAATAAAAATCTCACTATTTGCTGAAGACATGATCCTCTACATAGAAAGCCCTGAGAAATCTACAACAAAGCTTCTGTTGGTGATAAATGAGTTCAATAAAGTGGCAGGATATAAGACAATGTGCAAAAATCAATAGCATTTCTGTACACCAGTAACTAACAATCTGAAGAGGAAATCAAGAAAAGTTCCATTTACAGTAGCAACCAAAAGAATCAAATACCCAGGAATAAACTTAACTTGTATACAGAAAACTACAAAACATTGTTAAAAGAAATCAAAGAAGACTTAAATAAATGGAATAATATTCCCTGTTCATGGATTGGAAGATTAAACATCTTTACAATGTCTGTCCTACACAAATTGATTTACAGATTTAAAGAAATCCCAATAAAAATTCCAACAGCATTGTTTTTACTGAATTGGAAAAGCTAATTATGAAATTTATTTTGAGGGACAAAGGGCCCCAAATAGCCAAAGACATATTGAAAAAGAAAAACAAAATTGGAGGAATCACACTACCTTGCTTTAAAACATACTACAAAGCTACAGTGTTCAAAACTGCATGGTATTGGCATAACAATAGACATACTGACCAATGGAACTGAATTGAGAGTTCTGATATAGATCCTCACATATACAGTCAACTGATATTCAACAAAGCCACTAAGCCCACTCAACTGAGACAGAATGGCTTCTTCAACAAATGGTGCTTGGAGAACTAGATATCCAAATCCAAAAGAATGAAAGAAGCCCACCATCTCACACCCTATACAAAAATTCACTCGAGATTGATCAAGGATCTAAATATAAGAGCCAAGTCCATAAGACTCCTGGAAGATAATGTAGGGAGGCATCTATGAGATCTTTTTAGCAGGAAATGGTTTCATAAACTTTAGACTCAAAGCGTGAGAAATGTTAGAAAAAAAATAGATGAATGGGACCTCCTCAAAATTAAAAACTTTTGTGCTTCAAAGGAGTTTGTCAAGAAAGTGAAAAGGCAGCCTACTCAATAGGAGAATATATTTGGTAACTAACTATCCAATAGGGACCCAATATCCAACATATATAAAGAAATCCTTCACCTAGAAAAGAAAAAGAGAAACAACCCATTTTAAAAATGGACAAGAGATTTGAATAGACACTTCTCCAAAGAAGAAATACAAATGGCTAAAAAGCCCCTGAAAAGGTGCTCAACATCACTAGCTATTAGGGAAATGCAAATCAAAACTACAATGAGATATCATTTTACACCCATTAGACTGGCAGCTATTTTAAAAAAAGAGGACTGCAGTGTTGGAGAGGATGTGTAGAAAACTGAACACTTACCTCCTGCTGATGGGAATGTAGAATGTTGCAGCCACTGTGGAGGACAGTTTGGCAGTTCCTTAGGAAGCTAACTATAGAACTGCCATATGATCCAGCAATCTCACTGCTGGATTTGAAAGAATTGAAAACAGGGACAAGAACAGTTATATATACACCAAGGTTTATGGTGGCATTATTCACTATTGCCAAAAGTTGGAAGCAACCCAAATGTCCATCAACAGATGAATGGATAAGCAAACTGTGGAATATATAAAAAATGGAATATTACTCAGCTGTAAGAAAGAATGCGGTATTAACACATTGGATAACATGGATGAATCTCGAAGACCTTATGTTGAATGAAGTAAGCCAGGCACTGAAGGACAAATATTACATGACCTCACTGGTATGAATAAGCAAATTGAAGAGACTCACAGAGCTAGAGTCTGGAATATAGGTTTACAGGAGACAGAAAGGCTGATGCCCATAAGGGCAAAATCAATGATAAGGTGGAAGGGTGAGATTGGGCAGTGGATGGGTGTGACAGTGGTGCACTGACATGATTGGGTTTGGCTGTGCTGGTCTGTGAGGGGCAACAGGGTGAGGTGGTTGTGTTGGACTATCCATAGGACTGGGGGGATGGTCAGGGGACGAAGCAGATGAACTCTGGGGATTTACAGGTCTGTGGTTAAACCTATAATATTGGAAATGTTCTTTTGGCAAACATGGCAAGGAAGGGTTACTGATGCAGGGGAGAATAGGTGTAATATGGGGGCATTTTGGGGACATTGGATTTGTCCTGCTTAACATTGTAGTGACAGATACAGGCCATTATATATTTTGTCATAAGTATCAAAACTGTGCAGGACAAAGTGTAAACTACAAACTGTAGTCCATGTTAGTAGCAATGCTTCAATATGGATTCATCAATTGTAACAAATGTACCACACTAATGAAGGATGTTGTTAATGTGGGAAAGTGTGGGACGGGGAGAGAGTGAGGCATGTGGGAATCCCCTATATTTTTTATTTACATAAAAAATATACATTTTTAAATGTACATTTATATAATCTAAAGCTTCTTTAAAAATAAAAATAATAATTATAATAAAGCCACATATGTATATTGCAATATACATAGCAACACAATGAAAACTATAAAAGAGTTGTGCCGAAAAGCACTACAAATAAATCAAGATGGAATCCTAAAAAATGTTCAAAATAAACCACAGGAAAGCAAGAAGAGAGAAGCATAGGAACAAGAACAAGAGGAAGCAAACAAAAGGCAAAATAAAAATGGCAAACTTAAGTACTAAAATATCAATTATTACCTTAAATGTAAATGGCCTAAATAGACCAATCAAAAGGCAGAGATTGGAAGAGTAGATTTAAAAACCCGTAACTGCCCCCTATATGCTGCTTACAAGAATCTCATTTCAAATTCAACTTAAGTAGGTTGAAAGTAAAAGGAAGGCAAAAGATATACCATGCCAAACATTATTTTTTTAAAAGCAGGAATGGCTACATTCATATCCAATAAAGTAGACCTTCAGAGCAAAGAAAATTACTAGAGACAAAAAGGAGCATCACATAATAATAAAGTATCAATCCACCTGGAAGACAATGATCCTAAATGTGTACACACCAAACAACAGAGGCTCAAAATACTTGAAGTAAAAATTGATAGAGCTGAAATGAAAAATAAACAAGTCTGCAATAATAGTTGGGAACCTCTACACCTCATTCTCAGCAACTGAACAGAACTACAGTCAGAAAATCAATAAGGATATAGAGTGAGCAAGACAATCAATCAACAGGATCTAACTGACATACATAAAACACTCCATCTAACAGTGAAATACATGGAACATTTCAAAAGGACAGCATATATCCTGGACCATAAAACTAACCTCAACAAATTTAAAAGAATTGAGACTATGCAGCATGTTCTCTGACCATAATGGAAGCAAACTAGAAATCAGTAACAGAAAAACAACAGGAAAATCTCAACACATGGAAAAGAAACACCATACTTCTAAAATAATCTACAAATCAAAGAGGAAATCTCAAAGGAAATTAAAAAAGAATACATGGAACCGAATGAAAACAAAAACACAACTTCAAAAATGTAGGATCCAGCTAATGCGGTGCCAAGAGGGTAATGTTAATACTAGGTGCTTACCCTGGAATTGAGGAAATGTCTCAACATGATAAAGTTCATACCTCAAGTAACTAGAAAAAGAAGAGCCAATAAACCCAACGCAAGAAAAAGGAGGAAAATAACAAAGATAGGAGCAGATATCAATGAAATTGAAAATAGGAAAACAATAGGGAACATCAATTAAACAAAAGGCTTGTTCTTGGGAAAAAAATAAAATCACCAAACCTCTAGACATACTGACAAAAATTTAAAGAGAAACAACACAAATCACCAATATCCAGGATGAAATAGAGAATATCACTACAGATCAAGTAGCCATTAAATAGATAATAAGGGAATACTATGAACAACTTTACACTCATAAATTTGACAACTTAGAACAAATCATCCAATTAAAAGCCTCAAATGACTAAAACTCAACCAATGACATAGACAATCTGACTATCCCTATAACCATCAAAGAAATCAAATTTGTTATTAAAAAATTCCCCAAAAAGAAATCTCCAGGCCAAGATGATCTGGTTTCTTTACTTTTAGATTCATCCATGTTGTTACATGTATCAATAGCTGTATTAGTCATGGTTCTCTAGGGAAACAAAACTGATAGGAGATACCTGTAAATAGTATGAAATTTTATAAAATTGTATCATGCGACTGTGGGGATGTACGAGTCTGAATTCTGTAGGGCAGGCTGCAAGCCAGGAACTCAGATGAAGGTCCTTGTTGAATTCCCCAGGAGACAATGGCTATCTGTAGAGATGGAGATTCTCTCCCTGAATGCTAAATTCACTTCTCCTTTTAAGACCTTCAACTGATTGGATATCACTCATTGCTGACAACAATCTCCTCAGTTGATTGTAGATGTGACCAGTCCATGAAATGCCCTTGTATTACAGTTAGTCCAGTGCTTGCTTGATCAAACAACTGGGCACCATTACCTGGCCAAGTTGACACATTAGCATAACCATCACAATAGTTCATTCCTTTTTAGTGCTAAGCAGTATTCGATTGTATGGAATATACCATAATTGTTCCATTCACCTGTTGATGGTCATTTGGTTTTTTTTCCAATTTGGAGTTATTTCAGTAAAGCTTCTATGAACATTCATGTACAAATCTTTGTATGAACATATGATTTCATTTCCTTAGGGCAAATACTTAGGACTGGAATGGCTGGATTATTGGGTAGTTGTTTGTTTAATTTTTTTAAAGACAATACTAAACTATTTTCCAAAATAATTTTACCATTTTACATACCCACCAACACTATATGAGAGTATAAACTATATGATTCCATTTATATAAAACTCTAGAAAATGCACACTAATCTACAGTGACAGCACATCACTGGTCTCCTGAAATGCCATGGGCAGGGAGAAATTATTATGAAGGGGCACATGGAAACTTGGGGGTGATGGATGTATTTACTCTCTTGATTGTGATCATGGTTTCACAAGTGTGTCCATATGTCAAAACTTAGCAAATTGTACACTTTAAATATATGCAGTTTATTGTATATCAATTATATACCTCAGTAAAAGTGTTTTAAAAAAATAAGATAATAGAGATCAACTGAAATATCTAACATTCTTGTGACAGCTGTCTCTATTAGGACTCTGGAGCAGGGACTGGCCATATGAGGGGACCACAAATGCCACCAAATGCTGTGGTTCAGAGTCTTCCCTTTGGCATCCCTTATCTGGTAAGATGCTGGCAAAACCAATAGCCCAAGCCCTCCCTCTCTTCCTTCCTTTTCAAGGTCTCAGACATAAAAGAGTTATAGAGTCTATATATAGGGATGTTCCTGGAAGCCCAGTAGAAAATTCCATTATAGCTCGCCATATACCAAATTATTCCTTTGACTGACATCCAGCCTATCAACTATCCTTATAAGTTTATTGAATAAATGAATGTATGGAAAAGGCATGGCCTCAGGTAACTAAATTATGCATCCACGCTATGGCTTTAAAATGTCAAGGTGTAGAAAAATAAGTTTTGTTATGGGGAAATGTCAAACTATACTGTTAAGTGAGTGGGGAACAGATTATAAAATAGTATGTTCAATATTAAACCATCTTCATAAAAAGTTTTAAATATGAAGAAGTATTAAATCTGCTTCTGAATAATTGCTTGGGACTGCGGTGTCACATAACTTACAGGTGCAGCCAGTAGTTGAGCAGATTAACCCTAAAACCATAGCTTCTACTGGTAACTCTTCTACCAACTCAAGTGCTGTCATATTGCATAACCCCATCTATGCCTCAGCTTCAGCAATGGTAGAATGAACACATTGTTTCCTTCCTATTTCAAAGGGCTACTCAAGGTAATGATTAGGAAATGAAACGGCAGAGCAGATAATAAACAATTTCAAAACAGTTGTATATGATCTCTGTTTTATAGCTCTTGACTAACTTTGAAAAAATGAACTTTGACAAAAAGTTGCCTTTCTATCCTGGGCTGCTGACAAAAAAGCCTAAGGCAGGGAGAGGATATAAAGCATGTATAATTAATTACAAGCCTAGAAAAACACCATACAAGTTAATTTTTAAAGATCACTTTAATCTATCTATGCCTCTTCTACACTTCATTGGCTGGAATAATTGAACAAATTGATCTCATTACTGTGTTTCCTTGTGCCCATACCATGCCAATTTCAATCTCTGGGTTTTCATTCATGACATTCTGGAAACAAGAAATGTCTGTCTTACATACTTTATAAATATCAGCAAGCACAGTGCCAGATACTGGGAATTCAATGACAATCAAAACAAAACTGACCTTTGTTTACCAATCTCCTGCATTTAATTCCACCCTTTTTTCCAAGGCTCAGTGCAGGACACACCTCCATAATGGGCTACCTTTGCAGATCTCCCCCTTTTCTGAACTCCTATTGCACTTAGTCTGTTCCATGTTTTATGATATTTATCTTATTCTATAGCAGTCTAAAAGTGTTCTAACAATTAGTCTTTTTGGTTTTACTTCAGGTCCTATCTATTCAGTTCATTGTAGTTCTCAGTTCATGGCACATTTGCATCACTGGTTGTGCAAGAACACTTACTCCTATAACACATCCTGATTTCACTCCCCACCATAAGCAACCACTTTAATATATTTCACGTGTATCTTTTTGTCATGTTCTCTTGCAAAGTGAGCACTACCTTCTATGCATATATATATATTTAATATACTTTTAAAAAATTGTTTTAAAAAGATACTTAGATTACATACATGTTACATAAAAAACGTAGGGGACTCCCGTATGCCCCCTCAGTACCCCTCCCACACTTTCCCACATTAACATCCTTCATTAGTGTGTTATATTTGTTACAATTGATGAACACATATTGGAGCATTGCCATTAAGTGTGGATTATAGTTTACATTATAGTTTAAACTCTCTCCCACACAATTTTGCAAGTTATGACAAGATATATAATGGCCTGTATCTGTCATTGCAACATCATTCAGGACAATTCCAATGTCCTGAAAGTGCCCCCATATTACACCTATTTTTACCTTTCCCTCCCCTCAGAACCTCCAGTGGCCACTGCCTCCACATCAATGATAAAAGTTCTTCCATTGCTAGAATAATAGTAAGTCTATAGTAGAATAACAGTAAGACTAACAGTAAGACTACTCTAGTCCATCATTCTTTCCCCAATCCTGAGGATTCTGGGATGGTGATGCCCACTCCACCTCTAATTGAGAGAGGGCTTAGATAGATGGGACTATCTTGCTTGCAGTTGTACACTCTCTGTTCCTTGGGATGGTCGTTGTCAATCACCATCTCCTTGTTAGTTGTCCTGGGTAGGTCCAATGAACTGGAGAGTAGGTATTGCAACTCTGTTGAGATTTTGGTTCCAACTGGCACATGGAAAGCCCAAAGTCTCTTGAACATAAACCTATCAACTCTAGTACTAAATATATGTTCAAATAGAAGGGGCAGAAGAGCCATGTGTAGGGGAACCACAATTGAATCCAACTCTGTTACACTAGGGAGCATAAATTCCAAAGTAGGGCCCACTGGCAGGGTGCCAAACTCCTGAGCTGTCAGCCCTGCCTATGTGTCTGGATGTCTCCAGAGCCCTCAGGAGCCCCACTATTTGAGGCAATATTTACCATAGCAGTCAATGAGATCCTGCTGAGAAGTGCATAAGCATAACCTCTGGAATGACCTCCCAACTCACTTTGAAGTCTCTTAGCCATATAAACTTGTTTGCCTTTACCCTTTCCCCCTTTTGGTCAAGGTCTTTTTCCAGTTGCATTGCTAGTTGGTGCTTGGTAGTAATCCCTCGGTGCCAGGGAGGATCATCCCCAGGAGTCATGTCCCATCCTGGGGGGAAAGCAATGCATTTATATGCTGAGTTTGGCTTAGAGAAAGGCTACATTTGAGCAACAAGGTGGCTCTCAGGAGGTAACTCTTAGGCAACCTATAATACTAGGCTAAGTTTCAAAAGAAAGGGTTCATAGGTACAGTCATCAATATCAAGGGCCTGTAAATGGTCCATCCTCCTTCAGTAGTCACTACCCCTGTACTTGGAGGATTCTTGCTGTCCCATTAGAGAATGTGACAAAACTCCCCAGGATGGGAATTCGATATTCTTTCGGTTATTTTGTGGATCTCCACCCACTGTGACAAATATGCATATATATTTAAATATATGTAAACAGCATTGTTATTGTTTCTTACTTTCTTCACTCATCACCATGCTTCTAGGATATATCCATGTTGCTACGTGTGAATTTATTCCATGGCTTCCACCTGCTGTATCCCACAGTGTACCTTCACCATATCACTTTCCCCCTTTCCAAAGCATAGCCACCAAGGTGGCCTCCAACATCCCCAACTATTCTACAGTTATGTTGTGTATGTTACTTGGGCTCCAGCTCAACTGTGAACACTTGTAGATAAAGACCATGTTTTTCTTCTTCTATTATACCTCTCCTGACAGTAGACAGTCAAGGAATATTTTTTATTTTCTTTTATGCACTATGTGTATTTTCTACGGTAAATGCTAAAGATTACAATAAAAATTATAATAACTAGAGTCAGGAGTTGCCAATAGAGTCATCCTAAGCTGAGTTCAGTCCTGGTTTTTCCTCCTTACTAGCTCTGTGACCTTGGTAAAGTAACAGTGGCTTTGGGTTTCTCTCTTCATCAATAAATGTGGATAAATACTACAGACTTTAAAGGGTTGTTATGAGGAATAAATGAGTGAGCTCATACAAAACACCCCAGTACATTTGGTATAAAAAGTATTTAATAAATGATGGCTGCTGAGTCCTATCTGCTCTTTCCAGTTATAGTCATTTATGTACTGGTTAACTCTCCTAACACAGTGCAAGGATCTTGGAGGCAGGACCATTTCAGATACTTCTTTGTATCTGCTCATTAATCAGCACTCTGCCTTGAGTTAAATATTCCATACACATATGTAAAATGAATTACAGTAATTCTTTAGTTAGCATTCTGTTAGCCTGGATTTTAAGCATATATGCTAGAATATTTAAAAATTCTCTTTTATCCAAGAATGTAGTATCTGCAAGATTCATGGCAATCTTTGAATTTATTGTTCATTACATGTTGAAATGAAAGTTATATTTATTAAAAGGTAAAGTCACAAATTAGTCTTTGGTGCATAAGAAGATTGCTGTTTTCATGTTTTCCATCTCTCCCTCCAGTAGCTTGAAAATGCAAGTGATCCTTCAGTTATGTTTTGTCTTCAAGGGTTTAAAGTAAGAGGAATCTGCATCCTGTAACAGAGAGGAACATGACTCAATCCCTGCTTATAATTCCTTCTGTTTTGAGGAGCTGTATCATTATGAATTACGGTTAAGAATTTTTACAAAACCTGAGCAAATGCCTAAATTAGAAGATAAATCATAGCCAAAATTCTAGATCTACACACACACACACACACACACAAAATCTCTGATGATCCTAGCATCATTATCTCTTCTCTATCTGGTAATAAATAGCTTTGGTTGCATCTTCTCATGCCATTTCTTAATGCTGAATTCTCTATTATTACTCTTCTGGACCTGTCTCACACTTACACTGACCTACTTTAATAAACACAAAGAATAGGTCAGAGTATTTAGAATTGAAATATTTTACAACTAATACTAAAATGATTTGTGAACTTTTAATATATTGTTTAAAGAATAAAACAAGGCAAGTTGATAGCCCCTTGGATGTGATGTTTCATTTGGGAGGATATGCATTTACCACTTCCAGGAATTTGCACTAAACAAAGAAAAAAAAGGTAACATGAAATTCAGTTCAGCTATTATTCTTGATTCCTAAAAACAATAAATATTCATAAAAATACAAAGCTCCAGACATACATGTCCTAGTCAAAAGAATAGAAATAAATTCATCAAGTACATTTAGCTTAGGATAAGTTGTATTGGCATTCTTTTAACTTAAATGCTTATAAACATAGCTCAATAAGGTAATGGAGATATATTTATTGAGGTCTTTGATCTATTATTATCTATAGGTTGAATATCCTTCTGCCATCAAACTCAGGATGAAAAATAAAAGCTGTTTATAACAGCTAATGCTTAGTAAGCATAACACTCCAGATTGTGTTATAAGAGCTTTCCATATACTAACTAATTTGATCCCCATAACAACTCTATGACGTGGTACTATCATCATCATTAATCTCAGTTGTATAGATGGGGAAATTGAGTTATAGAGAAGTAACTTGCCTAAGGTCATGGGGCTACTAGTATGAGGTAGAGCTGGGATTTAACCCAAGTAGACAGGCACTTAACTCCATGCTCTTAACTAGGATACTCCACCTACTTTTAGTAATGCAGCCTTTCCCTCCCAAGTCTTATCCACCACTGGGCACATGCTACTATATAAGCTATCCTCCAATTTCAAAACTCAGGTGTAATCTTTGTTGAAGCTCTACCTTTAGATCCAGCCTCACAATATCAAGTCGCAACATTACCAAAACACTTCAAAATGATTTGGCTCAAAGGAAACTAGTCCACGTTACAACTTGGGAGCAAATAAATAGCCCCCATCCTGATATTTCAAGCTCTGGACATCTTAGTGTATCATGGAACAGTTTATATAACCTTTAAGTCTCTTTAAGCTTTTGTTTTGTTTTGGTTTTTGTTCTTTCTCACCCTAATTCATTTTTATCCAATTAGCCTGTACTACAAGAAGTTAGAACAAATTAAATGTATAACAATTAGTGGATTACTTAAATAGTGGTAGATGATATAATGTTACATACAGTATATCTCATTTTTATAATTCTTTTTGTTATATATCAATTCTTATTGGTTGGTTTCTAAAGAAAAATGTAGTAATAATCATTGAAAGAAATACTTTAATAAAAACTATCGGCAGCAATAATCTTTCTTTGCATAATCATAATCTATAATTTTGGGCTTAACTCATTACATTTCCCATGTAGTTTATACATGATACTCTTTTGATAGTCACAGTTTTCTCAGAAATAATTCATACCATCACTTGCTAACAAGAATGAATGCTGAAAGAATAAGTAATTATCATATTTTCTTAGACATGGACATAAGCACATAGATTTACAGATTACCTCAGAAATGAGGTAAAAGGAACCAATACTGTAAACATTATACATGCATCTATTTTAACAGCGTGGTAAGTCCTTTGACAGAGGTAAGCATGGAATCTGAGGTACACCTAGTCCTGGGGAGAAACCAAAAGGGAAGCCAGGTAACACTCCAAGGAGGAGATTCCTGAGCTGAAATTCATAGGACTCATAGGAGTATGTGGGGAGAAGCAATGGGGAAAGAGAATTTTGTGCACAAGGAATCCCACTTGTGATAGGTTAGAACTGTGGGAGTCAGGAGTAGACAATGCAAGTGGTGAGAGATGAGATGTGGGGCAAACACTCACTAAAGAGGGCCTCGTGAACTTATAAATGGCACAAAACGAAAAATTTAGGGAACGCTTTTTCAGATATTCCATGGACAAGTTATAACTTACAGTGGTCAAACAGTAAGTATAGAGGAAAATGGCATTCTCTAAGACCAGTAATGACTTATGGTAAACCAGCAGATATGCATGGAAATAGAATACTTTTCATACATTTTTTATGTATATTATAAAGTTGGTGGAGGCTTAGTAAGAAAAGTTTTTTAAACACTGGAAATTTTTGTATTTTGCTGCAAAGTTGATATGTATTATTAAGAAATATATAAATTGATCTTACCACACCACTCTTAAAGTTCTCAATCCTTCTTTTTCCTAACTTGCTCATTAGCCACCAGGTCAAGGTTGGCATATATTGCCCCAAATATGCCATTAACAGAAAAGGATGATCTGAAATCCAAACTTCTTTCAAATCGTTGGCCATGCTGATTAACATCAGCCGCACACAGCGACTAGTTGCCATCTTGTAGGACTGGTCTCCATCATTGTCTAAGGACTAAGAAAATTGAAAACTTAAAGTGAATGCTGAGTATTTATCCAAGCTATCTGACAGAACTTTTAAGCTAGAAAGGACCCAGAGGCCATCTAGTTAAGTGGGGCTCCTTTAGCGGGGAATAATGCCCCTTCGAAGTCCCCATAGGTACCAATGAGGGCCTATAAACTATCTCTAATATTTCAAAGAGCCTAACGCAAATCACACATTTACCAGATTAGAATGTGCAGGCAACTAAAAGATGATCATCTGGGGTTTAGTGGTTGACCACAATGGCAGCAAAAAGACACTCCAGGATGCCATTCTCCCACAGAATCTTTAAACAAATAGCAAAAACTGGCAAAGCTATCTTCCTCAAAACTCCAGTAAACAGTTAAAGGGTTGCAGAATCAGGAAAATATAGCTTTAAAAATGGTAGGAGAAGCTCATGGTGCCCTTGCCAACCCCTCTCTATCCACTGCCGTAGTGTGGAGCCAAGCTGTGCTCCCATTGTGGGTCCCTGGCCCATTTTGCGCTGTATATTTGTTACTACAATAAAAAATTTTTTTTAAAGATGAAAGTGCTTTGCTTATAATTAGAACTACACTGCCTTAATATGCTTAGTGATAATTATATATCACCTTAGAGATAAAAATTTTAAAATAAATTATTAAAACAGGCACATAGCAAAAGCTGGAGTCCATGGGGATGAAGTGGAGGAGCAAAATGAACAGGCTTTTTTGGAAATGAAAAAATCTGGTACTACTAAACTAGTTAATCCTCTACCATCCTATAAATAAATAAACTAAGGCCCAGAAGGATACTAACTCATCTGTGCTCATGCATATCATTAATGGCAGAACCTAAATTCCAAATCTCTTGTTTCCAATAGTTCCTTATTCCATTTTATCTTCAGCTTCCACAGAAAATGAAAAAATACAAATTATATCTATGAACATTTACATAAAGCATATACAGATTTACATCTAAGAAGAAATCAATGGAAGAAGAAAAATGTCATGATCTTGAAAGGGATTTTGTATTATCAAGTTGTGGCAGTTTGAGATTATGAATTCCAAGAAGGATTATGTTTGTAAACTGGTCTGTTCCTCTGGGTGTGATCCCCTTTGATTGTATTAGATTCAGCTGAGGTGTCTTTGATTAAATTATGTGAAGATTACGGTTTTGATTCCACCACATTAGTAGGGCATGACTCAGGGTTGAGTCCCTGCCCCCTTGGTGGACTGAAAGAAATGGGCACTCACTCAGAAGACACAGAAGGAGATACATGGGAAGAAAGAGCTCCATAGATGCCAGAGGAGAGAACTTTGATCCTGCAGCCCCGGGAAGAGGGACAAGCCCTGTGCCAGCCTGAAGCTGAGAAAGAGGAAGGCTGAACCTCACAGAGATCAGCAACCATCTTGCTTCAACATGTGGCAACTGACTTTGGTATGAAATCAACCTTGAGTTGGACTCTTTAAGGCCTTGTAACTGTAAGCTTTTACCCCAAATAAATAACCTTTATGAAAGCCAACAGGGAGCGGATGTGACTCAAGCACCTGAGTGCCCACATCCCACATGGGAAGTTCTGGGTTTGGTTCCCAGTGCCTCCTAAAGAAAACAAACAAACAATGAGCAGACAATGAGCAAAAACAAACGAGCAGACGAGGAGTAAAACAATGAGCAAAGAACAAGCAAACATATGAGGGAGATGTATTAGTCAGCCAAAGGAGTGCTCATGCAAAATACCAGAACTCTGTTGGATTTTATAAAGGATATTTACTTGGGGTAGAAGCTTACAGTTCCCAGGTCCTAAAGAGTCCAACTCAAAGTACCATAAGAGGTACTTTCTCACCCAAAGTCTGTTGCCACATCTTGATGCAAGATGGCGGGCAATGTCTGCGAGGGTTCAGCCTTCCTCCTTCCTCTTAAGGCTCTGTGGTCCAAGTTTCTTCCGATCTCAGCTCTAGTCTGGCATAAGACTTGTCTCTCTCCCCAGGGCTCATTTCTTTCTGGGCTTAGCTGCTCTGTTCTCTCCACAAGGTCAGCTGTAGACTATCAGGCTCATCTCTTCCTGCGGCCGTGTCTATGGAGCACTCTCTCTTCCTGTGTGTCAGCTTCTGTGTTCTCCTTCTCCATGTATTTACTCCCCTGTCTTTGACTGAGCATCCATTTATACAGCCCACAACTGTAGCCTAGCTGTAGGTGGGGTCTCAAACCAAGTCATCCTAATGACATGGTCAAATAAAAGCCCTAATCTTGAATTAATAAAGTAAAAGTGAAACCTCTGAGTCTAATACAATCTAATACGCCCAGAGGAACAGACTGGTTTACAAACACAATCCAATATTTCTCCTTTTTTTGGAATTCATCAATAATATCAAACTGCCACAGGAGCCAACTCGGGGGGGGGGGGGGGAAGCCAACATATTTTTGATACTTTGCATCAGCACCCCTTTGGCTAATACACAAGTAATGATGAATTCTTCTTTAGGAGACATTTGCTATTCATTTGATAGCTCAGTGAGTGTAATCTGTAAACTGAGGGAAGAACAGGCCTTAGCAAGGCTAATTTAAAATACTCACAATACAACAAGTCATTTTCTAAACTCCTTCAACAGAATCCTTCTAAAAAGCCAAATAATATTTAATGTACCAAAATTAAGCCACACAAAATCTTTAATGTTGCTAAAGTTTATGAATTAGTATAAAGTGGGTTTCTTAGATATTGATATCCCACGTAATAGTGTATTACTTATAAATGATATCATAACAATTTCATTAGCCTTTTCTAAAACTGGATGCCAAAGCATCAATAGCTAACCTGAACAATTTTCATAATGCCTTGAATTAAATTTTGTGAATAATTCATAAGAGTTCTAATGCAGAAACCTGAAGAACTGGGAAGATGACAGACTAGAAAGACACAGCACTTTTCTCTCCCAGAAAAGTAGCTAGAAGACAGGCAGAAATGGCCTGGAAAAAATGTTCTAGGGTTTAGGACACCAGAGGAAGGCTGGACACCACCCAGAAGAGAGGGAAAAAGAAAAGAACCTCTGCCAAAACTGTGAGTTAAGCTGCAGTTGGCACTGCCAGTGCTCTCCCCCACCCTATAGACTATTTTGAATTCTCAGACCTTGGGGCCGGCTGCTACAGACACAGGGGGCCCACAGGGATCCACCTACCCAGGAAATTCAAGAGAGAAGGATACAGCCTAAGGCTGACTCAGCTTTTGGCCCACAGATTTGGTCTGCTGTGTCCCCCCACAAGCCCTTACAAGCTGGGAGAAGCCACGCCATTGTTTCCTTGGGAACATGCATGGGACTAAAGAGATCCAACCCTCTCAAAAAATCTCCCTACTGACCAGGACTAGTTGTTGAGGATGGAGAAGGGAGTGGAATTATTTCCTACCCAGGAAAAGAGGGGGCTGCCAGCAAAATTGGAAAACAACCTCTGAGAAAGTTTGAATTATGAGGCTCTTAGCCTCTAGGCAGGATCCTCAAACACATTGATCTGTGTGTTGTAGTGAACACACAGCCACCAGGCTTTGAACTGCGAAGACTGTCAAAGAGCACCATCTTCTGACCAACAAAGGACATGCATGTGAGGAAAAAAGAAAGAGAAGCTTTCCCCAGCCTTTACAGCCTCTCTCCCCAAGGCCTTTGGAAGCAGGTCTGCAACCCATTACTGGGTCCAGGCCCATATCTGAGCAACTAACAGGGACAATCCTAAAGACCCAAAACAGGTTGAACCTAGAATCAAAGAGCAGCAGTAACAAACATCATCTCTCCACTAAATCCCTTCAAAAGAGAGAAAAATTGAGCATCTGAGAAAAGTCACCATCATAATCAGATGCCTATACATCAGCAAAAAATTACAAACCATACTAAGAAAATGGAAGGAATGGCCCAAACAGAGGAACATATCAAAGCCCCAGATGATACACAGGATTTGAGACAACTAATCAATGAGATTCATACAAATTTCCAATATAAAATTAATGAGTTGAAAGACGATATGGCTAAAGAGATAAAGGACAACAAGAAGACACTGAACAAGCACAAAGAAGAATTTGAAAGCCTGAATAGAAAAGTAATAGAGCTCATGGGAATGAAAGACACAATAGGTGAGAACAAAAACACATTAGAGGCATACAACAGCAAACTCGAAATGACAGAAGAAAGAATAAGTGATACAGAAGACGAAACAGCTGACATTGAAGAGAGAGAGGAACAGAGAGAAAAAAGAATGGAAAAAAAATGAGCAGGGACTCAGAAGTTGAATATAATATGAAACACAACAACATATGTACCATGGGAGTTCCAGAAGGAGAAGAGATGGGGAAATGAATAGGAAATATCAAAGCACAACATAATGTTTGTAACTAGCAGTGTTATTATATGGGTATGACAGTGGTTGAAAGGGAAAGTCTAAGGTCATGTATATTACTAAAAGGAAAGCTGAAAAATGTAACATGGGAATGTCCAGCATGGTAAAACCTCATGTGAAATATGAATATAGGTAAAATTACATAAATAAGACTGTTTTCCTTTGAAACTGAACCAAAAAAAAAAAAAAAGTTAATACTACAAGATGTTAATATCAGACCAAAAAACCATTATGCTAAGTGAAAGAAACCAGACATAAAGTATTACATTTTGTATGATACCATTTATATAAAATGTAAATATAAATCAATTTATAAAAAAATTGGATTAGTAGTTATGCAAGGCTGTGGAAGGATAGAAGGATTAAGAAGCAACTGCTAATGGGTGTGAAATTTTTCTTTTTGGAGTAATGAAATGGTTCTTAAACTTTTTGTGGTGATGAATGTACAACATTGTGATTATACTAAAAGCCATTGATTGTACACTTTGGATAGACTGTATGGTATATGAATATATATAAATAAAACTGCTTAAAAAAAAAAAAAAAGAAACCCTAAGAAATAGTAATACAACACTAATATTTATCTACTAACACATTCAAATTATTTCCCAACTAGAAATTTTTACCTTTGAGACTTCTTCAGTTAGGGCATTCTTCACAATATTTGATTGCACAGGTCCTGGGCATATGTTAGAAATTGTTATACCTGAGTATGTGGCAAGTTCGTTTCGGAGGCTATTAAAAAAACCCTAATAGGCAAAAAAAAAAAGTAAATAAAAAATACATATATCATGCTTACTATAGGCATGAAATTACTTTTCTTCAGCTTTTTATGAAAGACAATAGCAGCACATTTATCAAAATATGTTCTGAGATGCCCAGGTAAAGGTCTAGTAATGTAATTGTGCAAGTTTAGCAGGCATTTTTGACTTAAAGCCTTATTGGAGGTATTAGAGAACAACATTCTTAGCTCTTTCCAGATATGAATGGCGCATCCCCTTTAGTAGTGGCAGCTCCTCACATCAGTGATATTTATGGTAGGCAAGAACTCAATAGATGAAAAGTTATCCCTGGAGATTCTGATACATCACTTCCCCACTCCAAAAGGGGTGCAATTTCTGCACTGCGAATCACTGAGGTTGTGAGGTTGGGATTTCTTTTTATTCCCCAGATTGGTCTAAAGTGCCAACATGTGGGGTAAGGAGGAGCAGGAAGGGATTAGTACTCAATGGAAAGTATCACAGAGAATTTGATTTTTTCAATTTATGTTACTATTTTAACAGACTGTTTACTATTTTAACAGAAGTACTTTCAGCAAACATCTTTTGTGGGGGGTGGTGATAAGAAGGTACTTGGCTAGTTAAAAATATAATATGATTACCTACTGAACGACTTTTGCTAAAACCAGCTAGACTCTCTAGAATGAAAGACACTGTCATTTCAACTTTGTTTGATCATCAAACCAATAGCAAGTAAAAAGAGAATCTACTTCCTGTCCTAAATTAGGAAATGTTAGGCTGGGTTTACTGTTGAAAGTCTAAATGCCTCACCCACAGCACATTCCTATATGCTCCAACAACATTAAACAGTTACCAGACCTGAATGCTGACCCTAACAAACACAGGGCCTATGAGTGTTCATGCTCTGTCAGAGCTGAACACAGTGACTAACTCAGAGATAGACTGGGGGGAAAAAAAAAAAGCTTGGTAAATAAATGAAGAACTCTCATACCCTTAACCTTCTGCTCTACAGCAAAAAAAGGAGAGAGAACTACCCAAGCCACTATATCAGACAATAAAAGTTCTCCTTATGTGAAATCATATCCAGTATGGTGTGCAAACTCTTCAGTGATAAACCCTGAAGCTGGAAAGGAAAGCTGGGAAGGAAACCTGCACGTCGAAAAGAGCCTCCTGTTCTCGGTGTTCAGCTACTGGTATATCTAACTAGAGTCTCAACCGGCTACTTTTATCAGAAGATCAAACCCAGTAGTACAACATTGCATCTTGGAGGGCAGACATGACAACCAGCCTGTGTTTTATTGAAAATGTCCTGCATGTCTTATGAAATACTTGGTGCCAAGCATACAGGGATGGACGCCCTCCCTCATCTGCCTGATGGAGGCTTTCCCAACTGCTCTGCAGGAAATGACTGATAACTCATTACTAAATCTGAAGAAATCATCAGTACAGCATTCCACTTCATACCTCTCTACAGCTCTCTGCTCTTCAGAGCACAAAGAGGATGTCCTAAAGAACTAAAGTTTTACATTTTCATGAAACTGTGATGACCATCCAGCTATTACATCTCATTATTCCAACAGTGAAACATTCTACCTAAACTAACCTTTGACAGCATTAATTATAAAGTATGTGTCTCCTTTAATCATTCTTCTTCTTACAGCTTTATGATGTAATTTGTTTCATGTTATAGTTCAATAAAATTTTTCATATTAACTCATAACCCAACATTAAAAATTCATTCATTTCTAATATTTACATCTCATATAGGTATTGCAACTCAAATCAAGCTTTGCTAATAGGCTCTGCCTTGATGAGATTTTCTTCTTCCAATGAAACCGGGTAAACATAGTCAGGACTAATTTCTATAAGTATATGAGGTGCAGGGCAAATCATTCAGTGGGCTCTCCCTATTCCTGACATGCTTACATAATTAAACCAGGTAAAATGAATACTGACTACATGAGAGAAGAAAAAAGAAATCATAGAAATGGGGAGAAAAGTGTGTAAAAAGGAGGAGGGGTGGTTCTCAAATATGCCATGAAGATGTGGTAGGAATGAGGATAGGGTGAAGGGTGACATGTGGACTAGACTGTACACTTCTTGAGGCAGGGACCCTAGCCTATCATTGTTATATCCCCAGGATGTATGACATAGTATAGGTACTCAAATATGTCTGCTGGATAAGTTAGAGACACGTGGAGTTCAAGTATTTTTTTTATCATTTACTGGGTACATCCTCTATGGATATCCTTATGGGTCTCCTTATGCCTCTCTTCCTATCTCCCTGCCTCATTGTCCAGTTCTAATCGCATGCAATGATGGCCATTTCCCCATAAGAGATATACACATTCAGTTCCTATCAGAACTGGGTTTGAGTAGCCTTACCCGAAGAGCATGTTTGCTGGCGCAATACCCACTGGCGAGGGGAGCAGAAATGATACCCATGAGGCTGTTCACAGTAACAATCTTCCCTTGCTTCCTCTCAATCATGTGAGGCAGAACACACTTTGTCAAGGACACTGTCCCTAGGTAGTTAAGCTCTATTAACTCCTTGTAGACGTCCAGGCTGGTGTCAACAAACAAAGAACGCTGGGATCTTCCACCATTGTTGACCAGAATATCAATCTAGTTAAATAAAATCAGAAAAGGGGCACTTTGGGTAGGCCCTGTGAACAGATTAATGGAATTCCTAAGGATAAACTGTTTATACTGTTAACTTGCAGGATCAGCAGAACAAAGGTGTAGTTCCAGGAGTCAGCAATAAAATAAAATTTTAAAAATAGTAATCAATAGAATTCATCTATGAAATTAAATTCCCATTTAAGTGAATTTTAATGGAAGATAATAAATGTTATAAAAATCAAAGCAGCAGTGAATTTTTAACTTCATTTGTTCTACAGAGCGGAATTAGAACTCATTAAGGTATGAAAAGTTTGACTTAATTACCTAAAGCCAAAGACTCACAGAGATGAAAAAGTCCATTTCATGGGCCAGTTCTTACTACATGGATCTTCCATTTGCCTAAAGCCTTTTTGAAGTCAGTACCATGGATAGAAATTTCTTTTGCGGCTACTTCAAAGGAAGACAATATCCATGCAAAATGCTACTTACTTTACCAAACTCCTGGAGAACAGCTTGGGTAGCCACTTCATGGGAACTTCTGTTGGTCAGGTCCAGGGGCAAAACGAGTATATCTTTTCCTCTTAAATTGCCATTCTCTAAACAAATAAACTTAAAAATTAGTGTGGAAGTCATACCATAGTTCAATCAAGCTCCTTGTACTTGTGTTAAATTTAACACCCACGCTACAACAAGAATTGACAACTCTCATTTCTGATTGGCCCTGTGGAAGAGTTTCTCTTAGTTATCAAGATGAACATGGTGTGATATTGCAATACTTTATCAGACAAAAAAAGCTGGCAGGGTTCACAGGAAATGTAATTGCCTGCTTCATCTTGAATACACACGGACTAACTTCGGAACAGACTGCAGAAATCAAGATTATCCTACAAGATGAAAAAGCAAAAATTTTAGAACAATTTCTTTAGAAGTACAGAGTACATTTTCTTTTGTGATAGGCTCACAAAGTTTAGTTGCTCTTTTACACACACACACATATTCTTTGTTGTATATGTGTTCCCACAATTAAAAAGAAAAAGAGCAACTAAAGAGACCATGACAATTAAATGCAATACATAAAATGCTGGATGACATCTAGCAAGGGAGGAGAAAAGGCTCAACAGTACATTACCGGGACATATGAAAAAATTGGAACAAAGCCTCTAAGTTTTATATCAATGTTAAGTTTCTTAAACTTGATAACTGCACTTAAGGTGGTTACATAAGTGAAATCCTTCTTAGGAAATGTATATGGCAGTATGATGTGTTCAAGGAGCATAATGTATACAACCCATACCCAAGTGTTCATAAAATGGATTGAGAGATAGATAGATAGATAGATAGACAGACAGACAGACAGACAGATAGCTGGCTGACTGGCTGGCTGGCTGACTGGCTAGAATAGTATGGCAAATGTGGCAAAATGTTAACATTAGATCTGGGTATCTGGGAGAGCACGGGTATGTTGGAATCCTCTGTATGGAGTTTGTATTATTTTTGTAACTGTCCTGTAATTTTCCAAGTATTTCAAAATAAAAAGTATATATATAATGCATATATGCATTCTTAAAACCAATAAGAAGCGCAGAGCCCTTCAGTCAAATGACATATATCAGCTTCCCTCCAAAGGCTAAGGATTCTAGGAGTCAAACAAGGAAAAGAACACAATCCTCAAATTCCCAACTAAGAAACAACATGTTGAACTATAACTGGTCCTTTCTATTTCTGATCATCAAAAGTACAATTGAAATTTATTTTCTTGAACTCTAACCTTGAAATACAACCATTAATAGTAACAAGAAAAGAAAAAGAAATAGAGAAAATATAAAGGTATAACAGCATTATGGGCAAAGCAGTAGTTTGTGTAACATCAAATATATGAAAAGAAATGAAAATGTTTGTACCAATTACCTGATAGATAAAAGCAAAGCAATCAGACTCCTCCAGCTAAGAAGTACTGAAGTGGTTCATTTGCTCTGCCAGCTTAGGACTTGCAAGTCACAACCATGGAGGAGCAACTGCCATAAATGGCCCAGGGCAAAAATACAAGAGGCCTTTGAAAGCAAGATTGTGAAAGAGCCTTGTGGCCTTGCTGAGTGATAATTTAGCAATTACCTCTCATTTCTGGGTGGTCAGTTCAATCAATAAAGTTAACAATTTTTAACGGACGACAGGTAGATAGATGACAAAAAAATGGTGGTCAAGAAAATTCAAAATTATCTCAGCACAGGCACTAAATGTCCTATGACAAATAATAACTGTATTCCTTGAGACTGCTTTCAATACCAAAAAACAAATGAAAATATTATTGTTGCCTTACACATGAAAATGAAAGATATTACCTCAAGTTACATTTTTTAAAACCTAATACCATTCCTGCTTTTTTTAGTCTTTATAACAAAAATCCTATACTTTCCATGTGACTTTACTATCTGACACTTCAGCAAAATGAGTAAGGATCCTTTCTAATTAAATTTCTGTGGTTACATAAATATGGCAGGCATAAGAACCAGATTGTTATTTCTCTATGACAAGAATGTAAGTCACTTGGTCACTAAAAAGCCACCAGCATTTGAGAGAATCGATGGTCACTCCCCAATGTCAAGGGTCAGTGAACAAAGCAGAAAGGCAGCAGAAAAGAGAAGAAAAAGGCAAGAGCAGCTAATTAAGAGATAAAAGGAAAAGGACTTCCAAAGCTCATGGAGTGTTCGGAGCCAGCGAGTCCTGCCCAGGAAAATCCCATTCTCACTTCTCAAGTTCTCAAAACTACATTTGAGATTTATTCCTAGGAAGCACTGCTGCTGTTAGAGATTTACTCACCAAGGCATCTTCTTTTCACCCTTTCGAGCTCCTGCACGCGCCTGGCTGATAGCACAAGAGAAACTCCTAGTTTAGACAGCTGGTAAGCCAGCTCCTCACCAATTCCACTTGATGCTCCAGTCACCCACACCACCATATCGGTTAGCTCCCATTCTATTGAGAAAGGAGTAAGGACTGAGGTGAGAATACATTGTGGATTACACCTATAAACCAAAAAGCTTTAAACAAACCATATGAGTAACAGTTATCAATACAGTATTTAGTATAATCCAAACTCTTTGTGAGTTATGCAAACTTCACTTCAGGGTAAGCCTTATAACTCCATAGTTTCACTCCAGGGTTCCATTTTTCTATGTATTTGATAAGGACAAGTAAGGTTAAATGAATAGAAAGTCATTGACTAGACTTACTTTCCTCATTCATAAAATGAGAGATTCGGATTAGATGATAACTAAAGGTCCCATCCCGTTTTCAATTCTAATTTCTTGAAAAGGAGTTACTGAGGAGAAATCCAAACATACAAAGTTCTACGGTATGGTATGGTGGAATCATCATTTTTAAAGTCATGTTTTCCCACTTTTCAAAGTCATGTTTTTCTATTTCTTAATCGTATCTGATGCCTAACCAGCTAAAGATCATTTTGTCAATGTGGCTTCCCAAATGCCTGAGCTTTCATTTTTGGAGAATCTAGTAGTTGTCCAAGAATCTAGTAGTTTGTATGAGATTGTGAAATGTTATACTCTGTTTACCCAAAATGTTCTTGTTAAACACGTAAAAATGTTTCAGTACTAAAGAAAAGATGTGTGGTTTATTCTCCTTTTATCCAATGAAAAACTTATTTACACTGCAGATGATAGCCACTATTTGAATTCCTATAGAGTCACTATAGTGCGAAGTTTCTGTCTGAGTTATTTATTAAAATATATGTTGTTTAATAAAAATAATAAACAAGATATCACTTATATACATGCCTGCTCTTAGATCAGAAAAGTTAAAATCAATACACTAGTTAATTGCTGTAGTCAGATGGTCTTGACTGATAATAGTATGAGCTATGGAAACTGCCAGGATTCAAATCCCGGCTCCATCATACACAGCGGTGAACGCTCCCTTGTGAGAACTCAGTGCCTTTATTCTCCACAACTGAAAATGGGAAGAATAAAACCTCCCTCAGGATTTGTGGTAGCTTGGACTTGTGTACCCCATAAAAACATATTCTTAATCTTAATCCATTCCTGTGGGTATGAACCCATTGTAAATAGGGCCTTTGATCACATTACTTCAGTTAAACTGTGGCCCACCTGAATCAGGATGGGTCTTAATCCTATTACTGGAGGCCTTTTAGAGAAGGCCACAGAGAGAGGAGCCATAGGAGAAGCAAGAAGCCAAAAGTCAAAGCAACCAGAAAGAGAAAAGAGAAGGTGTCGCCATGCGCATTGCCATGTGATAGAAAGCCAAGAAAACCTAAAGATTACTGGCCAGCCAGAAGATACCGACCTCAGGAGAAAGCAAGCAAGCCTTCCAGAGCCTCTGAAACCACGAGTCATTAAATTCCTGTTGTTAAGCCAACCCAGTGCACAGTATCTGTTTTAGCAGCTAAGAAACTAAAACAGTTTTGTTAGAAGAAATGAGTAAAAACATGTAAAGTACTTAGAGCAGTGCCTGGCATATCCCCAGTGCTTAATTCAGCTATAATTATTGCTAGAAATTTTTAATAGATGAAATTTATGGCAGTAAAACATGGAATATTCACTAAACTCGTATGTTCCAATTTCTCCAGCCAGGGACAGTGAGGTTACTAACTATAATAGCTTAACTTTTTTCCTTACTTGCTATATGCTTAACATATGACCTTATTTAACCCCTCATTAAGAACCTTATGAAAAAGGTATTACGATCACAATTTTACAAAAAAAAAAAGGAAACCCAGATTAAATTTACCCCCACTAGAATGTAAACTTCAATAAGGCTGGGACTGTCTTCCTTGTTCATTGCTGTGTCCTCAGTGCCTATCACAGAAAATGGAATATAGAAAGTACTCCACAAATAACGGTTAAATAAACACTCACGACTCCTGGCAGAACTGGGATATGAGCTCAGGGACATCTAGCTCCAAGGCCCACACTCTGACCACTATCCTCTGATGCCCACATTTTAATATGCTCAATATCATTAAAGTGCTAACTCTGTTTCTTAGACATTTAAGAAAATGAACTTATCCTCAGGAAAGAAGTTTCATGTACTATCTGAACTATGGATGTAAACATCCCAAATAACATGCCTGGTCTACAATGCTTTCCTGTCATATGATGTACTAATTAAACAACCTTCCTGTAAGACTTTATCAGGAATATCAGAATATGTATTCAGGTAATCATTTATTCATTTATTAGTACTCACTGTGCCAAAATTCTGTAAAACTCAGACTCAAGGGTGAATTTAATTTATCCTGGAACTATTTACTAACCTAGAGCTGACAGATTTCTTTATTTTTCCACCAATAAGGAGATATTACTGAATGCAGACCATGAAAATCCCCAGGCTCATGTTTATCTTAGTATAATTACATTTCTGGCATCCTTCTTCCTACCCCAGAGAAGAAAACTTTTTGTATTTAGCAACAGCTTTTGTTTACCAATTCCACAGAATCTGGCATACATGCCCTTTCTCCTTGTGCCTCTGAAAGCAGATTCTTAGAATTAGAAGAAAACTTAAAAGTTCAACCCCCACCCAGTTTGAGAATTTTCTCATCAAGCGGTTGACTAGCTGCTACTTAATACCCTCACAGGATGAGGAAGCTAGTTATCTCTGAAGCACCCACTCATTTTCTGGAAAAGTCTCATTATTCAAGGGTTCTTTCTTATACTGGTGTGAGATATGCCTTTAATTTCTACTCACTCGCAGCACACTGGTATCAGAAGGAAAAAACTCAAGTTTGTCTTCCACATGACAATCTCTAAATCCTCCCTAAATCCTCTCATCTCTTGCATCTCTAAGACTAAATAAACACCTGCCGTCACATGACATGACATCAGATTTCCTCACTATTCTGCTCACACTCCTGTACAAGCTCTAATCGATTAATTTTCCTGTCGAAGGGAGCTGGCAGAGAAGGACAAGAATTCCAGCGGGGTCTGGACAATTAAGGAGAGGGTGAGATGACAGGGCAGGTAAGATGAGGACGTTACTTCCCTTGTCCTCCAGGAGGCAGGCTCTATGAGGGCCCCGACCGGGTCTGGCTCAGGCACTGCTGTGTCCCCACTGACCCGCACAGAGGCTGGCACATACAAGTGGGTGCTGAGAAGACATCTGTTGTTTGCAGTTGTTCCTTCAGACACTAAACGTCTACAAACACAATCTAGGCTTGTCTAAACTTTTCTGGCAGCCATTTCACAGTTGACTCATATTGAAGTTACTATCAACTAAAAACCTGACTTTTCCTCACATGTGCTGCTGTTGAGATTTTTCCTATTCTGGATTTGTTCCACGGATTGTTCTTGATCTAAATGCAATATTTAAAATTAGTCAACCTTAAATTTCACCATGCTTGGAAATGCAGAGACTTTCTCTAGAAAGATACACAAGAGGCAGGAAATGATGGTTGCCTCCAGAGAGGCATCCAGTGTGGCTGGGAGACAAGGATAAGAGAGAACTTTACTTCTCAAGGTATATCTTTTTGTACTTTTTAAAGTTTTGTATTATGTGAGTATGTAGTGTGTTATCTATTTTAAAAATGACAAAAATAATAAACCTACAGAAGAGTTAAAGAGGAAAATTTTTTTTAACCTTAATAGAATCTGCCCATCTTTCCAGCCTGTGCTGTTTTGGGAATCTTCATGTTCCCATAACCTTTTCATTATCAACCACCCTCCCCCCAACCCCCACTTCCAGAAGCCCTTTTTGATATATTTTTCCTAATTTCTCCCCCCCCCCATGAAATTTTAATACCACAGCTATATATCTATTTATGTACTGCATGTATATAAAGAATTATGTATAAAGCTTACTCTTTTTAGTCAATGCAGGTTTAAAAATTACTAAATTTCAAAATTAAGTTAAAAGTATAATTAGAATTTAAAAGCTATGCTTTTAACTTTAAGTTTTAACATAACTTTTAATGTAGCTTATTTACTTATGTACAATTTAATGAATGAAAATGCACTCTGTTTGACATGAGAAAATAACTTTAAACTAGCTGCTAGATATTCATTCACATATTGCCACCATTTTTTCTTTTCAGCACTTAACAAAATTAATGATTGGTGGAGTAACTTTTGTAGAATTAAATATAAAATTCTCAAAGTCCAAGTTAACAAAAAGCCCTGAGGATCAAAGAAAAGTCCAACATGAAGGTAGCAAATGGCAGCAGGCACCTCTTGACACACGACTTTCAGATGGAGAAATCAAGGAAGAGAAATTCTGCCTGTCACGACCATCTATTTGCCATCGTTCTGTAGCACTGATCTCACATTCATTTTCATAACACAGTGTCAGTACTGCTAATGTGATACCCAAGAAAACCCAGCAAGAGCAATGAAATACTAAAGAACAAGATTTTGTGGGGAGGAGTTGAGCTTTGGAGGGACACGAACCATTATAAGATGTTTTTCGGTGTTCAAAACCAGTTTTCACCCCGCTAGTAGTGATATCCCCACTCCCACTACCCGCCCCCACCACCGTTTAGAAAGTATGGTCTATCTTCGGAGCTAGCACTTTCAGCAAACCTCATCACATGCTTTGGTATTTTTATACTGGAAACTTGGTACAGGAAGCTCCACCCCCAGCCACTATGGATCCAAAGCCTCGGCTTTGGGCAGGTCAATTGGTTTCTCTGAGCATCGGTTTCCCTATTTGGAAAAGGCAGCTATATTATGCCTACACTGTAAGCGTTGTAAAGATAAGAGGTCATGTGTGTAAAGTGCTAGTACAATGCCTAGCATATAGAATATATTTAATAAACCGCCGTTAACAGTAAGCGAGGCAAGGATAAACGCGAACTTGGCAAAAGGTCCCTAAGGTATGCCAACAATGATTTCACCCCAGGCAAAATGCCAATACAGCTCTTTCTGTTGTTATATTCGGATCACAGTAAGTAGGTGGGTGACTCCAGATCATCTCAGATTTTAGTTCAAAACTCCAGGAGAGTTTGAAGTGGAGGATAAACAACTTCAGGAGACGAGAAAACTCAGCCCTCCAGTCCGCACAACGGAGGACCCCTTACAAGCGCATAGTTTCTCAAAGTATTGTCCTCTGATACTTCCATCAGAATCCCTTGGATGTGGGGTACTGGTAAAGAATTCGGAGTCCTGAGACACCCCGCCAGTTCCAGCGCTCTCAGAGTTTGACAACCCCTGGAAAAGCTTCCCAGGCCGAAAAACAAGTCCTTGCCGTCTTCCCACCGAGACTTTAGACAAAGGGGCAGAATCACCCCCTTGGCCCCTGCCTCTTCCTCCCCCACCCGCAGCTTCTGGGAAAGGCATAGCCTCGCCGCCCCAAAGCTCTGCGCAGCCGGGAAGGGCGTGGAGCCAGCAGAGATCTGGGTGCGCCCAGGCGCCTGGGAACTTGATCTCCCACGCCGGAGGGACTGCGGCGGGTCCTCACCTGGGCGTCGCCCCTGCCACTCGGCCCACAGCAGGGTCAGGTCGCCGTCAGCCCGCAGGAAGCGCAGCAGCTGCACCACGAGCAGGAGCAGTGCGCCTAGTGCCAGCAGCCAGAAGAGCAATTCCCAGCTCATCCCGGCCGCGCGCCTGCAGGTCCACGGGCGGAAGGCCACCGAGCCCGGGCCCCGCCACAGCGCTTGGGGATCGCAGTCCGGCGGAGAGCAGCGTCGCCGCGGCTCCGCCCAGAGGACTGGCGGAAAGAGGCCGCGGCCGCCGCTTGTCCAGGTCCTCCCACCCGCTCCGGGAGCCGCCCGCGCCCCTCCCACCCGCAGCCCAGCAGTGGAGGGAGGAGGTATGTCGGCGCGCGAGTGCCACATCCTGGGCAATGGCTGCACTTGTTGGGCTTGAATGTGCGCCTAGAAAGGGGCGCTTCATAGAGAAGGGTTGCAATAGGAACCAAGGGCATGGATGGCTTAATTATCTCGCTGTTACTCCTGCTGATCCAACCGCAGGATTTGTAATGACAGGAACGATTATTTCTTTAACAGTTGTGAGGGGAAATTATTTAATGTTTTCAAGGATCTGGTTGTGTCTACAGGGGAAAAAACGACACTACAACCTTTGAAGTGTCGACCTTCTCTTTGTTCTCCTTGCCCCCGTCCCCCCCCTCCCCTTAATGCATTAGACTTTTTTTTCCCCCTACCAAATTAACCCAACGCTGAGTTGGGTTGGCCCTGTGTCAACTTAAATTTGGAAAGCAGGTTGCAAATGACACATGCCCATTGCTAGATTAAAAAGTACTGCTTCGGCCACAGTTGTTCGTGAGCTGTAAGATTAAGGAGTATCAACTGGGGAGCTGCACCCTCCGAGACCAAGAGTAAATCGTTCCCTTATCTGTGCCCATAAACAATATGTAGGCAGGTGAGAAAACACCTCCAAAGAGCACAGTGCCTGGTACACAGCAACTGTATTTAAACTTTCCTTTGGAAATATTAGTATTATTTGTTTTGCGCGTCATTATTTATTGTTTCCATTGGAATGATGATTTCTTAGACTCCAATCGGAAAGGCAGGGACTCTGTTTATTAACTTCTATATTCTGCACCTATAGCATTCCCCTTGCAAGTAAGAGCAGTGAAAATGTTTAAATTGTGATGAATCAAATTGTTGTGATCCGGTTCTGGGTTTCCTAAGGAAGATGTAATCTAGCTAAACTCTGATTTTAACTGATTGTTTACCCCAATCACAACTTGGAATAATATTGCCCGAAATTCGCCCCCATGAATGATTGGCCGGAATACAAACTCAGCAAACTTGTCTACTCTCAAAATTGGGAGGAGACTTCAACACTTCTGGCCAGGTGACATTCTGCTGCTTATCCCGCAAATGGAGAAGGATTAACTTGTACTCAGTGACAAATGTTCACACCACAGGATGGCTTCCCGAATCTGGATTAGTGGGGAGATAGTTACTCTTCCCTTCCCACATGCCACTCTCCGTTTACTTCTCCCTGCCTCCACCCAAACACACTCGTGCAGGGTGAACATTTTTAATTTAAAATTAAAAAAAAAAACACCCAAAATGTACAAATGTTAAAATTTTGCCATATTTTCTTCACATTATTTTTCAAGAAAAAAATCAGTTGAAATCCTCCTCTCTCTTACCTCCCTTCCTCTGCAGAAGCAACCATCAACATGAATTTAGTGTATATCAAGTCCATTTGTTACATATACATATAAACAATATGCAGCATTATTTTATGCAGTTCATAAAATTTATATAAACGATTTCATATCATGGGCAGTATTCTACAACAATATTTGGTCAAATTAATACATATACTAAGATGTCTCATTAACTCTTTCCAAAAATACATATGGCCTGTATGGTAACAAAACAAAGTAAATTATTCTGTGACATAGAGGTCATCACTTTTCTTTTTAAGCTGTGGTTCCATTTTTGTTCGATCCTCTCATAAATTCACAAATCACATGTCCTATTGTTTTGGCTCAAGATACGGTTGCCATACCCATTATAATGTAGTCAAAAGTGAGAACCAGCTCAGTTTGCTCTTTTTGCCTTACTTTCGTACTTTTTGCTGTTAATGCACATATAATGAAGAGCACTCAGAATTCTCAAGAGACCCCCATTGAGAAATCTGAACCATTCTCTATTCTCTGCAGACTGTTAAAAGCAACAAAGTCACCAGCATAATCAAAGCTGATGGTTTATAGAAGGAAAAACTGCTGGAGCAGGGAGATCTCAAATGGGGGGAGCCAGACTGAGAGTCTCAACAGCCATCTGGTCACAGCTGCTTATGAAGACATTTAGAGAATTTCCAAGTGGGGGGCTACAATGACTACCTGACATTAAAATTTCTTATTACATAGAGAGGTCTTACTAGATGAGGAGCAGATATACATTGATTAGTCTGATATGTTTGTCCATTCTGATCAGCTATTTTTACTGGACAGAAACTGGCTTATCAATAGATGTGCTTGGCTGTAATTCTATAGGGTGCATTCCATTTTCTCAGAAAGCCCCTGAGGTCAATTGTTTTAGTCTTCTGGAGAATCCTTTCTCCGAAAGGGGTCACTGCCGTCAACACCCAATGCAGGTGGCCATTTTATTTTACTTTACAAGACCATCACTTATTTTATTTATTTATTTATTTATTTATTTATTTATTTATTTATTAGGCGCTACCAGAGATTGAATCTGGGACCTCATACATGCAAAGCAGGCACTCAACCACTGAGCTACACCCACTCCCCTCATCATTTATTTTTGGTAAGTGACATCAGTTAATATACAGAGTACCATCCCCACAGAAAAGTCTATAACCTGTAAGTCTTGAAAACAGGTGATAATTGAAAAAAAAAACTGCCAATTTTTAGGTCCTTTAATAATATTCAATGCCTTTGAAACAGTTAGACCTTAAGGTATCTGATCTGGTTATATCTAGGAAAATAAAACCTTTGTGCATGATATATGCTAAATAAACAGCAAAATTCAATAAAGTCCAGTGTTTACTCAGTTGAACACATTTTGCTTGTCACCTTTGAAATATTGGATTTTATTTTCCTTATGAAAAATGACCTTTCATATAAGGTGCTTAAAAACAACACACTGAATCTCACTACAGTGAAAAACACTGTGCAAAAGTTTACTTTGAGCCTCAGTTTCCCCTTCTGTCAAATGATAAAGGGTTGGGTTAGATTTAGTGTCCCAAGCCAGACCATACCATGGATGGGTAAACTAGATTATCTGTCATAAACTCCTGCTGTGAGGAGTGGCAGAAGGTAACAGAGCTGCAAATGGCAATTGTGGGAGTAGGGGAGAGGATAGCAAGAGAAGGGCTGGGAAAATGTGGCCTGAACAATGTGATCTCCCATTTGTTCAGTCCTTAAGAGGACCATGTGAGGAAACGGATGTGGCTCAAGCGATTGGTCTCCCATCTACCATATAGAATTGGGCTCCCATACCATAAGTGATTGGGCTCCCATCTACCATCTACTATAATCGAATCCAAGGTTTGATTCCCGGGACCTCCTGGTGAAAGGCAAGCTGGCCTGCACAGGAGTGCTGGCCCACGCAGAAAGCTGGTGCAGCAAGATGACGCAACAAAAAGAGACACAGGAGAGACAATAGGAGACGCAGCAGACCAGGGAGCTGAGGTAGTGCAAGAGACTGAGCACCTCTCTCCCACTCTGGAAGGTCCAAGGATCAGTTCCCAGTGCCACCTAAAGAGAAGACAAGCAGACGTGGAAGAACACACAGAGAGCAGACAGCGAGTGCAAAACAACGAGGGGGTGGGGAATAAATAAATCTTTAAAAAATAAAAAATAAAGAGGACCATGTGGGCTCTGTACATAGAAGCTTCAAAACTATTTTTTTTTCTTTAAGGTACCGGGGCCAGGGATTGAACCCGGGACCTTGCAAGTAGGAAACCAGTGCTCAACCACTGAGCCACATCGGCTCCCTGAGTTGGTTTTTTCCATTTGTTTGCTTGTTGTTGTTGTTTTTTTTTTTTTAGGAGGCACCAGTAACTGAATCCAGGACCTCCCATGTGGGAAGCAGACACTCAACTGCTTGAGCCACATCCGCCCCCCTGTATTTGTCTTTTAATCTGATGATTTGGTCCAATACGAATGTCTCATTTATATCTCTGTACATACTTTTGTAAACTTATGTACAGAATTAAATATTCCATTTATTAATTTACAAACTCTAGTAAAACCAGAGAATCATTTCACCTCACCAACAGTTCTTGCATTGGAAAAGGAAACCAAATCAATATACATACATTTCAACAACATGAGAAATTTCATTTTACCTGAATAGAGGCATAATTCATTTTGGAGTTCAAGTATATGTTAAAATATATATTAAACTAGATATATATAAAACACTATAGTCAGAAATACAACTTAACTATTATAACTAATATTTTGCAGTGCAAAATTATCTTCATTTGTTCTAATCACTGGTGGAAAAAAAAATCCAACCTCAGATTCTGCTGCCTCTGATGAAGACATTAAGCAAGTACTTTTCAAAAATAGTGATGTCTAGGAAATGTGCTTACTAAAAATCTCTTCATTTAAGCAGTTCTGATCTAGTTGGACTGGTTTTCTATTAATCTAATATTCTTTGTTCTTAGTTCCTAGAAGGACAATATCCAGACCTTCCCAGTTCTGCTTAAGATATCTCAAAGCAAAAACACAGAATGGCATCAAGAACAACTTATAACCCAGTAAATCTGTAACTTTCCTTAGAAACAAAAAGGTTGATATCCTTGAGTGGTCAGCTGCTCACACAACAATTTCCACCATAAACTTTAATCAATAAATCTCTAAAACTGAGACAACAAGCAGGAGTTTGGCATGCATGAGATAACACAGGATTGAAAATTTTGCCTACTTCCTCCTCACGAGACTCTGAAAAATCCAGCATCACCAACATGACAAGAATACATCACACGTTCATCACTTGATCCTCGACCCCTACCCCTCTTCTTTACCTATAAAAAACCCTATCCCAAATCCTCCCTTCAAACTGGTTTGGGGAAGATTCCCCCAGTTCCTTGCTTGTGCACTTGCAATAAATCACCTTCTCACTAAGAGACGTGTTTCTCCTTTGTGGTGCCGGATCGAGCGAGCCCTTCTATTGAAGATAGCCATTCTGGTGGTATCCATAGCACCCCTCAGGATTGCCTCTTCCCATTTTGCACAGTATTTGCTGCAAAACTTGGAACCAAAGTGTTTAAAGCCAAGAAAGGATAGAGAAACAAATAAAACTCTCCTGAGTCTGGTGGTACATAAACCAACATTAGAACTCCCACCTCTGCTGGAACAGTCTATTCATAAGCTGACAAAATTTTAAGCATTTATATATAAAATTCTAATGATTAAAAAAACAGACTCAAACATAAGTTTCATTATTTCCCCTCTGAAGAGGAAACCAGGAAATAAGGATAGAATCTCTGTCACATTTGCCCTCTTCTCCATTCCCATTTGGAAAGAGCAATGGCTGCTCACTCTCCCCAAGTATTAGTAGCTTTTCATGAGTTTGGGACAGCACTGAAGGAAGAATGCAGGCATCACTCAAAACCCCACAAGCCAAGACCATGGCCCCTCATTTACGGCTGGTTCCTTTCACAACGAGGACTGAAACTGATGGATGTAGGATGACCAAATACCTGAAAGTAACTTGTTTCTCTCCCTGTTGCTAGGATGCAAAGGAAAGAATTATATGTAAATTAGAAGGTAATGAGATGAAACCCTCTCTTGGTGCCAAATTCTGTTTCTTGTGGTTGAGAATACCATGTTGAAGCAATGAAGTATGAAAACCAGCTTCAACTGGTTGGCTGGACCTGGGGAGAAGAAGCCCCTTTCTGTCCTTACTTCAACTTGCTTAATTAACATAGTAAAATTCCCACCCAAGGGTGGAGTTATCGCCCCTTTTTTGCTCATGCAATGTATGTGCAAGCTTGATTTCCTGAACATACTAATCATACAGTTATATAACTAGCTATAAATGTTCATCCATATGCATAAAAGCTAATGCATAATCAAAACAAAAGCTAAGTAGTAACTTAGGTATTTAAACAACAGTAAAGCCACAGCACGGGGAGTTGGGTCTGAGTTGCTTTAGACAGACCTTGGCTCCTGTCTGCAGACATAATAAATATAAGTTCAACCTAACTCTCAGGTTAAAGTTGTTTTTTTCTCTCTACATCTCTGGTTATCCCCAAAGGGCCAGCTTTGGGGCCTAACAAAACCATGTTCTGTACCTCAGTATCTTACATGATTCTGCCAACACACAAACTTACTCTCAGCTAAAGTACATGTTTTTGCAAACCAAACCCTAGCTTGGTACTAAATCCTCCTCTTACCCCAAGTCCAGATACACATCCAAATGTAAACAATAAAAACAGAGAATGTATTCAAAACACAATGGTCTTGCCTACTTTAACACATAAACTATTAAGATACTATTCTTGGTTAATTTCCATTAGAAATGAGCTTCAAAGCATTTAACTGCTTCCTGGTAAATACCAACATGTGTCAGACAGGCATCAACAATAGGAAGTTTCTTGTTGCTAAGCATTTAAAGACAAGAGGGTTTTCAATCCACAAACTTGTGGGGGGCTCAATTACAGTACAGAGAAACTAGCCAAGGACAAGAACAACCCCTTGTCAAATGGGGAGGGTTTCAAATGTTGATACAGCAAAACTTCAATCCTAATTCTGGATTCCTACCTAGTCCAAACATAGGCCCTGAACTGGACTTACGTTATATTGGAGGAGGAAGTATCCTGATTGACCAAAACCAGATATCAATGCTTCCAAACTCTGTGTGCCAGCTCTAGTTATCAGGAGCAGAATCCCTCACAAAACTCCCCCAACTCACACCACCTTCCTGTGGGACCACCAATGGATGCTATGCATCTACTGACCATACCTCTTTCAGCTTTGTGGAGTTTTTTGGATCCTTTTCAAAGAAGAAATGCAGAAATACTCATATTTCAATTTGCTTATATTGCAGTTAACCTAATTGGAAAGAAATATGCAAAACAAGCATGTAGTGAAGGACCTTGAACCCTGCATTAGGGTGTTTCCAGATATGTTTTTACACAATTCAACATTCTCAATGAAAATGTGAGAGGCAACTAAGCCCCATCTGTTCCAACCCAACTCCTGAAGGGCATGAGTTAGTGTGACCGTGAGACCAAAGAATGCACCTGGCACTGAGTCAGGCATAAGCTTTACTGGGACTTACAAACAGGAGAGAGTGTCTGATGGCACCCATCAGACAATGAAGATAGCACTCTGCAAAAAGACAGGAAAATGAGGGGTGATATAAGGGGTTTCAGAACAAGGACATTCCATAGGGTATGAGAACAGAGTTTTAGCTAAGGTCACGTGAAGTGTACATATGGGATCTGGTGATGTTCTCACTACACTTGTAGGAAGGATGTTTACCAAGGACATTACTGCTTTGGGAAGATTATAGTTTACAATACCATATATACACTCTCTCCCCTCTGGGGAGGGTTGTTAACCTTTAACATATGTCTAGGTCATATAGGCTTAGACATACATTAAAGGTTATGTAGTGAGGACTGGGGGTGGAGGGGGTGGCCTGGGTCCCCACACCATCCTGACATGGAAAAGAACTTTTCAAACATTCTAATAATTCATTCCATCCATGAAATGTATTTTTGTCAGATTGTTTATCTTTTTATCTGTTTTTCCATTTCCTTACTGATAAGCTTTTGGATGATTTTAAGTTTTTTTCAAATACACACATAACTAGTCAATGAACATCTTGATGTATGCCTCCTTTTACACATGTGAAAGCTTCCCATAAAAGTGAAATTACTGGGTTATAAGGTAAATTTCAATTTTACTAGAAATTGTAAAGTTTCTCTCCAAAGGGACTATACCAATTTGCTTTCCTACCAGCAATATATAAGAAACTCTGTTTTTCCTGAATCCTAAAAAACAAATAATAATTCAGGTTTTTAATCAATGGAAATAAAAAGTTACCTTATGGTTGTTTTAATTTGCCTTTCTTTTATTACCATCAGTTTATTCATGAATTGACTTTTAACATCCTTTGACATCTTTTTTTCTCTTGGGCTATTTGTCTCTTTCTTATTGATTTGTAGGTCTTCATATATTCTGGATACAAATCTTTGTCTGTTATATATATTGCAAATATCTACTTCCAGGCTATACCTTATGTTCCACTTTATTTGTGGTATTGTTCTTCAGTAGAATTTTTGAAGTTTCACACAGTCAAATATACCAAACCTTTTTTTAAATTTCTTCTGTTTATGACTTGTATAAAAAGTCCTTTTTATAAAAAAAAAAAAAAAGTCCCTTGACATCAAATAGATGATCTACTATATATTCTCCTAGAACTTGGGAAGACCCTAGTGTAGACAAGAAAAACCCAGTATAGCTTAAATATTAAGGCATTGTACTGTATCTTATAATGTTAGAAAAATTCATTGGGACTCTTGTTCACAAGCATACAAAGCTACAGATTTAACATTTAACCAGATTTAGTTCCAACAAAAACGTATAACTAGGCACTTCCTCACTTGTTATCTTTACTCCCATCCATTATCTGTAATTATCTGTATCTTCATCCAAAGTCATCTGTACCTTCACATCCATACCACCAGCCCCCTCCCCCCCGAAAACCAAAAACTAATTTTTCTGGACCCTTCTTAGAAATGTCACTCTAATGATTGACTTTCTTTGTTTCAACCAGTATAAAAGCTGTGAGAAAAACTCTTAATTGGGAAGGCAGATTAGAGACACTCCCATCTCCTGTCCTTCCGCCAGCATTAATAAAACTGCTTTCTCTCATGACCAGCCCCGTGTGGACTCTGATTCATCTGCTTCAGACAAGAGCCCAGAAGGACCCCTGCAAGGTTTCCTTCACCAGCATCTTTTATTGATTATCCTTTCTTTTCCTTACTGATTTGTAAAACCTCTTTTATTATATACCAAGGAATTCGAAGAAACTTTCCAATTTTGTTTAAACAATTACGGGACAAGATGTAGAGAAAACCTAAAGCAGAAAAGTTGTTTGGGCAACTTTATGACTGTAAATATCATGATTGCCATTCAAATCAGAATTTTATTTGTTCTGAATAGACTTAAATGTACAACTTTGGAATAATCTTTTAGTAGAGATGTGTGTGGGGGGTGCATTTTAATCAAACTTCTGCCTGTCTCAAGTGGATACATAACCACATGCATAGAACCAAAGATCAGGGACTCCCCACCTACTCCAGATCACAAGCTATGGGGCAATAGATGATTAGCATCCTGCACTATTCCTAGAGGTTACTGACCTACTCACAACCCTCCCTATTCTTCTCTTCTCTTTCATAGTATGTCACTGTCAAATTTTAAAAATCTGGATTTATGTAAGGTGAAGTTTTATTCAAAAGGATTATTGCAATAAGGAAAGGGGGATTATTGCAACAGGGAGAATACTCTGACTATGGGGTCTGCAAGCATCTTAAAGATCAGACAGAAAAGGGCTGATGCTTCTTTCAAAGGAAGGACAGCACTTAGCTTAGTGCTGACTTAAATAATAAGCCCTCACTGAATTGAATTCTTTCCTTGAAAGTTAAACCTCCATGAAGTTCTCAACACAAGTTGATATTAGGAGAGTTGACAGAATTTAATAAATCAGTCTTCTCTGTATATCATTAAAATGCTTTTAATAAATTCCCAGCCAAGGGATCCCAAAGTGTTCTGTAAAATTGATAACCCTGGGAGCAGATATGGCTCAAGCAGTTGAGCACCTGCTTCCCACATGGGAGGTCCCAGGTTTGGTCCCTGGTGCCTTCCGGAACAAACAAACAAACAAACAAACAACAAGCAAACAAATGAAAAAACCAACTCAGGGGAGCTGATGTGGCTCAGTGGTTGAGTGCTGGCTTCCCACATATGAGGTCTGGGGTTTAATCCCTGGCCCTGGTACCTGAAAAAATAAAAATAAAAATAAAATGATAACCCTGTTTTGTGTGTATGTGTGTATGTGGATTTTGTTTTGTTTTGTTTTTGTTTTTGTTTGGCTTAAATAGAAGGAATTTATTGGCTCAAGGCTTTTGTGGTTCAGCAAAATTGAACATCTAGGTGTAAGAACATGCTTTCTCCCTAAAGGCTGCGGTGCTGTGGGGCAAGCTGCCAGCAGTCCTCCAATCCCTGGCTTTTCTGTCACATAACAATCCACCACATGACAGTCTTTTCCTTCCAGTTCCTGGCCCTACCCATGGCTTTCTCTCTATGGCTTTTTTTTTTTTTAATAACTCTGGTTTTTAATTCCAGTTGTGATAGAATAGTACCCTCTCCTCCCCTCTTTTGATGGAATGGAGTAAGGCCAGATCATAGTAGGTCAGCCAGGATGGAGGCAGTCACTGGAAAAGAAGAAAGGTCCTGTGAGAGGGAAGAGGGACTGAGGAGGTCTAGAGAGAGAATATTCTCCTTCAAGAGCAAGAAAGGGTTTGTGGTTCTCAATTGGGGGCATTATCTCAACCACTGGATGCTTTTGGAAATGTGTGGGGTGTATTTTGTTGTCACAGTGCCAGGTGGCCAGGGACCAGGAGTGCTAAAGATTTGGGAAGCATGTGAAGGCATACCCAACAAACAATCAGCCCCAAATGCCCACGTTGCCCCTATTCAAAAATACTGCAGAGGTGGAGAGGAGCGCCACAATCTGTTCACTGCACAGGGAAGGTTCCTCCACACCCTCTGCATCTGCTTGGCCATACTCCATTTACATGTGCTTAACTTATTGTTTAGTATTCTGATATTTTGCAGGCAGGTAGGGTCTTATCTGAAGAGTCTTGTGTCTCCCACATAAGTTATTTCCTTATCTTTAGGTAATCTCATGGAATTCCTCCATAAGAATATCAATCCCATTGCATTGTTCACTGCCTGCAGTTCCCCATAGCACTGGTGGTGGTGGTGTTTCTTTTTAAAAGATTTATTTACTTATTTATTTCTCTCCCTAACCCTCGTGGTTTGCACTCACTGTCTGCTCTCTGTGTCTGTTGGTTGTGTGCTCTTTGTGTCTGCTCATCTTCTTTATTTAGGAGGCACCAGGAACCGAACCTGGGACCTCACAAGTGGGAGGGAGGTGCCCAATTGCTTGAGCCATATCTGCTCCCTGTTTGTTGTGTCTCTCGTTGTATCTCCCCATTGTGTCATCTTGTTGAATCATCTTGTGGCGTCAGCTCACCACGCCAGCCCGTCACGTGGCTCACTGTCTTGCTCGTCTTCTTTAGGAGGCACCAGTAACCGAACCTGGGACCTCTCATGTGGGAGGCAGGCACCCAACTGCTTGAATCACATCCACTCTCCCTTTTTTAAGGAAGTACCAGGGATTGAACCTGGGACCTCATATGTGGGAGGCAGGCACTCAACCACTGAGCTACATTCACGCCCCTGATTGTTTCTTTAGTGTAGTCACTTCCACATTTGCTTGAGTCTCTTAAACATGAACAGTTCACCTATGGTTCTTGTTCCTTCTCTCTCTTTGTCTCTCTCTCTCTCCTCCCCCCACCCCGTCTCTCTCTCCTTAAATGGCTTGTTTCAGTAAATGAGTTAGTTGTGGCTGTTAAATGACTCTATAGATGTGATAAAATTGCTTCAAAATACACATATGGGGAGCAGGTGTAGCTCAGTGGTTGAGCATTTGTTTCCCATGTGCAAGGTCCCAGATTCAATCCCCAGTAGCTCCTAAAAAAAAAAAAAAAATACACATATGTATACCACAAATAAATACATGCAAAATTGGTGAAATCTGGACAAGATCTATGGATTGTGACAATGTCAATTTCCCGGTCTGTTATTATTCTAAAATTATGTAAGATGGTGCCATTGGGGAAAACTGTTTAAAGAGGACACAGGACTTCTCTGTACTATTTTTGCAACTTCCTGTGCATCTATAATAATTTTAAGGTAAAAAGTTAAAAACAAAATTCAGTTTCAAACTTCTAAAGAAATGCAAATGTTTTCTTAAAATTCCTCTTTTGTTCAATACTTTTCCCTCTCTCTTCTCTTTTCTCTCTCCCCTCTTCAACCAGAGCCAGCCTTGTATATAAGTAGAGTGAGCAATCATTTATGCTCTCAGATTTAAAAGCAAGAAAGGACCCCATATTCCATCCCTTCTGCCTATAAACATGTTGACACTCCTCATAATTTCACTATTTATAAAGCAAGGCATGATGTTATATGGGAGAACTTGACATATGAAAAACTTGGACATCTAAAACGGTTAGTTTATCTAACTACTCTGTTAAGGCTTTGGGGGTATTAGGGCTCAAAGTTTGGAAGGTAGCTCAGAATGAGATATGTTCTAAACCCTCAAGACTCTAAGACCTACTGTCAAGTGACAGAATACCTATTAAAATATATTGCAAAGCCAGGCATCAGTAAACTTTTAGGGAAGAGTTGAATGGAGTTAATCAGTTAAGGTTTTCTGGAATGCCAGCCCACGTCAGGGCTTTTGCACATACTATTCTCTCTACCTAGAAAGAGAGCCAGACTCCAAGATGGCCCCCAATGAGTCTCACCTGTTGGCATTCACACCTTTGTATAATCCCCTCCCACATTATATCAAGGTTGGTCACTGCAACCCACAGTACACTGCAGAAATGATGGTGTATCCCTCTCACAAATAGGTCATTAGAAACATTTGCAATTTCTTTTTCTTCTTTCTAGTTTACAACTTTACTGAAATATAATTGAAGTGTAATAAACTGCATTAATTTAAAACATAAAATTTAATTAGTTTGACAAATGTATACACCCATGAAACCTGCGCCACAATCAACATAACAAACATTTCCATCACCTCCAAAGGTTTCCTTAGGAGCCTATGTAAGTCAACCCTCCCACAACCCTCATTCCTAGGCAACCACTGGTCTGTTTGCTGTTCCTATAGTATTCTACTATATGGATACACCATAATTGTTTCCTCTGTAAGACATAAAGTCCCTGTTCTGGATCTTTCCATTTCCCTACCTCTATTCTCCTTGCCACCTCCTTACCTTTGCTCAGACTAACTTTAGCTTGAGCAGTACCTTTGGTTTTGTAATTCTAGATCATCAGTAGTCTTGGATTGCTGGAATGGGGCAAGGAAGTGGTAGGGAGAGAATGCCTTTTTTTTTTTTTTTTTTTTCCCTAATGAAACTGCATGCTGTTTCTGTTCTGCTAACAGCTAGCTAGAGTGAAAGCTTGTCTCTTTCTATTAGGATCTTGGCAAGGGCCACAAGAAGTAACCAACACAGCAAGAGCCAATCTGTTTATATACCTACAAAATGCCAGGTCCTGTTCTAAGTGTCCATTCTCTCCTTCTCTCTCTCTTATAATAAGCAGAATTTAACATGACCAGGCTGGCCAGGGGAGGAAAGCAATTTACCATCAGCGTCAGGAAATAAGGTCTTCTTGTCCTGTTGCAGCAGAACACGGAGGCCACCATGGATCAGTTGAATCTTTATCACTTGTCACCAAGTTCTAGATGATAAAATGCTTTACTTTATAGAAATGACTATAACTGCCATTTCATTTTCATTTTAATTATAATAGTAATCTTACTCCTATAGTTATTTCTTCTCTCTCCTAGATAATAGACCATTTTCCTCTCTACTCAATCATTTCCATCAGCAAAAAAAAGAAAAACACAAAACACATGCATAATATATTCCATCTTAAAATTTAAAAACCACTCCTTTGATCCCAAATTCCCCTCCAGTTATTGTTCCACTTTTCTCTGCTCCCCTATAAAGCAAAACTCAAGCGTTGTTTGTATGCACAATCTCCACTTCATCACCTTCATTCTCTCTTCAACTTACACCAGGTGGCTTTGTTCCCATTACTCCACTGATAGCCACTCTAGTCACCATCACCCGTGACCCACAACTTGATACATCCAATGGGCAGTTCTCAATCCTCATATTATTTAGTCTCTCAGCAGAATTTGACACAGTTGATCACTCTCTCATCCTTCAAACACTTTTTGTTTTTTTCACTTGGCTTCCAGGACAACACATAGCTTGATTTTCCTCTTACCTCACAGGTGGCTTCTGCTCTGTCTCTATTGCTGGCTTCTACTCCTTTTCTACCTAAACTATGAATGTGGCTGTACCCTCAGGAGTGTCTTTGGCCCTCTTGTCTTCCTTGTTAATCCATTTGCATACACTGGTGATCTTTCCAGTCCCACGTCTTTATATTTCATTTATACTCTGGTGACTCCCCAAAGCAGGTCTCTGACACTGACATCTCCATTGTGTTCCAAACTCATATTGAAGGAGACCAAAAGCTGTCATGATATATGTTACACTGCAGCCTTAATTTTTAGATTTAGCTAATGAAAAATATTTTAGTTTCTAACCCTCATAACTTGTAGCAATGTAGCTGTGCACTTGTTACCCATTACTGAGAAACTTTCTTTAGTCACAAAGTAAATTCCTGTTTTTCCTTTCCCTTACCTGCACCTAGCAAATTCCTGTTTTCCACTCCTTTCTCTTTGTCTGAGCCTGGCAAGATTGAGGAATTTACAAACTAAATAGGAGAATTGAATCCAAGTGTTGAGAATTAACAAATAACTATAGTCACTAAATTAATATATAGAAGATTTCTTCAGAAACTTCTTTGATTCTAAATACACTGTTTTATTTTTATAAGTGTGTAATCTTTAATTGGTAATTAACCCCCACTGGCATTCTCCCTTATCTTATTACTCATGCCAGAGCTGGGATTGGTCAATTCTTAATAGCCTCTTGATGGCCTGTTTTGTTTAATCTAAGGGATTTACAAATGTTTAGCTTAAATCTCTTCACTCATTTTCTCATGTGGATTGAACTATTTACAACCCTATGTATTACCCCAGCCAAACTTTGTCACTTCCCAGTGGATGATAATTAAGCTATTTACAACCCAGTTTTAACCTGCAACCCGATGCATACCCCAGCCAATCTCTGGGGCCTGCACACATTTTCAATTAAACAAATCAATCAATATCGCTTAACATCCCAACATCTCTATCCCACCTCTCTTTGTCTGAAAATAATAAAAACACTAACCTTCTTTATTCGAGGAGGCAGATTTGAGACTTGCTTGCCTGAGCTTTATCTGCTTAATAAAGCTCTTTCCCTTGTGTGATCAACCTTGGTGTGAACTTCAATTCTCTGCACTGGGCAAGAACCCAGGGAACTTGCTTGGGTCCCCTTCAATATCTTCATTAGTTTTCTAATACTCAGTTCAATCTTAAATTGTCCAAAACAGAGCTCAGGATTCCCATCCATAAACTTTTTCTACTCCTAGTATTCCCCATCTCAGCAAATAATATCTCATTTGAGCAGGTCCCAAACCTCAGTCATCCCTAGCAAGATGTTAAGGAGAACTTTTTCCTATGGCCGCAGAATCGGCAATTCTAAGAAAAAGGATATATTATACAATCCATATTCTAAAGATGACAAGGCGCCTCCTCAGGGCTTATTCATATGCCACAGAACCTGTTCTGCTACCCTCAACTATCACCCCAACAATTCCCTTCCACCTCTTCCAACCTGCCCCAGGTAGAAATTCTTAGAGGGAGTTATGGGAAATCATCAGTCACTGGGTCAACAGCCTACAGGGAAGGGCTGTGATTTTTCCCTTCCTTCTTCATGAAGAGGGAAAGAGAGTGCTCCCTCCAAGACAATTAAGGGATGCTCATAGGGAATGTGATGCACTCAAGAAGGAAGACTGGGCGTTCATTCCCCTGTCAGCCACTTGATGAGGCAGCAGACTAAGGCAGAAAAAACAGAAAATGGAGTGAGATAGCAGAATGGGCAGAGTGGCCATAAGTAGACCTGCCTGTAGGAGCATCATTGGGTATGGCAAGGACTCTAGAATTTCCTGAGGGTCAATGATGGAGGCAACAAGGCTTGAGTCATGGATCAGAAGGCTGGCAGCAGGTCAAAAGGACCCAAGCAGTAAGACCATGAAGATAAAGCTGAAAGGCTAGAAAAGGTCAGATTGGAATTAGATCTCCCCTGTCTAGAAACTAGGGAAAGAGGAGGTTCCTCATAACACTCCTAAGGACCTCCACATGGCCACTCAAAAGACCCAGAATTTGGATGTCTGCTACATAGAAGGTATCAATAAAGGAGCATTAACAGAGAGAAGCTTGTAACTACATAACTATGTAAGTAAAAGATACTTGTCCCTTTCCATTTTCCCTCTTGCTATCCCAAACTAGCCTCCATGGGTGGCAGTGGGATATGGAGAGTGAGAGCACGTGGAAAGGGGTGGTAAAAAGATGAATAATAAATTACAATTGTGATGAGGTTTTAAACTGGACTAGACTAGATTGGGTGTTATAATGCCTGTTGCAATTAGAAAACTGGCACCTAACAAGAGATATTGAAAATGGACAGGAAAGGAAGATTCAATAGTAGTTGGAGAAATTGGCGTTTCAATGTATACCCCCAGTGGGATTGAGACTGTTGAGACAGTTACTATCTCTACCTTCAAATTTGCCTCTCCCCTAGTCTGCCATATCTCAGTTACTGACATATCCATTCATTCCGGTACTCATATCAATAATCTCAGAGTCATCCCTGATTCCTCTTTTTCTCTCATGCCTCATTTCTTACCCCATCCACTCTTACCATCCTGGTCCAAGCTAACATCATCTCTCCACTGAATTACTAATATGACCTCCTCATTGGGTTCACTGCTTCCACTCTTGCTGCCCCCATCCATGTCTATTCTCTACTCAGTAGCCAAAGATACCTTTTAAAAGCCTGAATCTGTTCCCTACTCAACATACTTGAAATAAAACCTAAACTGTTCTAAAGGGAGCAGCTGGTATAAAAGTCAATTGCCTTTTGTTGGTTGGGTACAGGAAATTCTGGTGCCATGTTGTAGAAAGTAACAATTCCCTTATCTCACCAAAGTTGAAATGAAGACCATCATTACTGTGCCATCTCATAGAATCCCACAGACAATTGGACAATTTCCATCTTCCTCCTTGTTCCCTACCACAATATTCAATCGTTCATTCATTCATTCATTGAAAAACTATTGAATTCATGGAGGGCTTACTATATACCAGCTACTTACTGCTTAGGTGCTTTCCAGTGACTAGTGAAGAAGGAAGGACTATTGATGGGCCCTTGATATTGATGACTGTACTTATGAACATTTACTTTTGAATTGAAACTTAGCCTAGTATTATAGGGTGCCTAAGAGTTACCTCCTGAGAGCCTCCTTGTTGCTCAAATATGGCCTATCTCTAAGCCAAACTCAGCAGATAAATGCATTGCCTTCCTCCCACCATGGGACATGACTCCTGGGGATGAGCCTCCCTGGCAATGAGGGATTATTATCAAGCACCAACTATCAATGCAACTGGAAAAAGACACTGACCAAAAGGGGGAAAGAGTAAAGACAAATGGGTTTATATGGCTAAGAGATTTCAAAACGAGTCAGGAGGGCATTCCAGAGGTTACACTTATGCACTTCTCAGCAGGACCTCATTAACTGCCACAGTAAATATTGCCTCAAATAGTGGGGACATCCAGACACTATAGGCAGGGCAGAGAGCTCAGGAGTTTGGTGCCCTGCCAGTGGGCCCCACTTGGGAACTTATGCCCCCCAGTGTGATAGAGTTGGACTCAGTTGTGGTTTCCCTACACATGGCTCTTCTGCCCCTTCTATTTGAACCTATAGTTAGTGCTAGAGTTGATAGGTGAAAGACCAAGAGACTTCAATCTTTGGACCGTCCTTGTGCCAGCTGGGCCCTGAATCTCAACAGAGTTGCAAAACCTACCCTCCAGTTCATTGGACTCACTCAGGACAACTAACAAGGAGATGATGATGGGCAATGACCATCCCAAGGAACAGGGAGAGTCTGCAACTGCAAGCAAAATACTTCCATCCATCTACCCCATGGGATCTAAGCCCCTATCAATTAGTGGTGGAGTGGACATCACCATTCCAGAATCCTCAGGATTGGGGAATGAACAATGGACTAGAGGAGACTTACAGGTATTCTAGTATAGACTTATTGTGAATCTAGCAATGGAAGAACTATCATTGATGTGGAGACAGTGGCCACTGGAGGTTCTGAGGGCAGGGAGAGGGAAAAACAGGTGTAATATGGGGACATTTTTGGGACTTGGTAATTGTCCTGAATGACATTGCAATGACAGATACAAACCTTTATATATCTGTTCAAAACATAAAATTGTGCGGGAGAGAGTGTAAACTACATTGTAAACTATAATCCACACTTACTGGCAATTCTCCAAAATGTGTTCACCAATTTTAACAAATATACCACATTAATGAAGGATGTTATTAATATGGGAAAATGTGGGAGGGATTGGGAGTGGGGCATATGGGAATCCCCTATGTTTTTTATGCAACATCTATGTAATCTAAGTATCTTTTAAAAAATAACTAAAGAACTGTATTAAAAAAATTAAGTGAATAATCAATGGCTTTTCGTATAATCACAATGTTGTGAATTCATCCTCACAAAAAAATTTTTAGAATTATTTCATTACTCCAAAAAGAAAAGCTCCAACACCCTCAGCATGTCTTCCCTAGCCCTACATAACTGCTAATCAAATTTCAAATTTATAAATTGATTTATATTTATACTTTATAAAAATATGATTATACAATATATTACACAATATATTTAGTTCATAGTAACGCAATCATACAGTATTTGTCCTTTTTGGACTGGCTTGCCTCACTCAACATAATGTCCTCCAGATTCATCCATGTTGTCATATGCTTTATGACTTCATTTCTTCTTACTGCTGCATAATATTCCCTCATGTGAATACACCACAGTTTCTTTATCTGTTCATCAGTTGAGGACACCTGGATTGTTTCCAACTTTTGGCAATCAGGAATAACATCACTATAAACAGGTGTGCAGATGTCTTTTGATGTCACTTCTCTCAGTTCTTCTGAGTATACACCCAGTAGTGGTACTGCAGGGTCACATGGCAAATCTATATTTAGCTTCTTTAGGAACTGTCAAACATTCCTCCACATAAGTGTTCCTATTTCTCCACATCCTCTCCAAAACTTGTAATTCTCTTTTTAATAGTGGCCATTCTGATAGGTGTGAAATAATAACTCATTGTAGTTTTTCCTTACTTGCCAAAATGTCTCTTTCATCTGCCTGCTTGTTGTTTTTTTGCTTGTTATTTGCGCTCGTTGTTTTTTGTTTTTCTGCTCACTATTTTGTCTTTTTTATGTTGTTGTTGTTCATTGTCTGCTTGTTTTTTTCTTTAGTAGGCCCTGGAAACCAAGCCTAGGACCTGCTATATTGTAGGTGGGTCTCCAACTGCTTAAGCCACATCTGCTTCCTGCTCATTTGTTTTTTACTCATTGTCTACTCATTGTTTTTGCTTGTTATGTTCCTCATTGTTTTTGCTCATTGTCTGCTTGCTGTCTGTTCACTGTTTGTTTTCTTTTTTTAAAAGATTTATTTTATTTATCCCCCCCACCCCCCACCCCCCATTATTTGTGCTCACTATCTGTTTGTTGCATGCTCATCATCTTTTTTATGAGGGACTGGGAACCTAACCCGGGACCTCCAATGTGGGAGGGAGGTGCCCATTGGCTTGAGCCTCCTCCACTCCCACTTTTGGTGTCTCTCATGGTATTTCCTCATTGTGTCTCTTTATTACGTCATCTCATTGCAGCATCTTGTTGCATCAGCTTGCTGTCTTGCTCATCTTCTTTAGGAGGCACGAGGAACCGAACCCAGGACCTCCCATGTTGTAGGTGGGTCCCCAGCTGCTTGAGCCACATCTGCTTCCCTGTTGGTCTTCTTTACAAGGCCCCAGGACTGAACCTGGGACCTCCCAGGTGGGAGACAGGTGCTCAACTGCTTGAGCCACATCCACTCCACCTCATTGTAGTTTTGATTTGCATTTCCCTAACAATGAGTGATGTTGAACATTTTTTCATGTTTTTTTTTTTTTTGTCATTTGTATTTCTTCTTTGGACAAATGTCTATTCAAGTCTTTTGCCTATTTTTTAATTGGGTCGTTTGCCTTTTTATTGTTGAGTTGTAAGATCTCAATATATATCATGGATATTAAACTCTTATTGGACATGTGATTTCCAAATATTTTCTCCCATTGTGTTGGCTGCCTTTTCACCCTTTTGACAAAGTTCTTTGAGGTGCAAAGGTGTTTAATTTTGAGGAGGCCCCATTTATCTATGTTTTCTTTTGTTGCTCATGCTTTGGGTATAAGGTCCAAGAAACCACCACCTACCACAAGATCTTTAAGATGTTTCCCTATATTTTCTTCTAGTAGTTTTAAGGTCCTGGCTTTTATATGTATGTCTTTGATCCATTTTGAGTTGATTCTTGTATAGAGAGTGAAATAGGGGTCCTCTGTCAATCTTTTGGTTATAGATATCCAGTTCTCCCAGCACCATTTGTTGAAAAGACAGTTATGTCTCATTAAAATGGACTTGGTAGGTATGTCGAAAACCAGTTGCCCATAGAGGTGAGGGTTTATTTCTGGATTATCAATTCAATTCCACTGATCGATGTGTCTATCTTTATGCCAGTACCATGCTGTTTTGACCACTGGAGCTTTGTAATATGTTTCAAGGTCAGGCAATGAAAGTCCTCCCATGTTGCTCTTCATTTTTAGAATTCTTTTAGCTATTTGGGTGCATTTTCTCTTCCAAATAAATTTGGTAATTGCCTTTTCCATTTCTGTAAAGTAGGCTGATGGAATTTTGACTGGTATTGCATTGAATCTATAAATCAGTTTGGGTAAGATTGACATCTTCAAGATATTTAGTCTTCCAATTCATGAACATGGAATGTCTTTCCATTTGTTTAGTTCGTCATTGATTTTTTTAAGCATTGTTTCATAGTTTTTTGCATATAGGTCCTGTACTTCTTTGGTTAAACTGATTGCTAGGTATTTGAATCTTTTTGTTGCTGTTGTAAATGGAATTTTTTTTCTGATTTCCTTCTCAGAGTGTTCAATACTAGTGTACAAAAACATTGCCAATATTTGTGTGTTGATCTTGTGTCCTGCCACTTTGCTGAACTCATTTATTAGCTCAAGTAGCTTTGTTGTAGACATTTCAGAATTTTCTAAATATAGGATCATATAAGGTCATCCGCAAATAGTGAGAGTTTTACTTCCACTTTTCCTATTTGGATGCTTTTAATTTTTTTCTTCTTGTCTAATTGCTATAGCTAGAACTTCTAGCACAATGGTGAATAACAATGGTGACTGTGAGCATCCTTGTCTTGTTCTTGATCTTAGTGGGAAAGATTTGATCATTTCCCCTGGAGTACAATGTTGGCTGTGGGATTTTCAAATATGCCTTTTATCATACTGAGGAATTTTCCTTCTACTCTAATCTTTTGAAGAATTTTTATTAAGAAAGGATGCCGGATTTTGTTGAATGCCTTTTCTGCATCAATTGAGATGATCATGTGGATTTTTTCCCTTCGATTTGTTAATGTGGTGTATTACATTGATTGATTTAGTTGAAGCAGCCTTGCATACCAGGAATAAATTCCACTTAGTTGTGATGATATGCTGTTGGATTCGATTTGCAAGTATTTTGTTGAGAATTTTTGTATCTATGTTCATTAGAGAGTCTGTAATGTTCTTTTCTTGTGGTGTATTTATCTAGTTTTGGTATTAGGGTGATGTTGGCTTCCTAAAATGTGTTGAGTAATTTTCCCTCCTCTTCCATTTCTTTGGAAGAGTTTAAACAGGATTGTGTTAATTCTTTTCAAAATGCTTGGTAGAATTCACCTGAAACGCCATCTGGTCCTGGACTTGTCTTTATTGGGAGATTTTTGATGATGGATGCAATCTCTTTAAATGTGATTGGTTTGTTAAGTTCTTGTATTTCTTGTAGCATCAGTGTAGGTTGTGTATTTCTAGGAATTTGTCCATTTCATCTAGGTTGTCTAGTTTGTTGGCATACAGTTTCTCATAATATCCTCTTATGATCCTTTTTATTTCTGTAGGGTCAGTCATAACTTCCCCTTTGTTAGCCTAGCTAAGGGTTTATCAATTTTATTAATCTTTTCAAAGAACCAGCTTTTGGTTTTTTGGTTTTCTCTATTGTTTGTTGTTGTTGTTGTTCTCATTTATTTCTGCTCTAGTCTTTATTATTTTTTTCTTTCTGCTTGCTTTGGGATTGGTTTGCTATTCATTTTCTAGTTTCTCTAGTTGTTAAATCTTGAGTTTTGCTCTTTTTTTTTTTTTTAATTGGCATTTAGGGCTATAAATCTCCTTATCAAGACTGCCTTTGCTGTATCCCATAAGTTTTGATAAATTGTGTTCTCCTTTTCATTTGTCTCAATATATTTACTGATTTCACCTGTAATTTCTTCTTTGACCCACTGATTATTTAGGAGTGTGTTGTTTAGCCTCCACACATTTGTGAATTTACCTTTTTCTTGTCTATTATTGATTTCCAGTTTCATTCCATTATGATCCAAAAAGGTGTTTTGTATAATTTCAATCTTTTTATATTTATTGAGACCTACCTGTTGACCTAAGGTGGGGTCTATCCTGGAGAAAGATCCATGGGCACTTGAGAAGAATGTATAACCTAATGAGTTTGGGTGCAAATTCAGTTTTGCCAGAATTTGCTCATGTATTTTGGGGCTCCCTGCTTACATGCATAGATATTTATGACTGTTATATCTTCCTGGTGGACTGTCCCTTTTATTAATATATAATGGCTTTCTGTATCTCTTATAACTTTTTTGCATTTAAAGTCTGTTTTGTCGATATTAATAGAGCCATCTCTTCTCTTTTTTGGTTACTATTTGCGTGGAATATCTTTTTCCAACCTTTCACTTTCAGCCAGTTTGTGTTCCTGGGTCTAAAGTGAGTCTTTTGTAATCAGCATATGGATGGCTCATGTTTTTTTTAACCCATTCTGTCTGCCTATATCTTTTGATTGGGGGTTTAATCCATTCACAGTCAATGATATTACTGTAAATGCATTATTTACTTCCAACATTTTATTCTTTGGTTTTCATATGTCATATCATATTTTCATCTGTCTTTTTACTCTTTGGGTTATCCTTTCTGCTGTTCTTGCCTTCTAAACTCTCCTCCAAGCCTCTCTCTCCTGTGTTTTTCTTTTGGGCTGTAAGACTCCTTTTAATACTTCCTGCAAAGGTGGATTCTTTTTACAATCTATCTTAGTTTCTGTTGGTTTGTGAAAATTTTACACTCACCTTCATATTTGAAGGACAATTTTCCTGGATAAAGAATTCTCGGCTGGTAGTTTTTCTCTTTCTGTATCCTAATTATATCATACCACTGTCTTCTTGCCGCCATGGTTTCTGATGAGAAATCCATGCTAAGTCTCATTGGACGTCCCTTGTATGTGATGATTCACTTCTCCCTTGCTGCTCTCAGAATGTTCTCTTTATCTTTGACATTTGACATTCTGAGTATTATGTGTCTTGGAGTAGGTCTATTCGGATTTATTCTGATTAGTGTACGGTGCACTTCTTGGACATGTAATTTCATTCCTTTCGTGAGAGTTGGGAAATTTTCAGTTATTATTTCCTCAAATACTCTTTCTGCCTCTTTTCCCTTCTTTTCTCCTTCTTTGACTCCCATGACACGTATGTTGTTGCCCTTCATGTTCATTCAACTCCCTGAGCCCCTGCTCAATTTTTTCCATTCTTTTCTCCCTCTGTTCTTTTTTCTCTTCAATTTCATCTCTTCTGTCTTTGGTACCACTTTTCTTTCTTCTATTAAGTCAAGTCTGCTGTTGTATGCCTCTAATCTGTTTGTTTGTTTTTTTTAAGATTTATTTATTTTTTATCCATTTTTAACCCCCTCTTCCCTCCTCCCCTCCCCCCCCATTTCTGCTGTTTTTGTGTTCACTCGCTGGGCAATTCTCTGTGTCTGTTTCTTGCCCTTCTTCTCATCCTTCTCCTCCTGTCTTCACTGGGATTTGAACCTGGGATCCTCCAATGCGGGAGAAGTGTTCTGCCACTTGTGCCACCTCAGTTCCTGGTTTTTCGATGCATCTCAGCTCTCCCCTGCATCACTCTCCTGCTATGGCACTCTCCTGCTATGTCATCATCTTGCTGCATGTGGTGCACCCACGCACGGGGCCTGGTGGCACACCCACTTGCAGGGCCTGACAGCACACCCATGCATGGTGCCTGAAAGTGGGGCCTGACGACACAACCATGCATCCCCTCTCATGAGGCCTGATGGCACACCCGTGTGTGGGGCCTGGGAGGTCCCGGGGATTGAACCCAGGTCCCTCCATATAGGAGACGGACACCCAACCATTTGAGGCACATTTGCACCCCTCTAATGTGTTTTTTATCTCACCTATTGTGTCTTTTATTTCTATGAGCTCTATTACTTTTCTATTCAGGATTTCAAATTCTTTGTGCTTGTTCAATGTCGTCTTCTTTTTTTTTTTTTAAGATTTTATTTATTTATTCATCTATCCCCCCCCTGCTGCCTGCGCTCACCGGGTCAGCCAACCACGCCACGCCGGCGGGCCTGCCCCCACCAGGAGGCCCCGGGAACCGAACCCAGGGCCTCCCACATGGCAAACGGGAGCCCCACTGATTGAGCCACAGCCGCTTCCCGTTCAATGTCTTCTTGATGTCATTTAATTCTTTAGTCATATTGTCTTTCAACTCATTAATTTGATTTTGGAAATTTTGTATGTTATGCTAGTTCTCTCAAATCCTGCATCTCTTCTTGGATTTTGATATATTCCTTTTCTTGGGCCATGTCTTCCATTTTCTTAGTATGGCTCATAATTTTTTGCTGATGTCTAGGCATCTGATTAGGATGGTAGTTTACTCAGATGCTCTTTTAGGTCTTTATGACCCACCCTGGCATCAATAAGCTGCACCAGGAGCCTGAGCTCCAGTGCCCACTGCTATCAGCCACAATGCTACCGAGCAACGGCTTATTGCCTAATGTGCACAGAAGTCAATGCCACCATGACACGAGGATTTTGAGAAAAGAGTGTTGAAAAGTCAACTGGCAATGGGGGAAAAAGAAAGGCTCAAATCTGTCTCCCTGAGTTAGAAGAGTTTAGGGAACTTATGGGATCTGAACATAGGAAGGAGGAGTTAGTGACAAAACCGTAGGTGGTATATATGAATTGGTGGTTAAGGGAATCCATCTTTAGCATAAAAAGTAATTGGGGGGTCATTGGCATATACTGATTGGCTGTTTATGGAATCCTTCATTAGCATAAAGAGTGGGTGGGGGAACTTCTAGGGATATACTGATCAGCTGTTTATTAGAATATTCTTTTGCATAAAAAGTGGGTGTGACTCAGGAGCTTACAAGAACTATTCTTGTCTGATGGAAGCATCTGGTTACAGCAATGTTATAAACCATTCCATTAGGATAATAACTACAATAATAAGTAAAAGAAATAAGCTAAAATAATAACTACAATTACAAGTAAATCCACTGTAGTCAGTGGCTACAATGAAGCAGGGAGAAAGGGAGATGGTAGCCACTGTAGGGAGGCTGAAATACACCAGTATTTATCTCAATTTTCCTGCCTCTTCCTCCTGCTCCGTCCTGGATGCCGCACGGTGTTCCACTAGAGTCCAGAATTTCAAAACAGTTGATTCAGACAGTTTCCTGCCAGTTCAATAGTTGTTTTGGTGGAAGGACTGATTCCTGGAGCTTCCTACTCCATCATCTTGTCACAATCTCTCATATACGTTTTAATATCTAGCAAGGAAAAACCTCCCTCACTACTTTTATTTACATAAATTTCTTGCATATCTCAGACATGTATTATTCTATATGAATTTCAGAATCACTTTATTCAATCCCTCATTTTTTAAAAATCTCATTGGGACCCTGATTTGGACATTATTTTTATTGTTAATTCTTCCCACACAAGAATATGGTATATTCTTCATTTATTTGGGTCTCATTTTATGACCTTCAATATAATTCCTTCATTTCTTTGATAGAAAAGATTCTGTATCTTTCTTGTTAAATTTATTTCTAGTTAACTCATAGCTTTTTTTTTCACTATTGTAAATGGTTTTTTCCATTTTCATTTGTTTATTTTTATCATAGAGAAAAGCTATTGCTTTTTATACATTTATCTGCTATCTTACTATCTTATTAAATTTTATCATTTCTAATCATTTTAATGGAATATCTTTGGTTATCTTGGCATACAATGTACAAACTGTAGTAAATTTTCATTCTTTCCCAATATTTATACCAATTGCTTCATTTTCTTATCTTAATTGGAAGAGAAACTTCAACAGGACATTGTATAAACAGTGGTGATAGCAGAGATATACATCTTATTCCTGATTGTAATGGAAATGGCTTCAGCATGTCACCATTTAATGTGGTGTTTGTTGTTGCTGTTTAATAGTCATTAATAAAAGGTATTATCTATACATGTAACTTCTATTTTTCCCAATCCTCAGGATAGATCCAGATGCGGTTGCTCCAGAAGCTGATCATCATCAGGCTGTCACTGTTGCTGGTGATAAACAGGGGATCACACCCAGCCAGGCACAACTGTCCTCTGAGGGGCTCCCTGATCTCCCTGGAACTGCTTCCTCCCTCCCCCACCGGCCTCCCCATTTATCATCCTTAGTAAAGTATCAACAAACACTTTGTTAAAAAAGACATCAAATAGTAAATCATTTCTTGAAGGAAATAATCATCATTCCAAATCACTCATTCACATATTTATTTAAAAGGGAGGGTCCAGGGAAGCGGCTGTGGCTCAATCAGTAGGGCTCCCGTTTACCATATGGGAGGCCCCGGGTTCAGTTCCCGGGGCCTCCTGGTGAAGGCTAAGCCCGCCCGCACGGCGTGGTTAGCTGACCCAGAGAGCACAAGCAGCAAGGGGGGGATAAATGAATAAATAAATAAAAATCTTTAAAAAAAAAAAAAAAAGAGAGGATCCACTTGCACATCTTTGATACCCAGCTTCCCTATAAAACACAGATTTTCACAGATTATGGTGTATTATACCTCTGTATTTAGATGTTATCTGCTTGTTTTGTGTGAGTGCATTTTTTTCCTTCATAAGATCAAAACCAAACTCTTTCAGAAATAAAAGGCTACTCTTTTTTTTTTTTTAAGCTCTCACAAGCTTTATATTTGTTGAGTAATCTTGTGTTGAATAAAATAGTTGTTTTATAAATTCATTAATCTGCATAGAAAATCAGAGCATTGCTAAGATGACTTAAAACTGGGGACCTAGATTTCAGTCTGGAATTTCAGGAAATAGTGAGAATTACAGTGTTATACCTTGCCAAAACTCTAGCACCAAGATTAAATGAAAAACTTACTCAAATCAATTCAATTACTAATTTAGCATCCATAATTGTTTTGCACAATATTAAATACTCACAGGCAATCTCAGAATGTCAGTCAATCCCTCCTATTTGGCATATCCTGAAATTCAGAAAAGAAAAAATATGTGGTATTTCAGCATGACTTGGACACAGTTGGATGGGAGGAGGGAGACAACTGCACTGTTTCCGGGACTCAGACTGGAGAGCAGTCACCTCAGATGCTACACCTCAATATTCCTCTCCCAGACACTAGAAAGAGCCATGGAAAGAAAACAGCGCTAAGCATCTACTGCCCTAAGCCTTGCTGTGTTAATGAGCACAAACAGAAGTGAGTGCTGTGTTACCCTACAATGACCTTTTGAATCAGGTAGTTTTATTATCCCCATTTTATGGATGAGGGAACTGAGGCCAGAGAAGAGCCCCTGTCCAAAATTTCATGGAATATAGTAGAAAGCAAGGCTGCAACCTTAGGCAGCACAGGCTAGCTCACCCAAATACTCCTTATTTTTAAATATATCCATTATGCTTCAATTCCAGCAATGAAGGAAAGATGCAGAGGTGAGCGCTGGCGTTTGGGGAGTGGAGATGCCTGGGGCGAGGGTAGTTCCCCGCTGCACCCACCCTGGGCGCTGAGGCAGCATCAAGGGTGGGGCCTGCACACCCTCGGGATGCGTGAGGCCTGGGCCGCACGTGGGTGGCCAGAAGACTACGCTGTCGCCGGGCCCCACCTGAGGAAGACTGCAGCAGCGGCAACGAGGCCCGAGAATGGAAGAGAGGATGGAGGAGGTCGAGGCCATGATCCAGGAGCACCGGCCTGAGTATTAGTTTTCCAAGCGGAAGCGGCAGTGCCTGGGGCTGAGCAGCGGGAGCAGCTTACTCAATGGGAGAAAATATTTGGAAATCACAAATCCATCGGGAGATATATGAAAAATATATACAGATGAAAATGAGAAGTAACTCAAAATGTTAAACTATGAAAAATCAAATAAATATGAAAGTGGGCATGAACAGAACAATTGAGTGAAAGAAAAGGTATAAGATTTACAAAGACCAAATAGCAAAATGGCAGAGGAAAGTCTTGGATTATCAGTAGTTACTTTAAATGTAAGTGAATTAAACTCTCCAATCAAAAAACAAAGGTTTGCAGAATGTGGAAAAACCAAAGCTCAACTATATGCTGTCTCCAAGAAGCTGACCTGAAAAAGAATGGGGAATGGAGGAGTATATGAAACTCAAACAGTTAGGTTGAAAATGAAAGGATGGAAAAAAATAAAATATACCATCAAAAGGTAACTAAAAGGGAGCTGGGATAGCTAAAATACTATTAGACAAAATAGACTTTACATCAAAAAACTATTATGAGGTACAAAGGTCACTATATACTGATAAAGGGGTCAATTCAACAAGAAGGCCTAACAATTATAAATAGATATGCATCTTACAGCAGGGCTCCAAAATATATGAAGTCAATATTGACAAATTTCAAAGGAGAAATAGATGGTTCTATATTAACAGTAGGAGACTTCAGTACATCATTTTCAATAATGGATAGAACATCTACTAGATAGAAGATCAATAAGGAAATAGAAGATGAGCAATTCTCTAAACCAGTAAACCTAACAGATACATAGAGAACACTTCACCTGTCTTACTTTGCCAAAGACTGCCAATGCAGAGTATCAGAAATAGATTGGCTTTTATAATGGGAATTGTATTTGGAGTAAAAGCTTACAGTTCTGAAGCTATGAAATGTCAGAGATGCTTTCTCACCAAAGTCAACTACTGGTAATCCTGGTCTCCAGTCACGTGGTGAAGATGGCAGTTGATCTCTGCTAAGGTCTCTGCCTTCCCCTCCAGAGCTCTCCCAGAGCTCAGCTGTGAGCAACCAGGCATAGGACTTGTCTCTTTCTGACCCTCCTCTCTCAGTCTCTTGGAGGTTCTCTGCCTTTCTGCAGCTGTGGGTGAACCTGGAGTCCTTTCTCTCACATAGCTGGATCAAATATGGCAGAGCTCCCTTTTTCTGTGTGTTTGTCTCTTCTGTGTGTCTCTATTTATATCAGACCCAGCAAGAGAGCAGAGATTCAACCTGAGTCACGCCTCACTGACAGTCCAATCGAAAGAGTCTTATACCCACAGTAATAGATTAGTTCAAAACATAATCTTTCTCTTTTTGGGATTAGTAAAAGAATTTCAAACTGTTACATCACTCAACAACAACAAAATACACATTTTTCTCTAGTGAACATGGGTCATTCTCCAGGATAGGCCATATGTTAGGTCACATAACAAATTTCAATAAATTTTAAAATATCGAATTCATACAATGTGTCTTCTCCAACCACAAAAGAATGAAACTAGAAATCAATAACAGAGGGAGAAATGGAAAATCCACAAATATGTAGAAATTAAAAACATATTCTTATACAAACAATGGGTCAAAGAGGAAATCACAAGGGGATTAAGAAATATTTTGCGGCAAATGAAAATGAAAACACAACATTCCAAAAATTTATGGGATGCAACAAAGCAGTGCTGAGAAGGAAATGTATAGCTCTAAATGCCTAGATTTAAAAAATAAGACTCAAATCAGAGGCCTAACCTCACAACTGGAAGATCTAGAAAAGAAGAGCAAACTAAACCCAAAGTGAGCCAAAAGAAGGAAATAACAAAGATTAGAGTGGAGATAAATAGCACATTGTTTAAAATAGAGAAAAATTAACAAAACTAAAAGTTGGTTCATTAAGAACATCAATAAAACCAATAAACCTTTAGCTAGACAGACAAATAAAAAAAAAGAGAGAAGAACAAATAACTGAAATCAGAAATGAAAGCGGGGCATTACTACTGGCCTCACAGAAATAAAAAGAAGTGTAAGTATACTATGAATAACACCAAAAATTAGATAACCTAGATGAAATGGACAAATACCTAGAAACAAAAAAACAAACTACTACACTGACTCAAGAAGAAATAGAAGATCTCAACAGACCAATAACTAGTAAAGAGATTGAATCAATAATCAAAAACCTCCCAACAAAGAAAAACCCAGGACTAGATGGCTTCACAGATGAATTTTACCAAACATTCCAAGAAATTAACACCAATCCTACTCAAGCTCTTCCAAAAAATTGAAGAGGAGAGAACGCTCCCTAACTCATTCTGGGATATCATCACCCTCATGCCAAAGCCAGATAAAGATATCAGAAGAAACTTACACACCAGTATTTCTTATGAATATAGATGTAAAAATACTAGCAAACTGAATCCATAAGAGTACATTGAAAGACATATAATCAAGTGGAATTATCCCAGGTTCAACATAAGAAAATCAATTAATGTATTACATCACACTAATAGAAGAAGGAAAAACACTACATTATTATGATGGTTTGAATATTGTGAATACCAGAAAAGATTGTTTTTGAACTAATCCATTCCTGTGGGTGTGGGGCTCTTTGATTGTATTAAATTAAGTTAAGAATCCTTTGATTAGATCACTAATAAGATCGATTTAGGACTTTTGATTGGACTTCATCAGTGAGACGTGACCCAGGTTGGGTCTCTGCCCTCTTTTTGAGTCTTCTATAAACTGAGAACACACAGAGAAAAATGAGAGACACAGAGAAAGGGAGCTCTGCCATTTTGACCCTGCCATGTGTGAGAGAGGACTCCAGGTTTGCCTACAGCTGCAGAAAGACAGAGACAGCTCAAGAGGCTCAAGGAGATGAGGCCCAAGGAAAGATGCCTGATTGCCTATAGCTGAGCTCGAGTAGAGAGATTGACAGACCCGCCATCTTGCCTCACCACGTGGCAGGACTTCAGGATCTGCTAGCAGCTGATCTTTGGTAAGAAAGTATCTCTGATGATGACATTTTCTCAGCCTTGGAATTGTAAGCTTTTACAGTAATAAAATACCCGTTATAAAAGGCACCTTATTTCTGATATATTGAATTGGCAGCCTGTGGCAGTTTGATATTGTTTATGAATTCCAAAAATAGATATTGGATTATGTTTGTAAACTGGTCTGTCCCTCCAGGCATATTAGATTATATTGGATTCAGAGGTTTCACTTTTACTTGACTAAATAATGATTAAGGCTTTGATTGGGCCAAATCAGTAGGACGTTGCATCCCTGCCCCCTTGGTGGGCAGGGACACACAGAAAAACTGCATGGCAGAGAAGAGAGTTTGGAGTTTTAATGCTGGACCCTGGGAAGTAAGACACACAGAGGTGCAGAGAGAAGGTTCGATTAGACACGGCAGAGGCCCCAGGAAGAGAGACGAGCCATTTGCCTGAAAGTCTATAGCTGGTCTTGTGGAGAAAGCAGAGCAGCTGAGCCCGGAAAGAAACAAGCCCCAGGAAGAGAGAAGCCCAGGAAGCCTTAACCCTTGGCAAATGTTGGCAGCCATCTTACTCCAACACATGGCAACACACTTGGGTGAAGGAAGTAACTTACGCTTTATGACCTAGTAACTGTAAGCTTTTATCCCAAATAAATATCCTTTATAAAAGCCAACAGATTTCTGGTATTTTGCATCAGCACCCCTTTGGCTGACTAATACAGCTTTTAGCAAACTAATATAATTATCATCTCAGTTGTTATAGAAAAGGCATTTGACAAAATCCAGTACCCCTTCCTGATAAAAGCACTTAGAAAACTAGGAATAAAGGAAACCCCATCAACAGTTAAAGGGCATATATGAAAAACCCACAGCTAATGTCATGGTGAAAGATTGAAAGCTTTCCCTTTAAAATCAGAAAGAAGACAACGATGCCCACTGCTACCATTCTTATTCAACATTGTACTTGAAGTTCTAGCCAGAGAAACTAAACAAGAAAAAGAAATAAAAGGCATCCAAGTTAGAAGGGAAGAAGTAAAACTGTCCCTATTTGGAGATGGCATGATCCTATATATAGAAAATCCTAAAAAATCCACAAGAAAGGAACATAAGCTAGTAAATGGATTCAGCAATGTGGCAGGGCACATGGTCAATATGCAAAAATCAGTACTGTTTATTTATTTTATTTATTATTATTATTATTTAGTACTGGGGACCAGGGATCGAACCTGGGACCTCGTATGTGGGAAGCTGGAGCTCAACCACTGAGCCACATCAGCTCCCTTAAGTTGTTTTTCTCATTTGTTTTGCTTGTTGTTTGTTCTTGTTTTTTTCAGGAGGAACCAGGAACTGAATCTGGGACCTCCTACATGCAAGGCAGGTGCTCAACTACTGTTCCTTACAGTAGTAATAAACAATCTGAGAGGAAATGAAGGGGAAAAATCCATTTACAATAACAACTGAAAGAATCAAATATCTAGGAATAAACCTAAGCAAGGATGAAAGAGACTTTTACACAGAAAACTACAAAACATTACTAAAAAAAATAAAAGAAGATCTAAATAAATGGAGGGATATTCTGTGTTCATGGATTGGAAGACTAAATATTGCTAAGATGTCAATTCTACCCAAAACAATTTTTAGATTAAATGCAATCCCAATTTTGCAGAAATGGAAAAGCCAATCACCAAATTTATATGTAAAGGTATGGTGCCCCAAAGAGCCAAAACCATCTTGAAAAAGGAGAATGAAGTTGCAGCATTCACCCTTCCCAATCTTAAACTAATTACAAAGCTACAGCTATCAAAAGAGCATAGTGCTGGCACAAGGACAGACATACAGCCCAATGGAATCAAATTAAGAAGGATAAACCCTCATATATATGACCAATTGCTTTTTTACTTGGGTGCCAAGTCCATTCAATGGGGAATGAATACTCTTTTCAACAAATTGTGCTGCAAAAACTGGATGTCCTTGTCCAAAAAAATGAAAGTGGACCCCTACCTCACCCCATATACAAAAATTAACTCAATATAGATCAAAGACCTAAAAATAAGAACCAAAACCATAAAACACCTTGAAGAAAACATAGGGAATCATCTTCAGGACCTTGTGTTAGGAAATGGTTTCTTAGACTTTACACCAAAAGCATGAGCAACAAAAGAAAAAACAGATAAATGGAATTTAGTCAGAGGTAATAATCATCATGCATCAAAGGACTTCATCATGAAAGTAAAAAGACCAGCTGCAGAAAGGGAAAATACTTGGAAACCACTTATCTGATAAAAGTTTAATATCCAGAATGTATTAAGAAATCCTACAACTCAACAACAAAGCTACCCATATTAAAAATAAGCAAAAGGCCCTGTATGTGGGTGGGCCACCAGGCCCCGCGAGCCATGCAGCAAATGATGATGTAACAGGAGAGTGACACAAGGGAGAGCCAATTCGAGTCGTGCCAAAAAACCAGGAACTCAGGTGGTTCAGGCAGTAGGATGCCTCTCTCCCACATTGGAGGTTCTGAGGATCAAGTCCCAGTGAAGACAGGAGAAGAAGGATGAGAGGAGAGGGCAAGAAATGGACACAGAGAGTTGCCCAGTGAATGGACATGAAAGCAGCAAAAATGGGGGTGGGGGGTAAAAATGGATAAAAGTAAATAAAGAAATAAGTGAATCCTTAAAAAATGTATAGGGGAATAAGATACAGACTACAGTTAGTAGTAACACTTTGATGATGCTCTTTCATAATTTGTTAACAAATGTTTCACAACAATGCAAAGTATTTGTGGTGGGGTGATCTATGGGAGCCCTGTATGATGTTATGCATGTTTGTTTTCTACGTTCACAATGTTTAGTAAACACTTAGTGTTTATGTATGTTCATGTATGAATGATATACTTCAATAAATTGTTTTTAAAATGAAAAAAAAAAAAAAGAACATAAGATCCAAATGGACAATTCTCCAAAGAAGATATACAAATGGCCAAAAAGCACATGTAAAGACACTCAACATCATTAGCTATTAGGGAAATGCAGATACATGTCACACCCAGTAGAATGACAATTATTAAAAAATGGAAAATCACAAGTGTTGGAGAGGATATGGAAAAATATGAACACATGTTCATGTTGGTGGAAATGTAAAATGGGTGCAGTTACAATGGCAACCACATTGGCAGTTCCTCAGAAAGTTCTATATAAAATCACCATATTATTCAGCAATCCCACTTCTAGGTATATGCCCAAATTATTGAAAATAGGAACCCAGGTATTTGCACACTGATGTTCTTAGCAGCATTATTTATAGTTTCCAAAAGATTGAAGCAACCCAAGTGTCCATCAACAGAAGAATAAAGAAAATATCACATATACATACAATGGAATATTTTAGCCATAAATAAGAATGAAGTTCTGATATATGCAACAACATGGATGAGCCTTAAAGACATCATGCTGAGTGAAATAAGCCAGACACAAAAGGACAAATGTATGGTCTCACTAATATGAAGCAGTTTGAATAAGCATATTCATAGACTCAGAAACTAGAATATATGTTACTAGAGGCCAGGGTGGTGGTAGAGAATGTGGAGTTAATGATTAATTGATAGAGAGTTTTATCTGGAGTGATGGCAAATTTTGGTAATGGATGATGGTGGTGGTAGCACAACATTGTGACTTTAATTAACATCTCTGAATTGTATATTTGAATGTGGTTAAACAGGAAAATTTTAGGTTGCATACACATTACTAAATTAAAGGGAACTCAGTATTTTCTCATGACTTTTCTGTAAAGCTACAACTTTCTAATAAAAAGAAATTTGTAATTAATATTTTTATTCTTAAAGAAGCTTTAGATTACATAAATGTTACACACACACACACACACACATATATAAGAGATTACCATATGTCTTACTCCCTCCCCCTCCCACACTTTCCCACATCAACAACATCCCTCATTAGTGTGGTACATTTGTTACAATTGATGAACACATATTGAAGCATTGCTACTAACCATGGACTACAGTTTATATTATAGTTTACACTCTGTCCTGCACAATTTTGTAGGTTATGACAAAATATATAATGGCCTGTATTTGTCACTGCAATGTCATAGAGGACAACTCCAATGTCCCAAAAATGCCCCCATATTACACCTATTCTTCCCTCTCCCATCCCTCAGAACCTCTAGTGGCCACTGTCTTTATATCAATGATAAGCTTCCATTGCTAGAATAATAATGTCTATAGTAGAATAATAATGTCTATTTTAGTCCACTGTTCATTTCCTAATCTTGAGGATTTGGGGATGGTGATGCCAACTCTGCTTCTAATTGAGAAGGAGCTTAGATCCCATGGGGGCAGGTGAATGGAACTATCTTGCTTGCAGTTGCAGACACTCTCTGTTTCTTGGGATTGGCATTGTCCATCATCATCTCCTTGTTAGTTGTCCTGGGTGAGTCCAATGAACTGGAGAGTAGATGTTGCTGAGATTCAGGACTAAACCGGCACATGGAAGGATCAAAGGTTTAAGTCTCTGGGACATACATTTATCAAGTATAGTGCTAATTATAGGTTCAAATTAAAGGTACAGAAGAGCCATGTGTAGAGAACTTATAAATGAGTCTAACTCTGTTGCACTGGGGAACATAAATTCCAAAGTAAGGCCCACTGACAGTGTGCCAAATTCCTGACCGGTCTCCCCTGCTTATAGTTTCTGGATGTCTTTAGAGCCCTCAGGAGCCCTGCTTTTTGAGGCACTGTTTACTGTGACAGTCAGTGAGATCCTGCTGAGATGTACATAAGCATAACCTCTGGGATGATCTCCTGACTCACTTTGAAATCTCTTAGCCATAAAAACTCATTTGTATTTACCATTTCCCCCTTTTGGTCAAGTCTTTTTCCAAATGCATTGCTAGTTGGCACTTGGTAATAATCCCTTGGTTCCAGGGAGGTTCACCCCTGGGAGTCATGTCCCATGCCATGGGTGGGGCAAGGGAGAAGGTAGCGCCTTTATATTTCAAGTTTGGCTTAGAGAGAGGCCACATTTGAGCAACAAGGAGGCTTTCAGGAGGTAACTCTTAGGCAGTATATGATAATAGGCTAAGTTTGAATTTCACAAGAAAAGGTTCATAAATGCAATCATCAATATCAAGGGCCTGGCAAAATGGTCTGTCTTCCTTCACTAGGCACTATCCTTGCACTCGGGGTATTCTTGCTGTCCTATTAGAGAATGTAGCAGAACTCTCCAGGATGGGAATTCAATATTCTTTCTGTTATTGTGTGGATCTCCACCTACTGACAATGCCCCAAGAACACTTGAACATATCCATATGCCTTAGAGGCATGCCCCAGGTGAAACCCTTCCCATGCATCCCCCCATCACTGACACTCTGCACCAGTGATCCTCCACTAAGAAATTTTTAAATATCATAAACAGACCTCTGATTTTTTTCTTCCTTGAACCCAAGTTGAGATAATCAGAAGGGAAGCTCTAAGAACCCTCCTATACAACAGGAAAAATAATTGTTATGATACAGAGTCCTCTGTGGGACACCACATTCAAGTGTTGTGGAAAGTCTTGTCCAATGATTATCTATTTTTTTTTTTAAGATTTACTTTTATTTATTTTTTCCCCCCCCCCCACTTGCTGCTTGTGCTTGCTTGCTGTGCCCATTTGCTTTGCGTTTTTCTGTGTCTTCTTGTCTCCCTTTGTTGTGCCAGCTCACTGCGCCATGCAGGCCGGCTTGCCTTCACCAGGAGGCCCCAGAAAATGAACCCAGGGCCTCCCACATGGTAAATGGGAGCCCAACCAATCGAGCCACAGCCGCTTCCCTGATTATCTATTAAACTTATTAAAAGTTAGAAATAATTATTTGTCTTGAATTGTTGGGGACAACGAAGGTGGCATGTCTATTCACCTTCAGCGATGCCGGTAACATGCAACATGGCCTCCAGGGTTGAAACAACGCCTTGAGCTATAATTAGCGGGCCGGGACATTGAATGATTAAGTCATTGAACTAATCTAGCCCAGAGAAGCAAATTGGAGATTTGTCCCTATTTCAATAAGCATATGTTTTTATTTTCACCATAAACTGAATCTCCTCATGACTTCATTTTCTTTTCTTTTTGCTGAAAATGAAGTGATTTTTAATCTATAGATAAAAGGCTGTCTGAATTGAGGATATATTACAAATTTGGTTTTAAAACAGATTTAAGCTTAAATCAGGTCTTACAATAATATCAATAAATCAGGCACTCCAGAACACAATGGGAGGTACAACAACGACGTGATGACTCCTTAAGGGTCTAGGGGGATAAGATCTTTTTCAAATATAGAAAGAAATTAAGTCTCTCTACAATGCTAACCTTAAGATCTATTCTCCTTTATAGACTACAATATTATTGTCAGTTTCATATACTTTTACTTTATAAAGAACTCCTGCAGGAACAAATTTCTGAAGATTTTCCCAGATATACACAGCCACATTTTCTGTCGTGCTCACAACCTCGGTGAAATAGGGCACATCCAGATCCAGATTCTTGTGGTCGAGGGGCTTCATAATTGCCTCTTCCATATACTCTTTGAGGTCGGTCAAGTTCAGAACCGTCCCCGTAACAGGATCAATCTCTCCATGTGCTGTCATCACAACTTTATAATTGTGCCCATGGCCATTGGGATTGTTGCATTTCCCAAAGAGTTTCAAGTTTTCTTCATTACTCAGTGATTTGCAGTGGAGCCGGTGGCTCGCGCTGAAGGAGACTAGACGCGACACGCGCGCGCGGCGACGACAGCCTTCTCCCGAGCTCGCCGCGCTCATGGCCTCCCAGGCCCGCGCGCCTCGGCACGCCCGTCATCCCTTCATTCATTTTATTTTCTAACAGCCTTTATAAAAATAGTTTAGAAATATAAATTTAAAATGCTGTCAGGAGAAGGAACCCTTCAGACAAGTTCATACAGGGTCCTGTCCTGTGCCCTCGTTCTCCCTGGAGCAGTATGTAGGGAGAGGCCTCTCATTCGCATCTTCTAGAGAAATAGGAGTGGTAGAGAGAGCTGGCTGAGCAGAAGTTCCCAAAACAATCAGATCCAAAGCCCTTTTTTATAACATATATTTTGCAGCATCCTTACTACTCTGAAATGAAAGTCATAGATAAAATAACCTACCTTTACCCATATTTCTCTTTAAAAATCAATATAATTGCTGTAATTGTATTATAAAGGAAAAATGAAAAGAAAGTGATTTATAATTAAAAACATGTATTTCAATATGTAAATACTTGGATTGGTCTATTTCAACAGACATAATGAAATAAGCAGATGCTTGCACATACATAGAATTACTGTGAATGGGGAAACTACAGATGTAGACTCATACAGATATGACTGTCTTGGTGATGTAACACGGGTGCATTGCCATCACTGTTAAGATGTTCTGCAATGGTAAGTGACTCCAAGCAAAACAAAGTACAGTCTTCCCTGGAGATACCCGGGAGTTGCATTCCTGAAAATTTTACTAAATATTAAAATCATGCAAAAAATACTTTGTGTCTAAGTGAAAAACATAGTTTGGGTCTAGACTCAGATTATTGTCAACAGGTTTTTCAATTTCACTGAGGCCAAGTAGTACATTCTGAAGTCATGTCGTTTGTCAGATTAGGGACATTTTGTTGTTTATGACTGTCTTGTACACTGCAGGACACCTGGCATCCCTGGTCCTCACCCGCTATTTGCCAGTAGCACTCCCTTTTGCCTGACAACCAAAAAGACCCCCACATATTTCCAGAAGACCCTTTGTAGGATGCACTGCTCCTATTACAAATGACTGGGCTAAAGTTTAGGGGCTAAAATGTTGATTCACCATTGCTCTAGTTTCATGGCAATAGAAACACTAGACCAGGGTCACTCATCCATGTACGCTTAAGCTAGTTTATATTGATTGTATATACTACTTTGTATTTACTCTAGTTGCCTATTATCTGGCAGAATTCCAACAACCTAAACCTTAGTCCCTTTGAACATAGTGAGGGAACAAAGAAATAAGCAAATAGACTTAAAATGTCTTTTTAAATTAGAAACAGCTGTCACAAAAATTTGAACTGAGCCATATTCCACAGGAAAAGAGAATATTTTAGTTTCTCACTCAGAGATTATTATTGACTTAATCTCTCTCTCTCTCTCTCTCTCTCTCTCTCTCTCTCTCTCTCTCTCAGAAACAAGAGAGGCTGAAGGGAAAATGGTTTACATCTCAGATGGATAAGTGTTGAACACCTAGAATTGGTTCTCCTGGAGATTATTGATGATAACAGTTTTCTTCTGAGGAATAGCCAAGTTTGTGCTTTTGGTTTACAAAACTCTGTTTTAGTAGGACACGAAAAGAAAAGAAGAAACTACAGAAACTCCTCTGATTCCATATAGGATGATGGATCAGAGCTACCAGGAAACCCTCCCTGAAGAATGGGTTCAATCAATCACTTGCTTGGCCCTACTTTTCCTCCATTAGCTGGAGGCTGAGGAGGATAAATAGCTGCTCTAGGAAACAGACACCTTAGCTTGCACATCCACATCAGAAAGAATGAACAAAACCATGCTGGATGAATAGATTCAAGTGTCTGCTACAAGGTTTGCTCTATGTCCACATAGACTAATATGAAGAAATTCTTTCTTGAGAGATCTGGTATGACTGACATGCAGTTCTACAAATGCATACATTTGTTGTTGTCTCTTTTTTTATATAGTTTATTAATGACAATGTAGTTTTAGCAATTAAACATCTTAGGATGCAAAAGTAACTCCTCATAATTCTTTAATTAAAAAATTCTAAATCTGAAGAAAATAAAGAGAATAAGTACTTAATACTATTAGTATCATCATATTTTGAAATATTGTCCACTGTTCATTTGTTTTGCTTTAATATTAATCACATTGCATTTAGTTACGTATATACAATTCTTAACAAATTTAGTTTTCTCTTTTATCTGCCCAGTTTACTACAGATTAGGAGGGGCAAGCTAGGAAATGGTAAGGCTGTTAGAGGGGTTTGTGCTGAATCTCAGTGAACAAATACTACCTGGATAAATGCTATGTGCCAATAGGTGCTGGGCATTGGAGAGATAGCAGCTGCTAACCTCAAGGAGTTTATAATCTAAGTTGGAGTTTAACAAACTACTACCCAAGGGCCAAATCCAGTGCTCTGCCTATTTTTTAAAAATTGGGGTGACATTGACCTAACATAAAATTAGCCAACTTAAAGTGACACTAAGTACATTCACAATGTTATATAACCATCACCATAATCTAGTTCTAGAACTTTTTTTTATCACCCCAAACAGAAACCTTATACCCATTAAGCAGTACACCTCATTTTCCTTCTTTACCATCACCTGGAAACCATAAATTTACTTTCTGTTCGTATGGATTTGCCTATTCTGGATATTTCAAATAAGCCAAATCCTACAATATGCAGCCTTCTGTATTTGGCTTCTTTTACTTTGTATAATGTTTTCAAAGTTCATTCCTGTTGTAGCATGTATCAGTACTTAGTTCCTTTTTAAGGCTGGATAACGTTTCATTCCATGTATATACCACATTTGTTTATCGATTTATCATTTGGTATATATTTGGGTTGTTCCCAACTTTTGTCTATTGTGAATAGTACTCTATGAACATGCATGTACCTGTATTCACTTGAATACTTGTTTTCAGTTCTTTTGTTTGTAAACCTAGAGGTGGAACTGCTGAGTCAAATGGTAATTCTATGTTTAACTTGTTGAGTAACTGCCAGTTTTACACAATGGCTGAACCACTTTGCATTCTTACTGGCAATGTATAAGGATCCCAATTCTGCTATATCCTTGCCAACACTTGTTATTTTTCTTTCTTTTTTTTTTTTTTTTGAATTATTATTATTAAAGTCTTCCTAGTGGGTGGGAAGTAGTTTCATGGTAGTTTTGATTTTCATTTCCATAATGACTAATGATGTTGAGCATTTTCTCATGTGCTTGTTGGTCATATGTATATCCTCTTTGGAAAAATGTCTATTCAAGGCCTCTGCTGATTTTTTAGCTGGATTGTTATTCTTTTTATTGTTGAATTTTAAGAATTCTTTATATATTCTGTGTACTATACCATTATCAGTTATATGATTTGCAACTATTTTCTACAAATCAATAGATGTCTTTTCACTTTCGTGGTGTGCCCTTTGATGCACCAAAGTTTTGAATTTTCATGAAGTCCAATTTATCTATTTTTTTTTGTTTTGTTGCTTATGTTTTGTTGTCCTAAGAATCCATTGCCAATTCTGATTCATGAAAATTTACCCTTGATTTCTAAGAGTTTTACACTTTCCACTCTTATATTTAGATCGGTAATCCATTTTGACTTATCTTTGAGTATGATGTAAGGTAGGAATTCAACTTTATTCTTTTGCATATGGATATCCAGTTTTCCCAGCAACCTTTGATGAGGAGACTATTCTTTCCCTATTGAATGATCTTAGCACCTTTGTTGAAAGTCAGTTGACTGTAAATATGTGGATCTATTTCTAAACTCCCAGTTCTATTCCATTGGTCTACATTACAAGTCTATCCTTATGCCAGTACCACACTGTTTTGATTGTTGTAGCTTTCTAATAAGTTTTGAAATTGAGAAGATGAGTCCTCCAACTTTGTTCTTCTTTTTCATTATTGTTTTGGCTATTCAGGACCTCTTGAAATTCCATATAAATCTGCAGATCAGTTTTTAATTTCAAAAAAAAAAAAAAAAAAAAAAAGACCATTGGAAATTTGATAGGGATTGCATTGAATTTGTAGATTTTTTTGGTTAGTATTGTTATCTTAGCAATATTAAGTCTTCCAATCCATAAATACAGGATGCCTTGCCATTTATTTAGATTTTCTTTGATTTCTTTCTTCAGTGTCTTGAAGTTTTCAGTGTATAAGTCTTTCACTTCCATGGTTAAATTTATCCCTAGATATCTTAGTCAGTTGGATACTATTTTA
>JAKSZT010054193.1:10559748-10575017 GCA_026826555.1 Tolypeutes matacus | reverse complement strand
TAGTATGTATCAATAAAATTGGGGGGAAAAGTTACTACATATTGGTTGACTCCATCCTATACAAAATATAAATATAATAATTTAGAGAGATGGAAATAGAATAGCAACTATGTTTGACAGGGGACGTTTAGAGAGATTGAAAGGTGATTGATTATTAAGGGTTAGAGTTGTTTTTTTTTATTGTTTGTTTTTTATTATTACTATTATTATGGAAGTAAAGAAAATGTTCTAATAGTGATTGAAGTAATGAATGCACAACTATGTGATTATACCAAATACCATTGATTGTACACTTTGCATGGATTGTATGCTTTATTAATATGTATCAATAAAATTGATTTTTAAAAATCCAGCAAAATATAAAAAAAGGAATTTCCTTCTTAATTAATTTCATCTTTGAATTATTCATTGCTAGTGTACAGAAAGACAACTGATTTTTGTATGTTAATCTTGTATCCTGAAACTCTACAGAATTCATTCATTAACCTTAGTATTTTTTATGGAGTCTTTGAGATTTTTATATATAGGATTATGTCAACTGTAAATAGATAATTTTGCATCTTCTTATCCAATTTAGATGCTCCTTATTTATTTTTCTTGCCTAATTGCTCCGTTTAGAACTTCCAGTGCAGTGTTGAATAACAATGGAGAGAGCAGACATCTTTGTCTTGTTCCTGATCTGAGGGGGGAAGCTTTCAGTCTTTCACAATTGAATATGATGTTAGCTGTGGGTTTTTCTTAAATGCACTTTATTATATTGAGGAAGTGTCCTTCTATTCCTAGTTTGTTGAGTGTTTTTTTTATCATGAAAGGGTGTTGGATTTTGTCAAATGCTTCTTCTGTATCAGTTGAGGTGATGATGTGGTTTTTCACCTTCATTCTATTAATTTGTTGTATAATATTCATTGATTTTCTTATATTGAACCACTCTTGCTTTCCTTGGATAAATCCCACTTGGTCATGGTGTATAATCCTTTTAATATGCTGATGGATTCAGTCTGCTAGTATTTTGTTGATGATTTTTAAATTTATATTCATAAGGGATATTGGTCTTTACTTTTCCTTTCTTGTGGAGTCTTTATTTGGCTTTGGTACCAAGGTAATATTGATCTCATAGAAGGAGTTAGGAAGTGTTCCATGTGCTTTTAATTTTTGGAAGAGTTTGAGAAACATTGGTGTTAATTCATCTTTAAATGTTTGATAGAATTCACCATCTGTCATGGACTTTTCTTTGTTGGAAGGTTTTTTGTTCCCTATATTGGAAGGTTTTTGGTTACTGATTCTCTTTACTTGTTATGAATCTGTTGAGAATTTCTAATTTTTATTTAATCTATTTTGTTTACTTGAATTTTCCTGGGAATCTGTCCACTTCAACTTTGTTATCTAATTTGTTAGCATATAATTGTTCTTAGTATTCTCTTATAATCTTTTTTATTTCTGTAAGGCTTTTGATAGTAATGTCCCCACTTTCATTTCTTTTTTTATTTTAATATTTTTAACTTTATTTTGTACATTTAATAATTGAAAATATAAACAATACAAAACAAAAAGAAAACAGAGTTGAATAAAAACATACATTTCTCAATTAAATGTTCTGGATACATATACATTTTTTTAAAATCATACAATATGTTACACAATATATTTGGATCATAGTAACACAATCATACAGTATTTGTCCTTTTCTGTCTGGCTTGCTCTGCTCAACATAACGTCCTCCAGGTTCGTCCATGTTGTCATATGCGTTATGACTTCATTTCTTCTTACCACTGCATAATATTCCATCATGTGAATACGCCACAGTTTAACCACTCATCGGTTGATGGACACCTGGGTTGTTTCCAACTTTTGGCAATCATGAATAATGCTGCTATGAACATCAGTGTGCAGATGTCTGTTCGTGTCACTGCTCTCAGTTCTTCTGGGTATATACCCAGTAGTGCTATTGCAGGGTCACAAGGCAGGTCTATATTCAACTTCTTTAGGAACTGCCAAACAGTCCTCCACAGGGACTGTACCATTCTGTATTCCTACCAACAGTGAATAAGTGTGCCTATCTCTCCATATCCTCTCCTATCAGTGGCCATTTTGATAGGTGTGAAATGCTATCTCATTATAAAAGCCAGGGCCATAAAACTACTAGAAGATAATGAAGGGAAACATCAATTTTGATTGGCATTTCCCTAATCATTAGTGATGTTGAGCATTTTTTCATGTATTTTCTTTGCCATTTGTATTTCTTCTTTCACAAGTGTCTATCCAAGTCTTGTGCCCCTTTTTAAATTGAGTTCTTTGTCTTGTTATTTTTGAGTTGTAACATCTCTTTATATATTCTGGATATTAAACCCTTATCTGATTTCCAGATATTTTCTCCCATTGAGTCAGCTGCCTTTTCACCCTTTTGGCAAAGTCCTGTGAAGTGCAAAAGTGTTTAATTTTGAGGAGTTCCCATTTATCTATTTTTTCTTTGGTTGCACTTGCTTTGGGTGTAAGGTCCACCTACTACAAGGTCTTGAAGATGTTTCTCTTAATTTTCTCCTAGTAGTTTTATGGTCCTGGCTTTTACATTTAGATCTTTGGTCCATTTTGAGTTAATTACTGGTAAGGAAGGACTTATTTCTGCCATTTTGCTATTTGCTCTTTGTATGTCTTATACTTCTTTTGTTTGTAATTTTCTCTATTATGCCCTTCTTTTGTGTTTAAATGATGTTTTAGTGAATCACTTTGATTCCTTTCTCATTTATTTTTTGTGTATTTTTTTTTTACTTTTTTTTAGTGGTTACCATGAGGATTATAATTAACATCCTAAATTCATAACGATCTAGTTTGAATTGATAGCAACTTAGCTTTAATAGCATACAAAAACTGTCCTCTACAGCTATGCCCCCCTTTATTTTCACAAATTACATCTTTATATGTTGTATGACTATTAGCATAGATTTATAATTATTGTTTATGCATTTATTTTCTGGTGAACCATATTCTAGTTATTAACTCCATGAGATTACACAATATATTTAGTTCATAATAGCACAATTCATAAAGTATTTGTAGTTTTGTGCCTGGCTTCCTTCCTCAACATAATGTCCTCCAGGTTCATCTATGTAGTCATATGCTTCACAACTTCATTTCTTCTTACAGCTGCATAATATTCCATATTATTCTTTTGGCAATCATGAATAATGTCACCATGAACATTGGTGTACAGATGTCTGTTCCTGTCACTGCTCTCATTTCTTATGGGTGTATACCTAGTAGCGCTATTGCTGGGTCATATGGCAAATCTATAATCAGCTGCTTTAGGAACTGCCAAACAGTCCTCCACAGTGGCTGTACCATTCTACATACCCATCAATGGTGAATAAGCATTCCTATCTCTCCACATCCTTCCAACACTTGTAGTTTTCTGTCTTTTTAATAGTGGCCATTCTAATAGGTATGAAAGAATATTTCATTGTAGCTTTGACTTGCATTTCCCTAATTGTTAGTGATGTTGAACAGTTTTTTCATGTTTTTTTTTGTTTGTTTGTTTGTTTTTGTTTTTTTTGCCACTTGTATTTCTTCTTTGGACAAATGTCTATTGAAGTCTTTGCCCATCTTTAAATTGAGTCGTTTGTCTTTTTATTGTTGAATTTTAACATCTCTTTATATATTATATATTATATATTAAACCTTAAGGGATGTGAGATTTCCAAATATTTTCTCCCATTGATTTGGCTGCCTTTTCACCCTTTTGACAAAGGTCTTTGAGGTGCAAAAGTGTTTAATTTTGAGGAGGTCCCAATAATCTGTTTTTTTCTTTTGTTGCTCATGCTTTGGGTAAGATCCAAGAAACCACCACTTACCACAAGATTTTGAAGATGTTTCTCTACATTTTCTTCTAGTAGTTTTATGTTCATGGCTTTTATATTTAGATCTTTGGTCCATTTTGAGTTAATTCTTGTATTGGAGTGAGATAGTGGTCCTCTGACATCCTTTTGGTTATGGATATCTATTTCTCTTAGCACCATTTGTTTCAGGGATTGTTTTGTCCTATTAACATAGGCTTGGTAGATTTGTCAAAAAGCAGTTGGCTGTAGAGATAAAGGTTTATTTCTGGACTCTCAATTCTATTCCACTGATCAATGTGTCTATCTTTATGTCAATCCCGTGCTGTTATGACCACGGTAGCTTTGTAGGATATTTCAAGGTCAGGTAGTAAAAGTCCTCCCACATCTCTCTTCTGATTTAGAATGCTTTTGGCTATTTGGGTGTACTTTCCCTTCCAAATAAATTTGGTTATTGCATTTTCTCTTTCTGTAAAGCAGGTTGTTGAAATTTTGATTGGTATTACATTGAATCTATAAATCAGTTGGGATAGGATTGACATCTTTACAATATTTAGTTTTCCAATCTGTGAACATGGAATGTCTTTCCATTTTGATCAAGTCTTTGATTTCTTTTAGCATTGCTTTGTAGTTTTCTGAATATAAGTCCTGTACTTCTTTGGTTAAATAGATTCCTAGGTATTTGAGTCTTTCTGTTGCTATTGTAAATGGAATTTTTTTCCTGATTTCCTTCTAGATTGTTCAATACTAGTGTACAAAAACATTACTGATTTTTGCATGTTTATCTCATATCCAGCCACTTTTCTAAACTCATTTATTACCTCAAGTAGCTTTGTCATAGACATTTCAGAATTTTCTAAATATAGGATTATGTCATCTGTGAATAGTCAGAGCTTTACTTCCTCTTTTCCTTTTTGGATGTCTTTAATTTTTTTTCCCTGTCTAATTTCTCTAACTAGAACTTCTTGTACAATGTGGAATAACCGTGGTGACAATGGGCATCCTCTCTTGTTCCTGACCTTGGATGGAAAGCTTTCTAACTTTCCCCATTGAGTACGATGTTGGCTGTGGGTTTTTCATATATGCCCTTTGTTCTATTGAGGAATTTCCCTTCTCTTCCTATCTTTCAAAGTGTTTTTATCAAGAATAAGTGCTAGGTTTTGTCAAATGCCTTTTCTGCATCAATCAAGATGATCATGTAACTTTTTCCCTTGAATTTTTATTTTTATTTATTTATTTATTTATTTTATTTTATTTTATCGGGAGGTCCCGGGGATCGAACCCAGGTCCCTCCATATGGCAGATGGATGCCCAACCATCTGAGCCACATCCGCCCCCTTTTATTTTTTTTATTTTTTTTTCCTTCAATTTTTTAATGTGGTGTATAACATTAATTGATTTTCCTATTTTGAACCATCCTTGCATACCAGGAATAAATCCCACTTGGTCATAGTGTATAATACTTTTGATATGCTGTTGGATTTGATTTGCAATTATTTTGTTGAGAATTTTTCCATCTATGTTCATTAGACAGACTGGTCTGTAAATTTCTTTTCTTGTAGTATTGTTATCTGGCTTTGGTATTAGGGGGATGTTGGCTTCATAAAATGTGTTGGGTAATTTTCTCTCCCCTTCAATTTTTTGAGAGAGTTTAAACAGGGCTGGTGTTAATTCTTCTCAAAATACTTGGTAGAATTTACCTGTGAAGACATCCAGTCCTGGATTTTTCTTTTTTGGGAGATTTTTGAGGACTGATTCATTCTCTTTAAATGTGATTGGTTTGTTAAGTTCTTGTATTTCTTGTAGAGTCAATGTAGGTGTTTGTGCATTTCTAGGAATACATCCATTTCATCTAGGTTGACTAGTTTGTTGGCATACAGTTTCTCATAATATCCTCTTTTTTTTTTTTTTTTGGTCAAAATTAGTAAACTTTATTTCAACTTCAAAAAATAAAATAACAGACAAAAGGCAGCTTTAGCTTTGTTCTTTCTGAAAATCTGAAAAAAATGGAACGCTTCACAAATTTGCATGTCATCCTTGTGCAGGGGCCATGCTAATCTTCTCTGTATCGTTCCAATTTTAGTATATGTGCTGCCGAAGCGAGCACAATATCCTCTTATGATTAGTTTTATTTCTGTGGGGTCAGTTATAACATCCCTCCTTTCATTTCTGATTTTATGTATTTGGATCTTTTATCTTTTTTTCTTTCTTAATCGAGCTGAGGGTTTGTCAATTTTATTGATATTCTCAAAGAACCAGGTTTTGGTTTTATTGATTTTTTTCTATTTTTCTTTCTTGTTCTCAATTTCATTTATTTCTGCTCTAATCTTTATTATTCCTTTCCTTCTGTTTGCTTTGGGAATGGTTTTCTGTTCTTTTTCTAGTTTCTCCAGTTTTTCAGTTAGATTTTTTATTTTAGCTCTTTCTTGCTTTTTTAATATAGGCATTTAGTTTTAGGCTATAAATTTCCCTCTCAGCACCACCTTCGCTGTATTCCATAAGTTTTGATAAATTGTGTTCTTATTTTCATTTGTCTCAATATATTTACTAATTTCACTTTTAATTTTCTTCTTTCACCCACTAATTTTTTTAGAAGTGTGTTCAGCCTCCATACATTTGCAAATTTCCCCCTTTCCCTTATATTATTGATTTCCAGTTTCATTCCATTATGATCTGAGAAGGTGCTTTGTATAATTTCAGCCTTTTCATATTTACTGAGACTCGCCTTGGGACCTAACATATGGTCTATCCTGGAGAAAGACCCATAAGCACTTGAGAAGAAACTATAACCCACTGATTTGGGATGTAATGTTCTATATATGTATGTTAGGTTTAGCTTGTTTATCATATTGTTCAAGTTCTCTGTTTTTTTGTTGATATTCTGTCTAGTTGTTCTATCTAATGATGTGAGTGGTGTGGTTTAAGTCTCCAACAATTATTGTAGAGATATGTATTTCACCCTTCAGTTTTGCCAGAGTTTGTCCCATATATTTTCAGGCATCCTGGTTAGGTTCATAGATATTTATAATTGATAACTTTTTCCTGGTGGATTGTCCCTTTTATTAATATATAATGGCCTTCTGCTCTCTTATATATTTTTTGCATTTAAAGTCTGTTTTGTCCAATATTAGTAAAGCTACCCCTGCTCTTTTTTTGGTTACTATTTGCATGGAATATCTTTTTCCAACCTTTCACTTTCAGCTGATTTATATCCTTGGATCTAAGGTGAGTTTCTTGTGGGAAGCATGTGGAAGGCTCATGTTTTTTTATCCATTTTGTCAGCTTATATCTTTTGAATGGGGACTGTGATGGTTAGGCTAATGTGTCAACTCAGCCAGGTAATTGTGTCCAGGTGTTTGTACCAGCAAGCACTGGGCTAATTGTAATAAAAGAGCATTTATGGACTTCAATCACCAGTGAGTTTACTGCATAGATGGCTGATTACATCTGCATCAATCAGGGAGATTTCATCATCAATGGGTGGCGCTTTTATCCAATTAGTTGACTGGCTTAAAAGGGGAAGTGATTTCAACATTCAGAGAGAATTTCCCAGCTCGTCGTTGGATAGGCAACTTCTCCCAGAAACTCATCAACGACCTTTTCATCGGACTTTCATCGGAGCCACCGGTTTGCAGCCTGCCTGCGGAATCTGAACTTGTGCATCCCCACGGTCATGTGAGAGGCTCTTTTAAAATTTCATATTATTGGATTCTTTTTCATGAATTCTCTTAGTCTTTTTTTTTTTTTTTTTTAATATTTTAAACTCACCTTCATATTTGAAGGACAATTTTGATGGATAGGGAATTCTTGGCTGATAATTTTTCTCTTTCACTATCCTAATTATATCATACCACTGTCTTCTTGCTTCCATTGTTTCTGATGAGAAATCTGCACTAAGTCTTACTGGGCATCCCTTGTATGTGATGGTTTGCTTCTCTATTGCTGCTCTCAGAATTTTCTCTTTATCTGTGTGGAGTTTGATATTCTGAGTAGTATGTGTCTTGGGGTACATCTATTCAGATTTATTCTGACTTGCATACACTGTGCTTCTTGGACATGTAAATTCATTTCTTTCATGGGAATTTCGGGAAATTTTCAACATTATTTCCTCAAATACTCTTTCTGCCCTTTTTCCCTTCTTTTCTCCATCTGGAACCCCTACAACATGTATGTTGTTGCACTTCATGTTATCATTCAACCCTCTGAGCCCCTGCTCAATTTTTTCCATTCTTTTCTCTCTCTGTTCCTCTCTCTCTTCAATGTCAACTGTTCTGTCTCCTGCAGCACTTATTCTTTCTTCTGTCATCTCAAGTCTGCTGTTGTATGCCTGTAATGTGTTTGTGTGTGTGGGGGGGGGTTGGAGTTATCAGGGATTGAACCCAGGACCTAGTACATGGGAAGCAGACAGTCAACCACTGAGGTACAACAACTCCCCAATGACAGTTTTTTTTTTCCCATTTGTTTGTTTTTAGAAGGTACTGTGGATCAAACCCAGGACCTCATACATAAGAAGCAGGTGCTCAACCACTTGAGCTACATCATCTGCTCTCACTGTAAATTGTTTTTGATCTCACTTATTATGTCTTTCATTCCCATAAGCTCTGTTATTTTTTTAATTCAGGTTTTCAAATTCTTCTACATGCTTGCCCAGTGTCCTTCTCATGTCCTTTATCTCTTTAGCCATATTGTCTTTTAACTCATTAATTTGACTTAGGAGATTTATGAACCTCATTGATTAGTTATCTCAAATCTTGTGTCTCATCTGGGGCTTTGATATATTCCTTTGCTTGGGCCATATTTTCTATTTTCTTAGTATAGTTTTTAATTTTTTGTTGATGCCTTGGCTTCTGATTATGATGGTGAGTTTACTCTGATGCCCTATTTCTCTCTGTTGTGTAGTTATTTAGTGGCAAGAGGCTGTGTCTTACTGCTGTTCTTTGATTCTTGGTTCAATGTCCTTGAGCTCTAGTATTATCCCTGTTTAGTTTGTCAGATCTTGGTTATGGGTCCAGTAATGGGTTGCAGACCTGCTTCCAAGGGCCTTAGGGAGGGAGGCTTTAGAGACCTGAAAAAGCCTCTCTTATTTATTTACTTTTAATTTCCTCACATCCACATCCATGATCCATCAGCAGGTGGCAATCTTCAGCAGCCCTCTCAGTTCAAACCCTGGTTGGAATGTGTTCACTGCAACACCCACCACAACAATGTGACAGTGGATCCTGCCTGGCAAATCAAACTTTCCAAAGGATTTTCTCTAACCTTTGCCAGAAGCCCCCTCCCTTTTCCTGGAAAGGAAATAATTCACTCCCCTTTGCGTCCTCAACAACCAGTCCCATTCAGTACCAAGGGTCTTTGTGAGAGTTTCATCCCCTACCCGCTCCCAGGACAAAAAATGGCCCAGCCACACCCAGCTTGGAAGGGCTCATGGGACACATCAGAACAAATTTGTTGAACAAAAGCTGAATCAGCCTTAGGCTGCATCCTTCTTTCTCCCTTTCCTGTAGAGGTGGAACCCATGGCCCACCCTGTCCGTAGCCACTGGCCAGAGACCAGAGTATTCAAAGCTGTCTACTCTGAGAGTGGGGGGTGATGGGTACTGGCAGTGGGAGCTGCAGCTTTTACTCACAGAGTTTTCCCATCAAGATTCTTTTTCTTCGCCCTTCTCTCTTTTGGGTGGTATCCAACCTTCTCCTGGTGTCCTAAACATTAAAACATTTTATTCAGGCCATTTCTACCTGTCCTCTCACTATTTTTCTAGGAAAGACGTTGACTTTAGAATTTCCAGGAGCTAAAGACCATGAAAGTGAATAATGCAGACACAATGGTTATCCCAGTGATCTGAACTGAGAAGCACTATCAGGGTAGAACCCAGTTATCAAAGAGCAAGACTGGAATCTAGAAAATATTTTTTTCTAAGTAGTAAATGAGGGTTAGGTTCTTGGACTAGCTCACAAAATTGTTTTAATGTAGTTTTGAGCCTTAATCTCTAAAATTGTCAGAGTTTTCTTGATCCCACTGTGCACCCTCTCAATCTAGTAAGTTCCAAGATGGACCAGCTGGATGTCTGTGACTAGACATGTATGTATATAGGGCACCTGAGAGTCAAGTAACATAAAGTGAAGGGTTTATTTTTAAAGTCCAACAAATAAGTGTCAAAATTTCTATTGCCGGTCTTCCCAATTTTGGCACTAGGAACATTTTGGGCCAGATCATTTTTTGCATAGGGGACTGTGCCCTGTGCATTGTAGGATGTTTAGCAGTATCACTGGCCTTAACCCACTAGATGCCAGTAGTGCCCCCATACACAACAGTTGTGACAACTAAAAATGTCTCCAGACATTGCCAAAACTTCCCAGGGGGGCCAAAATCACTCTCCGTTGAGACTTTGGAGTGCAATGGTCTCTGAACAATGGCTTACAACAGTTTAAATTAAAACTCTGGTTTCTGTGGATAAACTCAATAATATGCAAAGCAGAAAAACTTTTAAAAAGGAAAACACAAATTTTGAGTGTTGCAAAGTGTTATTTTTAATACCTAGAAAAATTCAATGCTTTTTCTTAAATAAGGGATGATTGAAGATTGTTTTCCTTTCTCAAATAAAATATAGTGCACCATAGAACACTCTAAGATATTTTAAGTAAAGTGTGATACTCTTGTTTTCACTTGGTGACTTAGTATCAACAGTGGACCCTTTCTTTGGCTGTAAACAGAAAAATGTGGGTGTGGGCATAATGAAGCAATTGTACCGTTGGAAATAGTGAATAACTCACATCCTTCATAAAGAGAGGGTCATGCTACCTCCACAACACAGGCCAAGAAAATTCCCATGATGTTAAGTCACATAGATGAGTTTCAGATTCCACAAAATATTTCAGGTCCCCTTCTGTTTTCTCCCATCCCACAGTCTCTATTTTCAAATGAACAAAAAGTGAAGTTTTCTTCATAGGCCATGAAGCAAATGCCCAATTACTCTCTAGGGGAGTTCACTCTCTCTTTTATTTGAAAATAAAGATTCTTATCTGATGAGCATCAATATCTCCATTCAGAAACGAATACAGAGGCAGTGAGTTGCTGTAACTCAATAAATGTTATACCAAGCAGACCAAAGAATAGAATTCCAGTACTCTGTCCCCAAGTCCTCTGTAAACATTAATATAAATTCTCCAACTGAAAACTGAATTCTAGGACGTTACTGTTAAACTGACCTCTCTGTTTGTCTACATTCCCTTATACCAAAGTTTTCAAAGAGTTGAAAACATCCACAGTTTCTAAACAAGCAATTTAGAACCAAACAACCTGAATCCAGATTCCAACTCTAGACTGAATAGCTCAGTGACCCTGGGAGCTTTACCTCAATCTCTGTACAATGGGGATAATGAAAGTGCCCACTCCTTAAGGTTGTTATGAGGAATAAATGGGATAATATTTATAAAGTGTATACAGTGGTGTCTAGTCAGAACAAGTGCTATAAAGGTATTTGTTAAAAAATTTTTTTAAAAACATCATAATTTCAGAATTTATTTTTTCATTTGTTTATTTGTTAAGAGAGACAAGCAATTTATCCAGTTTAAATATAATCTCCAAGCATATAACACATAAAAGTGTTTTCATAATATACTATTCCTAGTTTAAGGGAAGAAAAAAAGTAGTGAATTAAAACAGCAATATTTATTCTGTGCTTGTAACAAATTCTGGGGATACAATAATGAACAAAGGGAACAAAGACCCTGCTTTCTCAATCCTTCATTTTAGTGGCAGAAGTTAGGAAAAAAAGGTTAAATAAAATGAAAGAAATAATTTGAAGTATGTGATTTGATCAAATGAAACATGGTAATTGGGTCGAGTGTGATCCAACTCAAGGTACCATAAGAGGTATTTCCTCACCCAAAATCTGTTGCCACGTGTTGAGCAAGATGGCTGCTGATGTCTGTGAGGGTTCAGCCTTACTCTTTTCCCTTAAGGCTCTGTAGGCCCAGCTTCTTCTGATCTCAGCTATAGGCTGGAGGGCTCTTTTCTTTCTGGGCCTGCTCAGCTGCTCAGCACTCTGGTCTCTTCAGCAGCAAACTATCAGGTGAATTGCTCATCTCTCTTCCTGGGGCCATGTCTATGGAGCACTCTCTCTTCCTGCGTATCTGCTTCCATGTATCTACTTTTGCGTTCTTGATTGAGTGTCTGTTTATATAGCCCACAAAAGGGGCAGGGACTCAAACTGAGTCGAATCAAAGCCCTAATCTCAACATAATTTAATCAAAGGCATCTCAGCTGAATCTAATACAATCAAAGGGTATCATGCCCAGAGGAACAAACCAGTTTACAAACATAATCTCTCTTTTTGGAATTCATAAATAGTCTCAAACTGCCACACATGCAAACAAAAACTCTGTAATGCAAATAAATTGGGTTTGTTTAAGGAACACAAATAAGGGAAATGGAGGCTAGAGGAGAGTAGGAGGGAAAGCATGAAACAAGAAGAGTTAGGAGCCAGATAATGTAGGTCCCTATAGCCTATGTTAAGAAGAATGGATTTTCCTCAAAGTGAAATTGGAGATTTTTAACCTGGGGTTTAACATGATATAATTAATGAGTTAATATACCTTTGTCCCTGGTAATTTTTTTGGTTTTTTGCTCTTAAGTATTCTTTAAAAAAAAAAAAAATTTTGGTGTGGTACATTTGTTACAATAGATGAAAGCACGTTTTTTAATTGTACAATTAACTATGTAACCCATGGTTTAACTTAGAGCTGTGTTGTGCAGTTCCCCAGATTTTTAAAAAATTTTATTCTAGTAACATATATACAACCTAAAATTTACCCTTTTAGCAACATTCAAATATATAATTCAGTGTTTTTAATTACATTCATCATGTTGTGCTACCATCATCACCATCCATTACCAAAACTCTTCCATTGTCCCAAATAGAAACTCTGTATATTTTAAGTCTTGACTCCTTATTACCTACTCCCCCCTCCCCTGATTACTTACATTCTAGATTCTGACGACTCTGACTTCTTTAAAATTTTTATAGCACATATATTTTTATTGAATATGTTTATATATATAATAAACTTTATTTTTAAAGAGGTTTTAGATTACAGAAACGTTACATCAAAAGTATAAGGATTCCCATAAGCCCCACCCCCTTCCCTCTCTTCCCCTGTTAATAACATCTTACAATAGTATGGTACATTTGTTACAATTGATGAAAAAATATGGAATGCTCCATGAATTTGAGTGTCATCTTCGCGTAAGGGCCATGCTAATCTTCTCTGCATCGGTCCAATTTTAGTATATGTGCTGCCAAAGTGAGCACTAAATAAAGTTTTTAAAATACATAAAGCAACACGAGACCTTTACTCCATTATTACAATCAAGCAATGCCCTTGGGGAAAAAAAAATAAGCAACAGGCTTTTTATCTTTGCTCCTCCCATTTTCTTCTCTCAGTCCCTTCTCCCTTTTTCTAGGCCCATCTTGAGTCTCCTTTCCAAGTTCCTACCAGTGTGTTAGTAGACAACCGGTGATGTTTAAGGAGCCAACAGCCTAAGCTTCTTTCTTCAAGGGACCTTTGAATTTCCCTGAGAGATGCTGAAAGGCTGAAAAAGTCACCAGAATACAAAGAAATGACTAAAGCTGATCCTTCAGGAGGAGTTGCATTTTCAGATGTGGGGACAGGACCTCTCATGCCTGGTCCACACACTCCTTAGGCTGGGTTCCGGGAATAATTGTAATGCAGATCATACCTTTGAGCTTAAAAATTAAGTTTAATAAATAAGCAGCCTCAAATTTCTGTGTTCTAGCATATGGCGATTGTAGCACTGTCTTGAAATGAGTCATCTTATGCCCAAGTTAGAAGCAGACATAATTTCCAGATGTCAAAGAAAAATTAGTTTTTATTAAACAGAAAAACAAGCAAAAGGGAGTGTGGTTTTTAATACTGTTTATTTTACTAGCTGTTAATGTTTACTTGCTTCTGATTTTCCCAAGATTTTCTCTTTGTAAACTGTGGCCTAAATGCATTTAAATTGCCTTTGAATATCCCAAGCAATCCTTACTACCATGGAAACAGAACAAAGGATGTGCAAGATGACTCCTCTGGGGCATAATTTGGTGCTTTGGATAGTTGTGATTGGTTGCTCCCTATTCTGCCACCCACTACTCTGAAATGCAATCATGTTGGTTGGATTTATTTTTATTATCCATGGGAGCACACAATTCACAAGTAGTGAGAAAAGGCTATTCATCTGTCAAAGTCCTCCCAGGGACATTAGCAATCAATGGCAGCCTCAGTAAGGGCAAATCCCTATGTGTCAGAAAGCAAGGGCAGATTACTCCAGAAGGGTTCAGGCAGCCCAATGGTCTAACTTGTACCCATTGTACTCTTATTGGTGGAAGAGAAAGAGGATGGCCTGATGCTCCAAAGAATGCTGCCTAATGCCCTGGCTGTTGAGAATGGAAATTGACAGTTGTACTAGTCTGTACAAAGGGCTTATGCGGTAGTAACAATAAGGGACCAGGGTTGAGAAATATCCAATTCCTGACTGTTGTCAAAATATTTAAACTTTGATAAAATTACTAAGCCATTTATAAAGTGGAGAATTAGAGCTTGAGCCAGTTTGAAGCCAGCATTTGTAAGCTAATGGATTCTTTGGATGGAAGATTGGACAAAAAGAATAAATATTATTTCCCTTGTCTGTTTCATCAATCCACAAGGAATACAGAAGAAAAACGTCAAGGTCAAGTCTGTCTTACTTGTTCAAAAAATACCATCTGAGACATCAGCATCTATCTCAGCCACTTAAAGGCAAAATGTTCTTATACTTCTTAAAATAACTGGACTCATGAAATGTGCACTGGCACAAAGCAAATATTTGTGATTTTGGATTTACCTTTTTTTTTCTTTTTGAGGTTACTTGAAATTCTCTGGGCATTCATCAAGGTGTGGGAACAGAAAGCACAGCTGCCTTTTAGAATAAAGGGCCAAAGTTGAACAACCTGAGCCTACCTGACCTTCTCCCTGCATAGAAATGATTCTGGCATGTAGATGTTAAAAGATTTTTAAAAATTGATAGCTAAGTTCAATCTCTATAGTATATAAAAGTTCTTAGCATCCAAGAGAAGTATATGAATAAATATACTCATATATATTTCTAATAGAAAAATGGGCAAAGAATGTGAATTGATAGTTTATGTGAGTGGAAATAAATTAGTACATAAAAACTTGAAGGGAAATTTAATTAGTAATCAGTTAAATTAAAAAGAGATAAACTGTTTTATAACTGATTAACAAAAACAATTTAATTATCTAATGCTGCAGAGTTGTAGAAGGTGAGGCAAACATATATCATGACTGTGGTCACCAGCATCTTTTGTTTATTTTTTATTTTATTTTATTTTATTTTATTTTATTTTATTTTATTTTATTTTATTTTATTTTATTTTATTTT
>JAKSZT010054193.1:10482091-10559738 GCA_026826555.1 Tolypeutes matacus | reverse complement strand
TTATTTTATTTTATTTTATTTTATTTTATTTTATTTTATTTTATTTTTTACCGGGAGGTCCCAGGGATTGAACCCAGTTCCCTCCATATGGGAGATAGACACCCAACCAGTTGAGCCACATCCGCCCCCACCAGCATCTTTTGAACACCTGTGTTATGTAGTTCCCAAATGTGAGCTAGAGAGAATGCATTGCTCTTTTTAATTAGATAGAAATTGTATTTGCAGTTTCTTGTGGGGGATGAAGAACGGGGTTGGGGGCCACCAAAGTCTGCCCTGGAGCTGCTACTTTTGTATAACATTATACAGTAAATAAAATAATTATTAGGAAGTTTATGTGACAGTGTACAAAAATGTTTGTGATATCTTGGTAAGGGAGTAGAGCAGAACACAAAATTAAATGTATCCTGTGTCTACAGATATGTAAAAACTTGAAATTGTCATTTGAACCAGTGAAGGAAGGAAACAGGAAAAGGGTATGATTTCATGAGTGGCAGGACTGCCATAAATATTTTGTTCTTGTTTTCTGTTAAGGTTTATCTTAAGTGTCCAAAATTATATCTCCTTTTTGGCAATATCTTGGTGATGTTTTGGCAATAAGCTTGTCTGCTCAGTAAAGATGAATTTGACACCCAGTCTTTTGGCAGATTTAGACTTGATCTGAGCTCTAGGTGCCTTGGCTACTTTTGGCATGCCTGGATCCACAGGGCCAAAGGGAAAAGGCATCACTCTGAAATCACTAACCACAAAGGCCTTTCCAAAAACCTCTAAAAATATGCTTGCTCACATGGGACAATGGGAACTGCTGGTGGAGAGTAAATTGGCAAACCTCTTTGTCATTATCAAGTAAAGTTGGAGATATCCATACCCTATGACCTACTAATTCCACTCTTAGGAATATATCCTGGAGAAATTATTTGCACATATGCACCAATAAATATGTATAGGAATGTTTATTGTAGCATTATTTCCATTCACCAAAAAGTGAGAACAGCATAAATGGTCATCAACAATAGAATAGATTTTAAATGGTGAATAAATGGTATAGTCAATGGTATAGTGTCATTGTGACACTATACAGTAATGAATATACACAAAGTGCAATTAAACACAGCCAAATCTATGAAGCTCATAAACATAATGATGAGTGAAAGAAGCAAAATATATGGTATGATTCCACTCATAAAAATTTTAAAAACAGGCAAAAAGACAATGAGGTTTATCCGAGGCACGATTATTGCTAATTGAAAACTTTTCCCAAGTGCCAACTGGCAACACAACTGGAAAAAGACCTTGAATAAAAGGGGGAAATGGTAAAGACAAATGAGTTCAAGTGGCTAAGAGACTTCAAAGAGAGTCGGGAGGTCATCCCAGAGGTAACTCTTACGCACACCTCAGTAGGAACTCATAGAACATCTAAGTGCCTATCACCCCACTCAGTGGGGTTCCTGAGAGCTCCGGAGACACCCTGGTCCTATATAAGGGGGGATAGCCCCAGTTCTGATGCCTTATCAGTGGGTTCTATTTTGGAATCTGTGCTCCTGAGAGTGACAGAATTAGACTCAAATAAGTCCTCCCTGCACATGGTTCACCAGTCCCTTCTATTCAAACCTATATGCGATGCCGGAGTTTTTAGGTATACTTCCAGAGACTGGAGCCTCCCGCCTACCTATGTGCCAGGTGTGCATGAAATCTCGGTGGAGCTGCAACTCCTACCCTACAGCTCAATGGACTCATCCAAGTTACCTGGTGAGGAGACAACGATGGGAAAAGGCCATCCCAGGGAATGGAGAGGGCCTGCATCTGCAGGCAGGATCATCCCACCCACCATATCCGTGGGATATAAGCCCTCTCTCACTTGGAGTTGGAGTGGACATCACCATCCCAGTCCCCTCAGGATTGGGGGAAGAACTATGGACTAGAGTGGACTTGATGGTATTCTCTTGCTCACATATGGTGATTCTTGCAATGCAAGAAATTATAACAATGAGGTGGAGCCAGTGGCCACTTGACAGTTTTTGGGTAGGGAGGGGATGAGCAGTTGAGATACAGGGGCTTCTTTGGGAGTTGGAGGTTGTCCTGAGTACTGTTGTGGCGATGGATGTGGGCCATTTTGGATCAGCACACACCGCTCAGGGCTGAGTGGGGGAGAGTGTGGTCTGCAGTGTGGACTGTGGTCTGTGGTTGGTGGCAAGGCTCCAGGATGTGTGGGTTCATTGAGGTTGGTGAGCCACACTGTGGGAGATGTTTGTGTGGGATGTGGTGGGAGGTGTGGGAGGTGAGCAACATGGGAATCCCAGTGGGTTCCGTGTAGTGTTTTGGGTAATCTAAGCACCTCTTAAAATATATGCATATATATATATATATATATATATATAAAACATTTTTGTAAGCAAAAACACATATATGCATATATATTTATATATCATTTTACAAATGTTTGTATGTATTGTGAGAATTTTGATTTTTACCCATAATAAAAAAAAAAAAAACAAAACCATACATGCAACAGAAAAAAAAAAAAAAAAAAAAAACAGGCAAAAAGAAACTATGCTATTTAACAATGCATACTAGATTGGCAAAACCATAAAGTAAAGCAATGAAATTAGCACAAATGTCAAGACAGTGGTTATCTCTCTGGAGGGAATGTGCAAGAATGTTGTATTTGGAAAGGGGCACCTAGGTGCTTTCTGGCCTGGCAATCTAATCTTGCTTGCTTAGATAGTGACTTCACAGATGTTCACTTCATAGTTTTGCATTAAACAGTGGTATATTTGTGTTTTATGATCTTTTCTGTGTATACGTTATAGCTTATAATTTTTTTAAAAAAGAAAGAGACCCTAACAAAAATGTGAGCTGGGTTTAAAGGGATAGAGAATTTATCTTTTCTAGAAGCAGAAAACACCTTCTGTTCATTGAAATGGGAGTTAAAGGGTAGAGAAATTAGGACCTTGATTGATAAAATGGAGCCACCCCAGGGATGTCATAATCAGTGGGGGGCATGGCCTCAGAAGCACTATTTAAGGAATAAATGTGCTCCTTGAAATTCCTGGAAGCCATACAACCAGCAATTGTGCCTTTGAAATATTCCAGAGCAGTGGAAATGAGAGCTCCTCCTTTTTTTTAGGTTTGATCATTAGATTTATTTAAAAAAATAAGTACAATTTTAAAACTGTAGAATTTCACAGTAGCTTTTCTTCAAGTATTTGATTTTTGGTTCATGGCAATAAAGTATAAACCAATATGCAAAAATCACACTTGACTTAAAAACATTCATTTAATAATTTAAATTCTTCAGAAAATATCAAAAGTGAATTCACAACATATTATAAACATGATCAAAGTCTTAAACTATGAAAAAAAGAACACAATCCCAAAAAGCAGCACAAATCTCATGTCCTTCAGAGGCAACTGTATAGCAAAATAAACAGATATTAATAGAATTGACTTAGATTACAGTAAAAGAAACAGAAAGCTGTTTTTAACAGTGATGATCCCTGGAAGGTTACAGCTGTGAAGGGTAATGAGGTGCCTTAAAATTTTCACTTGAAAATTCTGCTAAGGCTCATTAATGGTTCATTCAATTATTCGGAAGATTTGATCTTTTCAGGAAACAACTTCTGATAGAGTCCTGGAATGCTAGTTGTGACTTGTACTCAGAGGCTGCGCTGCCTTCAAAGCTTGATCTAGGTCTTCCATTAGGTCTTTTTTACCCTTTAATCCCACAGAGAGTCCAATCAGTGCGTCACTAATTCCAAGGTCATCTCTGTCACCTTTAGGCACTGATGCATGGGGTCATGATAGCCAGAAGCACAGCAAGACTTTCATATCCTCCAAGCTCTCAGCCAGAGTAAATATCTTTAAGTTCTTGAAGAAGGTCTCAGCATGCTGAAGAGTGCCCTTAATATAAAAGGTGATCGTCCCCGGGCAATCTGTGCACTGACGCTTTGCCACTTATGCTGTGGATGAGAGGGCAGCCCAGGATAAATAACCTTTCCTACCCAGGGATTAGATTCTAGAAACTGAGCAACTGCCATTCCATTTTCGAAATGCTTATCCATTTGGACGTGTAGAATTTTCAGACCTCGATTGCAGAGATAACAGTCAAGAGAAAATGGAACTCTCTACTTAAGGAATAAATGTGCTCTTTGAAACTCCTGGAAGCCAGACATTAGACAACCAGCAATTGCGCCTTTGAAATATTCCAGAGCAGTGGAAATGGAGCCCTCTGCAGGTCCTGGCAGGTGGTGCATGGGGAGAAAGAGTCCTCTCTGAATTCATGCCTGCACCCTCTCTTGCTTCTCTCTCTTCACTCCTACCTGGTAATGACTGAGAAACCCAAGAGGCAAGCATGGGCCTGCCAACAGAGAAGTAGAGATTGCAGCTCGTTGATCCAAATTAGGAGTGTCCATCACTGTCAGGAAGAGTAAGGAGTGCAGGCATGTTTATGAATGGGGCAATCCTGGCAGCTCTTGGTGGCCATGAAAGGCCCTGAGATAGGGAAAGGCATTTCACAGACTATTTGCCTGGAGGCAGGGCTCTAACAAATTTTAAACAGAATCCAGAATGTCATTGTAGTGAGGAGTAGAGGTTTCTTATTTCCCCTTTTATGTTAGGGCCAGTGAGGCCACCTGACTCACTCCCCTATTTATAAACTGCTGCCCAGGAAGATTTTAGATTAAGCTTTATCGAGCCTTCTTCATGCTGACTTGGAGAGCAAAATACTTAGCAATTGTTCAGTTGATTGATAGGCATGGAAGGTCTGCCCCATACGAAACATTTTACTGAGAACCAAACGATTGTATTCATTACCTGTGTATTTGAATCTGTCATTTAAAGCTAAAGACATGGGGATTTGTCACTAGTTTTGTTTTCCTCAACTGTAAAATAATGACACTGATGCCTACTTCTTAGCCTCCCAAAGATACTGTAACAATTGATTCTACACCCCTTGACACTCTTCAAGCCCCAAAGTCCCTAGAAATTGAGATTCTCAAAGATAAGTTGTTTAGTATGTTCATTGAGTTCCTGGTACACTATTTTTTTTTTTTTTTTAAGATTTATTTTATTTATTTATTTCTCCCCTCCCCGCCACCCTTGTTGTTTGTGCTCGCTGTCTGCTCTCTGTATCTGTTCGTTGTGTGCTGGTCTTTTTAGGAGGCATGGGGAACTGAACCCAGCACCTCCCATGTGGGAGGGAGGCACCTAATTGCTTGAGCCACTTCCACTCCCAACCTGGTACACTACTAAATTTTTAAAGAAGCAAGAGATTGTTGTGTGTGCTCTTGAAGTGTAGTGCTGGGCTTGACTTTCTATTGTCTGGGCTATTTTACAATTCTCTGGGGATGGAGGTTAACTTGCAGATTCTTGTCTGGTAGAGATGCAAATAATATCTGTCTGGTGGAACAGATAACCCCAAAGGTTATAATTTATGGCCCTATTAGACCTTAACCAGTTTTGTATATAACCCAGAAATATTGTGCTAATGCTGTCTAAACTACTTAGTTTCTCAAATGCTCTTTGGACAGGTTCTAACATCTTACTGATTCTCTCATTAGCTAATAATTTGAATAAAATCTGTGATACTTGTTCATTTTATATTTGCATGACAGTCATGATTTTGCCTTTTTGAAAATGTATACGTTATCAACTTTAAAATCTATAGTTGACAGTCTATGTTTCAAATCCAACCTTATCACATTAAAACCTGCAAGTTAATCTCTGCCCATAAAGAGTTGTAAAATAGCCCAAACAATAGAAAGATGAACCTAAGTGACATTTAAGTGTATGCCTTTTGTAATTGCTGCTTTAGAAGAGACTAAAAAAGAGGAGTCCCTCTTTTAAAATATCCTAGCAGCCTTATATTAAAGTCTACCTATTTCCTTCTTCCTGGGGTAGCTACGTCAATGGCTTGAGCATTCAGACACTAATGGTGCAAATCACAAAGTTATCTTCGGTGTTATTTTAGAATTTTCGTTTCCTAGTGGGGAAACCCAACAGAGGAGATTATTAATTACTTCTGCCATTGCATGGATTGCAGTGATAGCATTGTATCTATGCACATAGTAGTAATCTTTTCCCATCCAATAGCTTACATTTCTTCTGCAATTCATTAGGCTCTAGATGCATTTTCTATTGATTGCTACATAATTTATACCAACATCAAAATCCAAACATTGTAATGAGAATTCAGATATGATGGACAAAAATATTTTTTTATTAAATACTGTGGATCAAAGGAGAGCATTTTCTAAGAAGAAGACATGAACTAGGAATATAAAGATCTATGTTTTAAGGTCTTGACATAAATAGACAACTAATTTTGCCTGAATTCTATTGACTGCAGAATATTATTTTTATTATAACTTGTATTGTTGCTAATTTGAGTGGATCAAATTATTACAAGATAAAAGAATTCCTACTGAGAATCTTTTTATCAAATACTATTATTTTGGAAAATCCCTCTAGAAAGCATAAAGAAAACTTTTCAGGCCAAATAATAATGAACATGTGTCAGTTTTATTACAATTTTACATACAGGGGCCCCTGGTAGGCAAATTCAAATATTCATTTTATAGGAACAATAAACAGTAAGATAATTATTGTGAAAAAGAAAAGAAAGAAAGAAGGAAAGAAAGGAAAGAAAGAAAAGAAAGGGAAGAAAGGGAAGAAAGGAAGAAAGGAAGAAAGGAAGAAAGAAAGAGAGAAAGAAAGAAAGAAGGTGGGGAGGGAGGGAAGGAAGGAAGGAAGGAAGGAAGGAAGGAAGGAAGGAAGGAAGGAAGGGAGGGAGGGAGGGAGGGAGGGAGGGAGGGAGGGAGGAAGGAAGATTGTTGGGTTGAAGGTAAACGGTCACTGGTCTCCTGACTGACAATTGAGTTGGGTGATTGGTTTCCCAGAACAAATCTTGAGCCTGTCAAAATTCATCAAAACATTCCTTAAGAATTTTACTGTAAGGAATGCCAATTTTCTCTCAGGAAGAGGCAAAGCATTATGTCATGCAAAAGTGTTCTCTCCTGGGCCAGGTTTGACCCAATTTTTCTTTTACATTTGATATTTCATGACACCCATCCTTCTGATGCATGTGAGGATGGGTTATGGCTTTTGACAGCCATTGCATTGATGATTTTTTTTTAATTTATTTTTATTTTTAAGTAGTTTTATTGAGTTATAGTCAAATACCACACAATCTATCTACAGTGTATGATCAATGGCTTTTAGTATATTCACAATGTTGTGCATTCATCACCACAAAAAAATTTTAGAACAATTTCATTACTCAAAAAAGAAATACTCCAAACCCATCAGCTGTCTTCTCTCAATCCCTCTATCCTTCCACAGCCTACATAATCACTAATCTAATTTAATCTTTATAAATGGATTTTTATTTACATTTTATATGAATGGAATCATACAACATGTAACACTGTGTGTCTGGTTTATTTCACTTAGAATAATGTGGTTTTTTTGTATGATATTAACATCTTGTAACATTAACGTATATTTGTTTAGTTTCAAAGAAAAACAGTCATATAAGCAATATTACCCATTTTCATATTTCGCATGCAGTTTTACTATGCTATACAGTTCCATGTTACAATTTTTAGCTTTCCTTTTAGTAATACACATGACCTTAGACTTTCTCTTTCAACCACTGTCATACCCATATAATAGCACTGCTAGCTACAAACATTGTGTTGTGCTTTGACAATTTCTATTCATTTCCAAAAATGAACACACATTTTTTTTTTACCAATTCTGCACAAGTTAACCATCAGCTTTTCAATCTCCAACCTCACTCTATTTTCTGGTGGCCCGTTTTCAAGTTATTAACTCCATGAGATTACACAATATAATTCATTCATAGTAGTGCTATAATACTGTATTTGTCCTTTTGTGTCTGGCATGCTTCACTCAACACAACGTCCTCCAGGTTCATTCATGTTGTCATGTGCTTCACGACATCATTTTTTCTTACAGCTGCATAATATTCCATTGTGTGTATACACCACAGTTTGTTTATCCATTCATCAGTTGATGGTCACCTGGATTGTGTTTCCATCTTTTGGCAATCATCAGTAATACTGCTGTGAACATCAGTGTGCGGATGTCTGTTCATTTCACTGCTCTCAGTTCTTCTGGGTATATACTCAGTAGTGGTATTGCCAGGTCACATGGCAAGTCTATATTCAACTCCTTTAGCAACTGCCAAACAGCCCTCCACAGCGGTTGGACCATTCTACACTACCACCAACAGTGAATAAGTGTTCCTATCTCTCTATATCCTTGCCAACACTTGTATAGGCCCCTTGACTTTTTAATTGTGGCCATTAAAATAGGTGTGAAATGATATCTCATTGTAGCTTTGATTTGCATTTCCCGAATCACTAGTGAGGTTGAACATTCTTTCGTGTTTTTTTGCCATTTGTATTTCTTCTTTGGACAAATGTCTATTCAAATCTTTATCCCATTTTTTAATCAGGTTGTCTGTCTTTTTATTTTTTAAGTTGTAACATCACTTTATATATCAAGTATATAAAACATTTATTGGATATGTGATTTCCAGATATTATTGCCATTAAGTTGGCTGCACTTTTACACCTTTGACAAAGTTCTTTGAGTACAATAGTGTTTAATTTTGAGGAGGTCCTTTTTATCTATTTTTTTCTTTTGTTGCTCATGCTTTGGGTGTAAGTTCCAAGAAACTACCACCTTCCACAAGATCTTGAGGGTGTTTCCTTACATTTTCTTCTAGAAGTTTTATGATCCTGGTTTTTATATTTAGGTCATTGATCTATTTTTTAGTTGATTCTTGTATAGGGAGTGATATAGGGGTCTTCTTTCATTCTTTTTGTTGTGGATATCCAGTTTTCCCAGTACCATTTGTTGAAGAAACTGTTTTGTCCCATTAACATAGACTTGGTAGGTTTGTCGAAAAGCAGTTGGCTGTACAGGTAAGGGTTTATTTCTGGACTCTCAATTCTACTCCACTGATCAATGTGTCTATCTTTATGCCAATACCATGCTGTTTTGACTACTGTAGCTTTGTAATATGTTTTGAGGTCAGGCAGTGAAATTCTCCCCATGTCACTCTTTTTTTTTAGAATGCTTTTGGCTACTCAGGTGCACTTTCCCTTCCAAATAAATTTAGCAATTGCCTTTTCTAAGTAGGCTGTTTGAATTTTGATTGGTATTACATTGAATATATAAACCGGTTGGGATTGGATTGGCATCTTCATGATATTTAGTCTTCCAATCCATGAACACAGAATATTTTACCATTTATTTAGGTCTTCATTGATTTCTCTTAGCATTGTTTTATAGTTTTCTAAATATGCATCCTGTACTTCTTTGGTTAAATTGATTCCTAGGTATTTGAGATTATTGTTGCTATTCTAACTGGAAATTTTCCCCAATTTATTATTTTTAAATAATAGTGCACAGTAACATTACTGGTTTTTGCGTGTTGATCTTGTATGTTAACCACTTTGCTGAACTTGTTTATTAGTTCAAGTAGCTTTGTCATAGATATTTCAAAGTTTTCTAAATGTAGGATCATGTCATCTGCAAGTAGTGAGAGTTTTACTTCCTCTTTTCATATCTGGATGCCTTTTTTTCCCCTTGTCTAATTGCTCTAGTTAGAACTTCTAGCACAATGTTGAATAATAGTGGTGACAGTGGACATCCTTGTCTTGTTTCTCATCTTAGAGGGAAAGCTTTCCATTTTTTCCCCATTGAGTATATTAGCTGTGGGTTTTTCATATATATCCTTTATCATATTGAGGAATTTTCCTTCTATTCTTATTTTTTTGAAGTATTTTTATCAAGAAAGGAAGATGGATTGTGTTGAACGCCTTTTCTGCATCGATCAAGACGATCATGTGTTTTTTCTTCCTTCAATTTATTAATATGCTATATTACATTAATTGATATTCTTATCTTTAACCATCCTTCCACACCAGGAATAAATTTCACTTGGTCATAGTTTATAATTCTTTTCATATACTGTTAGATTCTATTTGCAAATATTTTGTTGAGAATTTTTTCATCTATGTTCATTAAAGAAATTGGTCTGTAATTTTCTTTTCTTGTAGTATCTTTATTGGGCTTTGGTATTAGGGTGATGTTGGCTTCATAAAATGTGCTGGGTAATTTTTATTTTAAAGATGCTTTAGATTACATAAATGTTACATAAAAAAAATAGGGGGATTCCCTTATACCGCACCTCCCCATTAACAACATCTTTCATTAGTGTGGTACAATTGTTACAACTGATGAACACATATTGAAACATTGCTACTAACCATGGTCTATAGTTGACATTATAATTTGCACTTTGCACCATACAATTGGTTAGGTTTTAAAAATGTATAATGGTTGTGAATATTCTCGCCGACCTGATTTTGTGATAATCAGGGTAGGTTAAACATTCGCTATATTAGAAACCATGCATGTGTTCCCAGACCTAGTTTTTCTCCCTAGGTCTGGTTTTTAGAATGCTGGTGATAAACTAAGCCTGATTTATTATATGACCATCCTGTATGGGAGAAGACTGTAACTTTGTGTATCTTTGGTCAACCTTAAAAGATATAGCAGGGGAACGGATGTGGCTCGGGTGGTTGGGTGTCTGTCTCCCATATGGAGGGACCTGGGTTTGATCCCCAGGACCTCCCAGTAAAAATTTAAAAAAAGGAAAATATAGAAGGCACGTGGGTCACCAGGCCCTGTGCGCAGGTGTGCCACCAGGCCCTGTGAGCCATGCAGCAAGATGATGACATAACAGGAGAGTGACACAAGGGAGAGCCAAGATGAGACGCACCAAAAAACCAGGGACTAAGGTCGCGCAGGTGGTAGGATGCCTCTCTCCCACATAGAAGATTCCGAGGATTGAATCCCAGTGAAGACAGGAGGAGAAGGATGAGAAGAGAGGGCAGGAAACAGACACAGAGAGTTGCCCAGTGAAGGGACACAGAAACAGCAAAAACAGGGGAGAGGGGTTAAAAATGGATAAAAGTAAATAAATAAATAAATAAATAAATAAATAAATAAATAAATCCTTTAAAAAATGTATAGGGGAGGAAGATACGGACTATAGTTAGTAGTAATATTTTGATGATGCTCTTTCATGATTTGTTAACAAATGTTTCACAACAATGCAGGGTGTTTGTGGGGGGTGATGTGTGGGAGCCCTGTATGATGTTATGCATGTTTGTTTTGTAAGTTCACGATGTTTACTGAATACTTATAGTTTATGTATGTTCATGTATGAATGATATACTTCAATAAATTTTTAAAAATGTGTAATGGCCTATAACCATCATTACAATGTCATGCAGAACAATTCCAATGTCCCCAAAATGCCCCATGTTACACCTATTCTTCCCTCTCCCTCCCCTAAGAACCTCTGATGGCTGCCACCTTTACATTAATGTTACAAGTTCTTCCATTGCTAGAATAATAATGTCTACTTTAGTCTATAGTTGCATTCCTCCCTTATGTTTTTTCATTCCTCAGTCTTGAGGATTTTAGAATGGTGATGCCCACTCTGTTTCCGATTGAGAGGGGCATTAGATCCCATGGGGCATATGGATGGAACTATCTTGCTTGCAGTTGTAGATACTTTGTTTTTTTGGAATGGGCATTGCCCATCATCATCCTTTTGTTAGTTGTCCTGGGTGAGTCCAATGAATTAGAGAGTAGTATTGCAACTCTGCTAAGATTCAGAGCTCAACTAGCATATGAACAGGCAAAAGATTTAAGTCTCTGGGACATATATTTAATGAGTATAGTGCTAATTATAACTTCAAATAAAAGGGGCAGAAGAGCGATGTGTAGGGAAATTATAAATGTATCTAGCTCAGTTACATTGGGGAATATATAATCCAAGGTAAGGTCCACTGACAAGTTGCTGAATTCTGGAGATTGTCTGCCTGCCTATAGTATCTAGATGTCTCTAGAGCCCTCGGGAGCCCTGCTGTTTGAGGCAGTGTTTACTGTGGCAGTTTCAATGAGATCCTCCTGAGATATGCATAACTGTAACCTCTGTAATGACCTCCCAACTTACATGGAAATCTCTTAGGCATAAAAAATCATTTGTATTTAATATTTCCTCCTTTTGGTCAAGGTGTCTTTACAAATTCATTGCTAGTTGGTGCTTGGTAATAATCCCTTAGTGCCAGGGGTTCTCATTGCCGAAGTCATGTCCCATGCTGGAGAGGGGAGGGAAGTGGGCAGGAAGCCAAAATATGCTGATTTTGGCTTAGAGGGACGCCACATTTGAGCAACAAGGGGGCGTTCAGGAGGTAACTATTAGGCAATATATAATACGAGGCTAAGTTTCAATTTCACAAGAACAAGGTTCATAAGTACAATAATCAATATTAAGGGCCTGGCATATTGATTATCCTCCTTTGCTAGGCACTGCCCATGTGCATTAGAGATTCTTGCCCCTATGTTAGAGAATGTAGCAGGACTTCCCAGGATGGGAATTCAATATTCTTTTGGTCATTGTGTGGGTCTTCACCACTGAGACAACACCCAAAGACCACATGAACATAATTATATTCCCTAGAGGCATGCCCCAGGTGCACCCCTCCCCACACATCCCTCCATAACTGACTCCCTGCTCCAGTGATCCTCCCCTGCCACAATTGTGACCCTTCTGTGATCCAAAACCTCCCCCTAAACAAAGCCAAAAAATAAATAAAAACAATAAAATAATAATAAAAATAACAAATAAAATTTTAAAATAGAAAATAAATTTTTCATTGGGTCTTTCATCATTGTAAGGACTGTTATCATTTATGCACAGTGACAATTTCATCTGTATGTTCCCCCAGTGTGAGTGTGTGTGTGTGTGTTGCTTTATTTTCAAAGAAGCTTTAGGTTACAGAAAAGTCATAAAAATACAGAGGATTTACATATACCCCACCCCCACTCCCTCTCACACTCTTCACTATTAATAACATCTTACATGAATATGGTACATTTGTTACAAATGATATACAAATATTGAAGCATTGCTCCTAACCATGATCAATGGTTTATATTATGTTTCACATTTTGCACCGTACACTTTTACAGGTTTTGCAAAATAATGGCCTGTATCAGACATTGCAAGATCATGCAGAACACTTTCAATGCCCTAAAAACACCCTTATTTTCCATCTTTTCTGTTCTTCCTTCCCTCTCCTCTTGGAACCTATGGTAACCTCGAAGTGTCAATTTTTGAAGAATAAGGATCATAGTTACATGCATTCATATTGAAGGCTTGACATAGTGGTCTGTTTTCTTTTATTAGGCATTACTTATGGTCTGCAGTGATTCTTGCCCTTTTAATTGAGAACATAGCAGGACTCCCCAAGATAGGAGTTTAATATTTTCTTGTTTATTGGGTGGGTCTCTCCGCACTGAGTTAACACCCTATGACAATATGAACACTTTCATATTCCATAGAAATATGCTCCAGATATGCCCTATACCACATATAATCCCCACCCCCAATGCCCTGCATCAATAAGCCTCCCCTGCCATATCTGCCAACAGAACATAACTACCATTGTAGTTTTAACCACTGACATGCAAATCCCCAGAGTTCACCTGTTCCTTCCTCCAGCCTTTCCCCCATTTCCATGAATAGTCCAACCCAATGCCACCACCCTACTCTCCCTCATATTCCAGCACCATTGACCCCAATCACATCACTATCACCCCCATCCACTGCCCAACACCTCCTGCCACCTTATCAGAAATTTGGCCCATATAGAACATTCACTCACCATGCTCTACTCTTTTTCTGTCTCCTAATGATCTATCTTCCAGACTCTAGCTCTGTGAGTCTGCTTAATTTGCTTAAGTCATATCAGTAAGGTCATATATTTGCCCTTCAAGGATTGGCTTACTTCACTCAACTTAAGATTCATCCATGTTGTCTTGTGTGTTAATAATGAATTTTTTCTTACAGCTGAGTAATATTCCATTGTTTGTATATACCACAATTTGCTTAGCCAGTCATCTGTTGATGGACACTTGGGTTGCTTCCAACTTTTGGCAATAGTGAATAACGCCACACTGAACAATGATGTGCATATATCTGTTCGTTTCCCTGCTTTCAATTCTTCTGGGTATATACCCATCGGTGGGAATGCTGGATCATATGGAAGTTCTAAAGTTAGCTTCCTGAGGAACTGCCAAACTGTCCTCCACAATGGCTGCACCATTCCACATTCCCACCAACAATGAATGAGTGTTCCCTTTCCTCCAGTTCCCTCTCCAACACTTGTAGTCCTCTGTGTGTTTTTTCAGTAGCTGCCAGTCTAATATGTGTAAGATGATATCTCATTGTAGTTTTGATTTGCATTTCCCTAATAGCTAGTGATATTGAGCATCTTTTCATGTGCTGTTTAGTCATTTATATTTCATCTTTGGAAAATGTCTATTTAAATCTCTTGTCCATTTTTTAAAATGGGTTGTTTTTCTTTTTGTTTTTGATATGTAAGATTTCTTTTTATATGTTAGAATTAGATGGTTCCCAAATATTTTCTCCCATTGAATAGGCTACTTTTTCACTTTCTTGCCAAAGTTCTTTGAAGCGCAAAAGTTTTAATTTTGAGGAGGTCCCATTTATCTATTTTTTCTTTTGTTCCTTGTACTTTGTGTGTAAAGTTTATGAAACCATTTCCTGCTAAAAGATCTCATAGATGCTTCTGTACATTATCTTCTAGGAGCTTTATGGTCTTGGCACTTATATTTAGATCTTTGATCCATCTTGAGTGAATTTTTGTATAGGGCATGAGTTAGTGAGCCTCTCTCATTCTTTTGGATATGGATATCAAGTTCTCCAAGCACCATTTGTTGAAGAGGCCATTCTCTCCTAGTTCAGTGGGCTTGGAGCCTTGTTGTATATCAGTTGACCATGTATGTGAGGATCTATATCAGAACTCTCAATTCAGTTCCATTGTTCAATATGTCTATCCTTGTGCTAACACCATGCAGTTTTGGCAACTGAAGCTTTGTAATATGTTTTAAACTCAGGGAATGTGATTCCTCCAATTTCATTTTTCTTTTTCACATATCTTTGGCTATTTGGGGCCCCTGTCCTTCCAAATAAATTTCATAATTAGCTTTTCCAATTCAGTAAAAAATGCTGTTGCGATTTTTATTGGGATTACTTTAAATCTGTAAATCAATGATGTTTAATAATGATGTTTAATCTTTCAATCCATGAACATGGAATATTCTTCTATTTTTTTAGGTCTTCTTTGATTCGTTTTAACAATGTTGTGTAGTTTTCTGCTTATAAGTCCTTTATATCTTTAGTTAATTTATTCCTAGTTGTTTGATTCTTTTAATTGCTATTGTAAATGAAATTTTTTTCCTGATTTCCTCCTCAGATTGCTCATTATTGGTGTACAGAAATGCTACTGATTTTTCTGTGTTGATCTTATATCCTGCCATTTTACTGAACTCGTTTACCAGCTCTAGAAGCTTTTGTTGTAGATTTCTCACATCTTTCTATGTATAGGATCATGTCATCTGTAAACAGTGAAATTTTTACTTCTTCCTTTCCAATTTGGATGCTTTTTATAACTTTTTCTTGCCTAAGTGCTTGAGCAAGTACTTCTAACACAATATTAAATAAGAGCAGTGACAGTAGGCATCCTTGTCTTGTTTCAGATCTTAGAGGGAAAGACTTTAGCATTTCACCATTGAATATGATGTTAGCTGTGGGTTTTTCACATATACCTTTTATCATGTTGAGGAAGTTTTCTTTTATTCCTATCTTTTGAAGTGTTTTTATCAAGGAAGGATGTATATTTTGTCAAATGCTTTTCCTGCATCAATGGAGATAATTTTGTGTTTTTTTTTTCTTATGATCTGTTAATGTGCTATATTACATTGATTGATTTTCTTGGGTTGAACTATCCTTGCATACCAGGGATGAAACCCACTTGGTCATGGTGTATAATTTGTTTGATGTTGGCACCCTTCTTGATCCCCTCTCCACTGAACTTTTGAACTCGTCCACACCCTTGTCATGACTCCCAGGCCCTGATTTGGCTGGGGAATACTGGCTTGGAAAAAACCTCTTCAGGGTGACTCTTCTCCAAGAATTTGACTTCCAGGCAAAATCAGTGTGAGACAATGAAAGGAATGTAAAAAACTATAGAGATGGGCAGTCTGGAACAAAGACCTGTTGACTTCACATACCCAGGAAAGGGATGTTTGTCTCCTAGGAAATAGAGGGGTCAACCAAACTCCTGTAAACAAGAGAACTAAAACAACTACCAAGTAAAAGATGAGAACAAGATAGATACCCAAAAGACAGGGAAAATCCTGCACACTGCATGTGCATTGGGCAGACCTTCCTGATAGGAGGGCTGAAGGTCAATAAAAATGTTTGTTTTATCACCAGCTGGCTACAAAACCAAGAAACAGACATCCCAGGGAGTAAATCCAAACATAAACATTAAATTTTTAAAAAATATACAGTGTGCAACAAAAGAGTACAAGACAAAGAAACAGGAAATGATGGCCCATCCAAAGGAAGAGGATAAAAATCCAGAAAACACCAATGAAGAATATGAGAATGTGGACATACTGGACAAAACCTTTAAATAATGATCTTAAAAATGCTCAAGGAGATGAAGGAAAGTACAAAGAAAGAACTTAATATCAGGATATCAGGAAAACAATGAATGAACAATATAATAGTCTAAGTTATTTTGTTGGCTTCATTTTTGAAGAAGTTTTGGATCACAGAAGGGTTACAACTATGACAGGGGAGGAAATTTGGTATGGAGTGTCAGTGATGGGTGATACATGGGAGAAGGTTCACCTGGGACATACCTCTAAGGCATGTAAATGTGTTCAAGTGTTCATGGGACATTGCCATGGTGGGTGGAGATTCACACAATAATCGAAAGAATATCAAATTCCCATCCTGGGGAGCTCTGCCACATTCTCTAATGGGACAGCAAGAATCTCTCAAGTATAGGAGAAATGACTAGTGAAGGAGGATGGCCCATTGACAGGCCCTTGATATTGATGACTGTACTTATGAACCTTTACTTTTGAAATTGAATCTTAGCCTAGTATTACAGGGTGTCTAAGAGTTACCTCCTGAAAGCCTGTTTGCTGCTCAAATGTGGCCTCTCTCTAAGCCAAAATCAGCATATAAATGCATTACCTTCCCCCCAGTGTGGGACATGACTCCCAGGGATGAGCTTCCCTGGCACTGAGGGATTGCTACCAAGCACCAACTAGCAATGCAAGTGGAAAAAGACCTTGGCCAAAAGAGAGAAAAGGTAAAGACAAATGAGTTTATATGGCTAAGAGACTTCAAAGTGAGTCGAGAGGTCATTCCAGAAGTTACGTTTATGCACCTCTCAGCAGGATCTTATTGATTGCCACAGTAAATACTACCTCAAATAGTGGTGCTCCTGAAGGCTCTGGAGACATCCAGACACTATAGGCAGGGCAGAGAGCCCAAGACTTTTGTAGGCCAATGGGCCCTACTTTGGAAATTATGCTCCCCAGTGTGACAAAGTTGGACTCAGTTGTGATTTCCCTACACATGGCTCTTCTGCCTCTTCTATTTGAACCTATAGTTATTACTAGAGTTGATAGGTGTATGTCCAAGAGACTTAAATCTTTGGGCTGTCCATGTGCCAGTTCGGCCCTGAATCTTAACAGAGTTGCAACACCTACTCTCCAGTTCATTGAACTCACTCAGGACAACTATCAAGGAGATGATGATGGACAATGACCATCCCAAGGAACAAAGAGAGTCCGAAACTGCAAGCAAGATAGTACCATCCATCTGCCCCATGGGATCTAAGCCCCCTCTCAATTAGAGGTGGAACGGACATCACCATCCCAGAATTCTCAAGATTGGGGAATGAACGATGGACTAGAATAGACTTACTGGTATTCTACTATAGACTTATTATGATTCTAACAATGGAAGAACTTATATCCTTGATGTGGAGGCAGTGGTCACTGGAAGTTCTGAGGGGAGGGAGAGGGAAAATCAGAGGTAATATGAGGGCATTTTGGGGACTTAGGAATTATCTTGAATGACATTGCAATGACTGATACAGGCCATTATATATCTTGCCATAACCACAAGATTGTGTGGGAGAGAGTGTAAACTACAATGTAAACTTTGGTCTATGCTTAGGGGCAATGCTCCAGAATATGTTCATCAATTGAAACAAATGTACCACACTCGTGAAAGATGTTGTTGATGTGAGAAAACATGAGAAGGGTAGGGAGCAGGGCATATGGGAATCCCCTATATTTTTTATGTAACATTTATGTAATCTAAATATCTTTTGAAAAAATTATGAAAAAGTATATTTTAAAAAAAGAAAAAAGAAAAAATTTTTGACACATACATACACAAAGGAATCATAATAAACAACTGGAGTTGAAGTACACAATAACTGAAATGAAAAATGTGCAAGAGGAACTCACTAGCAGATTGGAGCTGGCAGAAGAAGGAGTCAGTGAACTTGAAGACAAGACACTTGAAATGAGTCAAGTTGAGAAGCAAAAGGAAAAAGGAAATATAAAAAGCAAAATATCCTAAGATAGTTATGGTACACCATCAAGTGCACCAGTGTATATGTGTTATGAGAGTCTGAGAAGGAGAAGAAAGGGAGAAAGGGGCAGAAGTTTCTTTTCTTCTCCCCCTCACACCATCCCATGCAAAACTTGGGAGTTCTTCAGAGGGAGAAGCCTGAGTCTCTCCCAACAGTAACACAGAGTATAGAGGAACTCACAGCAGTGAGTTAAAGCCCCACGCACAGGGACCTGACCACAGAGACCCAGGGTGGAACACAAGCCTCTGAGGAGTGCTGCATACAGAAGGATCCCCAGAGGACGGAAAAAAAGAGAGAGAGAAGATCTGCAGCAGAATGGCAGTGGTCAAGTGGTGCAATCACTCAATCCAGTTACTGTCAGTGGGACTTCCTAAATGCAAAAAGGATTTTTCTGGAGTGACCCACTTTTCTGGATTGACCCCATCTGGCTACCTGGAGTGGGATATCCTAACAGGGAAGAAACTGGCAGCAAAAAAGCTTCACAAAAAGGGGGGGGGGCAGTACTAAACTGAACTGCTGTAAGACTGAAGAAATCCCAGAATTGAAAAGTGAAAGGTAAATGAGGCACTGAGTGAAGGAGAGAATTTTTCATCAGAAACCATGAAGACAAGAAGGCAATGGGTTGAAATATTTAAAGTACTGAAGGAAATCAACTGCCAGCCAAGAATTTTATATCTGGCAAGGCTCACTTTCAAAAATGAGGGAGAGGGAAGCAGCTGTGGCTCAATCAGTAGGGCTCCCGTTTACCATATGGGAGGCCCCGGGTTCGGTTCCCGGGGCCTCCTGGTGAAGGCAGGCCCGCCCGCACGGCATGGTTAGCTGACCCAGCGAGCACAAGCAGCAAGGGGGGATAAATGAATAAATAAATAAAATCTTTAAAAAAAAAAAAAAATGAGGGAGAGCTTAAGACATTCTCAGATAAACAAAGCTAAGAGAGTTCATCACCACTAGATCTGCCCTATAAGCAATGCTAAAGGGAGGACATCAGACTGAAATGAAAGGACATGAGACAGTGGTTCAAAGCAATGTAAAGAAACAAAGACCTGTGGTAAAGGTAACCATTTGGGTAATTATAAATGCCAATACTATTGAACTGTATTGTTTGGTATGTAACTCCACTTCTTACTTCCTACCGGTGCTAAAATGGAAATGCATAAAAAATAATGGTAAATCTATGTTTTTGGACATATAATGTACAAAGATATAAGTGGTAACAAGTACAAAAAAATGGTGGGGCAGAGGGGTATAGGAAAAATATATGTGCATGATATTGAAGTTAAGTTGGTATCAAACCAAATACAATTTTTTTATATTTAGGATGTTAAATTTTAACCCCATGGTAACCACAAGGAAAACAGATGAAAAATATATCCAGACAGAAATGATAAGGCACTCAATATGTTCTCAAACCAGAAAGCAAATAAATATAAAAGTAAGCTTTAATGGAATTTAGTGACAAGAAAGGTATAGGATTTCCAAAGGCTAAATAGCAAAATGGCAATAGAAAACCTGAATTATCATTAGTGATTTTAAATGTAAATGGATTAAACTCTCCAGTTGAAAGGCAGAGAAAGACAGAATGGATTAATAAGCATGACCCAAATATATGCTTTTTGTAAGAGATTCACCTTAAAGTCAAAATTACAAGTAGGTTGACAGTGAAAGGATGAAAAAAAAATGTACCATGCAAGTAGTAACCAAAAGACAGCTGGGGTGGCTATACTAATATTGGATAGACTAGACTTTAAGTTAAAAAAAACCGGTTATGCAAACAAAATGGTCATTACTTACTTACTTATTGATGGACAATTCAACAGGAAGATGTAACAATTATAAGTATAAAAGCACCGAACAGTAGAGTTCCAAAATATAAGAAACAAATTCTGACAGATTTGAAGGGAGATATTGACAGTTCTACATTAATAATAGGAGACTTTAACATACCACTCTCAATAATGGATAGACCATCTAGTCAGAAGATCAATAAGGAAGTACAGGATTTGAATGATACACTAAACCAACTAGACCTAACAGACCTATATAGAACACTGCACCCAGTGAAAACCAGAATACACATTCTTCTCAAGGGCATATGGATTATTCTCCAGGATAGACCATATGTTGGATCACAAAACAAGTCTCAATAAATTCAAAAATATTTAAATTATACAACATATATTCTCTGACCACAATGGAAAGAAGCTAGAAATCAATAACTGAGGGAGAAAAGAAAATTTCACAAATATATTAAAATTAAACAACATACTCTTAAACAAAACCAATGTGTTAAAGAAGAAATCAGAAGCAAAATTAGGAAATATTTTGAGGCAAATAAATATGAAATTACAACATACCAAAACTTATGGGATGCAGTGAAAGTAGTGCTGAAAGGGATATTTATAGCTCTAAATGTTTACATTTAAAAAGAAGAAAGATTTCAAATTAGACCTAACCTCAAAACTGGAAGAACTAAAGAAGAGCAAACTAAACCCAGAGCAAGCAGAAGGAAATAGATTAAATATATATATATTAAAGCTGAGATAAAGGAAATAGAAAACAAACAAAAACAATAGAGTTAACAAAGCCAGAAGTTGTTTCTTTGAAAAAATCAACAAAATCAACAAACCTTTTGTTAGACTGCCAAAGAAAAAAGAGAGAGGATACAAAGAAGGAAAATCAGAAATGAAAAGGGAACCATTACTACCAACCCTGCCAAAATAAAAAGGACTATAAATGGACACTATGAACAATTGTAGGCCAACAAATTAGATAACTTAGATGAAATGGGAAAATTCTTAGAAACACACAAACCACCTACATTGACACAAGAAGAAATAGAAGGGGGGCGGATGTGGCTCAAATGGTTGGGCATCTGTCTGCCATATGGAGGGCCCTGGGTTCGATCCCCGGGACTTCCCGGTAAAATAAAAAAATAAAAATAAAATAAAAAATAAAAATAAATAAATAAATAAAGAAATAGAAGATCTCAACAAAACAATTACTAGTAAAGAGATTGAATCAGTCATCTAAAACCTCCCAACAAAGAAAAGCCCAGGACCAGAAGTCTTCATAGGGGAATTCTACCAAAGGTTCCAGGAAGAATTAACTAAAGGGAATGTGTGTAGTTCAGTGATTGAGCACCTGCTTACCATGTAAAAGGTCCAGGGTTTAATCCCCAGTACCACTTGAAAAATAATAATAATAATATTAATTAACTACAATTCTGCACAGACTCTTCCAAAAACTTAAAGCGGAGGCAACCTTCCCTAACTCATTTTATGAGGCAAGATCACCCTCATATCAAAGCCAGAAAAAGATACCACAAGAAAAGAAAACTACAGAAGACTATCTCTTTTGAATATAGATGCAAAAATCCTCAACAAAACACTAGCAAAATGAATCCAACAGCATATTAAAATTATTATATACCATGACCAAGTGGGATTTCCCCTGGTATGCTTGGTTGGTGCAATAGAAGTAAATCAATTAATGTAATACATCACATTGAGAGAATGAAGGGGGGAAAAGCACATGATCATCTCAATCGATACAAAAAAGGCATATGATAAAATACAGCACCCTTTCTTATAAAAACTCTTAGAACACTAGGAATAGAATGATTCCCAGCTAATATCCTATTTAATTGGAAAAGACTGAAAGCTTTCCTTCTAAGTTCAAGAAGAAGACAAGGCTCTCCACTGTCACCCCTGTTATTCAACATTGTACTGGAAGTTCTAGTCAGAGCAGTTATGCAAGAAAAAGAAATAAAAGGCATCCAAATTATTTGCAGAAGACATGATCCAATATATAGAGAGTCTCTAAAAATCTACTACAAAGCTACTAGAGTTAATAAATGAGTTCAGTGAAGTGGCAAGGCACAAGATCAAAACAGAAACATCAGTATTGTTTCTTTTTTTTTTTTTTTTTTTTTTTGATTTTTGTCATAGAAAACTGCAGTTTTAATTAGCATTAGTAATAGACACAGTTGTTAGCAATAGATGAGTCTGAAACCTATCTTCACATTCAGTATTGTTTCTATACACTAGGAATGAGCAATCTGAGGAGGACATCAAGAAAAAATTCCATTTACAATAGTAACTGAAAGAATCAAATATCTAGGAATAAATTTAGCCAAGAATGTAAAGGACCTATACACAGAAAACTGCAAAACATTGCTAATAGAAATCAAAGAAGACCTAAATAAATGGAAGCACATTCAATGTTCATAGATGAGAAGACTAAATATCGTTAAAACTTCTACCCAATAGTCTATGGACATAAATGTCGTTTGAAAGGAAGCTAGAGAAAAATCTAGGGACTGTACAACTTGGTGATTTCAGTAATGGATGACGCTTGTGTTTAATAGTATAAGAATGTTCTTCTAAAAGATAACAACAAAAAAATGTTTTTCTTTTACAAAGTGTTAAGTGTATGGTGATACATGGGAAAATTACAGCTATTGTAATTGTAACTATGGACAACAGTTAACAGTAATATTGTAATATTTTTGCAGCAATGGCAAAGAAGATATTATATTAATTCTAAGGGACAATTGTAGGGTAAAAGGGGATATGGGATTTTTTTCTTTTGGAGTAATGAAAATGTGCTAAAATTGACTGAGGTGATGACAGAACAACCCTATGATGAAAATGAGAGCCGATGAGCATAAACATTGAATGGACTGCGCGAAGTTGGGACCATATAAAACAGGGAATCCAGTGAAGGAAGATGAACTGTGGTATACAGAACACATATGAGAATGTTCTCTCATGAACTCTAACAAATATATAATACTAATATAAGATGTTAATAATAGGGTGGATTGGGGGAAAATACACCAGATGAAAGATACAGGCTTTAGTTAGTAGTAATATTTTGATGATGCTCATTCATAGTTGGTAATAAATGTTTCACAACAATGCAAGGTGTTGGTGGTGGGTGATATATGGGAGCCCTGTATGATGTTATACATGTTTGTTTTGTAAGTTCAAAACTTTTACTATACACTTATTGTTTATGTGTGTTCCTGTAGGAATGATACACTTCAATAAAATTTCATTTTAAAAGTTCTACCCCAAATGATTTACAGATTCAATGCAATCCCAACCAAAATTCCAACAGCTTACTTTGAAGAAATGGAAAAGCCAAATATCAAATTTATTTGGAAGGGAAAGGTGTCCCAAATAGCCAAAAAAATCTTGAAAAAGAAGAAAAAAGTTGGAGGACTCATACTTCCTGACTTTAAAACATTACAAAGCTACAGTGGTCAAAACAGCATGGTACTGATACAAGGATAGATATATTGATGAATGGAATTGAATTGAGAGTTCATAAATAGACCTTCATAACTATGGCTAATGGATTTTTGACAAAACTGCCAAGTCCACTCCATTGGGAAAGATAGTCTCTTCAACAAATGGTACTGGGAAAATTGGATATCCATATGCAAAAGAATGAAAGGGGACCCCTATCTCAACCCATATGCAATAATTAACTCAAAATAGATCAAAGGTCTAAATATAAGAACCAGGACTATAAAACTCCTGGAAGAAAATGTAGGGAAGCATCTTCAGGATCTTGTTAGGTAATGGTTTCTTAGACTTTACACCCAAAGCACAAGCAACAAAAGAAAAAGTAGATAAATGGGAGCTCCTCAAAATTAAAAACTTTGTCATGAAAGATAAAAAACAATTTACAGGGAGTGGATGTAGCTCAAGTGGTTGAATGCCTGCTTCCCATGTACGAGGTCCCAGTTTGATACCCGGTACCTCCTAAAAACAAACAAATGAAAAAACCAACAAAACCAGCTCTCATTGGGGAACAGATGCAGCTCAGGGGTTGAGTGCCTGCTTCCCATGTACGAGGTCCCGCTTTGATCCCCAGTATCTTCCCCCCCCCCCAAAAAAAAGACAATTTCTTCAATGGGAGAAAATATTTGGAAACCACATACCTGATAAGGGTTTAATATCCAGAATATATAAAGAAATCCTAAAACTCAACAACAAAAAGACAAACAACCCAATTTAAAAATGGGCAAAAACTTGAATAGACGTTTCTTGAAAGAGGATATACAAATGAGCAAAAGTACATGAAAAGATGCTCAACATCACTAGCGATTAGGGAAATGCAAAACAAAACCACAATGAGATACCATTTCACACCCACTAGAATGACGACTATTAAAAAAACAGAAAACTACAAGTGTTGGAGAGGATGTGGAGAAATAGGAAGACTCATTCCTTGCTGGTGGGAATGTAAAATGGTGCAGCCATTGTGGAAAATAGTTTGGCAGTTGCTCAGAAAGCTAAGTAAAGAATTACCACATGACTTGGCAATCCTGCTACTAGGTATATACCCAAAGGAACTGAAAGTAGGGACTTGAACAGATATTTCACACCAATGTTCACAGTGGCATTATTCACAATTGCCAAAAAATGGAAGCAACCTAAATGTCCATCAACCGATGAATGGATAAACAAAATGTCATATATATATACACACATACATACACACAATGGAATATTATTCAGCCATAAAAAGGAATGAAGTCCTGATGCATGCAATAACGTGGATGAAACTTGAAGACACTATGCTGAGTGAAATAAGTCAGACACTAAAGGACAAATTGCATGATCTGACTGATATGAACTAATTATAATAAGCAAATTCATAGAATTAGAATCTAGATTATAGGTTACCAAAGGATAGATTAGGTTTAGAGAATGGAGGATTGATGCTTAATTTGTACAGAGTATCTATTTAGGTTGGAAATGAATGGTGGTTATAGTAGTGTATTATTATGAGTATAGTTAACATTACTGATTTATATAGGTGAATATGGTTAAAAGGGGAAACTTTAGGTCATATATGTTACTAGAATAAAAATGAAAAGATAAAACAGGACTGTATAACATAGTGAACACTATTATTGATTATGGGCTATAGTTAATAGTACAAGTATAAGAATGTTCTTTCATGAATTATAAGAAATATGTGACCCTAATACAATGTGTTAATAATAGGGTGGTATAAAGGAAAAAATACACCTAATGGAAACCATGGATGTTAGTTAATAGCACTGTTTTTTTTATTATTATTATCAATTTTAATGAAACATATCAATCAATATTAGAGCATTTTCATTACTCCAAAAAAAAGAAAAGAAGAAACAAAATAAAAAAAACAAAACATAGTAGTTTTTGTCCAGTTTCTTTCACTTAGTATACTTCCTTTTTTTTCTTTTTTACCATTGATGGAAGGTTATTAATATATTATTTTACACTACTGTCTGTAGTTTGCTTTAGTTGTATTTTTGCCCAAATATCACCCTGATATTAATATCTTGTAATAATAATGTATATTTGCTCTGTTTCAGAGGAAATCATTCTTATATATGAACTATTAAGCATACTCGTTTTCACAAGACGGTTCACATTGCTATACAGTCCCAGATTTCATTTTTTTAGCTTTCTTTCTAATGATATACATAGCCTTAGACTTTCCCTTTCAATCACTATCATACCCATATATTAGCGCTGCTAAGTACAAACACTATTATGTGCTTTCACCATTTCTATTCATTTCCAAACAACATTTTAACCAATTCTGCACAGATTAAACCTCAGATTTCCATGCTTTAACCTCATTCTATTTTCAGGTGACTTATATTCTACCTATTAACTCCATGGGTTTACTCATTTTATTCAGATCATAATAGCAAAATCATACATTTGTACTCTTGTATCTGGCTTGCTTCACTCAACATAATGTCCTCTGGGTTCATTCAAGTTGTCATAGGTGTCACTTCATTTCTTCTTACAGCTGAATAATAGTCCATTGTGTGTATGTATCACAATTTGCTTATCTGTTCCTTAGTTGATGGACAACTGGGTTGTTTCAATCTTTTGGCAATTGTGAATAACACTGCTATGAACATTGTGTGCAGATGTCTGTTCGTGTCCCTGCTCTCAGTTCTTTTGGGTATATACCTAGTAGTGGTATTGCTGGGTCACATGGCAAGTCTATATCTAACTTCCTTAGGAACTGCCAAACATTAATAGTACTATTTTAATAATCTTCCATCAATTGTAACAAAGTTAACAACTGTTATAAAAATAGTACAATTATTAAAAAGTGCTATCACCAATTGTAACAATTGTTCAAGGTGTTGGTGGTGGGGTGGTATTTGGGATCCTGTATTTTATGCATATTGTTCTGCAAACTCACAATTTCTCTAATAAAAACAATAATGAGGGATTTCTGTTTGAAATGTAAAAAATGCAGAAAAAGTATAAAAAAGAAAATGAAAATAACCTGCATTTCATTACTTAGAAATAACCTACAGTAAAAGACTTTAGAGTGTGTCCATCTGGTCTTTTTTTTTTAATTCATATTAAAAAATATTGGTAGTGCACTGTTTTATAAGCTCGTTTTTTTCACTTAATACACCATGAGCAATTTTCCATGTCATTAGAGTTTCCTAAAACATTTCAAGTGAACTTCATGTGGAAAAAACACAATTTATTTACCAAATACCTTGTGGTGTTCTATTTTTTCCTAAAATGAGAAACACTCAATGGAGTACCTTTGCAGATAAACCTTTGGGCACATCCCTGATTATTTCCCTGAGATAAATTTTAATAAGTGGAACTACTGTTCAAATGGTAGGAGCATTTTTTTTTAATTGCTTTTTTTAATTTTTAAAGAAGCTTTAGATTACATAAATGTTGCATAAAAAATATAAGGGATTCCCATATGCCCCACTCCCTCCCCCTCCCATACTTTCCCACATTAACAACATCCTTCATTAGTGTGGTATGTTTGTTACAATTGATGAACACATATTAAAGCATTGCTACTAACCATGGACTACAGTTTACATTATAGTTTACACTCTGCCTTGCACAATTTTGTAGGATGTGACAAAATATACAATAGCCTGTATCCATCACTGCAATGTCAGGCAGGACAAATCCAATGCCCGAAAATGACCCCAGATTACATCTATTCTTCCCTTTCCCATCCCTCAGAACCTCTGGTGGCCACTACCTTTATATCAATAAAAGTTCTTCCATTGCTAGAATAATAATAAGTCTATAGTAGAATAATAATTAGTCTACTTTACTCCATTGTTCATTTCCCAATCTTGAAGATTTGGGGATGGTGATGTCCACTCTGCTATTAATTGAGAAAGAGCTTAGATCCCATGGGACAGATGGATGGAACTATCTTGCTTGCACTTGCAAACACTCTCTGTTCCTTTGGATGGGCACTGTCCATCATCATCTCCTTGTTAGTTGTCCTGGGTGAGTCCAATGAACTGGAGAGTACATGTTGCAACTCTGCTGAGATTCAGGGCTCAACTGGCACATGGACAGACGAAAGATTTAAGTCGCTGGGACATATATTTACCCAAGTATAGTGTTAATTATAGGTTCAAATTAGAGGGGTAGAAAAGTCATGTATAAGGAACTATAAATGAGTCTAACTCTATTACACTGGGGATCATAAATTCCAAGCCAAAGCACACTAACAGGGTGCCAAAGTCCTGTGCTGTCTGCCCTGCTTATAGTTTCTGGATGTCTCAAGAGCCCTCAGAAGCCCTGCTATTTGAGGCACTGTTTACTGTGGCAGTCAATGAGATTTTGCTGAGACATGCATTGGCATAACCTCTGGAATGACCTCCTGTCTCATTTTGAAATCTCTTAGCCATAAAAACACACTTGAACTTACCATTTCCCCTTTTTGGTCAAGGTCTTTTTCCAGATGCATTGCTAGTTTGTGCTTGGTAATAATCCCTCGGTGCCAGACTCAACCCCAGGAGTTATGTCCCACACCCGGGGGGCAGGTAGTGCATTTATATGCTGAGTTTGGCTTAGAGAGAGGCCATATCTGAGCAACAAGGAGGCTTTCAGGAGGTAACTATTAGACAGTGTATAATATTAGGCTAAGTTTCAATTTCACAAGAAAAGGTTCATAAGTACAATCATCAATGTCAAGGGCCTGGCATAATGGTCTGTCTTCCTTCTAGGCACTGCGCTTGCACTCAGGGGATTCTTGCTGTCCTATTAGAGAAGGCAGCAGAATGCCCCAGGATGGAAATTCAATATTCTTTCAATTTTTGTGTGGATCTCCAGCCACCGAGACAATGCCCATGAACACTTGAACATATTCATATACCTTAGAGGCATTCCCCAGGTGAACCCCTTCCCATGCACACCCCCATCACTTACACCCTCCACCAGTGATCCTCCCCTGCCACTGTGTGATGCTTCTGTGATCCTAAACCTCTCCAAGGGGAAGCCAACAATACAACCAAAGAAAATTAATAAGAAAATTAAATAATAATTTTTAAAAAACCAATAAAGTAAAAAAAAATTTTTTAATTGAAATAATAAAAAAAATTTTTAGACATTGTGTCTTTCATCACTGTAAGATCTATTGTCGTGTATGTACAGTGACATTTTCTTCCATTTATTCCCCCAGTGTATTATTTTTTTTATTTTATCTTCAAAGAAGCTTTAGGATACAGAAAAGTCATAAAGAGAATATAGGGGATTCCCATATACAATGCCCTCCTCCTTTCCCCCTCTCCCCTATTAACAACATTTTATAAGCAGATGGTATTTTTGTTACAATTGATGTACAAATATTGAAGCATTGCTACTAACCATGGTCAATGGTTTACATTATGGTTTACATTTTGGATCATATACTTTTATAGGTTTTGACAAAATTTGAAGTGGCCTGTATTTGTTATTGCAAGATCATTCTGAACAGTTCTAATGCCCTAAAAATGCCCTACATTCCGTCTATCCTATTCTTCCCTCCTCTCCCCTCGGAACCTATGCTAACCATTAAGTGTCAATTTTTGAAGAATAAGATTCATAGTTACTTGCAATAATATTGCAGGCTTGACATATTAGTCTGTTTTCTTTTATTAACTGCCTGTGGTCCTAATAAAATCCTTCTGTTTGAAAACGTAGCAGGACTCCCCAGGATGGGAGTTTAATATTTGTTGTTTATTGTGTGAATCTCCACCCACTGATATAACATACTATGACAAGATGAACACTTACATATTCCATAGAAGCTTGCCCCAGGTGTTCCTTGTTCCATATACCCCCCTCCCACATCCAACACTGTACACCAATAACCCTCCCCTGCCATATTTGCCAAAAGTGCAATCCCAATATTGTAGTTTTAACCACAGACTTACAAATCCCCAGAGTATATCTGCTTCTTTCCCCAACCTTCCTCCCAGTTCCATGCATAGTCCAACCCAACCCCCCCACCTTACTCCCCCACACAGACCAGCAAAGTCAGACCCAATCACATTACTGTACCACTGTCATGCTCATCAACTGCACAACTATACTCTTCTATCTTACCATAGGTTTTGCCTATATGGGCATCGGCTTACCACCCTCTACTCCCTTTCTGTCTCCTGTAAACCTATCTTCCAGACTCTAGCTCTGTGAGTTTGGTCAATTTGCTTAATTCATATCAGTGAAGTCATGTTATATTTGTCCTTCAGTGACTGGCTTACTTCACTCAGTATAAGGTCTTCAAGATTCATCCATGTTATTCAGTGTGTTAACACTGCATTCCTTCTTACAGATGAGTAATATTCCATTGTATGTATATACCACAGTTTGCTTATCCATTCATCTGTTGATGAACACTTGGGTTGCTTCCAACCTTTGGCAAATAGTGAATAATGCCACTATGAGTATGAGCATTGGTATGCATATATCTGTTTGTGTCCCTGTTTTCAATTGTTCTGGGTATATACCCAGCAGTGGGATTGCTGGATCATATGACAGTTCTAAAGTTAGCTTCCTGAGGAAATGCCAAACTGTCCTCCACAATGGCTGCACCATTCTACATTCTCACCAGCAGTGGATAAGTGTTCCCTTTTCTTCACGTCCTCTCCAGCACTTCTATCCTCTGTTTTTTTAATAGCCACCAGTCTAATGGGTTTAAGATGATATCTCATTGTAGTTTTGATTTGCATTTCCCTAATAGCTAGTGATGTTGAGCATCTTTTCATGTGCTTTTTAGCCATTTGTATTGCTTCTGTGGAAAAGTGTCTATTCAAATCTCTTGCCCATTTTTTAAGTGGGTTGTTTGTCTTTTTATTTTTGAGATGTAGGATTTCTTTATATATTCTGGGTATTAGGCCCTTATAGGATAGATGGTTCCCAAATATTTTCTCCCGTTGAGTAGGCTGCCTTTCTGCTTTCTTAACAAACTCCTTTAAAGCAAAAAAGTTTTTAATTTTGAGGAGGTCCCATTTATCTATTTTTTCTTTTGCTGCTCATGCTTTGGGTACAAAATTTGTGAACCCATTTCCTACAACAAGATCTCATAGATGTTTCCCCACATTATCTTCCAGGAGCTTTATGGCATAGGCTCTTATATTTAGATCTTTGATTCATCTTGAATTAATTTTTATATAGGGCATGAGATAGTGATTCTCTCTCATTCTTTTTGATATGGATATCCAGTTGGTAGGAGCTTTTTTAAGACTTTTGAATCTTAACTCTGAAATTGTTCTGAAGAAAGTTTGTAGCAAAATGCACTTCCATTAACAATAACTGAAATACCCATTCCCCAAGCCTTCACAAATACTGAAGATTATAATTTATTAAAAGTTGTAAATTTGTTAAAAGAACTATAGTATCTCATTTTAAAACTTTATATACCTTTAAACATTAGCACAACTGAATCTTTTTTATATTTTCTTGGCCTTTTTACATTTTTCTTATTAATTTGTAAATGAGTTATACATTAAGTTCTTAATCCCATAAACAACTATTTTCCCAGTTCTTTATTTTAATTTTTAATGTGCAGAATTTCTACATTTTTATCTATTTGAGTATATTAAGCTTTTTCTTTATAGCTTCTTCCTTTGATTTCAAGCTCATTAAGTCCTTTCTCAGTCAGATGACTGATTAATACATTATCTCTATCATCTATATTTATTTTTCATCCTTTTTGTCTTCATTTTGTTTTTGCACTTAACTCTTTAATCTACCTGGAATTTATTTTGGTGAGAATTACAAAATAAGTCTGACAATTTTTCCTAATTGTTTGCCATTTCTTTCACCATTTTTTATTGGATGGTTAAAACTTTCTTCCCAAGTTTTAAGTGCCAATCTTATGAGATGCTAAACTATTGTGTTGTTTGGATTTCTTTCAGAGATTTCTATTCTATTCCATTTTTCTGTTTCCTTTTGCAATAGTCTCACTTTACTTTATTGACTGAAGCTGCCTGTATTTATATATAGTAATACCTGGAAATACAAGCCTCTCATCTTTTTATTTCTTTCAAAAGTTTTCCTGATTATTCTGACCAATATATTTGACCGACTTGAGCATTTAACAAAATGTGTACTTATATATGACCTATGCTTCCATTTTCCCATTTGCTGATTACATTAGTGAACATTTATTAAGAACTTACTTTGTGCTGGGAACTGTTCTAAGTGTTTTTATTTGCAGCAACTCATTTCTCATTTAATGCTAGCAATAACCGTATAGGGTGCATACTTTTTGCCTGTGTTTTACAGAAGAGGAAATGAAGGCATGGAGAAGTAAAGTAACTTGCACAAGTCTATACAGCTAGCATGTGGCTGAACTAGGCTTCAAACCCAGCAGCCTGGCTCCAGAGTTCATTGTCTCGTAAGCAGTGTAGTGGGGGTAATATATATATATATATACACATATGTTTTAAACTGGAAATATTACAATGTAATAAACTTTTGAGACACCACAATGCCTAAAAACATAATTCAAATCAGCTTCATATGTACGTTCTATCAGAATATACTTTTTTTCTTTTAAAATGATGGATAAAATTTTCTTCAAATTAAAACAGTACTCAGAGTGCTGAATTCCAACAAAGGAATAAGTAAGAGGCAGAAAATTATAATAGGAAGGGCCCTGGACTGGATGACAAGAAAATAAAGGCTTGTTGTTAACTAGATTCTCCCCACCCAAAGTATCTTACTTGTTCATCTGTAACCTTGTCTAAATTTCCACTATTACAGTTTCATTCATCCAGGTTTACTCTCCTTTTAAAATGTTTCTAGCCCTGCTAACAATACTTTTCAGAGTATTGATTATCTATAATGCAGTGTGATTTCAGTTCCTCCTAACCAAGGAACTAGCTGTGGCATAATAAGAATTGTCATGGTCCAACAGGGAGATGGAGATGGAAAACAATGATATTCTGAAGCCTAGAGAAAGGGAGGACTATAAAAGAAAGGTATGCACGGTGAAGGATGCCAATTGAGAAAATCAGATTGTCAGCAAGTAGCCTGGGTATTGAGGCCACAGAGGAAGGTGAAAGGGAATACTGAGAACAGGAAAAGAGGCCCATGGTCAGGATGTGGGAAAGCCTCCTCTACTTGAGGTTTTCCCAGGACTGGTTCTGTATGCACCTGAGTGTTCTAAAAGAAGGACTTCCTCTGGGGATCAGGGAAAGAGTAAGGGAACATGAGAAGAGTCCACACCCTTGGCAATCACACAGAGGCTCTGCGGTTCTCTGGAAAAGACACAGGAGAAGCTACGTCTAAAAGCACACCCCCACACACACATACTACACCATAAAAGGAGACAGCCTTTTAGAGTTTCCTCAAATCCTCAGTCCTGGAAATTTCTTCAACAAAACTCTTACAACATCATGCCTCTATCAAACCTTCTCCCATTTGTCACTGCCAAAGTGATGCTGTCCTTGAATTCTATTTGCCAGGGGAAAAGTGGGTGTCGTCGTTAGTAGCATAGCCTTCTTTGTAAATTCTTACTTGCTCACACAAGTGCTTTTGTTTCTTCCTCTTTTTGATTAGGGCAGTGTGAGTGGGATAATTTTAATGTGTTTGCTGATTATAAAAACAATGAATGCTTATTGTAAAAACTATCAGTGTCATAGAAAAAGAAGACAGTGAGTGTGATGTGTCTCTTCCAGAGTTTTTCAAAATGGGATCACGCTATTCTGCAATTGGTATTTTCACTTCCTGATATTGTGAACACCTCTTCGTGTCAATAAATGTGGCACTACATAATCTTTATTAATGACTCTATACTATATTGCTGTACCAATATTTATTCAACCAACCCAGTTATTGATGGACGTATAGCTGCTACAATTTTTTTTCTATTATAATTATCCTTGTACTAATTGTTTCCAAAGTATTTCTTTCCTAAGAAATTCCCTCTGAGCAAATGGTAAATGTATTAAATTTTGCTATCCATTTTTATATTTCCACTGCTTGCTCAGATCCTTTTCCATGTCTTTTGGTGGTTTCATATTTTTTCAAGAATTCTTTTAAACTTGCTCTATGATTCTTTGTTCCATTTCACGACTGGTAGAACGTAAGTTATTACAGCCCTCACAGGTTCTCAAATTGGGGCATTTCTTATTCTTTAGATTGTGGGGATGGTAGCTCAACATTGTGAACGTAATTAATACCACTGGATGGTGTACCTGAAAATAGTTAAAATGGGACATTTTATGTGGTTATGTGTGTTGATAGAATTTTAAAGAAACCTTTCTAGAGGCATCAGAAGTCAGGCTACTAGCAAATGCAAGGCTATATGAAAAGGTTAGCACAACAACAAAGGAGTGAAGCTTTTTGTTCTCCATGCTAATTGTCCTGTAATTACATCTGGTGAAAATGAGTCAAAGAAGAAAGTGTACTTTTTTAGGTCTGATTGTCTTGAACTCCATGAGAGAACTTGGAAAGTTGCTGCTGAGGCCAATGACTGCCCTTTGCATGGAAAATTTTATACAGAATTCAGTCTTAGGTGTAATCTCTTCCAGAGCCATTAGCTGCATATTCTTCCTCAGTGAATATTGTACCCATAACCCCTGCCAGACGTACTAAATGAGAGCTGGAGATTATGAGGAGGCCAAAGCAAGACCCTGGCTCCAAGTCGTGGATGGCTCCAAGGCAGATCTATTGGCACCACTAAGAGGGCAACAATATAACCTCTGGCAAATTAGAATGCATTCTACTTAGTTCCTTAGTTCCTCAGGCTAAGCTGGATTGGGCTGAGAATCAGGCCATGGTGCCTATTGGAAGATCAATAGGAGAAGAAAATAATAAATAAATAGAAACTCAGCTGGATCAAGGGGGAGGGTCTTCAGAATCTCCCTGATTAGGACCATGATCATCCGTAAGACTGTTAGGGTGTGGCTGCTGAAGAAATTCACAAATCCAACCCATGGGAACCCAACAAATATATGCCAGCTAACACCAACTGGATCTTCTCTCCTCCCTAGCAGATGTTGTAATCATATCTTGTGGACTCTCCAAGGAATTCCTGTCAAGGGCTTTCCCCACAGAAATCCCAAACCCCTAGTCCATCTCTGTGCTTAACTCTCAGCTGAGGAACTTGTCACTCATATACCAAGATCAAGGCCATTTGACATAAATTCTTTCAATCCCTTCCTCTTCATCCACAAATCTGTATATATTTGTTCTCTTTCTTCTTCCTTTTCTCCTTCTCCCTTTTGCTCCTTTCCTTCTTTTCTCCCTTCCTGCCTCAAAATCAAGTGTCTACTATATGCCAGGATTATCTCAGGTGCTGAAAATCCAGTGACAAATGAGACCTCTATCTTTTTCATGTTTGTTTCAGCCTTTCCCACTCTAAAGAATTCCTTTTGGGGGAATAGCTGATGCTATAGTTTATACATTCTTTTCATTCATTCACTCTTTCACCAGGCTTCTGCCACTAAGGCCTTTCTGAAACCACAGTCTCAAAAGTCACAAGTGAGATGATGGCTCTGGGTATATCCAGCGCAGGAACCCCTTCATGTTTGAAGGAACCTCTATCCATTAGGCTTGGTAGATGCAGTGTACACTGGTCCTTTATGAAGTTTGAATAGTAAGACCTGTCCCTCTCCCTTTAAGATTTTGATTACGTGATATAGGTTTGGCCAATAGAATTGGACAAAATTGCAGGAACTATGATTTTGGGGAGAATGAAGATTATGGAAAGAAAGAAGCAAGAACACAGGATCAGTTATAAGTTATTTATAGTGGTGGTGGTGAGGTTGAAGGGTCCAGTTCTATCAGCAGTAAGCACCCCAAAGTAGTGGGGCTAGTGGCAAAATCCTCACCAGACAAGATCCTGGCATGTTCCCTGATGCCCAGTTTCTTTGGTTCTTGCCAGTGTTCTTGAAATAGGAAAGGGAGACAACTCAGCAGAGAAGGATACCAGTGGAAAATTACCATCAGATAGTCCCTAACCGCTGTGGGGAAGCACTTGCCCAAGGCCTAGTGCCAGAAATACCAAATGATGGAAGGCCCAACCATCACCTGAACCACTACATGCTTCGCCAACCTTCCCTGGACATTTCCCACTAAATTGTAGTTTTCAATTCCTCTTTTGCATAAGGTAGAATCAATGACGATGTTGGAACACACAAGTCCTCATTTACATAGAGGGGGAAGGAAGGGAGAGCCCAGCCTTAATAAAGTAGCACCCCAGCCCTAGCAGGCGTGACTCATACGAACATGCCCGCACTCCCATCTTGAGTGTGTACTTTTGCTTTGCATTAAATTCTCTTATTATTATCTGACTAGTCCTTGAATTCTTTCTTGTGACTATGTCACGTACCCTCCCACCCTAGGTTGAGGTTTTTCTCTAAGACCTCCCAGGGACCCCACCATCATTCTCAGCCTGGTTCTCCATTATTCTTGTCTCTAGTTGTCCAATATTTTTCCAGTATACCTTTTTCCTGCTAAGTTGGTTTGGATTGTTTGCAGCCAAGAACTTTGACTGATAAAGATGCTCTCATCACCATGAAAGATTCCTTCTCAGTTGCATTCTCCCTTAGCTCTTTGTAGCATTTGAAACTGAATTCCCTCTTTCCTGAAACTTCCCTTATATTGTCTTTATTGACCATATACACTCTGAATCTCCTCTTATCTCTCTTACTGTTCCTTCTTAATCCCTATTGGTTGGCTAACCCTAGTCAAGTGGCCATGCATGGTTCAAGGGAGCACATGATCTACTGTCTACTCAGTTAGGGCTGTAGGTGGACCAGATTTCCCTGGAGGAGAATGTGGGTAGGCAGGAAATGACTGACATATCTGGTACAATAATATTCTTCTTCTCTGCTCTACCCTACTACCACCTATAGAACGACCAGTACATCAAAGCCCAATTCAATGCTATCTCCTTTATAAAGTCTTTGCTGATCCTTTCAGCCAAATGTGACATCATCCTCATTTGACTTCCCACAGTGCTTGGTTTGCTTCTCTGTTATGGCCATCATTATATTCTAACTCATGTTATAAGGTCCTCATTTCATACATCCATACGCAGGCATCCCCCTAACAGCAACTGGATTGTATGTCCTTAGAAGCAACTTCATATTCCACTTTGTTAATTGATTTGCTTAGGTTCCTCCAATATCAGTGGATCCTGGACCATCTGTATGAAAATCACCTATGACACTTGTTATAATGCAGATTCCTTGACCCTGTCTTAGAGCTAATGAATCAAAATGGGAAGGCAGGGGATGAGCCTCAGTAATCTGCATTCTTACAAGTCTCTCAAGGGAGTTCTACATATACAATTGCCAGAATTTTCACATTTAGCAATTGACAACCCCAGTGAGAATCAGCAACTTCCCATTGTAAACCACAGAAAGAACTGTGACTAACTCTGAGCAAAGCAAGCTAGCTCCCATTCTTGGCCTAAACAAACATACACCTCCTTTTTCCAACTCCTGCCACTCATCTGGGCCTCACAGTCCATGTGCCCTGCTCTTCACCATAGCCTGTGAAGAGATTCTGCAGGCTTTTCACACTCCCAAGAGCAGCTGCTGGTTTTGCCTTTGCTCATGGCACTCTAATAATTGTAGCCTAAGATAAATGCTTAAGAATGTGCATTGAGCTTTGCTCCTAGGTGCTCTACAATGAGATGGAAAAGCATAGCCTTGCATACCGCCTCTCTGCTGACCAAACATGAACTTTGTGGCTTCTCGGGGAAGTTTCAAAGATAGCAGGTGGCTGGAGTGTGTGTATGTATGTGTGCGTGTATAGGAATCATCTGCTTCACACAAGAGATGGGAGATTTCAAGTTGGAGCACAGGCTCTAGGGAAGGGGATCTTAACTATAGCTGTGCAGTGATGCTATTGGGTCAGGCGGTGCTGGTTTGTGAGGGGTGTAGGGTGCGGGGGTGGGTTGCACTGTCCATGGAACTAAGGAGAGGGTCAGGGGAGGGAGCAGATGAACTCTTGGGATTTGTGGGTATGTGGTTGAAACTACAACGTTGTAAATGTTCTTTTGGCAAATATAGCAGAGGAGGGTTACTGGTTTAAGGTGTTGGATGTGGGGGGCATGTGAGTCAGGGCACACTTGAGGCAGGCTTCTAGGGAGTGTGTGAGTGTTCATTCTGTCATAGTGCATTGTATCCGTGGGTGGAGAACCACACAATGAATGGGAAGGTGTTGCAATCCCGTCCTGGGGAGTCCTGCTATGTTCTCAAATAGAGGGGTGGGAGTCTCTAGAGAGCATAGGCAGCACCTAATAGGGGAGGACAGGCCAGAATGTCAAGCCCTCAATGTTGTTGCAAGATACTATGAATCTTGTTCTTCAAGGAGTGAAGATTGGTGGTTGACAAAGGTCCTGAGGGGAGGAGGAGAGAGGAATAGAATAGATGGAACGTGGGGCATTTTGGGGGCGATGGAATTGTTCTACATGATCTTGCAATGATGGATACAGGCCATGTTAAATTTCATCAAAGTTTATAAAAGTGTGTGTTCCAAAATGTAAACCATAATGTAAACCATTGACCATGGTTAGTAGCAATGCTTCAGTATTTGTACATCAATGGTAACAAATGTACCATCCACATGTAAAATGTTATTAATAGGGAAGAGGGGGGAAGGGGGAGGATGTTGAATATATGGGAATCCCTATATTATGTACGTGACTTTTCTGTAACCTAAAGTTTCTTTGAAGATAAAAAGGCAAAAATAAGACACCGGGAGAATAAATGGAAGAAAATCACTGTACATACAAGACAACAGATCTTATAGTGATGAAAGACATAATGTCAATTTTTTTTTAATTTTATTTTTTTATTATTTTTATTATTTGAAATTTAAAAAAAATTTTTTTGTATTTTATTTGTTATTTTAAAACTATCGTTGTTATTTCATTTTCTTATTAATTTTATTTCGTTATTTTGTTGGCTTCATTTTTTTAAAAGTTTTGGATCACTGAAGGGTTACAACTATGGCAGGGGAGAATCATTAGTGCAGGGTGTCAGTGATTGGGGATGCATGGGAGGAGGTTCACCTGGGGCATACCTATAAAATCTATGAATGAGTTCAAGTGTTCATGGAGCATTTTCACGGTGGGTGGAGATTCACACAATAACCAAAAGAATATTGAATTCCCATCCTGGGGAGCTCTGCTACATTCTCTAATGGCATAGCAAAAATCCCCAAGTACAGGGAAAGTGACTAGTGAAGGAGGATAGACCACTGACAGTCCCTTTATATTGATGACTGCACTTATGAACCTTTTTCTTTTGAAATTGAAACTTAGCTTAGTATTATAGGTTGCCTAAGAATTACCTCCTTAGAGCTTCTGTGTTGCTCAAATTTGGCCTCTCTCTAAGCTAAACTCAGCATATAAATACATTATCATCTCCCCAGCATGGGACATGACTCCGAGGGATGAGCTTCCCTAGCACCAAGGGATTACTACCAAGCACCAACAGCAATGCAATTGGAAAAAGACCTTGACCAAAAGGGGGAAATGGTAAATACAAATGAGTTTATATGGCTAAGAGACTTCAAAGTGAGTTGGGAGGTCATTTGAGGTTACACTTATACACTTCTCAGCAGGATCTCATTGACTGCCACAGAAGTATTGCCTCAAATAGCAGGGCTCCTGAAGGCTCTGGAGACATCCAGACACTATAGGTAGGGCTGACAGCTCAGGAGTTTGGCACCCTGTTAATGGGCCCTACTTTGGAATTTACGTTCCCCGGTGTGACAGAATTGGACTCATTTGTGGTTTCCCTACACATGGCTCTTTTGCCCCTTCTATTTGAACCTATAGTTAGTACTAAAGTTGATAGGTTTCTGTCCAAGAGTCTTAAATCTTTGGGCTTTCTGTGTGCCAGTTGGGCCCTAAATCTCAACAGAGTTGCAACACCTACTCTTCAGTTCATTGGACTCACCCAGGGCAACTAACAAGATGATGATGGACAACGAACATCCCAAGGAACAGAGAGTGTCTACAACTGCAAGCAAGATAGTTCCATCCATCTGTCCCATGGGATCTAAGCCCCCTCTCAATTAGAGGTGGAGTGAGCATCACCATCCCAGAATCCTCAAGATTGGGGAAATGAACGATGAACTAGAGTAGACTTATTGTTATTCTACTATAAACTTATTGTTGTTCTAGTAATGGAAGAACTTTTATCATTGATGTGGAGGCAGTGGCTACTGGAGGTTTTGAAGGGAGGGACAGGGATAAATAGGTGTAATATGGGGGCATTGTTGGGACATTTGAATTGTCCTGAATGATATTACAATGACAGATACAGGTCACTATATATCTTGTCAAAACTTACAAAATTGAGCGGGAAAGGGGGATGGATGTGGCTCAAGTGGTTGGGTGTCCGTCTCCCATATGGAGGGACCCAGGTTCGATCCCTGAGACCTCCCAGTAAAAAAAAAAATTTAAAAAAAGGCTTAAAAAAAAAATTGAGGGAGGCGGCTGTGGCTCGGTCAGTGGGGCTCCTGTTTGCCGTATGGGAGGCCCCGGGTTCGGTTCCCGGGGCCTCCTGGTAGGGGCGGGCCCGCCCGCGCGGCATGGTTGGCTGGCCCAGCGAGCGCAGGCAGCAGGGAGGGGGATGAATGAATAAATAAATAAAATCTTTAAAAAAAAAAAAAAATTGAGCAGGAGAGAGTCTTAACTGTAATGTAAACTATAATCCACACTTAGTGGCAATGCTCCAACACATGTTCATAAATTGTAACAAATGTAGCACACTAATGAGGGACATTGTCAATGTGTGAAAGTGTGGGAGGGGGAGGAAGTGGGACACATGGGAATCCCCTATATTTTTTATGTAATATTTATGTAATCTAAAGTTTCTTTAAAATAAATAAATAAGGGGGGCGGATGTGGCGCAAATGGTTGGACATCCGTCTGCCATATGGAGGGACCTGGGTTCAATCCCCGGGACCTCCCGGTAAAAAAAATAATAATAAAATAAATAAATTAATTAATTAATTGATTAATTAATAATCACTTAGCAGCTTTTAAAAATCTTCATGTTGGGAAGTGGATGTGGTTCAAGCAGTTGGACACCTGCCTACCACATAGGAAGTTCCGAGTTTGTTTCCCAGAGCCTCCTAAAGAAGATGAGCAAAACAGTGTGCTGGTGCAACAGGATGACACAACGAGATGATGCAATAAGGAGACACAACGAGGAAAGACAATAAGAGACACAACAAGCGGGGAGTGGAGGTGGCTCAAGCGATTGAGTGCCTTCCTCCCACATGGGAGGTCTGGGGTTCGGTTCGTGGTGCCTCCTAAAAAGAAGAGCAGAGACAGAGAGCACACAACAGACACAGAGAGCAGACAGTGAGCTCAAACAACAAGTGGAAGGGGGGAAGAAATAAATGAAATAAATCTTAAAAAAAAAAAAAAGTTCTTCCATTGCTAGAATAATAATCCATAAAATGTAATTGTGGGTCTGATCATTGATGATAATTTCTGGAAGTTCTTAACATAAAAAGCACATTTTACTGATATTTGACATTGGATAGGGAGCACAATTACATTTTATGGATCTCTAAATGTGTACAGTATTCAAAGTTGCTAAGGCAATGCTACTCCCAAATCAAGCACTTAATAAATGTTTGCTGAGAAATGGATGGGTGGATGGATGGATGGATAAATGAATGAATGAAGTATTTGATGGTAGTCTACACTATCTGCTTTATAGATTAAGCTCCTTAAGGGGAAGAACTATGTCTTCTTAACTGTCAGACCCATGCCTAGCATAGTTTCTGGTACTCATCAAGATTTAATTAAGTAGAAGTAGAAGTAGGAAAATAAATGATGGTACAGGTTACTGAATCCAAAATTATTCTCTTGATAGGATTTGATGAAAAAAGTTTTGCATTTCAACATTTCTACATACAGTCAGAAGGTCTAAATCTTAAGTAAATCTAGGGGAAAAAGTGTACCAAAGAGGTGGTTGGAAACTGAAAAATGTAGGGAAATTCTTCATGTTGTCTCTGTTAAAACAAACATCCATACATTTCCATATATTTCCATACACTTGGAAAATACGAATTTCAGAATATGTTTTCCATTTTTATTTTATTTTTCAGTATTGTATGTGCAAAATCTCAGGGTCACCCCCCACCCACCCATGAGAACTATAGTCACAGTGTACTTCATGTGTAGAAAGGGAAGTGGGTTCTGCTTTTGCACAAAGAGATCATCACATCTGATAAGCACCATATACCTCAGGTTTGGGAGTTGGAGTCATTCTTTAACTTGCTCTCCAGAGCGACTTCCAACCCTTCCTCTTCATCTCACCCTTTTATAAAAATCGCTTTTCCTCTTAGATTCCATCATATGGCTATACTACCACCATCCAGCTTGGAGTAACAATCTGCTCACACTGCCTAAAGGTCCTGGTTCATAGCCTCTTATCCACCAGACTCCTACCATTACCCTAGAAGATGTCATTATGAAGATGACCCACCCAATACCCTTGCATCTCAGATTCCTAACTTCCTCATTTGTGATTATCTCCTCAATTCCTCTAGAACCACCTGCATCCATGGTCATATCTTGGTCCTTGTCACCCCTAGAAATTCATCACTTTGCAAACCACAAAATTCAACATCCTGTCCTTTATCCGTAACTCCTCCTTCGAGCTTTCTTTCTTGGCCTCATGGATCTTCCCATCTCCTCTCTTTTTAGCATGTCCTCCCTTCCCCCCTATCAGCTTGGATTCCTGGGCCCATAAATACAATCACCCTATTGCAAATACGCTGGGCTTCCTTGTCCTTTTCTCTCTTACAGCATTTGACTATAAGATCCCAGTCCTGGATAAACCCCACGATCCACCTCCCTTGTGTCAGGGACTAAGCAACTGACTGTTGCCATAAAAGTCACAAAGCCAGTCCAGATAGATATAGCAATAAAATCTCAGTTACAGATTTCAGTGGTCTCCATGGCCCAGGAAACTTACTTTTTTTTTTTTTTTTTTTTTTAAGATTTATTTATTTACTTTATCCATTTTAACCACCTCCTTCCCCATTTGCTGTTTTGGGTCCATTCCAGGGCAATTCTCTGTGTCTGTTTCCTGCCATCTCTTTTCATCCTCTTCCTCCAGTCTTCACCAGGATTCGATCCTGGAGACCTCCGATGTAGGAGAGAGGTGTCCTGCCACCTGCGCCACCTCAGTTCCTGGTTTTCAGAGCTTTCGGAGTATCTCGTCTTGTCTCTCCCCTGAGTCTCTCTCCTGTTACGTCATCATATCGCTGCATGGCTCCCGGGGCCTGGCGGCTCACCGGCACACAGAACCTGGCAGCCCATGTGCCTTCTATATATATATATTTTTTTTTTTTTTTTGGATCGAACCCAGGTCCCTCCATATGGCAGATGGACGCCCAACCATTTGAGCCACATCTGCCCCCCCCCCAGGAAACTTACTTTTGTTCTCTAGAAAGCTTGAGTTCCTAATCTCTGCAACTACTATTTCTCTGGCTCCCTTTCTCCCTCACTCTCAGAGCCTACCTACTGCAGACACTGTGGTTTTGTCCTTGTTTACAGAATCCCAATTTTATTTGAGTGACATGGAATTACATTTGGCCCAGCCAGCAGTTCTTAACTTGCTTTATGTGAAACCTCAGGGGAACACAAAGACTTTCCAAGGGAATATTGACAAGGATCCTCAACTACCTTTCATAGTTTTTTCTAAACTGATCCACCTAAAAATGCCCCCTGACTTGTTCTCTGTTTTCACCTCACATTTCACAACTACCCCTCTTCCACTTTAAAAATTCATACCTCTCATGCTTCTTAAACCTTACTGTGGTTCATTGTATTATGGTGTAAAGTATACTAAACTATGGAATATCTCAAAGTATTAAGATCAGAGAAGCTGTCTTTAATTAAGTCACCATAAACATAATGTGATAGAGATTTATATCTTTATAGCAGGTTTCCATTTAGGGTGAGGTATAGTTTTATAAATGGAGTATTTGGTCTATATTTGTATGCTTTGAATTTGGACACATTATAGAGTAGGACAGTAGGAGTGTTGACAATTTTTGTTTAATGACTTGTAAAAAGTGTTAAGGTAGTGGTACCTTATTTCTTCCTTGGCAAGGCCATTCCAGGACTTGTCTATCTTGGAATTCATATATTCAAGATTGTAAAAAGCATGCTGGGAAATACCAATCTGCAAAGCTAGCCTCTCCCAATTGTTATTATTTATAGTAGTGAGAAAGCATGAGATGAGTAATTTCCTTTATCTGTATCTACAATTGCACCTCAGTTGCATATTTTGTTGGATTTCTAGGAGGAAAAGGTGAAAAGTCCCATGTTGACTTCTGAAAGAGCAACAACATAGCTTAGAGTAAAAGGAACATGAATCAGTGTTAAGTTAATGTTTTATTGTTTTATTCAGCCTAGTAGGAAAACATTTCCACTAACTTTTACCAAAAGGTTACTGGATTCTGTAAATCCACATTCATTTTTCCCTTAAGTGAACATCTACTTGCTGTCAGCATCAAACACTTCTCTGCTAGTTTATTTATTCCTACCATTCTCTTAAATGTTTTAAACTATCCCAACAAGAAAATGTAGTGGATTCTACTAAAAATAAAGCCCTTAACATCTAGTGCCACTACATTGCATGATCCCAGGGGGCACCATTCCCAGGCAGCCCTGTTAACATCAACAATCATTAATAATCTCTTTGTAAACTTGAGTATTTAAGTGGCCCACAGAGATCTCCCTCTTTCTCTCACTCTCAATATCTCTTTTTTATTCTGTAAACTTTCACAAAGTAGATTCAACTGCATTATTAAAAGTAGAATTTCTGTTTATGTACATGTGTAGGACAGTAAGTTCCCTAGGATGAACAGCCAGCTTCATTTATGTATGATTATGCCCTCCTCACAGAGGAGGGAAAACAATTCTATGTCAAATGCATAGCTATGGTAATCTAAGCACCCTTTTAAAAAAAAAAAAAAAAAAAATATATATATATATATATATATATATATATATATATATATATATATATAAAACAAATGCATAGCTATGAACTTAATCTTTTCAACCACAAAATAAAACTATTAACCTAACTATAGTCCACTTGTTTCACCTTTTTAAGGTCCTTTGAGAGGACCTAAATTTTTTTGAGCTTTAGCATATAAGTAGAGTTTTTTCATAACCAAGAGGAGAATCCTAAAATGAACAATTTCCAGTTTTACAGAATGTTTTAATAGGCTTGGGCTAATTTTAGCTCCATAAACAACACGCCTCTAAATGAAAGAGTAACTGGTATAATTAATAGTCATTTAATAAAAAGACTTCTCATAATGTCTTCCTAGTGTTTTTCCCAGATAATGAAATGAATAACCCTCATACCTGGTTAACAGATTTCTTAGCAAATCATGTGGATGCCAGTTCTTTTTTGTCAGCAAAAGTGAGAGAGAATTTAATTGAGTGGTCAAACAATAATCACTAAAAATAATTTTGATTATAGGTCACTGTGATTTTTATTGAATAACTCTGAAAGAGTTCAAAGAATTGAGTAGCATTGCATGTCAAAACTTGCGTTAGCATCTACCTGTTTATGTGAACACATTTTTTTTCCAGCATTTACATCTATAAAAACAAAACATAAGAATAGACTAGATATTGAGCCCTTTTTCCCTCAAGCAATAAGCAATATTCAATCATGAACACATGAACTAATTTTTAAATTCCATCCATTTCATTAAAAGATGCATGGTATGGGGAAGTGGATGTGGCTCAAGCAGTTGAGCACCCACCTGCCATATGGGAGGTTCCCAGTGCCTCCTAAAGAAAAAACAAATAGACGATGAGCAAAGACAACGAACAGACAAGCTCAATGAGCAAAAAAAACAATGAGCAAACAGACAAGGGAGCCATGGGGGGGGGAAGGCATTTATAGTAACATTTTTCTTTTTTAAGTTTAGTAAATATTTTCATAATATGTAGTATAGTTATATTGTTTTGATCTGTGCCATATTAATGATCATTGTAATAATAATCCAGAAAATTTTTAACACCCCATTTATTCAAAATTTAAAATAGTAAAATTTAATATATATACATATTTTTATTGCAGGTACATGTGATAGGGTAACCAGTAAAAGACTCTAAAGAATGAACATATTACTTTAGGATAAAATTCTATAGTAGAACCAGTAATGAATATATGAGCTCAAAAAGAGAAATAACTGATGAAATGTCCACCTTTAAAGAAGAGCTTGTTCATTTTTAAATGGATAATAATAGGTAATAGATAACTATAGTATTCGTGTTCTACTGGGTACATTTGAAAAGACTGATATAAAAGTTTTATTATTAAATAGTAATTTTATAGTACACCAGAAATTGCATCTTTATTAACCACTTAAACTTTTGATAAAAATATTTAGACACCAACTTAAAAATGTGGAAGGGGTTATGTAATTTTTTCAAAATTATTTCAGGAGGTATGTAAGTAAAAAGTTTGAATGTTACTGTTTTAAGCCAATCATAATATTCCTACTCCCCTTGGCTAGTGATTGGTCTGGCGGTGGGCATTTGACCAAGTCCTAGTCGGCAGGTGTTGCTTCCGGGAAATGGTTTCCTTGGCAAAAAGACTTCTTTCCCTCTTTTTATTTTGATGCCATCTTGTACGAATGTGACTCTTTTGCTGATTTAGTCATTCTGCAAATCTGAGGAGAAGCATCGCTACCACACTGAGGGTAGTGGAATGGAAGAATGGAGAGGCTTTTTTCCTTTACGACGTTGCTGAGCTACTGATCCAGCCCTGGAACTGCTTAGCCAGCTCTGAACTTCTTATTAAGGGAGAAAAATAAACCTCTATTTTTTAAGACACTTTAGGTTGAGTATTCTGTTAATTGCAGGCAAAGCATCCTCTGATTCACCTCTTAATTCATTCCTAACAGAGAATATTGCAGTCATCGGACAAGCACTCCTCACGATCAAACCCACAGACCTTGTGTCTGCATCCATTCTTTCTCTGCTCCTGTCACAGTGAAGGAGACCTCTCTCCTCCTACAGAATTCCATTCTACCACATGTGGCCAGCCTTTCATCTAAGGAACTTGCTCTGGTGGTTACCCTCTCGATTTTGCATCTTTAGCTCTTCTTCTCCACCCAAAACTGCCAAGAAGCATTCAAACATGCTGTTATATCTTCTATCCTCAAACAAACAACAAACAAAAAATCCTTTCTTGATTATACATTCTGCTCTGGCTGTATTCCCATCTCTCTTCTCCTCTTCCCAGCCAAGCTTCACAAGCGTCATCTACACACACTGTCTTACTTCCTTTTCTTCTGTTCATTCTTCCACCCCTACCAATACAGTTCTTGCTAAGGTCACTAGTGTATTCATGTTGCTAAATCCAATGATCACTTCTCTGTCTCATCTTATTTGACCACTGAGCCACATCAGCTTCCCTGAGTTGGTTTTTTTGTTTGGTTTTGCTTGTTTTTGTGTTTGTTTTTGTTTTTGTTTTTTTAGGAGGCACTGGGAACCAAACTTGGGACCTCCCATGTAGGAAGCAGGCACTCAACTGCTTGAGCCACATCTACTCCCTTATTTGACTTCTTAACACTGTAAACCACTGACCAATATTAAAACCATTCTCTTCATTTGACTTCTATGACACCACACTCTCTTAGTTTCCTACCATCCTTGTGGCTATGGCTTCTTAGGCTCTTGTTGTGATTTCTCCTTCTCAAAGTCACTTCTGAATGTTGGGCTCCTCACAGTTCTTTCCTGAGCTCTCTCTGTTTCCTGTGCTAAATTCTATCATCCCAGGATGATCTCATCTGTAACCTGCTGAATCTCAAATGTGTATCTTCAGTCTAATCTCCCTGGCTTGCACTGCTAATTGCTAACTTGACTTCTCTATTTGGATGACTCACAAGCATTTCAGATTTAGGTTGTACAAAACAAACTCTTAATCTATGACCACCCAAATTTACTCCCCCTTTGGTCTTCCATATCAATAAGTGACACCTTCATCTATGCAGGTGCTCTTGCTAGAATACTAGGAGGGGTTACTGTTTTAGTTTGCTAAATGCTGCCAATGCTATATACCAGAGATGGATTGGCTCTTACAATGGGAATTTATTAGATTAAAAGCTTATGGCTCCGAGCCTGTGAAAATGTCCAAATCAAGGCATCATCAGAGATGCTGTCTCACCAATCCTGTGCTCCTGCCGCATGGCAAGGCACAATGGCAGTTCCGTCGGTCTTTGCCTTCTCCTCCAGGCTCATGATCTCCCTGAGCTCAGCTGAGGGCTATCAAGCACATGGCAGAACATAATGCTGGTCCCCTCATCTCTCCCCTCTCCTCCAGGCCTTGATGCTAGTTCTGCTTTAGGCTGCTCCACCTGTGGCTTTTCTCTCTCTCAGGTTCCTCTCTGAGCTCCTGGGTTCATTCTGTCTGTCTCTGCAACATTTTCTCTGTATCTGTGGTTCTTTATTCCTTCATTTATAAAGGACTCCAGTAAAAGGATTAAAACCCACCCGGGGCTATGCCCTGTTGGAGCAATCTAATCAAATGGCCTTTAACTGATCTACTCTACTCAAACATAAGTTCAATTTAAGAACAAATTTTTCTGGGGTCACATGAAAGACTCAAACCAACACAGTCATCCTTGACATAGCCCTCACCTTCACCTTCACCTTCCTCTTTCAAGCCCTACCTCAATCCCAAAGAAGCCATCATTAAATGCTACAGCTTGTACCTCTAAAATATTTCCTGCATTCATCCACTTCTCTTTGATTCCACTGTTGCCACAACCAAAGCCACCAAAAGCTTTTACAACGGATGTGAAGAAAGTACTGGAGACAAACTCTTCCTACTTAAATGGTTTTCCTCCATCCTTTCTGTAATCCATTTTCCACACAGGAGCCAGGGCAATGGTTGAAAAAGCAAAATTCGATCACGTCATTTCCCAGCTTAAAACCCTTCAATGGCTACCCATTGCACTCGTATCCTTAATGCTGCCTACAAAGCCCTGCATAATTTATCTCCTGCTCACATTCCAGTCTCAGCACAGGTCTCTCCCTTGGCTCACTGTGTCCAACCATATTAGCCTTCTTCCATTCCTTGAGGGTCCCTTGTTCTTTGCTTATTCAAGACCTGCTCAGTCTATAATAATGTTTGCCTGGCTTTGCTTTTAAGTCTAAATATAAATGCTATGTCCTCGGAAAGTCCTTTCCTAACATCCCTAGTCCAAGTTATCCCCCCGATGTTATTTTATACACAATGTCTATAATTGGTCATCTGCATTTTCCCAATTTTTTGCTATTTCGAACCATGCTATGTGAACATTTTTATACATATATGTGAGAGTTTCTCTTAGACAGTGTTTTTCGAACTATGGGTCCTGATTTTCAGGTGAGTAGTAATATCATTTTTTAAAAAAGGAAAGAAAATGATTTGAAAGAATAAAATGCAAAAGTCTAGAATGAATTGCATGTAACAAGTGGAAGCTTTATGAAATTTTTATTTCAGTTTTGTGTGTGTGTGTGTATTGGCTCCCAAAATAAAATAGATTTATTACTGCATGTCAAAATAAAAAACGGTTGGAAAGCCATCATTCCAAGGTATACACTAGGAAAGGGTATTCTGAGTCATTATGTTCAATTTAAATTTTAAACACAAGTATAGAAAACCAAAAGCTCTGATGAACCCCTATATATACATATATAGTTTTTGCAGTTTGCCCTTGGTTTAGTAATGCATACCTTTGTTTACATTAGCAGTACTTTTTCTTTAAAAAGGGAAAGTTCTTAGAGTAAATAGCTTACATTTTTAAAGGGATGAGTTATTTATGTAGAAACCTGAGTTGTTTAAGCACACAGAACAATGACAGAAACCAGGAGGTCTGAACTTTTACCATGCATTCTCTTTTCATAACTTTCCACATCACCAGTTTACATTATGGCTAGAAATAAATCACCCATGTTTACTTAAACACTAAAAGTACAGAACACATTTATTTTATTGTATAAAACTCTACTGGAAAAGTCCTGGCTGCTTAGGATAGTAATCCCCAATCCATGGACTAAATACCATCTCCATGTGCTGTTTTCTATTCTCAGTTCCATTTGGTGCCCTGCTGCCCTTTAATCTACCTTTACTGCACAGCAAAGATCTGAAACCAAGCCAGTCCTACCCAAGCCAGGGCAGACAGCTGCCTCTGCATAGGATTTGAAGGGGACTGAAGGACAACCTGTCCTGAAGTATCTATCCCACTGCCTGACTGTTCACCATTTGGATGACTTGTGTAGCTTTAGGCATTATATCTCCAGTGGATCCTTGTTAAAATCCAAATACCTTATGAAGCAGAAAGTAGCATTTTTAAACCATATTCACCAGCCAGAGAATATGTTTACTAGATTGGTTTAAAAAGCAGCACCAGGACCTCGAGTGAATGGATGGAAATAAATCAGATCCTGGGCAGGCTGAGGTGTGGGACAACAGAGGGCTCGTTTAGTGAAGCGGCAATCTGAGTTCCACAGCTGGATGTGAAGAAAGTGCTGGAGACAAACTCTTCCTACTTAGCAGTTTTGCCCTGACTATAAACACTGTCCCTATTCCTGTGAGACCATCTTGGAAGCACCATGAGTCATAGCCAACATTTCAGCTCTATTCTATGCAGCTTCATTCACGTGCTTCAACCATTGCGAGGTTTTAGGCATTGCCCCATGCTCACATTCAAGCATAGCTTCTAAGTCAATATTTGGGATATAGAAACCATCCAGGTTTAGATGCCCATCTATTTTGCATGTCACCCTTTTGTTCCCATTGTAATTATGTTTAGAACTGGCCTGACCCTTCTTTCAGCCAGCTTTGATTTTTCAATCAACTCCAAATAGATATTCTGCTTGAGCAAAACCAGTCCTGCCCTGTCACCTAAGCCAACAGTGAAAAGAGGAACACTGGATTTAAAAAGCAATAAAAGAAAACAAAACCAGACAGAGAGCAGGTCTGTTTCTTGGGACACATCAACCTTACACCACATGGTCAGAGTCACTTTTTATTGAAGATGACAAACAGCAATGTTTTGTTAGATAAATCCCCACCATGACTAATGTAAGTTAAAAAAAGAAGAAGCAGTAAAGATAGCTGAAGTTCAGGCTGAGATTGTTGGGTCAAGATTCACTTGTGGGGGATAAGTTATGTAGACGGGAAACCTCTCTAAGGTATACAAGGTAGAAATAGCTCCCAAGAGGCAAGGGGCTCTGCTCTCGGAGTCAGGCAGAAGGTAGGCAGAGTTACTCGCTTGCAGAGCCCACAACTTCCAGAAGTTTTCTACTTTCTCATCACTCACTCTCTGAGTTTCATTAAACTCATTCACAATGACATATAAATGACATAGGAGTCTCTTTGTTGAAAACATAGTTTTGAGCCTTCTCCTACTGGAAATTCACAATGTACATTAGAATATTAAGGTACCTAAGAAATCCCACAAAGAAATCTGTCTAACTTTGTTTCACCCAAAGTGTCCAAACATATTTAATCATGGACCTCTTTTTTTCCCCTCAGAATAACTACTAACATTTTGGAGGACACTAGTATTGTGAGAAACATGCTTCTTTAGGTTAAATGAATGCATCTCTCATCCATTCTTTCTTTCATTAATTCTTTAAACAAATATTTATTGAGGCCTACTGTGTGTCAAGCACTGCTGAATAAAATAGGCACCTTCATGAAGCTTACATTATTTAATTAATGTTTGTCTTACAGTTTGTTGCATAATTAATAAACTTTAATAAAATGATCTCACAAAGTGAGGGTATGGCTGAGCCAGAGTAGCCCATGAAGGTTTCCTTGCAGTAGAAATGGATGAGGAGATCTGGAGCCAGGTGCTAACAGTATGAATGGGAAAGAGGTATGTGGGGAACAACATTCCAGAAAGAAGGAACAACAGGTTCAAATATCCCGAGATAGAGAAAAGTGTGGTTCTATGCAAGGAAGCAGAGTAAAAGCAAGTTTGAGGTTGAGGAGGTAGGTAGAGGCCAGACCATTTCAGGATTTATTTTGGCCCCAAGGATCCTTCTCAGTGCCACTGCAATCATACCACCTCTGTGCACTGAGCTCTTGCCATGTCTCAGGTAGAGCTTGTGTCGGTCACCTACACAGGCAGGCATTAGTGCCCTCATTCTCCAGAGGAGGAAACACAGACCAGAGAGGCATGTGACATACCCAAAAGCATACAGCAGTGTTAGGATTTAACCCCAAGTCTGTCTGACACCAAATCCATGTGCCAAACTAACAATCTCCTAAAGATGGCTGTCTGCTCGAAAGGTCTGTCCTATCACCCATTCTGCCCCATGAGCTTCCCAGTTCCTGAAGGCTTCTATGGGATTCCGGACCACAGGGAGGAGGGTGCAGCAGGGGGATGAGAAATGCAGATGTCACACTCTGTTAGAGTCTGTGGGGGCAGGACACCCAGAGGCACTCTTCAGGACTCTGAACATGATTCTGAGTAACAAAAAAGGAACAAAAGCAATGTTCCATTTCATGCTTCACACTAGCCTGTCCTCCCAAGCACAGAAGAGGAGACCAGAGTGGCCTTCAGAAGTCTTGGTTTCCCTGTAGTTTTGAACCCAAAAAGGTAGCAATGGTCTTCAGACACCCAGGAGTTTCCCACAGGCCTCCATGCCAGCACCACAGGCCCCACAGCCCCTCTGGCAAGCTCCAGGACCCCAGGGACAGGGGTTAGGATGTGGAGACTCACAGCTGCCAAAGAGTGCTTGAACTTTAGGGGTGAGGAGAAACGGAGTTCATTTTAAGACGTTTTAGAAGATCTACGAGTCTGGCGGCCTGCTTCACGTGTAAAGTAAAAGCATGTCCTCAAAAAGACCATCAGTCTGCCCTACTCCTCTCCTTCCATTCTGGACTTTCTTGAATGTAGAGTGGCAGACCAGGACCAGAACCCCATTCTCCTGACATCCTCCACACCATATACTCTGATGTATGCACTCTTCTTTTCATCTCAGCACATTGCCTCTTGGGCCTGCTGTGACCCTAATGGCCAGTTGAGTTCCAGGAGTCCTGGAGCCTCATAATGAACAGTGGTTCAGGTAGGAGATGCCCCAGTGAAATGTCATCTTTGGGGCAGAAATAGCTCCCAGGGTGCTCCCTCAGCCTAACTGAATATCACTGGTCTACACAGGGAGACACCAGGGGACCTAAGGTCATTTTAAGCCTCCATTTCCTCTTTCATAGAATGAAGGTCTAATAATACCTTCCTGCTGGGGTTATTGCAATTACTAAATGAGCTCATTTAAGTAAGCAGCTTGCACAGTGTTGGGCTACCTCAATAGATGGTAGCAATTATTTCCTCAGTGATGGCCAAGCGGAAGAAGTCAAGGACATGAAAGTGGAAAAGTAGAATGGATTAAGTGTAGAAAGTCTGTGGCAGTGTAATACCTGGCAATGGCAATCTCCCACCTCTTCCCACTCTGGTGTCTAATCAAATCTAAGGATCCCTGAAGGAACTGACAGAAGGCAGCGTCTCTCATCCATTTCTCTGGGTCAGGGAATGTGTTCAGATTGAGGCCACATGGGGTAGAAAACAGGAATTACAGTCACAGTGGTCCTGACTCATCTTTCCTTGGCTGTTTGATCTTAGGCAAATCATTTTCACTCCTTGCATCTCACTTTTCTCATTTGTAAAATGAACATAATAATGACTCCTATCCCACAGGACATTGTGCAAATTAATGAGATAATATAGAAAAGGTGCTTTAGGGTATAGTTATGTTTTATGATGGAGAAAGAGAAATGATTGCTCATAAATTTTGCCTCTGCTAGAAAACTTTCAGGGACAATGAGTTCATAGAAAGATGATTACATTATTGATCAGTTGTAGCTGTTAAAAATTTCCTTTTACTTTGAGTGGGTGTCTATTCTTAACCTGACACATATGGATTTTGCAGGACTAATCCCAGACTTCCTAAATCAGAATCTCTGGGGATGGTTACTGGACCTGTAAGGTTAAAACCTCCACAGGTGACTGAGAGACAGCCAAGGCTACTCATCACTGGCCTTGCAATCAAGAATGCCCTGGAGGGAAACGGATGTGGCTCAAGTGATTGGGCTCCCATCTACCATATAGGAGGTCCAGAGTTCGATTCCCAGGGCCTCCTCATGAAACTCAAGCTGGCCCGTACAGTGAGCTGGCCAGAGCGGAGTGCTGGTCCACACAGAATGCTGGCTGGCACAGCAAGTTGACACAACAAAAAGAGACATCACAGACCAGGGAGCTGAGGTGGCACAAGAGATTGAGTGCCTCTCTCCCACTCCAGAAGGTCCCAGGATTGGTTCCCAGTGCCATCTAAAGAGAAGACAAGCAGATACAGATGAACACACAGACAGCAGACAGTGAGTGTAGAACAAGGATGGGGGGCTGCATAAATAAATTTTAAAAATCTTTTAAAAAAATGAATAATGCCCTAGAGTTGGGGCAGAACTCTCTGGAACTAATGTTAATAAAGTCAGACTCTATGGATGATAAGGACAGAGACCCATTCAGTCTGATACAAACTCTAATCTTAATTTGGCTGGGGTGGGAAAAGATATTTTAGGAAAGTTTCCAACTGGCTTCGACCTTCTCTGAATCATGTTCCAAATGACCAAACCTCAATCTATCCCTCCAGTTGTGGCCCCCAGGTATCTCCAAATAGTTTTGAGAGGGAAGCAAGGAGAATGGTTACAGCAGGGTTGGCTGAAAGTTTGAAGGAATTGAACACTTTCCAGCTCAGGGCTTCCAAACTGTACTTTGAACAAGGTGAAGGGTGAATGAGGAGACTTCCCTGTACATGCCTTAATGGATGCCTGTAGCACTTGGACTAAAAGGACACATTATCTATCTATTTATTTATTTACTTATTTACTTATTTATTTATTTAAAAGGACACATTTTAAATCAATAAGAAATTTTGGCTATTAGTTTGTGATTATATAAGAGCATCGGTGCATAAAGCGATTCACCATATAATGTGTTTTGCTCATTATAAGTTCTTTAACCTGTACAAATGTGAGCAATGCACTTATAAGCAAATATACCAACTTCTAATATAGCATAATTTTGCCATGATCTTCATCTTGGCACACATTTATATACTTTCTTGCATTGCCATTTCATCTAAAATCATGTTATTCCCCCAAGGAGACTGGGAGCTACTTGAGGAAAGGAATTTTGTTCTATGTAAATTTTGTATTTCCTTTAACACCTACTACAGAATTTTAGGTATTTGGTAGATGCCAGACAAATATTTGGTGAAATACTGAATAATGTGGGACATTGTACCTTATACTGCTAAACCCAGGTCCAAGATAGGGCTGGCAGGCTTGGAAAGTACCAGACCAGGACCTTTGGTAGGTCTATGATAAAATATCCCTGGGAAGTCCCAAAAGTTCCTCTGGCTGCTTTCTATTGCTACTGTCAGTTGAATGACGGGGCAGCAACCCATCTCTTCAGAAGGAAGAGGAATTCAATTTCTCTTCTTCTTCGTCCCAGTAACTATTGCAGTTTTTTGCCTATCAAACTGGCAGTGGGAAGTTGGTAGAAGGCAGAGCCCTCCTTCCTCTACAGAAGCTACAAATACCAGATACTGTCATTGCCAGCCCCCTAGGCTTAGGCACTCAGATGTGATGACCAGAGATTGTGAGTCTGTTGCTAATCATGCTAAGATGCTGGAAGAGAGCAGAACTTTTTCTGGCTGCAGTAGCAATATCCAGTTTCCAGGACCTGCTGTGGTTGTGGTGCCAACATGATGTGTGGTGTTCAGTGCCCAATGTCTAGGCCCAGTGCCAGCAGTGTTGGTAAAGCAAATGTGGGGTTTCTCGCTCAGCCTCAGTGGCAATGACAGTGGAGTCCTCAATGAACTGGATCTGCTGCAAGGCCTTGACTTGTGGTCTGGCTGCAGCACTTTCCTGTGTTCCTACCCATTAATAAGTCTGAGGCTCTGGTCTTCCTGCAAATCTGTGAGCTGCCCACCACCTTGCACTAAACTCTTGTGGTAGTTTCTGTTACTTGACTCATAAAAAAATATACACAGAGGAAGCAGCTGTGGCTCAATTGGTTGGGCTCCAGTTTACCATATGGAAGGCCCCAGGTTCAATTCCCCGGGGCCTCTTGGTGAAGGCAAGTGGCCCGCAGGGTACGGTGAGCTGCCGGCCGGCGTGGCAAGATGACACAACAAAGAGAGACAAGCAGACACAGAAAAATGCAAAGCAAAATGGACACAGCGAGCACAAGCAGCAAAGCGGGGGGTGGGATAAATAAATAAAAATAAATCTTTAAAATAAATATATATATATATATATATATATATATATATACAGAAAGCTTTCTGACTGAGTCATTTCATTTCCAGGGCTATAACCTAAGTAAATAATTAGAAATGGGCATATTTATGTAAAAAAAACATTCTTCTGAGCATTGTTTAGAGTAGCAAAAAATTGGAAACCTAAACGATCTATTGTAGGGAATTGGTTAGAGGGATTATAGCACACCCATAGTATAGACTATTATATTGTAATTAGAATTATGCTCTTAATATTAAACGATGTGAAAATGTTCATATTACAATACTAAATTTAAAAAGAAAAATGTTCAATAAGAATCCAGTTTTTCATAAATAACCAAAATGTTCACAGTTTCTTTCTCTTACATATGGAATGATTGGTGAATTTTATTTTCCATTTTACTTCTACTTTTTGTGTGTGTTGTTTTTTTTTTTAGGCAGTACCAGAGATTGAACCCGTGACCTTGTACATGGGAAGCAGGCACTCAACCACTGAGCTACACCTGCTCCCCATTTTTGTGCATTTTCTAATCTATAACGAACATGTTTTGTTTTTTTTTAACCAACATGAAAAAAAAAAAAAAAGGCAAACAAAGGATATATCAGAAAAATATCTATCTGGAATTGTCAAGTGATTTTATTGATTATTTTGTTCGTGTGTTTGGTTTTTGCAGTTTGGTGATGAATCTTCAACTGGCAAAGGGAAGGGGAAGATTTAACAAGCTTCTGAAGAGATCTAACAGCCCATTTTCTGTGTTTTTCTCACAAATACCCAAAGAACTGTCTCAATAAAACAATGTTTTTAACTTAGGCAATTTGGTAAAAAAGAGTAGTCTAGGATACATTTGTCCAGCCAAGGCAGGATGTCTGAACTGGGGAAGATCAGAAGATAGGTGTATGGATTATGGTGTATGGTGGGGAGAACCACGTACATAAGACCATAAAAGCAACACAAACTCTAAAGTACTCGGAAACACAGTAGATCATCATTCTCCACTGAGCACACGCTGATTGTCTTCACCTTATGCTGATGCTGCTTGTAGCAGTTTGGCAGTTTGATATAGTTATGAATTCCAAAAATCTGTATTGAATCATGCTTGTAAACTGGTCTGTTCATCTGGGCATGATTAGGTTATGATTAGGGTGTTGACTGGGCCATGTCAGTAGGGTGTTGAGCCCCACCCTTTGGTGGGTGGGGGGATCAAATATAAAAGGCAAGGCAAAGGACAGAGGGAACAGGTTTTTTGTTGGAGTTCTGGTAAAGAAGGAGAGAAGGCCCCGGGATAGAGACAAGCCATTTGCCTGAGAGTTCACATCTGGCCTTGCAGAGAGAAGCAAAGCCTAGAGAGTCTCATAGTCTACAGCTGACCTTGTGGAGGAACCAGAGGAGCTAAGCCTGGAGAGAAACACAGCCCCGGGAAGAGTGGAACCCAAGAAGCCTGAACCCTGGCAAACGTCAGCAGCTGTCTTGCTCCCACACATGGCAATGGACTTTGGTGAGGGAAGAAACTTATACTTTATGACCTGGTAACTGTGGACTTTTACCCCAAATAAATACCCTTTATAAAGACCAACCCATTTCTGTAGATTGCATGAGCACCCCTTTGGCTGACTAATACACTGCTCTTGCTGACATTCCTTAAAATGGCAGAGTGCTTTGCAGTTTATGAAGTTCTTATACTTCCCCATATATTATTAGGTTCATTTTACTGGAAAGAGAATTAAGCCCTACAGAAATTAAACTGTGCTGAATGTCTCATGTTTATTAAGTGGCAAAAATGGGCCCAGAAACCAGATCTTCTACATGTTTTACTATTCCTGGAGATGCTAGAGCGAAGCAGTCAAAAGCTTGGGCTTTGGAGCCAGATAAACCTGGGTAAGTACCCAATTCTTGCGCTTGCTAGCAGTGTGAACTTGAGAAATTGCCTAGCCCCTTTCGGCCTCAGTTTCTTCACCTCTGAGGCGGGGATAAAAACACCCACCTTGGTAAATCACGGTGAGAATAAAAACTAATGTTATTACCCCTCCCATTCACTTGACAGGCCTTATTTTTTTTTTAGTCTCCAGGGCCTACATCCCCTGCCCAATGTGACATTGGTACAGCTTTGTCAGTACCTCCTACTAAGAGAGTCTTTTACAGTCATGGATCACAATCAGCTGCCCTCATAGACCCTTTCTTGTAGCCAAGTTCATTCAGCAGAGAAAGGTCATTAAAAGAGAAATCTGTGAATGCTAAAGTACAGATGCTGGTTAAAAATTAAAAAATCAGTCTGTAAAAGTCTCATTGAAAATACACCTAAATGGCTTACAGTTGCCATTTACATAACCACCCACCCTATTAGAGTAGTCTCTGTCTTCAATCCACATTTATTCTGGAGCAATAATTCCCAGCATAGACTCTCTGGAGATGAGACTCAGAAAAATATATTTTAAAAATACTTTCCAAGTGATTTTGATGATCAGCTAGTTTTTCTAAATAAAATGACATTTAATTACCTTCAAAAATATCACCTGAAAGCAAGCAATAAACAGCAAACCAATATCCTGCAGAAGTAAATTGTATGCATTATTTTCCTATGCTGCTGTAAAAAAATATCACTAATTTAGGGACTTAAAACAACACAAATTTATTACCTTACAGCTCTGGGGGTCAGAAGTCCTAAGATCAAGGTGTTGGTAGGGCTGCATTCCTTCTAGGGGTTCTAGAGGAAAATCTGTTTCCTTGCCTTTGCCAGCTTCTAGAGGCTGCAGGCATTCCTCAGCTCATGGCTCCTTCCTTGTCTCACGCCACCCACTGCTTTCATTGTCACATCTCCTTTTCTGATCCTGATCCACTATCAGGATAATCTCCCTGTCTTAAGGTCCTTAACTGAATCACATCTTCACAGTCCCTTTTGTTTAAGGTAACATATACACAGTTTCCTGAATTAGGCCCTGGACATCTTTAGGGAACCATAATTCCATCTACCACAATGTAAGAAGGTCATATTTTCATTTTGTTGTTGTTGCTGTAAGATGTTAGTGATCCATACCCTCCCTATTAACAATTCTGAACTTTTTAGGCCATCCTCTCCACATTTGACTTTCAATTAAGAAAAAGCATTTTATGAGTGACAATTTTGGAACACTAGTATTTGGAAAAGAAGTGGCTTAGTTTCCTAGCTGCTATGACAAATACCACACATCAGGTTGGCTTAACAACAGGAATTTATTGGCTCACGTTTTCAGAGGCCAGAAGGCTTGCGCCCTGCTGGAGTTGGTAGCATTCTGATTGGCTGGCAGTCCTTGGGGTTCCTCGGCTTTACTGTCCTTTGGCCAGGTCCTCTCCTTTCTCTTTCAGTCCTGCTGACTTCAAGCTTCTCCTCTTCCATAAGATTTCTCTTCACAAAACCACCAGTAGTAGGGTTAAGACCCAAACACATTTACTTGGGCCACACCTTAACTAAAAATAACATCTTTTTTTTTTTTTTAAGATTTATTTTATTTATTTATTTATCCCCACCCCACCCCTTGCCGCTTGTGCTTGCTGTGTCCATTTGCTGTGCATTTTTCTGTGTCTGCATGTCTCACTTTGTTGCATCATCTTGCCGCGCTAGCTTTCCGCGCTGTGCAGGCTGTCAGCAATCCGCATCGTGCGGGCCAGCTTGCCTTCACCAGGAGACCCCGGGAATGGAAACCGGGGCCTCTCATATGGTAGACAGGAGCCCAATCACTTGAGCCACATCCGCTTCCCAAAAATAACATCTTTAAAAGTTCTTGTTAACAATGGGTTCACATGGACAGGAATGGATTACGATTAAGAACATGTATTTTGCTTGGGTATAGAATTTAGCCTACCACAGGAAGAGAACATAATCTCTTTTTTTTTTTTTTTTTTTTTAAAGATTTTATTTTAATTATTCATTTATCCCCCCCTTGCTGCTTGTGCTCGCTGGGTCAGCTAACCACGCCGTGCGGGCGGGCTTGCCTTCACCAGGAGGCCCCGGGAACCGAACTGGGGGCCTCCCATATGGTAAACGGGAGCCCTACTGATTGAGCCACAGCCGCTTCCCCATAATCTCTTTTGAACCATTTTTGTTTTAAAATGTATAGATCTTGGGTTTGGAACCCTATAGGTTTCTCTACTTCAAATGATGTTGTTAAATTTTCACATATGTATCAAAATTAAATGTTTTTATTTACCTTAATTTTAAAAAATGATATGTGGAGTGGGTATAGCTCGGTGGTTGAGTGCCAGTTTCCCATATACTAAGTCCTAGGTTCAATCCCTGGTACGTCCTACAAAACATTAAAAAAAAATAAATGCCATACAATGCTTATGCACATCTTAGCAGGATCTCATTGACTGCCACAGTAAATATTGCCTCAAATAGGGGGGCTCCTGAGGGTTCTGGAGACATCCAGACACTATAGGCAGGGCAGACAGCTCAGGAGTTTGGTGCCTTGCCAATAGGCCCTATTTTGGAATTTATGCTCCCCAGTGTGACGCGTTGGACTCAGTTGGGGTTTCCCTACACATGGCTCTTCTGCCCCTTCTATTTGAACCTATAGTTAGTACTAGAGTTGATAGGTGTATGTCCAGGAGACTTAAATCTTTGGGCTGTTCATGTACCAGCTGGACCCTAAATATCAACAGATTTGCAACACATATTCTCCAGTTCATTGAACTCACCCAGGGCAACTAACAAGGAGGTGATGATGAACAACAAACATCCCAAGGAACAGAGAGAGTCTGCAACTGCAAGCAAGATAAGTCCCATCCATCTGCCTCATGGGATCTAAACCCCCTATCAGTTAGAGGTGGAGTGGACATCATCATCTCAGAATCCTCAGGGCTGGGGAATGAACAATAGACTAGAGTAGATTTACTGTGATTCTAGCAATGGAAGAAATTTTATCATTGATGTGGAGACAGTGGCCACTGGAGGTTCTAAGGGGAGGGAAAGGGAAAAATAGGTGTAATTTGGGGGCATTTTTGGGACTTGGGAATTGTCCTGAATGACATTGCAATGACAGACATAGGCCATTATATATCTCATCATAACTTACAAAAATGTGTGGGAGAGAGTGTAAACTACAATGTAAATTATAATTCTCACTTTGTGGCAATGCTCCAAAATGTGTTCATCAATTGTAACAAATGTACCATACTAGTGAAGGATGTTGTTAATGTGAGAAAATGTGGGAGGGGTAGGGAGCAGGGCATATGGGAATACCCTATATTTTTTATGTAACATTTATGTAATCTAAGTAACTTTTTTAAAAAATTAAAAAGTATGTTTAAAAAAAAAGGAAAAGTAAAAAGAAAGAAGGGAGGGAGGAAGAAAAAATTTGCCATACATATTGTTATGACTGAATAATATTCCATTGTATGGATATATCACATTTTACTTATCCATGCAGCAAGTGATAAACATTTGGGTTATTTCCACTTTTTTTCATAAATAATGCCGTTTATAACATTGTGTTTAAGTTTTTATGTACATATATGTTTTCAGTTGTCTTGTGTATATACCTAGGAGTGGAATTATGGGATCATGTGGTAACTCTACAGTTAGTTTTTTAGGACCTGCCAATCTGTTTTCCAAAGTAGCTGCACCATTGTTACATTTCCACTAGCCATGTATAAGGGTTCCAGTTAACCGTCTCCCTGCCAACACTTGTTTTTGTCTATCTTTTAAATTATAGCCATCTGTATTAGTCTGCCAAAGGGGTGCCAATGCAAAGTACAAGAAATACATTGGCTTTTATAAATGGTATTTATCTGAGGTAAAAACTTGGAGTTACAAGGCCTAAAGAGTCCAACTCAAGGTTGCTTTTTCACCAAAGTCATTTGCCACGTTTTGAAGCAAGATGGTCACTGATCTCTGCAAGGGTTCAGCCTTCCCCTCTGGGCTTCCTCTCTCAGCTGCAGGCCGGCATAGTACTTGTCTCTCAGGGTTTCCTCTCTCTCCTGGCATAGGGCTCATTTCTTTCCAGACTTTCTATATCAGTCTCAGCTCTCTTCCCAAGTTCAGCTGTAAGCTATCAGGCAAATGGCTCATCTCTCCCCAGGGCCCCAGGATCAAAAATGACCAAGCTCTCTCTCTTCCCATGTATTTTCTTGAATGTCCATTTATATTGGCCCACCAAGGGAGTGGGGACTCAACCTGAGTCACACCTTACTGACGTAGTCAAATCAAAACCCTAGTCTTAACGGGCAATTTAGTTAAGAGCCACCCACCTGAATCCCATATAATCAAAGAGCATCATATACAGAAGAATAGATTAGTTTACAAACATAATCCTTTTCTTGTTGGGATTCATAAAAATAATCTCAAACTCTCACACCATCCTAGTTGGCATGAAAAAGCATCTCATTGTGGTTTCGTTTGTATTTCCCTAATGGCTATGATTTTGAATATCTTTTCATGTGCTTAATGACTATTTGTATATCTTATTTGGAGAAATGTCTATTGATAGGCCCATTTTTATTTATTCATCCTTTTTATTATTGAGCTGTAAGTGTCCTTTACATATTCTGTATAAAAGTACCTTATCAGATATATAATTTGTGAAAATTTTCTCCCATTCTATGGGTGTCTTTTTAGTATTTGGTAGTGTTTTGGGGGGGAAAAAAAAGAGTTTTAAATTTTGATGAAGTATAGTTTATTTATTTTTCTTTTTATTGTTTGTGTTTTGTCTAAGAAACCATGACCTAATCCAAGGTCAAAAAGATTTATACGTATGTTTTCTACTAAAAGATTTATAGTTTTAGCTTTTACACTTAGGGCTTTGATCTATTTTGAATTAATTTTTGTTCTGGGTATGGGGTAGAGATCCCACTTCATTCTTTCACATGTGAATATACACTTGATCTAGCACTGTTTGTTGAAAAGACCATTCTTTCCCCATTGAATTGTCTGTGCACCCTTATGAAAAATCAGTTGACCATATATGTGAAGGTTTATTTCTGGACTCTCAATTCTATTCTATTAATCTGTCTATCTATCCTTATGCCAGAACTCCACTCTCTTGATTACTGTAGCTTTGTAGTAGGTTTTAAAATCAAGAAGTGTGAACCCTCCAACTTTGTTCTTCTTTTTCAAGATTGTTTTGATTATTCTGGGATATTTGCTTTGCTGTAAGAACTTTAGGTTCAGCTTGCCAATTTATGCAACAAAAAAGGCAAGTAGAATTTTGATAGGGATTGCATTGAAGCTGTATATGAATTTGAGGCATATTGCCATCTTAATTTAATTCTTCTAATCCATAAACATGGGATATCTTTCCATTTATTTAGATATTCTTTAATTTCTTTCCATAATGTTTTGTAATTTTCAAAATATGTTTTACACTTCTTTGTTAAATTTATTTCTATGTATTTTATTTGTTTTGATTCTATTGTACATGAAATCATTTCTTAATTTCATTTTTGGATTGTTCATTACTGGTGTATAGAAATATAAATGACTTTTTAATATTGTTCTTATATTGTGGAAACTTGCTGGACTTGTTTATTATTTCTAATAGTTTTTAATGGATTCCTTAAGGTTTTATATATATATATATATATATATATATATATAGGATCATGTCATCTGTGAATAGGGATAATTTTACTTCCATTCCAGAATATATTTCTTTATTTCTTTCTCTTGCCTAATTACCCTGATTAGAAACTCAAGTGCAATGTTGAATAGAAGCAGCAAAAGTGTATATCTTCATCTTTTCCCAGTCTTTCAGGAGTAACATTTAGTCTTCTACCGTTAAATATGATGTCAAACTTTTGTAGTTAAATATGATGCTATCTATGGGGTTTTTTGTAGATGTCCTTTATCAGGTTGAGGAAATTCCCTTCTATTTCTAGTTTGTTGAGTGTTTTTATCATGAAAAGGTGTTGGGTTTTGTCAAATGCCTTTTTGTGTGTGTCTATTGCAATGATTATATGGTTTTGGTCTTTTCATCTATTAACATGGTATAATACATTGATTGATTTTCAGATGTTGAAACAACCTTGAATTCATATGACAAATCTCAAATGATTACAGTATATAAACCTTTTTATATGCTTCTGGATTCAGTTAGCTAGTATTTTGTTGAGGACTTTTTCATCTATATTCAAAGAGGATATTGGTCTATAGTTTTCTTTCCTTGTGATATCTTGGTCTGGCTTTGATATCAGGGTTATACTAGCTTCATAAAATGAGTTGGGAAGTGTTCCATACTGTTCTACTTTGGTAGAGAGTTTGTGAAGGATTGGTATTAATTATTCCTTAAATATTAGTTAGAATTCACCAGTGAAGATTTTGGTCCTGGTCTTTTCTGTGTGAAAGTGTTTGATTACTTATTCAATCTCTTCACAAGTTGTAGATCTATTCCAATTTTCTATTCTTGAGTCAGCTTCAGCAGTTTGTTTTTCTAGGAAATAGTCAATTTCATGTAAGTTATCTAATTTGTTGGCATACATTTTTTTAATAGTATTCCCTTATAATTCTTTTTATTTCTGCAATCTTGGTAGTGATTTCCCCTTTTTCATTCCTGATTTTAGTAATTTGAGTTTCTGTCTTTTTTCTGGATCAGTCTAGCTGAAGTTTCTTAATTTTGTTGGATTTTTCAAAGGACCAGCTTTTGCTTTTGTTGATTCTATCTGTTGTTCTTCTATTCTCTATTTCATTTATTTCCACTCTGATCTAATATTTATTATGTCCTTCCTTCTGCCCACTTTGAGCTTAGTATGCTCTTCTTTTTCTAGCTTCTTAAAACAGAAGAATAAGTTACTGATTTGAAATTTTTCTTCTGTTTTAATATGGGCATCTAAGCACTGTGTAAGCTGCATCCCATATATTTTGATATGTTATGGTTTTGTTTCCACAAATCATGTCAAAGTATTTCCTATTTCCCTCTGTTATTTCTTCTTTGAACCATTGGCTATGTAGGAGTGTGCTCTTTAATTTACACATATTTTATAGTTTCCCAAAATTTTATTGATTTCTAATTCCATTCCATTGTGATCAGAGAACATACTTTGTATGATTTCAATCCTTTTATTTATTGAGACTTGTTTTGTGTTCTAACATATGGTCTATCTTGGAGAGTATTCCATGGGTACTTGAGAAGAATGTGTATTCTGCTGTTGTTGGGTTGAATGTACCAGAAATATCTGTTAGGTCCAGATGGTTTATGGTGTCCTTCAAGTCTTCTATGTCTAAGTTATAGTGCTGTGTAAGTCTTCGATTTCCTTGATGATCATCTATTTGCTCTATGCATTATTAGAAGTGGGATATTGAAGTCTCTAACTATTGTTGAATTTTCTGTTTCTCCCTTAAATTTTGTCAGTTTTTGCTTCATATGTTTTGGGGTTCTGTATATTTGTATATAATCTTTATATCTTCTTGACAGATTGGCACTTTTATCATTATAAAATGTCCTTCTTCGTTTCCAGTAACAAGTTTTGTCTTAAAGTCTATTTTTATCTGACATTTGTATAGCCACTCCAGCTCCCTCTTGCCCAACTGCATGATATATCTTTTCCTAGCCTTTTACCTTCAACTTAGTCTCTTGAGTTCTACACATGTCTTTTGTAGATAGAATATAGTTATACCCATTTTGCTGCATCACTTGCAGGTGTTTTTAATCCATTCTGCCAATCTCTGCCTTTTCATTGCAGTGTTTAACCGATATATATTTTATGCAATTACTGATAAAAAGATTTATGCCTGCCATTTTGCTATTCATTTTCTATATAGTTTTTGTCATTTTTGTTCCTCATTTCCTCCATTACTGCCATCTTTTGTGTTAAATAGATACTTTCCAGTGTACTATTTTAATAACCCTTGTTATTTCTTTCACTATAAATATTTTTGATTTATTTTCTTAATGGTTGCCCAAGGATTACAATTAATGTCTTAATATATTGTAATCTAGTTTGGATTAATACCAATTTACTTTCTATTGTATACAAAACTTCATTCCTGTATAGCTCCATTCCTTCTCCATTCCTTTGTGCTGTTATAGTCATAAAACTACATTTTTATTTCTTATATGCTTATCAACACAGATTTATGAGTATTGATTTATACAGTTGTCTTTTAAATCAGAGAGAAGAAAATAAGTGTTACAAACAAAAATATAATACACTTATACTGTCTTTTATATTTACTTATGGAGTTTCTTGATGTGGCTTCAAGTTACCCTTAGTGTCCTTTCATTTCAGCCTAAATGTCTCTTTTTAGTATCTCTCACGAGGTTCACTGGCAACAAATTCTCTGTTTTTATTAGAAATGTCTTCACTTCTTCTTCAAATATTCTTTGTCCCTTTCTCTCTTCTCCTTCTGGATTTCCATTATGTTCATGTTGGTACACTTGATCATATATATACATATATATATACAGGTCTCTGAGGCTCTGTCCATTTTTCTTCATTCTTTTTTCTTTCTATTCCTCAGTCTGAATAATATCAATTAACCTATCTTCATGCTAGCTGGTTCTTTCTTCTGTCTGCTCAAATCTGTTGTTGAAGTCTGCTAATGAATTTTTCATTTCAATTATCATGTTTTTCAATGCTACAATATTTATTTGGATCTTTTCTATAATTACTAACTTTTTATTGATATTCTTTATTTGGTGACTCATTATTCTCATATTTCCTTCTTCAGACATGATTTCCATGGTTCTTTGAACATATTTTAAATAACTGATTTAAATTCTTTGTTTAGAAAGTCCAGCATCTGTCCTTCCAGGACAGTTTCTATTGATTGCTTATTTTCCTGTGTTGGTCATAACTTTATTTTTCCTTTGTATGTCTCATAATATTTTGTTCAAAATTGAACACTTTAGATAATATAATATGGCAACTCTAGAAATATTCTCCCCAGTTCCCAGGGATTTTTTGTTTTGCTATATGTTGTTGTTATTTATTTGTTTAGTGACTTTTCTGAACAATTCTGTGAAGTCTGTATTCTTTCTCATGTGTGGCCACTGAAGTCTCTGCTCAGTTAGTTTAGTAGTCATCTAATCATTGGGTGGAAATATCCTTAAATGACTGGGAGTAATAAATCTCCCAGTCTTTACCAAGGGACTCTGTATGCATGTTGAGCACACTCAGCCAGGCGGTATACTTCTCTGACTTAACCTTTACTGCCTGCTTGTTCAGAGCTTCAGATTTAGGCAGTGATGGCAGCTTAGGGCCTTCTCAGGTCTTTCATGAGCAGCACACAGCCCTGGGCATGTGCACAGCCTACACATGTGGAATATGTCAGCACTTTGCAAAGCTCCCTGTGGACATCTGTACCCGTTTGGCAATTTGATGTAATTATGAATTCCAAAAATATAATTGGATCATACTTGTAAACTGATCTGTTAATCTGGGCATGATTAAGTTATGATTAGGGCATTGACTGGGCCACGTCAGTAGGGCGTTGAGCCCCACCCCTTGGTTAGTGGGGAATCAAATATAAAAGGCATGGTAAGACCAGAGTTGAAGCAGTTTTTGAGAAGCAGTTTTGATGTTAGAGAAAAGGCCCCAGAAGAAGAGAAGTGAGTCATTCACCTGAAAGTCTACAGCTGACCTTGTGGAGGAACCAGAAGAGCTAAGCCCAGAGAGAAACGCAGCCCTGGGAAGAGAGGAACACAAGAAGCCTGAACCCTGGCAAACATCAGCAGCTGTCTTGCTCCAATGCGGCAATGAACTTTGGTGAGAAGAAACTTAACACTTTATGGCCTGGTATCTGTGGACTTCTACCCCAAAAAATACCCTTTATAAAGACCAACCCATTTTTGGTATTTCACATTAGCACCCCTTTGGCTGACTAATACAACATCCCATTCCCCAGATTTTTCTTTTAAGCTTGGTGTTTAACCTATTGTTTGCCCCACTGCTATATACTGCTTCAGCTAACTATAACATTAAACAATTACCACTGATTATTTTGGGTGATTATTAGTGCTAAGGATATTCACAATGAGTGAGCTCCAAGCCAGGTCAAATAAAGACAGTCTTGAAAATTCGGACTTCCAGGGAAATTACAAGCAGGTCAAATAATGCCAGTTATCTGGAAATGGGCCTTTGAAGGGGCTCCAACACTTTTCTATTCTCTCCAGTGGCTTCTGAGCTGCTGTTCTTCACCATGATTGCAGGTTGTTGGTTTTCAAGGCTACAAGGCTCCATGAGCTAGGAAGGGAAGTATGGAAATAGCACAAGTTAAAATGCCACAATTTAAATCACATCCAGGTATGGATGAGGCTTCTTGTATATAGTTCATCAAGCATAGCTCCTGGAGTGCTATTTTGCTTGATCTGAAGACCTACAAACCAAAAAGTCAGATTGTCTGCCCTTTCACATGCTCAAAATACAATGTTAGGGGATAACTGCTATGGACACTTTATTCAAAAAAGGAAGAAATGGAAAGCACATAGCAGTCACTGGCCATAGCAATTCTAAAATCCAACTGGGCAGTAGTGGGTATAGCTCAATGGTTGAATGCCTACTTCCCATTTACCAGTCCTGGTTCAATCCCCAGTACTTCCTTAAAAAAAAAAAAAAAATCTGGCTGGGCATATGTTGCCAATTCTTTGATTAAGGAGGGCTCAGTCATTTTACTGAGGAGTGGTTCTCCACGGATCTTGGCTCCATCATCTATGCTTTTGCTTTCATCCTCTGAATCATCCTTCCTTTTTTCAAATGTAGCTTTTGTTTCCAAATGGATCGCTTTCTCAGCCCAAAGAAGTTCAGGGACCCAGGGGTCTCTTAATTTTGTACTGTCTGTCTCTGTCCCTTTCAGTACAAGCAGCTAAAATTCTATGAAAGACTTTATGAGTTTCTTTTGAATCGATTTACACTCTACTCTATCTTATTGAGAAAAGTTCTTCCCTTCCTTGGGCCTCCTATAAAACTGCTATGGGAAACGTCCTTAAAATTCTTGGAAGCAGAGGAGTGAACTCAGTGGCTGAGCACGTGCTTCACATGTACAAGGTCCTGGGTTCAATCCCTGGTACCTCCTAAATAAAAGAAGAAAAAAATTCTTGGAAGCCTTATTGTTTAATAGAGAGAATCTATAAGGCATGTCATTGAACTCATTAGAGGAACTTTGGACTGTTTGAAAGAGTCTATGAGGCACCACCTTAAACCTTTCTTAGGCCTTAACAAAGAGTTTGCAATCACACCCTATGCTTCTTCTTTAGACTAAATTGTCCTAACAGCATTCTCAATTTGATTATGTCTAAAAAACCATTTCTTATTTTAGCATTACTTGCTGGGCTCAAAAGTAAAACTGTTCTTTTATGTTTGATGGTACTTTCTTTAGCATATCTCTCTCCTCTTTCAGTAGTTAGAAGGTGGCTATGGCACATATTAAACACTTTGTCTGGAAATGTTCTAAGCTTACATCATTCAGTTAATTAGGTACATTTCCTTTGTTCCACATTACCTCAGGCAATAGTGTTACTAAACTTTCTGCTGTTACATGACAAGGGTCTACTTTTCTCCACCTCCCAAAAACATTTTCCTCACTTTATTTTAAGCCCTTATCATGAGACACCTTGAGGCTCCTCAGACTTCTAACAGTCTCTTCAAGGCCCTTTAGCTTTCCTCAAAGTCCTTCCACCTTCTGCCTGCCACTTGGTAGGTCTCAAAGCCACTTCCACATGTCTTGAGTTTTGTTAAAACACCACCCCACATCCAGGTACAAAAATATGTTCCAGCTATCTAATCACATGTAACAAATTATTCTAAAAATATAGTGGCATAAAACAGTCATTTATTATGTTCATGGAGTCTGAGCCAGAAATTTGAAGGCCCAGTGGGGATGTTTTGTCTCTGCTCCGTGCTGTCTAGGGCCTCAGCTGGAAGACCCAAAGGCTAAGAGTAACTTGATACATGGGTGCTGGAATCAGCTGAAGGCTTATTTACTCACATGCCTGGTGGTTGATGTTGTATGTCAGCTTGAACCTTGGCTGGGGTTGTCAATCTGAACACCTACATATGACCTCTCCATGTTGCCTGGGCTTCCTCATAAGGGAGTGGCATGATTCTAAGGGCAAACCTCCTGAAATAGAGAGAGTAGACACTTGCTTTTATGGCCTAACCTCAGAAATAATGCAGTCACTTCAACCACATTTTATTTATCAAGGCAGTACCAAAGACTTACCCATGATCAAGGGGAGAAGATAAAGATTCCACCCCTTGAGGGAAGAATGGCAAGGTTTGGAAGAGCAGAGGGCCCTTTTTTTGAGAAATATAATCTGACATACCCATCAAGTATAAAGCCCTCCTGGGGGCTTTCAAATTTTTTGACAATTGGGTCCTATGCTACATTTCCACTTTTGCTTCCTGATATCTGATTGTCTCCTTGCACTTTGCTTCCAAAAATCCAATTAAGGGAGTTGTATTAGTCAGCCAAAGGGATGCTAACGTGAAATACCAAAAATGGGTTGGTCTTTACAAAGGGTATTTATTTGGGGTCCACAGATACCAGGCCATAAAGCGTTAAGTTTCTTCTCTCACCACAGTCCATTGCCGCGTGTTAGAGCAAAACAACTGCTGACGTTTGCCAGGGTTCAGGCTTCTTGTTCCTCTCTTCCCGGCGCTGCGTTTCTCTCAGGGCTTAGCTCCTGTTTACTCCACAAGGTCAGCTGTAGACGATCAGGCGAACGGCTTGTTTCTCTTCTCCTGGGCCTTCTTTCCAACATCAAAACTGCTTCTCAGAAGACTGCTTCAACTCTGTTCTTTGTCTTGCCTTTTATATTCGATTCCCCACCCACCAAGGGGTGGGGCTCAACGCCCTAATCATAACCTAATCATGCCCAGATTAACAGATCAGTTTACAAGCATGATCCAAATATATTTTTGGAATTCATAATTACATCAAATTGGCCAATGGTTACAGGAGTCATTGTCATATCAAGGACCCGAACATAGACTTTCCCCACAGGAAAATCTCCTTCTAATGAAAATATAATCCATCCTTCAAGGATCACTCCTATTAAGGTGTCTGTGGATTAGTAGACAGAAATCCCACCTTAAACTAGCTTAACAAAAGAGAGAATTGATTGCCTCAAGTAAAGGAACATTCCAGAGGAGGAAACAGCTTTGGGCATCCTCCCCAGAAACTGCAAACTCATGTTATCCTCACTGCTAGCAATTCTAGAGGAACATAGCGTCTCTTCCCTATGACTCTGAAGCAATTTCTGGGATTTACTCTAATTGGTCTACTTGGTCATGCTCCCCTTGCACCAGATTCTGGGGTCAGGGGAAGGAATTACACTTAGAGGAAGAGGTGACTCCCTTTAAAGGAATATGGATTACTGTTACCATAGTAAAGGGGAAATAGATGTTCATTTCCAGAATCAGAGGTTTTTCCTTGCCACAGTGGTGGGATGAGAAAAGTAGAAAGGATCATAATGATTATCTGGTTCAATGCCTTCATTTTACTAATAAGGAAAATTGACGTTCAAAAGAGAAATGACTTGCCCAAGTCATACCATGGCCTAGTTTCTGACTCCCCAGGCCAGCGGCTCCTTGTATAGCCTGATGTCTTAATAGACACCAAGATTATACTTAAACTTCGGTTACATGTTATAAAAAAATAGCAAATATTCAAATTCTATCCACTCACTTGCAAAAATGTGGACAGGTGACCTAACCTTTCTGAACCTCCAGTTCTTATCTATAAAATATAATAGCACCTACCTTGAAGGTATAAAGTCAGGATTAAATTAGATATTGTAGAAATAGTTTCTGGCAAAGAGGAAGTATTCAATAAGTGGTAGCTATTATTTGCATCTCTTCCCATGCTTAATAAGGTTTGACACATGCTAAATTGTTTCTTTGTTCCTTTGTTTCTGGCTGCAAGATATTCAGCACAAAACAATCTCCCACTCAACTTTACTGAGGCAGCTGACAACATCCAGTACCAAATCTACCTCTAAACTGGAATTTGGTTGTTGACTCAACCCCAGGCTTGGCTTTCTTGGCACCACCATGGGTCCTAGGCTCCATCTGTAAGTGTCTCTGCCAGCATCTCCTGGAGTGAATCCTGCAGATCACTGGATCTCCAGATCTGGGGCCACTGCCTGCCAGTATTAGGGTTGCTGAGCCACAGGGTGGCAGGCACGATCTCAGGGGACAGATGGAGGTAATCGCGGAGATACTGGATACCCTAGTTGGTAAAGTACCAATAGAAATGACTCCAAGCAAACTGTCCCTTCACGTAACCTTGCGACTTGAAAGACTGCATGAACTTCATGACATATAGGCTGGGCAAACGCTTATCTGCCAGCTCGGGGTACCTTGGCCTGTAGACATCCTTCTTGGCTGCCATTGCTCCTCCTTAAAAAGGCATCATAAATGGCAATCTGGTTCTTCTTGGGCATCAATGTCATGGCGGTAGCTGCCTCCTGAACCCACGCTAGAAAACTGCATACTACATTTTTATGCGTATGACTGACTTTCTTTTCAGAGGTGAGGAGTTAGGATTTACTTCCCCTCAAGCATTTTACTGAGAAGTCAAGAAAGTCCCTGCTCTTAACAGACGTCAAACAAATATTAAATAACCAAGAAAGATCAAGCTAATCCATTTGATTTTTTTTTTTAAGGAGGCTCTGGGGAGTCAACCAGGAGCCTCATACGTGTGAAGAAGGCATTCAATCACTGAGCTATCCTTGATGGACTTTTTTTTTTTTTTTTTAAGATTTTTATTTATTTATTCATTTATGCCCCCCTTGCTGCTTGTGCTCGCTGGGTCAGCCAACCATGCCGTGCGTGCGGGCGGGCTTGCCTTCACCAGGAGGCCCCAGGACCAAACCCGGGGCCTCCCATATGGTAAACGGGAACCCTACTGATTGAGCCACAGCCGCTTCCCTTTGATGGACTTTGAACACACTTTTATAACATTGACTTGGGGACTTAAGTGTAGGACAGCTGAAATTGTGTATGTTGTCAATCCATGTGTTTTGGTATATCAATTTTTGTTTTTTGAATTTAAGCAGGACTTACATGATGATTTTAGTGTTGACAGTCTAGATATTCTGACTGCCTTCAAGCTGATGTTTATGGGTACATAACCCAGATATGAAACACATGACTCACTAGGCCATATAAATCACTGGTATTTTATATCAAGCCAAGATTTTCTTTTGGCATCGCATGTTTCAAGTACTCACATTGTTCCCTTTAACCTTTCCATGCTTTTGTTGTGATTGACAACACAAAAGAGTTTTTTATGCCTTGCCTACTTGGACAAAGGTCAGTACTTTTACCCCTCTCCTAGAGATGTATGTATGGTTCTCTAAAAGAACAGATGCATATATTTTTTAAAATATTACTTCTGAGAACTTATAATTGCCATAAAAACATAATTTGAAAAGCAAATTACTTCTAACAGATATTTATAATAAAAATTGTTATCATGTTTATATGAGTCTGGTAAATAGATTTGCAATATATTATGGTAGCTATTATTTGCATCTCCCTTCTTGTTCAATGGTATTTTATACATAGTAGGTCCTTTTAAAAATATTTTTTATTGTGATAACATAAATAAAACATAAAATTTACCGTTTTAACTATTGTAAGTATAAATTTCATGGCATTAGTTACATTTACAATGTTATGCAACCATCACCACCCACCATCCATTACCAAAACTTTGTTATCATCCCAAACAAAGACTCTGTATGCATTAAGCAATAATTCTGCATTCCCTCCTGCCTCCAGTCCCTGATATCCTCTAATCTACTTTCTGTCTCTATGAATTTGCTTATTATAGGTATTTCATATAAGTGGAATCATACAATATTTGTCCTTTTGTGTCCAGTTCATCTTACTTAGCATAATGCCCTCAAAGTTCATCCAAGATACAGCGTGTATCAGAACGTCATTTCTTTTTACAGCTGAATAGTGTCCTATTGTATCTATATACCACATTTTGTTTATCTGTTCATCTGTTGATGGACACTTGGATTGTTTCCATTTTTTGACTATTGTGAATATTGCTGTTATGAATACTTGTGTAGAAGTATCTGTTTGAGTTCCTATTTTCTATTCTCTTGAGCATGTACCTAGGAGTAGAACTGCTGGGTGATATGTTAATTCTATGTTTAAATTTGAAGAACCACAAAACTATTTCCACAGCAGCTTCCCATTTTAAATTCCTACCAACAATGCACAAGGGTTTCAATTTTCCACATCATTGCCAACCCTGTTATTTTCTGTTTTTTTTTTTCTTTGAATAATAGCCATTCTAGTGTGTGTGAAGTGGCATCTCATGGTGGTTTTGATTCACATTTTCTTAAAGGCTAATGATATTGAGCATCTTTTCACATGGTGGTTGGCCATTTGTATATCTTCACTGGAGAAATGTCTACTCATGTCCTTTGCCCATTTAAAAAAAAAAACAAAAAAAAAAACCTTTTTATTTTGAAATACTTTCAAACATACGGGATAGTTTTTTTTAAAAAAAAATACAAACTCCATACACAGAAATCTAGCATATCCCATTGCTATCCTCCTACACCCATATCCACCAATTTTAACATTTTGCCACATTTGCTGTTTCGTTCTATATATCCGTCTATCAATCCATCTATCTATCCATCTATCTGTCTATTTCTCAACCATTTTCTGGACACTTGAATGTAGGTTATATACAATATGCTCCTTGAATTCTTAATATTGCCATGTACATTTCCTAAGACCAAGGTTATTCACTTCTATAAACACCTTAAGTGCAACTATCCAGATCAAGAAATTTAACATTGATAAGAAGCTTACAGTCCGTATATTCCAATTTTTTTAAATATGTCCCAATAATGACCTTTTGAATCTTTTCACTTCCCTTATTAGATCCTATACAGGATCATGTACTGGATTTAATTGTCATTGTCTCTTTAGTTGCATCTTCTTTTATTTAATTGTGGGAATATATATACAACATAAACTTTCCCATCTCAACCACTCCCAAGCATATTATTCAGTGGGATTAATCACATTCACAATGTTGTGGTATCCTCATCACCTTCCATTACTGAAACTTGCCCATCTCCCCAAACAGAAACCTTATACCCACTATGCATTAACTCCCCATTCTCCTCTGTTCCCCACCCCTGGCAGCCTGTGCTCTAGTTTCTGTCTCTATGAGTTTGCATATATGCCAATATTTTCTTTGTAGTCACCATGAGGCATAAATTGAACGTACTAAATCTATAACAATCTTGTTTGCTTTGATACCAACTTAACTTTAATGGAATACACAGACAATGTTTCATCCCCTCCCTTTGGTTGTATAGGTCTAGTCATAAATTACATGTTCATATAAAACCACTAATTTATCATTGCATTGTATGCATTTGCCCTTTAGATCCTGTAAGAAGCAAATAGTGAAATTACAAACCAAAAATACAATAGTACTGGCATTTTTATTTACCTATGTTTTTACCCTTACTGGAAACCTTTATGCAGCTTCATTCTATTGTCTAGTGCCCTTTCCTTTCAACCTACAGAATTCCTTCTATTATCTTTTGTAGGATGTATCCAGTGGTGACACATTCTGCCAGCTTTTGTTTATCTGGGAATGTTTTGATCTCTCTCTCATTTTTGAAAGTCAGTTTTGTTTAATATAGAATTCTTGGTTGGCAATTTTTTCTTCCAGCTCTTTGAATACATCATTCCACTGTCATCTTACCTCCATGGTTTCCAATGAGAAATTGGCACTTAATCTTATTGAGGCCCCCTTGTACATGACACATTGCTTCTCACTTGTGACTTTCAGAATTCTCTATCTGGCTTTCAACAATTTTATTATGATATGTCATGGTGTAAGTCCATTTGGGTTTATCCTGTTTGGAGTTCATTGAGTATCTTGGATGTGTATATTTGCATCTTTCATTAAATTCAAGACATTTTTACATAGGAAGCAGGCGCCCAACCACTTGAACTTTATCTGCTCCCTTGAATGTTCTTTTTGCCCCTTTCTCTCTTCTGGTTTCTCAGGCTCTGTTCACTTCTCTTCAATCTTTCTTCTTTTGGTTCCTCAAATTAGATACTTTCAACTCTTAATTTCAAGTTCACTAATTCTCCCTTTGGCCAGTTCCAATCTGTTGTTGAACCCCTATGGGGAAATTAAAAATTTCTATTACTGTGGTCTTCAGCTCTGTTTGGTTTCTCTTCATAATTTTCATTTCTCTATTGATATTCTCTTTGTGTTCAACTATCATTTTCTTGATTTCCTTTAATTCTTTTTCTATGTTTTCCTCTAGCTCTTTGAGCCTATTTAGGGCCATTTTTTTAAAGTCTTAGTCTGGTATTCCCAGGTCTGGTCCTCTTCATTATAGTTTCTAATGCTTTAATATTCTCCATTGCCTGGGACATTATTTCATGTTTCTGTGTTTATTTTGCAATCTTTTGAAACCTGGAAATTTTATATATAAAAATCTTATCACTAGAATTTAGACTCTGAGGTGCCTGTTCCTTGAGTTTTTTTTTTTTTTTCCAAGTTCTTTAATTGATTTTATTTTTTACATAAAAAGTTCAGTAAAAATTGGATAAAGTAAAGTGATTTTAAGCAGTAAATCAATCTTATCAACGTAGCACAAGGCTGGCCCAAACCACAAGGCAGCCTGCTTTGGAATATTTACATGATAACAAATTAAACCTTGCAGGAGAACTTAAACCATCCTTACAAAGTCTTTCCGTGATCCTAGCACATAGAAGCTAAAAAGCAAAACAAAAACCAGGAAAAAACAAATTTTCAATATATTCACATATACATTAAAATATAATACAGACTGTCAGGGGTAAGGGATTGTGGGGTGGGGATGCGCATGGGTCTGTGCGCTGACAGCACCGCCGAGGAGGAGACCCAGGTTTGAGAATGGGGGTCAGGCCTGGGCTGGGGTCTTAGGGGGAGGGGCCTTCCCTAAGCCCTTGCTTCTGATGGCCTCAAACCACACTTCCAACAGCTCACGATTCAGAATCGCTTCTTGTAGAAGGAGCTCATTTTTGTAGCTTTCAGTTGAAATCCGCAGGGTTTGAATTCCCCAGGGTGATGCTGGAGCCCCGACAGTAGGACGGGGCAGAGAGGGCCCTTAGAATTTCTTTTCCCCAGAATCTGTTTGACCTGATCACCTGCCCTTCCACCCTGGCCCTGTAAGTCACTCCAATTCAGTGTCCTCTTTGGGTTTGTAAACAGCCCCAAACTTTTGCATGTACTTTTTAATGTACTCCTTGGTTTTGTGTTTCACATTCTCATTGCACTCCAGGTCCTCAGGGTTCTTACAGTACTTCAGCTCCTTATTCATAACGCCGTGAGTCAGCTTGCGAGCCAGGTGTTTGAAGTCTTCAGTTGTGGTAATTCTTCCCACTTTGCAGTCAGGTTTCTGGTATCCAGCTAATGTTATAATAGAGCTTTCCTTGGGTGCCGGGAATGAACTACACAAAAGAAAGAAAGAAAGAAAGA
>JAKSZT010054193.1:10460389-10482081 GCA_026826555.1 Tolypeutes matacus | reverse complement strand
ACAAGTTTTAGAGATTTCTCCAGGCCAAAGTATAGGGGCCTCCCTTGTCTTTTGTATGCATGTGCCTTATCCTGGGCATGCATGTGTGGTTCTAGAAATTTCCCCACTTACACAAATACAAATATTTCTTCTTCCCTAGGAAACAATTTCCTCATGGTCCTGGGTACTGTAAGTCCTACAGCCAGGAAACCCTTGCCCCAGGTAGCCACTTGACTGCTCTCCCACAGTATTTTGTAGGAGATCTCTGTGAGCTGCTGTCTACATGCAGGGAAGGGTCTAGGACAGTGAGTATGTGATCAGTGTCCTGGTTCAGTTCTCAGGCTGACACCAGTCAGATTGTACCAGACATACTTGCTCCCAGTATGTGTACAAGCGTTAACTATGCTCACTCTGGAACTGAGGCCAGGAATCTGCACTGGGAGCATGAACCAGCTCCATACCTAGCCAGTGAGAAGGTGGAAGAGGGGCCAGCCAAAGCAACAGGAGATTCTACAGCTTTTAAATAGCCTTTATCTTGATTTGACACTCACCCTGTTTCTGCAAGCATTTGACTCTCTTCTGAAACTTTGAGAAATTTCTCACAGTTCTTGCTGGTTGTTCAATGCTTCTTTTGGGGGATGGTGCCCTGAAGCTTCTTACTCCATCACCTTGGTCAGGCCAGAGCTCTGCCCATTTTTTTCATTTGGTTGTTTGTCTTTTTGTTGTTGAGTTGTAGGACATAGTCTGGATATGAAGCCTTATGAGATACATGATATGCAACTATTTACTCCCATTCTGTATGTTGTTTTTTTTTTTCGTGTCCTTTGGTAACATCTTTTGATTCACAGATGTTTTAAATTTTGATGAATTCCAATTTATCTATTTTTTTTGTTGTTGCTTGTGATTTGGGTGTCATGTCTTGTCAAATCCAAGGTCATGAAGATTTTCCCATATGTTTTCTTCTAAGAGTTTTAAGATTTTAGTTTTGACATTAAAGTCATTGTATTAGTCAGGGTTCTCCAGAGAAACAGAACCAACAAGATATATCTGTAAATATTATGATATTTTCTAAAATTGACTCAGGCAACTGTTGGGATGCACAAATCTAAATTCTATAGGGCAGGCTGCTAGCCAGGAACTCTGATAAAAATTCCTCAGTGAATTCCCCAGGAAAAGCTGGCTGTCTGAAGTATAGATGGGAATTCTCTCTCTGACCGCTGAAATTACTTCTCCTTTAAAGGACTTCAACTGATTGGATGAGAAGTCTCTGGCTTCTGAAGGCAATCCCCTCAGTTGACTGTAGATGTAATCAGCCATAGATGCAATCAACTCACTGATGATTTAAGTCCAGGAAATGTCCTCACAGTAACAATTAGGCCAGTGCTTGCTTGACCAAACAACTGGGCATTATTCTTTGGCCAAGTAGACACATGATCCTAACCATCAATCATTGATCCATTTTCAATTAGTTCTGTATATGGTGTGAGGTAGGTGCCCAAATTCATTCTTTGGAATGTGGATATCCAGTTTGCCTATCACCATTTATTAAAGATGTTTTTTTCCCCATTGAGTGCACTTGGCATCCTTTTTGAAAATCAATTCACAGGAGTGGATATGGCTCAAGTGGTTGAGTACCTGCTTCCCATGTATGAGGTCCTGGGTTCATTCCTTGGTACCTCCTAAAAACAAACAAACAAAAAAAGCAACAACTTTCATTGGGGAGTGGATGTAGCTTAGTGGTTGAGTGACCGCTTCCCATGTACGAAGTCCTGGGTTCAATCCCCAGTACTCCTTTTAAAAAAATCAACTAGACATAGATGTGTGGGTTTATTCCTGGGCTCTCTATTCTATTCCATTGTTCTATATATACACAGTAAGTTTTAATCAATAGTTGGTTTGGAGTGATTATTCTTTTTCATGGTGGGTGATTATGATTTATACCATTTGGGACATAGGCTGAATTTGGCACTATGTGGAGAAACAGTTGTTTTAACTGATCAATGCATAGTCTATAGATTCTATAGTTGTAATATAGTAGCCATATAATTTTTATTATGAAATATTTCTTGGATGACATTCATGTAGTAGAAATAAGCTTAAACATAAATTAGTTATCATCCCTTTCCAAAGGCATACTCTAGGTTTATTTTGAAGGCTACCAGTATAGTAACATTAAATTAAATGAACAAAACCCCATAGCAAATAAGAAGACTGACATAAGAAGTATTTCTTTCATAGGTCTGTGAGCAAGACTGAATCTAGGCACAGTTGTGGAAGAAGTAGAATTTGCCTTTGGTGTTATTGAGGTCTTCACTGAATCCCTTCTCAAAGTTCCTTTATCCAATTTCACTAACGAATCAAGGAACTTGTTTCCCAAGTATTAAAACTTGATCTGTAAAAGATCTAAAGACTTTCATATTAAGATGTAAATGTCTGCTTTAGGTAAAGACACCTTAACTATTATTCTCACTAGACAGCACAAAATATAAATTAATTAGGAGAATTAAGTAATTAATTAATTAGAACTTTAGGCTTCAGCCTACCAATGTCTGTTAGGTGGGTAGTGCATAAAGAGGGAGAGAATAATAAGGCTTTTGGAAAATATTTTTGATGGCAACAGGTCTTCACTTGAGATCAAATGAGTTAAGCGGGCTTCTATTTTACCTATGCTTAACCTGGCCTTTGCCACAAGATATTCCTTGCTACATTTTACTAAACTTACGAAGAAAGGTTACTTGGTGAGTCATTTGCAAAAATACCCAAGAATAGTTCCCAGAAACTGAAAACATGAGCCCCAGGAACAAGAGCTCTTTAAAAGACCACATTCCTACCACCAAAATGTAATCAATCCATGCCATTTAAAACTGAAAGTTAATTTCACTTCCTCATATAGACATATGAAACTGACACGAAAGGATTTTTCTACTTCTACTTTTGCTTTCCTAAAATCTCACCATACTGCAGCAAGAGCAAAACATAAATCAGATCACATCACTTCCCCGAATAAAAACCTCCAATGGTTTCCCATCACTCACAGAATAAAATCCAAAATCCTTACCATGGCATATAAGGATCTTGACTATGTCTTGCTCTCCCTTCCTCACTATGCCCCAGCCATTCCAGAGCTTTCTGCCTGTTCTGTAAACACGTCATGCTCACTCCCACCCTAGGGCTTTTGCACTTCCCTGGCACACTCTTCCCCCAGTTCTTTATGTGGTGGCTCCTTCCTGTCATTAAGGCCTCAGCCCAGCTGCCATCTCCTCTAACAGGCTTTCTCTGACCAACCCATCTAGATTAACCTCTTCTTTGCCCCTCTCCATCCCAGCCTGCCCGAGTCATACTTTGCTCCACATCCTTTACAGTACTTTTACCTCTTTGCAGTGACCTTGTTTGTTTTCTCTTGATCCCATGTTATCTCCATGAAAACTGTATCTCTTCTTAGCTACAATATCCCCAACCTCCAGAGCAGTACCTAGCATATTCCAGGTGATCAATACCAATTGATTGAATAAATGCATTATGGCTCAAGTTCTATAATATAAAAATGATCTTAAAAAAAAAAAACATAGAAAAACAGTTTGGAGTCCTTTTGAAGCACTGTAAGAAGGACAGTTTAGAGTCAATGTTGTGACTTCTTTGCTGAATTGCATGTTTTTGTGATATTCAGAATGTAACAGCTGTAGACAGGACATGCTTTTCAAAGTTTAATCTGCATTATTAACATTTTCTCCATCATTTTCTCAAGTTTATACAATCAACAAAGCAATAAGTGAAGCCCTGATTTGTGGTGTGTACTGATTTCCCTGGAGTAAATATTCCTTCCATGGGTAATTTCAAGGACCAACACAAAGTCACTAAATATGGAATTGGGAAGAGATGTGCAGTAACACTATATAGAAAATTTCCACCATACAGAAAAAATAAGCATAAATAACCACAAGAGCATATATAATAGTGAAATGTATTAAAATAATTTGGAAGTGAAGAGTGTCTAGTATTCATTACCTGTATTTAAAAATAACTCATTTAAGTTTATAAAATTTAATTTTTTAAAGCAGCTTTATTGAGATATATTCACATTACCATACAATTCATCCAAAGTGTACAATCAATGGCTTTCAGTATAACCACAGTTGTGCATTTATCAACACAATCAATTTTAGAGCATTTTCATTACTCCAAAAAGGAAAAAACCCAACCCATTTTTAAAAAAAGATTTATTTTATTTTTATTTATTTATTTAATTTTACCGGGAGGTCCCAAGGATCGAACCCAGGTCCCTCCATATGGCAGACGAACGCCCAACCATTTGAGCTACATATTTATTTATTCCCCCACTCCCTCGTTTTTTGCACTCGCTGTTTGCTCAACTTCTGTTTCGGGAACCGAACTTAGGACCGCCCATGTGGCAGAGAGGCGTTCAATTGCTTGGGCCACCTCAGTTCCCTGCTTTGTTGTGTCTCTCGTTGTCTTTCCTCTGTGTCTCTTTATTGCATCAGCTTGCTGCGCCTGCCCATCATGCCAGCTCGCCTTCTCCAGGAGGTCCGAACCTGGGACCTCCCATGTGATAGGCGGGAACTCAATCCCTTGAAGCACATCTGCTTCCTCCCAATCCATTTTTAATAACGGCCGGTTTAACAAACTGCTATCAAAATCCCTAAAAATTTAATAGTTGGTTCTTGTGTGCCAGTACAGGCCAGCTCCCACACACCTCTGTCTCTAAGCCCAGTGCCTTTTCTACTCCTGATTCTCAATGCTGCCTTTATTACAGACATGTAAAAGTTAGTAATGATCTATAGGATAAAGGGGAAAACCTGGGTACCAGTCATTATTTTCTGTGCCTGTGGGTATTTACTACCCAAATGATACTTGGTTTTCTTTTCTGTATTGGATGGGAATGACAGTCCTTGCTCTGCCTACCCACAAGACTTGGGTTAAATTGTTTGTCTGTGAGACAGTGCTTTGTAAACTTTATTATGATGATCATTTCATCACTGATTCTTAGCTAGGCTACCAATGTTAAGCTTTCAAAGGTATGGCTTAATTTTGGATCTCCCATAATGCCTGGAATGTAAACACTCAGAAAAAAATATCCTCAGGATATCCACTCAATTGTTTGCTGGTCTTAATATATCAGGAGAAAAAGCTTTTTTCCCCCACAAAGCTTATAATTTACTCCTCCTTTTTAACAGTTTATTTTAAGGAGCTTCTTCCTAGGGTTTTGACGTGCTTCTTAATTTCAATAATTGAATAAGAGTCACTTGATTTTCCATTTTGATTCTTCGAAGCTGCTTTGCTTTTGGGGCTGGGCCAGTTTACCAAGTTGCTTTGTATGGATTGTGTCCACAATTAAGATGTTTTCCTAATTATAAGTTAGATATCCCAAATATCCTAATTTGAAACTCTAACTAAATGAATGACTATAAAATATTTGCCTTGAGTTTGCTGAGCCTCTCTTCAGTCTGTATGGACAACTTTTATTCTGCCAAGCTCTTTCCCACTTCAGGCCCTTGCCCATGCCTGGCCTTCTGCTCGGAAAGCTCTCTCCTAATTCGTTCAGGGCTAACTTCTTTTCATCCTCCTGCTCAAATGCTACCTCCTTAGAAAGGACTGCCCTGAACACCTGTTTCAAATCAACTCCTCTATATCCTTGTTTATTCCTTCACAGCACTGTTCACAATTTACAATTTCCTTGTTATTGTTTTGTTGTTGTTGTTGTTTTAACTTCTTTATGTATATTTCATTATAATGTCAGCTCCTTGGGGACAGGGACCTTGTCCACCCACTGATATCATTATCTATCCCCAGTGTCCAGCATAGTGCCTGGCACACAATAACTATCTGCTGAACAGATTAACTGGTCTGACAAGATCCACACCAATGATGTAAGGCTGTGGCCACATAGTTATCTTGAGGCAAGAGCCTACCCTAAAGACTATCCAGAACTTTGCTTGTGGCCTTCACAACAGCAACATTTTTCTCTGGGTTCGGGAGGAGACACAGCAGCAGCAAGGACTGCTGGCTCCCCTCTGCCCCACCCCAACAGAGCTGCCCCAGTGATGTCACACAGGACAGGATTCTCTGATCCTTTTAATTCTGTGACAGTATCCTCTAAACAGCTAAGTTTTTCATGACACGATATGGTGGGGGGAGAAGGTGGAAAGAAAACTGGGGTAGGGGGGGTTCACACACCCCCCCCAAAATTAGTTTTTTGTCATTATTTAAGTGGGCATTAGAAGCTGCATTTTGTATTGAGCTAAAGGAAAAAGAGAAGAGAAGAATGGGGAAAAGAAGGCTAAAGGACATGAAAGGCGAACAAAGGAAAAGGAGAAGAGCAATAAGGATAAAAGAGAGAGGAGGAGGACAAATGAAGAGGATATATGAGAAAGGAAAACATGAAACAGGTAGTTAAGGTGGCAGAGAAAGAGTTGAATCTATGCTATACTTGGCTTTGTAATTCTTGGGTAGTGGCTGGCTTCAGTGTGAATGGATAGATGGCTCAGGAGAGGGGGATTCTCTGGGATCCCTCGAGAGGTGACTTATTGCTGAGATCATTTTGAGAGACCCAGGCTAGACTGTCTCAAAGGTGACTCTCCTGGATTCACAATAGTAATTTGGGAACAAGGAATGTAAACCTTTTCTTTAAATGATGATGATGGAGGAAAGGGGATATGACTATTGCTGACCACATTAAGGTTTAGAGACTCCCCACCACAGCTCCTTTCCTTACCCCAAGCCTCACAATTATCAGGCTAACAGCATAGGTTAAAATCAGGACTTTTAAACCAATCTTTCAGAAAATCTTCATCCTCTTTGTTAACTGAAATATAAACAGATTTTCAAAGTTTTATAACATACCTATAGAAATTCCTAAAATACAGTTATGGCAATATTTTCCCTGCTGATGTTCCCTAAAAACTTACTATGAATATCTCAAATGTGTGTGGAAAGCCCAAGGAAAGACTTGTTCAAAAAGAGAAGAAAACTTTTAGCCTTCTTTTCCCAATGTTTTTCATTTTGTTTTGGTTCCCTCCCCTTAGTATAAATTTAATAATAGGGGAGGGGATATTATAATAAAAACATATTTAATCAGAAACAATTAAGATATCTCTGTTCCAAATTTTAAAATGTTAATCTTAAAGTTCCCATTTCATACCAAAATGTCCCTGCAAACTGTATCCAGAAATAAGAAATAGTAGGAAGGTGCGGGTTTATTGGCAGTCACTGTGCATACTCTTTAAAAATATATCTTCATGCTCGTATTTTATATTTTCCTCCTTCTTCTGCTACAATTGGCCCAGATTCTCATACAAGTGTAGTGCAGAGAGAAGAAAGGTGTGGACATCTAAAGGAAGGAAGCAGAAAAATGGGCAAAATCTTCAATTTCTCTATGTCCACTACTGCCTTTGGAGACCCAGCTTCTGCTTTATGAATAAGAAAATTAGTTTTTTAAGGGTACTCCAAATCCTGTTGCTGCATGAGCTTTTTCTATTTCAGAACGGTAATGAGCCCAGTAGCATGCTAATCATGCTCTTAGTTGTCTGAAGAAATAAAGGTTCCAATAAGTCAGAATTGCAAAGATCTTTGATCTAATTTTTTTTGGCAGGTGGATGGAGAATCAATTAGGAAATATGCCCTCAGATGATACTGGGACCAAATGCATAAGTGAATTTTATTTTTACTTCATATTCCTGGAAAATGATCCATTTTCATTTTACTAGAAGAAATTCTAATCCCAACGATATTGGGTAGAGTGATTTTGGGGTTCTCTAAATATTTGGCCTGTCATTGGCTGTTTGTGAAGTCCCAGATCCAAAAGTGAAGGGCACATAGCTTCGTCAAAAGTCCTGTTGAAAAAATTAGAGATGGCTTTTAGAACTATAAAAGTATTAAATAATGCTTGCTGAATGAAAGAATAGATTGCTTTTGGTCTAAGAGTTGGACAACAAAGTGATTTTAGGATATACAAAGTAGCAGGGTGCAAAATGCTAGTTAAGCTCCTAAGATAAAATGGAGAGGCTTCATCTCAAACTTACATCCCTATTGACCAGGATTCAATTTAGCTAGTGTTTTCAGGTGTTCTTTTATAAGTACTTCCCTTCTACAATGAAGAATTTGATTTTTCTTTGTATATATCAATTTGAAATATTCCGCGGATTTTTCTTTTAATTTGTTACTGCCAATGTGGTGTAGGTCAAGTCCATGAACAAGTTAAACCACTGACGAGAAGTAAAGGCCCTCCAGCCAATGGGAAACCGAGTTGGTGATGTACTGTTCCCCATTTCTAATTCATTGGTCGACTAGGGTTTGTCATTCTATCCCCGGCGTCTGCAAGCAGCGTGGGTCGGGTTTTCCGTAGGCTAGCTAGTTAAACTGGATTTTGGCCTCCTGCACGTTCAATTTCAGTTAAGTTTAACTCATCTCTAACTCAATAGAAGCAGCTGTTAAGCTTTTGATTATCCTCCAGATTTTGAAAAATCCTCCTTTTCTAAACCTCATTGGAGGTCGCTGGAGGTCCTCTGTGACAGAATCACGTGATTAACATGTGCAAATAACTACACTGTGGAATCCCATGAGCTACGGCAGAAAGCCTGCCAGAAACTCGGCATGTGCCTTGTGCGTGAATCATTTCCACTCGGGTGGGGGTAGGGTATGTGCGTTCCTGCCCTAAGGGGCGCGAAGTGTGCGGCCAGGGCACCTTCGTGGGCCTCCCAGGGACACCGGGAGAGGAGGCTCTGTGGTCGTGGTGCTTTGGGAGAGGGGGTCTGGCAATGACCCGGGACCGATACCGTGTCCGAGAGGCAGCGGCCAGGCCGCGTCTGCGTCCGAGATCAAAAGCTCGGCTTCTGCCCTCGGAACTGCGTGGGCGGCGTCTTGGCGGGTACTATCGAGAGGTGGGGAGTGGGGTCTGTATTTGCAGGCAGGTGGAAGAGCCAAGTAGGGAGGCGAGGACGACCGGGGGTGGGGCGCTTCGGAGTCCCGCCTGGGCCAACGGCCGGGCTTGGAAAGGCTCTAGATCCACGGGACTCCGAACAGTTGCGCACTCTAGTCAGTCTCCCGCGCTGCGGCGTTAAGGGTTCGATCCTGGTTCCCAGCGGGGATTCGAACGGCCTCCTCCACCTCGGCCTCGGCCTGGCGCCCCAGCAGCGAAGCGACGGCGTCCGCCGGAGGAGCTGGGTAGGGTAGTGACGTCATTCGCGACCGCCCCTCAACCGCCCGCCAGAGCTCGCCGCAGTTCCTGCCCAACGACATCCGGGTCTCCAGCTGCTCCGCCAGGCCGCAGCTGTAGAGGCTGCGGAGCCGGCGGGGCGGGGCGGCGACCGGAGTGGAGGAGGGGCGGTGCCATCGTGAGCGCGCCTGCGCGGGGGCGCGCTGCAGGCGGCGGTGGCGGCGCTGGGGACGGGGGCGCGCACGGGAGCGAGGGAACTGTGGTCTCCGCGCCGGCCCGGCCCGGAGCCTTGGGAGCTCAGGCGGCTGCAGCTCCGGAACGGGTGGTTGGGGAGGGGGGGTGGGGGGGCGCCAAGCAGGTGGGGTGTGAAAGCGATGAATCCTCGGCTCTTCCTCCTCCGGGACCCGTTCTCCGCCTCCCGTTCCAACGCCCGGATGATCTGAGCCGCGAGGGCGCCGAGAGCCGGGGGCCTGGACGCAGCCGGCTCCTCCCCTCCTCCGCCCCCTCCCCGGCCTGACCCGGCCGGCCGCAGCTGCGGTGACCCCCTCCCCGTCCCTTCCCCGTCCGCCGCCGCCGCCGCCTCGGCGGACCAGGGACCTGCCCGCCCGCGGCTGCTCCGGGTAAGCGCGGCGCTGGGGCCGAGGGCGGGCGGGCGGCACAGGCCTGAGCGGCGGCGAAGCCAGGCCTGGGGCCTGTAAACAAGCCGGGCGCTCCCGGGAGGAGACGCGACAACTCCACCCCCTGGCCCGGCCTCCTCCTCCCAGCCTGGCGGCGGGCGGCTAGGGGTTAACGCTCCGCGAGGGCGGTGGCGAGGCGGCGGGGGCGGGGTGTTTGTGGCGGCGACGCGAGGTGGGGGTGCGACCCTCCCGCGGTCCGGGCGGGGTATTTGTGGCGGCGACACTGGCGAGGACCGTGGGGCGGCCTGGTCCGACAGCGGGCGGCGGAAGTTTTTCCAAATGGGGAGGGGGCATGGCGGCTTTCTCAGCCGCGCGGCTGCGCGGACCCGGCAGTCCGGGGCTCCAGCCCCTAGGAGGAAGGCTGGGAGAGAGGAGGAGGGAGGCTACCACCTTTGGACCGGACTGGCCCTCGAAACACCAAATTCTGGAGAATTTGCTTCAGGCTTTATAGGGGGTAGGGTTGGGAGTGAGGCTCTTGGGAACTCGTCAGCGACGCCTCCAATTCATTCATTATTAAGGCATCAAACGAAATCCATTGAAGTAATTACACTGATATCTCCTCATCTTTCTAACAGTGTAAATTGTTAGGGTAAACGTTCTTGGTGTTAGAATTTGGTTGAAGTATGTATAGTTCTATTCTGCTTGTAGATTTTAAATAAACTTGGAGCCTTTTTTTGAAAGACAGCTGGCTCTGAAGAGCCTTCTACCAACCGCAGTTTTAGATACGATTTGAAAATTTCATCACCAGAGGAACTTTCCTTCTCTCTTTTCAAGCACCACATGGTAACTTACAAATCCACAGAGGTCATAATTCAGTAGTCCAAGCCAAGAAATGTATGTGCTGCTCCCCTAAACCTCAAGTTTTCTGCTAATTGTTTTAAGAAGTGATCGAAAGCGATTGGGAGGTGTAAAAATTTATGGGAAATATGTTTTTTTTTTTTTACAAGAATAAGTTGCTTTGAAATTATCGAAAGGTTAGAAAATTTTTTTATCGTGCTGGACGTTTCGATTTTAAACACAACCATTTTTTTTTAGATGCAGAGAGCTCTGAAGAGTCAGGATTTATTCAACAGATTCCTGCTGAGCCTTAAGGACTTCAGAGTGCTCTGAGTTCAACAGGCAGGGCTTGATTTCCACCTCCCCTTAATAGGAACAAATTCACGTATATACCTTTATCTTTTTACATATTGAGCCTCTTGCAAAGGTTGTATTTCTGTAACTTCTTACTTTGCAGATAAGACAGACTCAGGAGATAGGGACACCCTCCCCCCTAACTATTTTCTAACCTTAGATATTAGTTATTGGCATAATGTCTTCATTGCCAATAAATAGTTTGAACCACAAAGTAACATTGATTGCACGATGTTATAATTCTGCTCTTGGGTTAACTCATGTATTTGATTAAATAAATATTCAATCATGTAGGGATGCTTACTATTAACAGGCAACCTGCAAGTTTACAGCAATATCACATTATTAAAACTATAATGAACTGCACTGAAAGTTGCTTAAGACAACTTAAATGTCTTAATGACATTTTTTATGTCATTAAGAATTTTTTATGTCATTAAGAATTTTTATATCAGTGAACTAATTATGCAGAGATATAGTAAGATAAAGTTTGGAGTTAGCTACTTCAGTTTACATTATATTTGAGAAATAATATGGTTGAGGGCTGGTGTCATAAAAATTGCATTTTATATGGATTGTATCTTTTTATATTTAATATGAAGGACTGAAGTGATGACCATAATTAAGTATAACCTGTTGAAGAGAACATTGCACTAAGAGACAAGAATTGTTTAGTCATGGTTGTACTCCATTCTGTGGCCACGGACAAGTCTTTTAACCTTTGAGACTCAGCTTCCAAGTCAATAAAGTGAAGGGGTATATTAGATTCTTACATGTCCTGTCCAGTTGCTAAATTTTTTGATTCTCTTGTCAACATTGTGTACTTACCCAGTAGACTTTGATGAATGCCTGGTATGTGCTACTTAGATGCCTCAGCATTCTGAAGCTGATTTTCTTTCTGGGTTTTGTTTTATTTATTTAAAAGAGTTTTAAGTTGATATTTGTTCTTTAGGAAAGATATTCCTGTAGATAGCCTTTATTGATTTCTGTTGGTATTGGGACGTCTAGAGAAACTCTTGGGAGGAAGGAAGATGAAGATTCCAAGGCAGACAAAGGATGATTTGAGACTACAGGTTTGAACAAGCACTGTACCCTTGGTAGTTTGATGTGAAGGGCATTACAGCAGCACGTTAGGAGGTTTTTCTCACAGGTCAAGCTGGGTCTTGCTTATCTCTACTTGTTTAACTTTTGTTTGAAAATTCACTCCTGTATTTTTTCCCCAAAGAAATCTGTAGCCACATCATTTTGTCACATGGTAAATATTGCTAATCAGCTACTAAAAACCTGCAGTCTTTGAATTTATTCATATTATACCTACAGTGGTTATAACTGTTAATAGAATGTGTAGCTGATTCTGCTTTACCTATGAATGTTTAACTGTTTTATAATTTTAAATCAGAGACTGACATCTGTTCACATGAAGCTTGTTGAAATGCTCACCCATGAGAGTTGGATTAATTTTTTAAGGTGTAAATCTGTGATCATCCAGAATTAATTACATGGTGATATTTTTATGACTCTCCTTCCCCCCAATAATAATTTAACTCTTGCCTGGGCACCTGATTCTGAGTAATATTCTTGACTACTTTCCATCCTTAATCAAATAAGAGGAAGGAGATAGCCATATAAGAAAATTGGCCCAAGCAGAGTCATGTAAGAGTTAAGCAAAAAAGATAAAACAAGGTGGGGCCCTGTGGCATTGAAGGGAGGGCAAAAGCTTGAGGCAACTAGGTAAAAGTTGTCTTCTGTACCTTGGGTAGTAATTTTGTGTTAGAATATGCCTTCTTTTCCATTGCAAATAATGTTGGTGACAGTTGCTTCTTTTATTATTAGGTTAATTAATATCAAAACCAAAACTTGATTTTCTATTTTCTTTCTTCCTTTGCCCTTCCCAGTATTGGCTATGCTCCAAATTATACAAGTAACAATTTTATAGTTTATTATGACTCTCCAGAATGTATTTCTTAATGCTTTTGACCTTTGAATGTCCTAGCTATCTGCCTACTCCTAGGTAATCTCTTTACCTAACTTCTCTTTTCCTGAGGCAGGTAGGAGGATCTAGAGAAAGTAAATGATTAAGAGAAGTGAGCTTCGGTATACCTTTATCTACAATGTGATAGACTTTAGAAGTTTTTAAGGTGCTAGATAATATGTTTCAATAAAGTAGACTGTTGATAACCTTACAAAATTAGAGATGTCTTTAAACATTCCTTGAATAAATATGTAATAAAGGAAGGAGCTTGAGTTTTTATAATTCTTAATATATTTATCTGGATTCCATTGACCAAGTTTATTTAGTATTCATATTTAAGATCTGGATTGAAAGTCATTAGTTTTTATGGCTAATGTGATTTGAATTAAAATCCTATGAGGCCAGGGGAGTGGAAGTAAGCTTAGTGGTTGAGTGCCTGCTTCCCTTGTACCCCTGGGTTCGGTCCCTGGTACCACCTTAAAAAAAAAAAAAATCCTATGAGGCTAAACCACTAGACACAGAGGAAAGTGAATAATAAAAGCCATAATTATTGAACATTTATTTTTGTTACACTTTAATTTTTCACCACAACCCTCTAAAGTATATGATGTTATCTTCATTTTACAAACGAAGAAACAGGCTTAGAAAAGCTAAGTAACATACCTGGGACCGGATCTGTGTAGATATAAACGTGTTTTCAAAATATTCCTGAGTGGATTTTTTTCCAATTAGATGAGCCTTCTTATCCCTAGGAACCAAAATGTAAAAAGCTGAATGTTAGCACTTCTGAGTCATAGATTCCTAGAGTTAAAAGAGTCCTTAGAAGTTTCTGTGGTTGTCTTCCAATACAAGAATCCCTTCTAAAACATTTAGAAAAGATTTAAGAAATAAAGTTCATTTTCTCTTTTCCAAATTTTTAAAAACTTACAGAACTAAAAATAGTTGCATTTCAACTAAATTTTCAGCAATCCTATTAAAAACAACTTTTCAGCTATCATTTTTCAGTTTGAGAAATGGAATCAGTATTAATTCTCAAATGATTGCTATCCTTAATGATCTAATGAGGGAAATATTTCTGAGTAGATACAGTCAGTAGAGCCACATTAAAGGCTCCAAAGAGGAGGTGGTGGTAAAACTACCCTTTGAGCGTCAGAACTGAATTTGACGCTGCTCTCCCATTTCTTAGCGGGATGACCTTGGGCAAGCTACAGGATTTCTTAAGCTTCAGTTTTCTTTGTGTGTCAAATGGAAATACGTTTCTCATAAGGTTATCTTGAAAATTACATGAGATAATATATGTAAAGCACTTGACATTTTTTACCACGAAGAAAGTGCCAAATGATAGCCGCTGTTGTTGTTATTGAGATGAAATCCTTAGAAATTTAGCAGAATAAAGACTTAATGGATGTGAGAAGATGATCTTTGAATATAGTTTTAGCAGTGATCCTGGAAACCAAACTAGAAGAAGCCAAACTAGAAAAGACTGAGTAGTAGCCTTTTAAAAAGCTGTAAATACATGGAGCTTGCTTATTGTGCTTGCATATGAATGGACTGGAAGTTAAGAGGTAATAGAAGAAAGAGAAATTTGAGTATGGGATAGATTTATTTGGCTGTATGAGTTTGGAAGAAGCCATGGATTTGTAGTTAATGATTAGGTAGGAGTAGATGGTTAAATTGAGGATAAAAAGTAAGAGTAATAAAGCAAAGGTACATGTTCAGACTAGAATGATTAGTGAGAAAGGACAAGGGTTGATGTTTTGAAGAGAGGTTACAGTTCATGATTTGAAATGGACAAAAAGATATTACTACAGTAAAAGATGCAAGAGAGAGTAAGGAAACTAAATTATTCTGATTAACTCATTCCTTCCTGTAAAAAAAAAAAAAAGTCTTCATAACAGGCATTAAGACTTCCTGTGTGGGTTCTGAGTTATTTCAGATTGAAAATTGTCTTGGAATAGTTAAGGTCTTATTACTTCATACTCAAACCATGGTATTAGCATTCTGACTAGTCTCTTTTCCGCTAGCATGTTGTACTGCATCTATCTCCCACTTTCTATAAACCATCACAAAATTCTTCCAAAAGTACTGTTTTCATTGTACCTTTTCTCTGCTCAATATACTTCAGTGACTCCCCTTTGCCTCTAGAATAAAGTTAAGAATTCTTGGTTTGGCTTTTGACATTTTCCATGGTAGAGGGACGTCAGCACTGATCTCTCTCAACCAAACTGGTGTGCTTGTCATTTCTGGAACACACTCTGTGCTTTAATTTCTCTCCTTGGATCTTTGCTCATGTTAATTAGCCTGGAATTCTTATCTTTCCCAGCTGTTGTTTTCTCTTTTATCAAAGTTCATTTCTAATATTCTGTCCTCCACAAAGCCTGCCATGACCACTAAAGTGTTTCATCTCTCCTTTTTATGAACTTCTGTAGCATTCTACGTGTATTATATGTTTGGCTTTAATCAAATAATTCTAGATATTTATATCTGAATTAATTATAGTTGTTTGTTCACTTAATTATAAATTCTGGAGGAGAAAATTCAATAACTTTTTATTATACCCAAAGCCTAAAGTAGTACCATGTGGATAGTGGACACTCAAATATTTGGTAAGTATTAGGTAAAATCTACTTGGGAGTGGGAATGATTGCTGCAGGAAGTGGTGGAAATAGTTATGAGCTTTCTGGTAGCAGACATTTCTGACTCTCTTCCTATTTGCTATTTTAGCTGATCCTAGATATTTAAGTTTTAAGATTATACAAATTTGAAGTATGGCAAAATGCTTATGTTGGTATAAATTACCAGGTTGACTGATTCTGGATGTTAAACTTTCATTTTTTACTTTACTTTTTGGCTTTGCTGGTTAACAGGATATTCATAATCATATATGTCTTCCAGAGCATTACATTTGCAAATATTATGAACTCTAGGCATCCTTTTAACCAGAGAGGATTTGTGGAAACACAAAAATTAAACAATGTATTAGTTAAAGAAGAGAGATAACTATCAACTGATTTGATTTGAACCAAACAGATATCTAATATGTGAATAGTCTGTATCCATATTAAACTGTAAACTGAGCTTTAAACTTTATCAAATGTTAAACTGTTTCTAATATTTAGAAAATACATACTGAATTTTCCATTATTGAATTTTTAAGTGAATAATTTCATATGGGCACTCTGTGGCTACTTAAATCCATTTATTCGAGCACAATGCTAATGAGACTAGAATCATGAATTTGATTCTTTGTGTGCCTGTTGTTTTTTTTTTTTTTTTCAGCCTCCTTGACATTAGCTAGTAACAATGATAGCTAACATTGAGCACTTAAGTGCCAGGCACTGTTATAAGAAATTTCCAAATATTATCTTGTTAAATCCTCACAATACCCCTATGAGATAGATCCTATTTTACCTTTATTTTAACAACTAAGGAAATAAAGACAGGATAAGTTACTTGCCCAAGATTTCACTGCTGCTAATAGGAGAAACCAAATACATGTCCTTGGACTTTTCAAAATAATTATGTGGGTCACTGCAGTTTTATTGCTACTGCTGAAATAAAGTCTGTGGGGGAGTTGCGATGAGTCAGAAAATCTTTGTATATGAAAGATATGAATACAGGTCCATTGTTCCTGGAGAGTGACTCTTGTGATTGAATTGGAATCTGAAGTGAAAGTGTATGCTAAATTTGAAAAGTACATTATCATATGTCGGCTCCCTTTAGAGCTTTTCTCTAAGAAAAACTATGAAAAGTTTTAATATAAAAAAGTGTGAGAAGTGGGTATAATGTGACTAATTCCACAAGCTATACACAGTTTTGTCTTATGGTTTATTTTATTCATATTCACAACTTCACAGCCTTGTGACATACATTATTTCATTAGTCCTTAATTCAAATGAAATTCGTAGTAAGTTCAAGAAAATAGTTTTAAGAATAAAATACACAATTGGGTTTACAATAGAGATTATACTATAAATGGAGTATTTCAATGCTAAAATTTATTGAAAATAAATTCCTTGAGAGCAGAGACTTTGTTTCATTCATTTTATATAGGTTCCCTATATATAATTGTTTAATCTTTATAGTCTCACTGCTCATTTTCTGATGTAAACATGATAGAAAAATTGAATGTGAGCCAGGAATACAGCAGACTATGATAGAGCATAGGTCATGTATAATCCAATTTAAATTTAGTCTGGTGCTTTGTACTCATCTGTGATATGACTGTCTCAGGTAGGGATATAGATAAACAGGTTTTGGGTTTTTAGTGTTTGTTTTTTTTTTAATCATGCTATATGTCACATATTTTATTTAAAAAAATTGTTATCCAAGGATTATCTGTGTCCTAAATGTTTCAGAGAATTAGAATTACTACCTTTGAATATCTTGGCTTCTAAGCATTGCTTCTTTTCTTTAGCAGAAGCAGTAGATAATTGCATCAAATTTGGTATTACAGCTACAAAAGAAGCAGCTTGCTTACCTTTGTCACTAAACTTCAGAAACAAAAATATTAGGGTCCAATAATTTCTTATTTGAAATCAATTATGTTCTTTCTGTAGAAATGAAAAAAACAAAGAACTGTGCCTTCTATAGAATAAACAAAATGGAAATGATAGCTTGTTTTCAGGTCTGCTTCTGTGGGAATACCTTTTCCTGCGTAGAAAAGAATCGGTGTTAACTACTTGTTGACAAGGGAGAAGTCCAGGTGTTGGCTATCATTCATTTGTCCAGCATATTCATCAGGGATCACTGTGCTTAATAAATACAGTGGGTAGTGAACAAAAAAGGTGTGATTCCTTCCATTATGGATCTTAAAATCTAGAATGAGAGACAGTTCACAGGATGGTGGATGGTAAATGCTGTAATAAAGGAAGTAGGGATTCTGTGGGACCTCATGACTAATGGTGGATCTATTCCCTGAGATAGGGAACTGGGTAGGAGAAGTGGCAGGCAGTTGAGTTCATTTTGGGCCATGTCATTTGTGGTATGGCTATTCAAATATAGCAGGTACTTGGATATACATATTTTGAGCTATTAGAAAGACCTTGGCTGGAAATATTGATTAGGGAATCTCAGAATATAGGTAGTAGTTAAAACCATGGGAATAAATGGGATCACCCAGAGAAGGTCTAATCAGAATCTGGAGAGACACCAACATTTAACAGATGGGCAAAGGAAGAGAAGCCTGTATAGGAGACTGAGAAGAATGACCAGAGAGGAAGAAGGAAAACCAGGGTAATGTAGTGAAAGGTAATGGAGGAGATTGCTTTCAGAGGAGAGAGCATCAGTAGATTAAAACTTGTCTATTGGATTTGCGCAGAAAGAGATCTTGGGTAACAGTGGGAAGAGCAATCACCAGAGTGGTCTGAGTGGAAACCCTGTAGTGTAGGTTGAAGGCTGAATGGGAGATAAGGAAGTTGAGACAGTGAATTACTAGTTTAAAAAGTTTGACTATAAAGTGGGAGGAGAAAAGGTGATAGGCATGTGGAATCAAGGAGGCTTTTTTATTTTGTTTTTAAGATGGGAGATACTTGAACAGGTTGGGTGGTGATGGTGAGTGCAAAGGTGAAGGGTAAGGTGATTTATAGAGTGAGGTCCTGGTGAAGTAGGTGAATGGATCCAAAGCCAAAGATAGAATAATTGGTACAAGTTAAGTGAAGAGGAATAAAAAGAAAATTGTAATATTAAATATTTCTTTAAAAACTTTTACAGTTTAAATTAGACATCTCACTAATCTCTTTAATTTTTTTAAAGAAAAAATTATCTTTAAAATGATGCATGCTGGAATATTAAAACTGCTTAAGAATTTAAAGTACTCTTGGTACTTCGTAGTTCCCTCTTCTTGCTAATACAGTAAAATTCTAACTCTTCATAGGTTGTAGTTCCTACCTGACCCTTTCATCCTTTTTTCTTCCTTCTTCGTATTTTGGGTAAATTGACATTTATATACCATTCTCTCCTCCATACTTTGATATTATTTTTCCATACCTCTTCCTCTTCCTCTCACCTCAAATAAACAAAACCAAAAACCTTTGCCTTCCCATCATTAAAGGTCTAGTTCATGTGTCTGTTTTCTTAGTCTTTAAGGTCTTTATTTCTCTTTCTCAGCCGCCTTTTGTTCAGTATTCTCATACTTTGTCTTTGCTTCTCTTTGGCACTTAGCATCTTTAATCTTTATGGGGGTGGGGTTGGTGGGGGGATAAGTTGTACTGTTGCATCTCTGAATTTTAAGCTCTTACAGGACAGGAACTTTCACTTAAAATTTTTTTCTCTCTCATTCCCCCCAACACACTACTCCCTATACATAAAGCATCTCATCATATTTTATGGACTTGGTGAATGATTCTGTTTTGAAGAATGTTTATGGACAGAAGTCTGTCTCTTTGGAGGCAAATGCTTTTTGATCATTTTTCTAGCAGGGACATTTTATATGTGTAAAATATTTTAAATCCCCCAATATTTTGTGGTATATGAACATTTTACTGTCTTTAACATTTAATAAGTTATCAGCAAACGCTTAAACATGCTCTGAGTTTGGGGGTTTTGTTTTAAGCAAAAGGAAAAAAAGGGATGGAGTAACTGAGGAAATCAGTTATTGTTTTCTGGGTCAATCTGAGTAGGAATTCACAAATATGCAGGAATTAAAAAGTAGCACACCAGGAATTGAATCCACTTCTTAATCTATAGATGAATTATCCAAGAATGGTAAATTTGAGATATTTAAAAGATGAGGCAAGTTGAGATTGTAAATACTCTATCATTTTTAGAGAACTTTAAAGACTAAATAGCTCTATGATGTCTAAATGTTTTCAATGTTTTGCTCATACTATAATTTTTAGTGAAAATAGGTCAATATCTAATTTCTACAGTCCCTAGAACCCTCCAACTAAATTTAGTTTGGACATTTTCCAGGCAATTATATACTTAAATATTTAATTTAAAAACTATGCAGTACATACCTTTATAGAAATTTAAGACCACTTTATGGAATATGTAATTCAGATCACAGCACATGTGTAGAAGGTGTTGATACCAAAAAAAAAAGCAAAATATAAGAAGGAAACATCAAAAGAGGCACAGTCTCATACACTATTGGAAATTGAAACTGCTGCTGCTATCTGTGCAAACTGACTGTGGTTTGAGTACTTGTAAATTTTTATCTAATTTGGCAAAAACTATTTTTTAATACTTTTTGGAAAGAAAACAAAAAAGCCTGTGTCATGAGCTTTATGGAAATATACTTTAACATAGAAAAACTTTACCTGACTGGCTAGTTCAATTGGTTAGATTTGGTTTGCTTTTTGAAATTTTATTTTTAAGGTCTTAATTTAGGATACAATTAATTCAATAACAGTTTATTTTCATCAGAATTCTTTTGGATGAAGTTTAGTTCATTGGAGGAGCTGTGGTAAATATTTAATTGGAGGAAGAATCAAGTAGATACTTAGTTGAAGCTATAAAATGAAAAAGTATTTGAGAAATTTCTAGATAACTTTTTTTTTTAATCTTTAAAAACTTCATTATCCTGTGTTTTCCATAATGCTATATAGACTCTATAGTCATTTTTAAACCTTTCTATGTAAAATAAAATATAGATACATAAAATGATAGTAATCTTTTTTTAACAGCTTTATTGAGATAGAATTCACACAGGATAAAATTCACCCATTTAAAGTTTACAGTTCAGTTGTTTTTAGTATATTCATAGAACTGTGCAACCATCATCGCAATTTAATTTTAGAACATTTGCATTACCCTCAAAAGAAACCCCATACCTGTTAGCAATTACTCCTCATTCTCCTCTTCCCCAATCCTTAGCAACCAGTAATCTACTTTCTGCCTCTACAGATTTGCCTACTTCATATAAACGGAATCCAGAAAACTTTTTGACCACTGATTTCTAACCTTTATTAACATCGTGTATGCCTCATGAGATGGCTATGAATAAGTTCACCTTATATAGTGTAAATAACTGTTTCTCATTTGACCAGGAAGAATTATTCACTAATTAGGCAACTGTCCAAATTTAAATCAAGAATCAGGCTCAAAGGAAAAAAAAAAAAAAATAAATAAATAAAAGAAAAAAGAATCAGTCTCTTTTCTAGTCATTATAATTCAAAAGAATAAGTACCACTGGTCCTCACCTCCAATAGCGCTTTTTACTGCAGATTGCCACAGTAGGGGCCATTTCTCTTCTACCTCTTAAACTCAAGGCTTGAATGAAACTGAAATGGTTTACCTTTGCAGCTGGTTTGCCTGGACTCTACCTTATTACTCCCCTAAGCCCAAGAATGAGGAATAATTAAAATCAAGAAGGCGAAAATAGAAGAAGAGGTTGCTCAGGCTGGGGAGAGGGAAAGTGGGATAGAAGGGGTAAAGTTTTCAGTTCTAAATTTTAGTCATATACCACTAAAGCATATAGCTCCCCCCCCCCTTTTTCTTTTCAAGTTTCTTTAGATTACATAAATGTTACATAAAAAATATAGGGGATTCCCATATGCCCCACTTCTTACCCCTCCCACACTTTCCCACATAACAACTTCCTTCATTAATGTGGTACATTTGTTATAATCGATGAACGTGTATTAAAGCATTGCCACTAACCATGGATTATAGTTTACATTATAGTTTACACTGTGTCCCACACAATTTTTGTAAGTTATGATAAAATATATAATGGCCTGTATGTCATTGCAATGTCATGCAGGACAATACCAATGTCTTTTTTTTTTTTTTTAAAGATTTTTTATTTATTTATTCATTT
>JAKSZT010054193.1:10239295-10460289 GCA_026826555.1 Tolypeutes matacus | reverse complement strand
CCCCCCCCCCCCCGCCGCTTGTGCTTGCTGGGTCAGCCAACCACGCCGTGCAGGCGGGCCCGCCCCCACCAGGAGGCCCCGGGAACCAAACCTGGGGCCCCCCACATGGCAAACGGGAGCCCCACTGATTGAGCCACAGCCGCTTCCCTATACCAATGTCTTGAAATGCCCCTATATTACACCTATTCTTCCCTCTCCTTTCCCTCAGAACCTCTGCCTTTATATCAATGATACAACTTCTTCCATTCCTAGAATAATAATAAGTCTACAATAGAATAATAATAAATCTACTTTAGTCCATTGTTCATTCCCCAATCTTGAGGATTTGGGGTTGGTGATGCCCACTCTATTTCTAATTAAGAAGGGGCTTAGATCCCGTGTAGCAGATGGATGGGATTCTCTTGCTTGCAGTTGCAGACACTTTCTGTACCTTGTGATGGTCATTGTCCATCCTCACCTCCTTGTTAGTTGTCTTGGGTGAGTCCAATGAACTGGACAGTAGGTGTTGCAACTCTGCTGAGATTCAGGGCCCAACTGGCACATGGACAGACCAAAGATTTAAGTCTTTTGGACATATACCTATCAAGTATAGTACTAACTATAGGTTCAAATAGAAGGGGCAGAAGAGTCTTGTGTAGGGAAACCACAAATGAGTCCAACTCTGTCACACTGGGGAGCATAAATTCCAAAGTAAGGCCCACTGTCAGGGTGCCAAACTCTTGAGCTATCTGCCCTGCCTGTGGTGTCTGGATGTCTCCAGAGCCCTCAGGATCCCCGCTATTTGGCACAATAATTACTGTGGCAGTCAATGAGATCCTGCTGAGACATGCATAAGCGTAACCTCTGGAATGAATTCCTGACTCACTTTGAAATCTCTTAGCCATAAAAACTCATTTGTCTTTACCTTTCCCCCTTTTGGTCAAGGTCTTTTTCCAATTGCATTGCTAGTTGGTGCTTGGTAATAATTCCCTTGGTGCCAGGGAGGCTCATCCCTGGGAGTCATATCCCATGCTGGGGGGAAGATAGTATGTTTATATGCTGTGTTTGGCTTAGAGAGAGGTCACATTTGAGAAATAAGGAGACCCTCAGGAGGTAACTCTTAGGCAACATATTATACTAGGCTAAGTTTCAACTTCAAAAGAAAAGGTTCATAAGTACAGTTATCAATATCAAGGGCCCATCACAATGGACCATCCTCCTTCACTAGGCACTGCCCCTGTACTTGGGGGATTCTTGCTGTCCCATAGAGAATGTAGCAGAGCTCATGCCCCTATCACCGACACCTCGCACCAGTGATCTTCTGTGATCCAAAACCTCTCCAAAAATGAAGCCAATAAAATAACCAAATAAAATTAATAAGAAGATGAAACAATAATGATAGTTTTAAAAATAACAAATACAATACAAAGAAAATTTAATTGAAATAATAAAAATTTTTAGTCATTATGTCTTTGATCACTGTAAAGATCTGTTGTATGTACAGTGACATTTTCTTCCGTATATTCCCCCAGTGTCATATTTTTTTCATTTTATCTTCAAAGAACACATAGCTCCATTTTTGATGAGATATTTTCTTTCAAAGAATATGTGTGGGAATTTTGAATCTGTCCCATAATCATGTGTTATCTTTTTTATTTATTTTTTTAATTTATTTATTTTTGTTACTTTGTTCATGTGTTGTCTTTTGGTCGTCCCAAGGTCTTCAGGTTGGAGCCTGTTCAAAATGGGAAATACCACTTTGGGAATATTCTTCAGAAAAATACCACAGAAGAGCATTAAATGGCACCATCCGTTAAAGTCAGTGAAGTCTTTAATGAACCAACTGGAAATGGGGGTGGGGACATGGGGAGGTAGCAGCAAACAAACAGGCCCTGTTAGAAACTATATTTGACCACTTGAATGATATTAGATGCTTTGAACTCTATACTCAATTCCTTATCAGAAGTATTGACAGTATTTTGTATATAACTTTTTTAAGGAGTAAGCCGTAAAGATAGGTTACATTTTCTTTAGAATCATTAAGTTTGATTATTTAACAGATAAAATGTGTTATATGATTTAAATGAATGTTCATAGTAATGGAAACCAAGTTTGCAAAACGTATGAGTGTATATCATTTGTTTTATTTTAGTTTATTTATTTATATATTTTTGAGGTGCCAGGGCCAGGGATTGAACCGAGGACCTTGTATGTGAGAAGCCGGCACTCAACCAATAAGCCATATCAGCTCCCTATTTGTTTTAATAAAACGGATTCCTCTGTATATATCTTTCTAATATTACAGAAGCCTAGGGAGGAGAAATTTAGAGTATTTGTTAACTGACTATAAGATTGTGTTTTGGTAAAAGAAGGTTTAACCATTGGAATCTGTGAAGACATTTTTAGCCCTGAGGGACATTCTAGAGACCATGCCATTCAAATTGGGCCCTATAAGGAAATGTCTCTTTCTCTAACTAAAGATGTGAGAGTTTAAGGATTGCTATGTTTTAAGTATATTTAGAAAATATGAGATTATACCACAGGAGCATTTGTTAAATAAGATTAAACTCTACTATATAGGGTAAGGTACCATTATTTTGCTTGTGTTTTCTAATCCTTTCAGTGCAATAAATGTTGACATTAGAGCAGAGAACTCTACTATCTACCTTAGCCATGTTACAGGGAATTGATATGAACAGAGAGATTATTTAATAGTTCCTGGACTTCAGGAGCACTGCAGTGTTCAGGTCTTAGATTTCTCATAGCCTGTGTCTGTGGACTTCTGATGTATTTACAACTAATGAAGAGTTTGATTTTGATTCTAATTTTCTCCTTTTTTCACATCCTTTGCGTGGGGTCGATGGTGCTGGAATGTGAGGGTGAGCAGGGTGGGGGGGCGGAAGGGTTGGAATATCTTGGAACTGGGGAGAGGGCTGGAGGAAAGAACAGATGAACACTGGGGATTTGTAGGTCTGTGGTTGAAACTACAATTATGGGAATGTTCTTTTGGCATATATGGCAGGGGAGGGTCACTGGTGCAGGGTGTTGGTGATGGGGGATACTTGGGAAAGGGTGCACCTGAGGCAGGCTCCTATGGATTATGAATGTGCTCATCTCATCATAGGGTGTTATATCAGTGGGTGGAGACCCATACAATAAACAACAAATATTAAACTCCCATCCTTGGAAGTCCTGCTACATTCTCAAACAGAGGGATAAGAATCTCTAAAGTATATAGGCAATGCCTAATAAAAGAAAACAGACCACTGTGTAAAGCCTCAATATTAATGCATGTAACTATGAACCTTATTCTTGAAAAATTGAAACTTAGTGGTTATCATAGGTTCCGGGGGGGGAGGGGGAATAGATGGAATGTAGGACATTTTTAGGGCATTGGAATTATTCTGCATGATTATACATTTTGTCAAAACCTATAAAATTGTACAGTGCAAAGTGTAAACTGTAATGTTAGCTATTGACCATGGCTAATAGTAATGCTTCAATATTTGTTCATCAATTGTAACAAATGTACCATGTTCATGTAAGATGTTATTAATAGGGGAAAATGTGGGTGTGGGGGGGTATATGGTAATCCCCTATATTTTCTATGTGACTTTTCTGTTACCTAAAGCTTCTTTGAAAATAAAGTGAAATAAAAATAAGAAGACACTGGGGAAATATACAGAAGAAATTGTAAACATGCATAAAAAATATCAGATCTTACAGTGATGAAAGGCACAATGCAAGAATTTTTTTTTTTTTTTTGGCTTTGTTTTGGGGGAAGTTTTGGATTACAAAAAATTTATAGCTGTGGCAGGGGAGGATCACTGGTGTAGGGTGTCAGTGGTAGGGGAATGTGTGGGGAAGGATGCACCCGGGGCATGCCTCAATGGAATATGAATGTGTTCCTCCGCTCATGGGATGTTATCTCATATAACAAAATATTAAATTCCCACCTGGGGAGTCTTGCTACATTCTCTAATAGAATGGCAAGAATCTCTAGAGTACATATGCAGTGCCTAGTGAAAGAAGACAGACCAATATACCAGGCTCTTGATATTAATGCTTGTACTTATGAACTTTTTTCTTGTAAAATTGAAACTTAGCCTAGTAATATATGTTGCCTAAGAGTGACTTCCTGAAAATCTCCTTGTTATTGAAATGTGGCCTCTCTCTAAGCCATACTCAGCATATAGGCTCACTGCCTTCTCCCCAGCATGGGACATGACTCCAGGGGGTGGGCCTCCCTGGCACTGAGGGATTATTACCAAGCACCAACTAATGGTGAATTTGGTTATAGAATTTTTGAAGTGAATATAATTTTTTAAAATTCTTCAGCCCAGTCATCTTATTTACTGTACTTTGTTTAATCTGTAGTTTAATTCATTCTTTGAATTTTTAATATCAACAATTTTTTTATTTCTATCTGATAAGTTTTTATAATTTTTCTTCTTTTTTAATTGTCTTTTAAAATCTCACTAAACATTTCATACATAGTTTTAATATTTTACCTTCAATAATGTCAATATTTGAAGTCCTTTGGGAGTTATATTTGTTGTATGTTAACTCCTATTCATGTAGCTTGTTTCCTTGTGTATTTGGTGATTTTTATTTTATGAACTCATATTTGATTAGCTAAACACTAAGCCTTTCTCCATTATCTGTATAATTTTATTTCACCCTTTTGTAGCAAAGTTTCATTCTTTTTAATAGTTAATAGCTAATTTAATTAGCATATTTTACGAGTTTCTGTTCTAGTCATTCCTTACATCTTACTCCCTGTGTTCCAACTTTTTTTCTTGCTAAAGTATATGTTAGTAGTTATTTTAGTAAGAGTATGGCTTACTATTTTCTTAGTTTTTGTCTGAAAATATACTTTATGCATTACTTTCTTTTTAGCTAGATATAGAATTCTTGGCTGAAAGGTTTTCCCCCCTCTCCTATCAGCATTCTGAAGATATTATTTCATTGTCTTATGGCAAACTTGTATCTCTAAGAAGTCTGGTCTCTGCCTAATTGTTATTCCTTTGTATATATATTTTTTCTCTCTGGTTGCTTTTTAAAATATTTTTTCCTGTATTTTGTCACTATTTGCTGTGTGATCTTGAGCAGGTTTGAAATAAAGATAATAGTATCTGCATTATAGGATTGTGGTGATGATTGTTAATATATGTAAAGCAGTTAGAGCAATGCCCTGCATATTGTGTGATATAAATGTTAGTATTTCTTCTTTGATATTTTTCTGTTTGGTTTTGTTTGTTTGTTTGTTTGTTTGTTTGTTTGTTTGGTTTGGTTTTGGTTTAGTTTGGGGTTTGTTTTTTTTAAAAAACCATTCTTAGATGTTCTGAACACATTTTATATGCCTAGGTATGTGTACATATGTTGTTAAAATAACATTGTTGATCTGAAGAGTCAGTTTTTCCTTTAATTCTAGAAAATTTCCTAGCTTTTAATCTTTGAATATTGCTTTTCCATTGCCCCTTCTTAGTTTCTGTGTTATATTCTAGGCAGTTTCTCAATATCATTTTCCAGTTTACTAATTCTTGCCTTACTTTTGTCCAGCAGGTTTATATGGCCTCTGTTGTATTTTATTTTTCTTGTGTCTAGGTTTTCTTTTTTCTTTATTTCTTTTTTAATAGCCACCCAGTCTTGCTTGATTTCTGTCTGTGTTCATTTTTTCCCCTTCATGGCTATTGTTCCTTCCTTTTAATTTTGGGAGGATCTTCAAATATACATTTGAAGTTACTTTCAGATTATTTTTTCTTAAATGGATTCCTACAATTGTTGATTTTGTTGGCTGCCCATCTTAATTTAGTTTTTCTTGTATTTTGAAGTTTAGTTTTGCTGTCTCATGTTAAGTGGGCCTTTTTAATTTGTTTTTAATTTTTTCTTTTCACCCTTCTTATCCACTGTTTTTATATGTCCCCTTTATTTTAGCCCTGGGGCTCCCAGTCTAAAACAATGTTTTATAATAGAGGCTTGGTTTCCCTGATTCTTGATGTGTTAGGATCAGGCTTACCTCCAAGAATAAGACAGAGTAAGAAGATCTGCCCTTTTGCTTACAGGTCACATAACTTTATCTAGACTGTATCTCCAGGCAGTGGTTGGTAGCATTTTCCAGCTCCTTTTACAGACTGAGAATGCCCCTCCACCCCAGGCATGTTTTCAGCAGTATGCCTGGGTTCTTCCTAGCCTTATATAGGTGCAGCTTTAGTCCCTATTACTATCTCTACAGGACTTCTGGCTATCTCTGTTACTTGAGCCCAGGAGGCCCACAATTTCAGCTTTACAAACTGCTTTAGGGAAATGGATGTGGCTCAAGAGGTTGGGCATCAGACTACCATATGGAGGGACCGGGGCGATCCCCAGGACCTCCCAGTAAAAAAAAAAAACAAAAAAAAAAACATGAGCACATGGGAAGCGGCTGTGGCTCAATCAGTAGGGCTCCCATTTACCATATGGGAGGCCCTGGGTTCGGTTCCCGGGGCCTCCTGGTGAAGGCAAGCCCGCCTGCACGGCGTGGTTAGCTGACCCAGCGAGCACAAGCAGCAAGGGGGGGATAAATGAATAAATAAATAAAAAATCTTTAAAAAAAAAAAAAAAACATGAGCACATAATGAGCAGACAGTGAGTGCAAACAATGAAGGGGGTGGGGGAGAGATAAAGAAAGAAATCTTAAAAAAAAAAAAAAACTGCTTTATATTTCAAGGGTTGTTTTTCAGGTGGCTTGGTCTTATTGGTTTTGTAGTTAAACTATTTTAAAATACATTTGGAACAGAGGGGTGTTTCAGAGTATGAATATACAAAGTCATTTCAATGGAAGACAACACTTAAAATTAATGTTTATCTTACATATTATTCAGAAGGGTACCAGTCTACCCTCCTACTTGCCAGAAGTGTATTTCTTATTCATTTGCAATTAATAGGCATTATAAATTTTTAATCTTTGAGATAGTAATGTGTAAAAAATGAATTTGTGTTTAATAAATATCCATGTATTTTTTGGCCATTTTTATTCCTTCAGTGTTGAATTGCCTGTTCGTGTTCTTTGTCCCAGTTCTTTATCCATTTTTCCCCCTTTATGGTGTTAGTTTGGGGAAGTATTTATCCTTTATTATATATAATATATTGCAAATACTTTCAAGCTGTTTACCTCTTAAGTTTTGCTATATAGTGTTGAAGTCTTATTCTCCTGGAGTCACATCTGTCATTCTTTTCCTTTGTGTCATTAATTACATGCTTAGAAAGTCCTTTCCTACTATAAGATTATGGAAATATTTGCCTAGATGTACTTATGGTTTTATTAGTAGTACTTTTAATTTAAAAAATCAAAATTGGTCCTTATTTTAAGGTGTAAGGTAGGGATTCAGCCACTTTCTACAGAAGGGCAGGTGTGGAGCAGGCCAGCTGTTCTAACACCATTTATTGAATCTCTGTTCTCACTGCTCTCTTTCTAGACCCTCAGTTTTATTCTACTGATCTGTTTATTCCTGTATCAGTATTCCTTCTTAAATACTATAATTTGAAATTAAGTTTGAATATCAGGTGTAGTAAATTCTCATGTTTTTTTAGAACGTTTTGGCTATTCTCACATATTTATTCTTTCATATGAATTTTGGAATCATTCTGTCAAGAGCTGGGACCAAACTGACTCAGTTGTGATTATACTAAATTTATAGATTAGTAAAGGGAGGATAGACATCTTTACAGTATTGAATTTTCCTATCCAAGAAAAAGGAATGTCTTATTCCAAGGCTTTCTTCTTAGAGGTCCTGAATGTTTCTTAAGGGGAATTATTTATGTATATATATTTTATTGCTATTTTTCTTTCATTTTTCAAGTTACTGTTAAGAGTTTTTAATATTATTTTATATAGTTAGATGACTATATTGAACTTTTTTCTTGGTTATTTTTAGTTTGCCACTGGATAGTCATCTGAAAATAATAATTTGGTCTCAGTTTTATGCTTTTTCTTTATCTTGACTTACTGTTTTGATCACTATTTTTAGAAATTGCTAAATAATAGGAATGAGAGCAGGGTCCTTGTTCTTGTTTCTTCCCTGGTAATTGTTCTAATCACGATGTTTCCTGTTAGTTTGAAATATGTTTAATCATGTTAAGGAATGGGTTTTATCAAATCCCTTTCATCATATGTTAAGATGATTATATGGTTTTTCTCCTTTGAACTTTTAAAAAGATGAGTTAATAGTAATAGATTGTTTAAAGTTGGCTCATAGTTATATTCCTAAAATGAACCCTTTTTGGTCATTGTTGTATTTACTTATATTTTATTTAAAGTTTTTGCATTTGTATTTATGAGTGTGTTTGGATGATAGTTTTATTTCATAGTGCTATCTTACCAAATTTTATATCAGAATTATGGTAGGTTTGTAAAAATAAGTGGGAAGATTTTTTATTCTGTTCTCTAGGTAATTTATTTAATACCTTAAAGGCTTGAAAGATCTTGGTTGCAAAATTGTCTTGCCTAATGCACTTTTATTTTTGATAACTTTATTTTGAAAAAATTCAAACTTGAAATTTGTAAAAAAAAAGTCCAGTGAACCTCTATCTACCCTCTACCTAAATTGACCAATAAGTATCCCTAAGAACAAGAAGTGTCTGGCATTCTCTAACATAACCATAGTACAGTGACCAAATTTGGAGATTTACATTTATACAATACTATTATCTAATGTGTAGACCATAGTCAGATTTTATCTTTTGTTCCAGTAATGTTCTTCATAGCAATACTCCCCACCCCAACCCCTTCCACCCCCTGCCCAGATCCAAGTCAGTCCATAATTACACATTATATTTTGTTGTCATATCTCTTTGTCTCTTAATCTGAACTAGTTCTTCAGCCTTTCTTCATTTTTCGTGAGTCCTGGAGTGGTTTTTTTGAGGATTAGTTCCTTGATAACATTCTCATTTTTTCCCCAAGGTTACTGGTCTTTTTTCCAGCACTTCTTGAAATAAATATAGTCATTTGTTTACCAAGAATGTTGTTGGTTTCCTCCAGATTTTCATTTTTATTAGCAAAGAATTATATAAAAAATAATAAATTTCTGCAAGTTGAGCATAGCCTTTTTTTGGTTTCTGATTTTTTAATAACTGTTTTTCTCTTAACTAGTGGTTTACCCATTTTATTCATTTTTCACTCATATGATTTATCATCCTTTGCCTTAATCTTTCATAATACAGTCCTACAACTCTCCTTAGTTTTAAGGAGAGAGGATATTTTTCTTCTTGAATTGAATATTTTATTTATTTATGTTGAACTAAGAAAGTGTTTATGGGTTTTCCTGAGTAAGGTTTGGTCACATAAGATCCAATATGAGATTTTTCTAATTATTATTGTTTCTAAATATTCTGTAATTGTAGAAACATACAAACTTAATGTAAAGTTGCTTAGGAGCATGCCTTTTAAAGCAATTTCCAGATGTTTGAGGATTTCCTCTTTTCTTCTTTCTTTATTATTACCAGTATCTACTGCTATTGTATTAAAGTCAGGTAACCTGGTCTTTATCATTTTATTTTCTTCCCTCTGCAGTAGGGTAGAGTGGGATAAAGAGTATATTAGGAATCAGAACATACAGTCTGGATTCCATTTAGTAGTATTTTTAACAAATGTGCTATGAATTATCTAACATTAAAATATTTGACACAAAATGTGAGTTAAATTGTAATTTTAAACAACACACTTCATCAATTTTTAAAAGGGTGTTTTTGTCCTGTTTATTTATTCCTTATAATTTCTTTTTTCTGAAATTAAAATTGCAACCCTTTATTTCTTTTTGGTTATATTTGTCTAGTATTTTTGCTCACCCCAAAGCCCTTTTATACTATGACATCTCCATTTATAAGTTTCTCGTTTTGATTAATCTCTTTATTGCATGAATCTATATTATAATAAGTTTTTCAGGAAGGGTACATGGATGATACATTTTTTGTGTGTGCTGTCATATTTGACAGTATCTTTATATAAATCTTTTTTTTATTAGAGAAGTTGTGGGTTTACAGAATAATCATACATGAAAGTCAGGATTCCCAAATATCACCCTAATATTGACACCTTTCATTGGTGTGGTACATTTGTTGCATTTGATGAAAGCACATTTTTATAATTGTACTATTAACTATAGTCCATGATTTAACTTTCACTGTGTTGTGCAGTTCAATTTTATTCTATTATCATATATACAACCTAAAATGTCCCCTTTAACCACATTCAATTATATAAATTCGTGTTGCTAATTACATTCACAATGTTGTGCCACCAGCATCCCTCTCCATTACCAAAACTTTTCCATTTACAAATAGAAATTCTGTACCTTTTAAGCCTTAGCTCCCTATTCCCTACCCCCACCCCACCCCCCACTGGTAACTTAAATTCTAGATTCTAACTTCTATGAGTTTCTTATTCTAATTATTTTGTATCAGTCTGATCATATAATATTTGTCCTTTTGTGTCTGGTTAATTTCACTCAGCATAGTGTCTTCAAGTTTCATCCTTGTTGCTGCAAGTATCAGAACTTCATTCCTTTTCATGGCTGAATAATATTCCATTGTGTGTATATACATTTTGTTTATCCAGTCCTTGGTTGATGGACACTTCAGTTACTTCAATCTCTTGGCAATTGTGAATAATGCCACTGTGAACATCAGTGTGCAAATATCTGTTGAAGTCCCTGCTTTCAGTTCTTCTGGGTATATACCTAGAAGTGGGTGGGACTGCTGGGTTGTATGGTAATTCTAATACCTAACTTTCTGAGGAACTGCCAAACTGTCTTCCATGGTGGCTGTACCATTTTACATGCTTACCAGAAATAAGTGAGTTTTCCTATTGCTCCATTTGTAATTTTCCATTTTTTTATTTGTAGACATTTTAATGAGTTTAAAATGGTATTTCATTGTGGTTTTGGTTTGCATTTCCCTGATGGCTAGTGATGTTGAGCATCTTTTCAAGTGCTTTTTGTCATTTGTATATCTTTGGAGAAATGTCTGTTCAAGCCTTTTGTCCATTCTTTGATTGGGTTGTTTGTCTTTTTGTTGTTGAATTGTAGGATTTCTTTATATATTCTGGGCATTAAACCCTTATTGGAGATGTGGTTTCCAAATATTTTCTCCCATTGTGTAGGTTGTCTTTTTACTTTCATGATAAAGTCCTTTGAGGATCAAAAGGTTTTAATTTTGTTGTGGTCCTGTTTATCTTTTCTTTTGTTGCTTGTGCTTTGGGTGTAAAGTCTGAGAAACCATTGCCTAATACAAGGTCCTGAAGGTGCTGCCCTATGTTTTCTTCAAAATATAAGAGCCAGAACTATCACACTACTAGATCTTTGATCTGTTTTGAGTTGATATTTGTATAAGGTGTGAGGTAGGGGTCTTTCTTCTTTTACAAATGGAGATCCAGTTTTCCCAGCACCATTTGTTGAAGAAACTATTCTTTCTCAATTGAGTGGTCTTTGCCCCCTTGTCAAAAACCATTTGGCCATAAATGTGAGGGTTGAATTCTGAGCTCTCAGTTTGATTCCATTGATCTATATGACTGTCTTTGTGCCCTTACCATGCTGGGTTTTGTTTTGTTTTGTTTTGTTTTGTTTAGGAGGTACCAGGGATTGAACCCGGGATCTCGTACATGGGAGGCAGGTGCTCAACCATTGAGCTACACTCTTTCCCCATACCATGCTGTTTTGCAATAAGTTTTAAGATTGGGAAGTATACGTTCTCCAATTTTGCCCCCCCCCCCCCACCGATGGCTTTGACTATTTAGGGTCCATTACCCTTCCATGTAAATTTGATGATTGGCTTTTCCTTTCCTGCAAAGGTGGTTGTTGGAATTTTAATTGGGATTATGTTGAAACTGTAAATTGCTTTGGGTATAATTGACATCTTAACAATATTAAGTCTTCCAGTCCAAGAGCACAGAATGTCTTTCCATTTATTTAGGTCTTCCTTGATTTCTATTGCCTTTACATATAAATGACAACTTTGCTGGGTATGGATTTCTTGGACTATACCTCTTTACCCTCAACATTACTCCATTGTTACTTGTTATCTGATGTTGCAAATTAGTCTGAAACCAGCCTGATTTGTTTTTTGTGCTTTTTATAATGTTTTTGGCATATTTCTTTTGTTGGAATTCTTCTATTCTTGAAATTCATTATCTTCATCAAATTATGCTTTGGTCGGTTCTTACAAAATCTGTCTAGCATTTGGTGGACCCATTAAGTCATCAAAGTCAGATTTTCCTTTGGTTTAGGATTAATTTCTTCTTTCTTTGAAGTTTAATTTCTCCTCCATTATTCAATTTTCTTTTCACAATATTGTTAGATCTGCATTTTTAAAATATTTTCTACAGTCTGCTCAGTTTTAGCTCTTTATTTTTACTACCTGCACATTAGATGGTTTTTCTCTTGTTTGGGTTTTACACCTTATTTTGTCTTTTCTCTTCATTATTGCCATTTAAATCTCTTAAAATTTTCTTCCCTTAGCTTTGTTAATACCTTTTTATCTATTAAATTTTAATTTTTCATTTCTTATTTCACAGGCCAGATCTTTGATTTTCTTAGGTAAGTTACTTAGGGTTTGTTGTTGTTGTTGTTGTTGTTGTTGTTGTTGTTTCTGTTTTTCAGCATAATCTTTCAGATTTCATGTCAGCTTCTTGAGTGTTTTTTGTTGTTTTTTAATTATTACTATCCTTTACTTTTTTTTGTTTCAGAAACTTTGGGTGTGTTTCATGAATGTTGTTTCCTTTTTCTTTATAAATGATGACAGTTTTCCCTGTTTTGTAACTAGATGCTCCTTGGTTCTCCTCTCAGGATATCTGGGCACCATTCATATCCTACCTTTGGGATTTAAACTGACAAGCCAAATTATGTGAAATTATAATTTCAGTTATGATGTTCAGTTTTTTTGTTTTTTTTTTTTTTTAGATGATACAGTTTAATAATTTTGATGATATTTACCATGTCCTGTGTCCATTACTGAAAGGTAATGAAAAACCTTCCCTATGACCACCAAACAACCCATTAGATCTTGACTGTTCCCTTCTCCCCAGCCCCCCAGGGCCCATGATACCCCCCCTCTCCTAACCCATGGAATGTCAAAATTCACAGTTACATGCCCTGGGGATTTGAACCAGCACTTCCTAATCCACCCACCCCCCAGTGCTGTACCACCAAACCCAGGAACACCACCACTCATCTGCCCCATCCCCCAACATGCAACCACACTCTATCCCTTTACCATAGATTATGTCCATATGGGAGATGGCTCAAAGCCTGCTCTTCTCTTACTCTCATTTGCTAACCTATCTTTCAGACAATGGTTCTCAGAGACTGCTCACTTTCCTCAGTTCAGATCAGTGAGGTCATATACTGTTCATCCTTCAGTGCCTGGCTTGCTTCACTCAACATAAGGTCTTCAAGATTCATCCACGTTATTCCATGTGTTAGCACTTTGTTCCTTCTTACCGCTGAGTAATATTCCATTGTATGTATGTGCCACATTTTGCTTATCCATTCGTCTGTTGATGGGCACCGGGGCTGATTCCAACTTTTGGCAATGGTGAACAATGCCGCTATAAACATTGGTGTGCATATATCTGTTTGTATTTTTGTTTTCAGTTCTTCTGGGTATATACCCAGCAGTGGAATTGCTGGATCATACGGAAGATCTATTGCTAGTTTTCTGAGGAACCGCCAAACTGTCCACCACAGTGGCTGGACCATACCGCAGTCCCACCAGCAGTGGATGAGGGTTCCTATTCCTCCACATCCTCTCCAACATTTAGTGTCTCCTGTTTTTTTAATAGCTGCCATTCTGATGGGTGTAAGATGGTATCTCATTGTAGTTTTGATTTGCATTTCCCTGATAGCAAGTGATGTTGAGCATTTTTTCATGTGCTTTTTAGCCATTTGTATTTCTTCCTTGGAGAAGTGTCTTTTCAGGTCACTTCCCCATTTTTTATATGGGTTGTTTGTCCTTTTATTTTCAAGGTGAAGGATTTCTTTATATATGCAGGATATTAGGCTCCTATCAGATATATGGTTGCCGAATATTTTTTCCCATTGGGTAGGTTGCCTTTTTATTTTCTTAATAACATCCTTAGAGGTGCAGAAGTTTTTAATTTTGAGGAGATCCCATTTATCAATTTTTTCTCTTGCTGCTCGTGCTTTGGCTGTGAAGTTCATGAAACCATTTCCTATTACAAGGTCCTGTAGATGCTTCCCTACATTATCTTCCAAGGTCTTTATGGTTTTGGCTCTTATATTTAGATCTTTGATCCATCTTGAGTTGATTTTCGTATAAGGTGTGAGATGGTATTCTTCTCTCATTCTTTTGGATATGGATATCCAGTTCTCCAAGCACCACTTGTTAAAGAGGCCACTCTCTCCCAGCTGAGTGGGTTTCGTGGCCTTGTCAAATATCAGATGACTGTATATGTGAGGATCTATATCAGAACTCTCAATCCGGTTCCATTGGTCAGTAGGTCTATCCTTGTGCCAATACCATGCAGTTTTGATCACTGTAGCTTTGTAGTATGTTTTAAAGTCAGGTAATGTGATACCTCCAACTTCATTTTTCTTTTTCAATATATCTTTAGCAATTCGGGGCCTCTTACCTCTCCAAATATATTTTGTGGTTAGTTTTTCCAGTTCCTTAAAAAATATAGTGTTGACTTTTATTGGGATTGCATTAAATCTGTAGATTAGTTTGGGTAGGATAGACATCTTGATGATGTTTAATCTTCCCATCCATGAACAGGGAATATTTTTCCATTTATTTAAGTCTTCTTTGATTTCCTTTAACAATGTTGTGTAGTTTTCTGTATATAAGTCCTTTACATCTTTAGTTAAATTTATTCCTAGGTATTTGATTCTTTTGTTTACTATTGTAAATGGTATTTTTTTCCTGATTTCCTCCTCAGTTTGCTGGTTATTGGTGTATAGAAATGCTACTGATTTTTGAGCATTGATCTTATAGCCTGCAACATTACTGAACTCCTTTATAAGTTCTAGAAGCCTTGTTGTCGATTTCTCAGGGCTTTCTATGTATAGGATCATGTCATCTGCAAATAATGAAATTTTTACTTCTTCTTTTCCAATCTGGATGCCTTTTATGTCCTTTTCTTGTCTCAGTGCTCGTGCAAGTACTTCTAAGACAATGTTAAATAGGAGTGGTGATAGTGGGCATCCTTGTCTTGTTCCTGATCTCAGAGGGAAGGCTTTTAGGATTTCACCGTTGAAAATGATGTTAGCTTTGGGTTTTTCATATATACCCTTTATCATTTTCAGAAAGTTTCCATCTATTCCTATCTTTTGTAGTGTTTTTATGAGGAAAGAGTGCTGTATTTTGTCGAATGCTTTTTCGGCATCTATAGAGATGATCATGTGATTTTTTTCTTTCAGTTTGTTTATGTGGTGTATTACATTGATTGATTTTCTTATATTGAACCACCCTTGCATACCTGGGATGAAACCCACTTGGTCATGATGTATAATCCTTTTGATATGTTGTTGAATGCGATTAGCAAGTATTTTGTTAAGGATTTTAGCATCTAGGTTCATTAGAGAAATTGGTCTGTAATTTTCCTTTCTTGTGGTATCTTTATTTGGTTTTGGTATTAGGGTAATGTTGGCATCATAGAATGAGTTAGGTAGTATTCCTTCTACTTCTATTTTTTGGAAGAGCTTAAGCAGAATTGGTGTTAGCTCTTTCCGGAATGTTTGGTAGAATTCAGCTGTGAAGCCATCTGGTCCTGGACTCTTCTTAGTTGGGAGGTTTTTAATGACTGAGTCTATCTCTTTACTTGTAATTGGGCTGTTGAGTTCATCTATTTCTTCTTTCATCAATGTCGGCTGTTTGTGGGTTTCTAGAAACTTGTCCATTTCCTCTAAATTGTCATTCTTGTTGGCATATAATTTTTCAAAGTATCCTCTTATGATACTCTTTATTTCTGTGGGGTCAGTAGTGATATCACCTTGCTCATTCCTTATTTTATGTATTTGCATCTGTTCTCTCTTTTTCTTTGTTAGTCTGGCTAAGGGTTTGTCAATTTTGTTGATATTCTCGAAGAACCAGCTTTTGGTTTTGTTTATTGTTTCCAGTGCTTTCTTATTCTCTATTTCATTTAGTTCTGCTCTAATCTTGGTTATTTCCTGTTTTCTACTTCCTTTAGGTTTAGTTTGTTGTTGTTTTTCCAATTCCTCCAAGTGTGCAGTTAGGTCTTCAATTTTAGCTCTTTCTTCTTTTTTAATATATGAATTTATGGCTATGAACTTCCCTCTCAGGACTGCTTTCGCTGCATCCCATAGGTTTTGATATGTTGTGTTGTTGTTTTCATTAGTTTCAAGGTAGTTACTGATTTCTTTTGAAATTTCCTCTTTGACCCACTGTTTGTCTAAGAGTATGTTGTTTAACTTCCATATCCTTGTGCCTAACCTGTTTCTCTGGCCCTTATTGATTTCCAACTTCATTCCGTTGTGGTCAGAGAAATTACTTTGTATAATCTCAATCTTTCTGAATTCATTGAGTGTTGTTTTGGGGCCTAGCATGTGGTCTATTTTGGAGTATGTTCCATGTGCACTGGAGAAGAATGTAAATCCCGCTGTATTTGGGTGTAGTGTTCTGTATATGTCTATTAAGTCCAAATCTTCTAATGTATTGTTGAGTGCCTTCGTTTCTTTATTGATTCTCTGCCTAGATGTTCTGTCTAATGATGATAGTGGTGTGTTGAAGTCCCCTGCTATAATTGTAGAGGAATTTATTTCTCCTCTTAGTTTTTCCAGAGTTTGCCGCACGTATTTTGAGGCACCTCGATTAGGTGCATAAATGTTGATGATTGTTCTCTCTTCTTGAGAGATTACTCCTTTTACTAATATGTAGTGTCCATCTTTGTCTCTTACAATAGTTTTGCATTTAAAGTCTATTTTGTCTGATATTAGAATAGCTACTCCTGCCCTTTTTTGGCTATTGTTAGCTTGTAAAATGGTTTTCCAGCCATTCACTTTCAGCCTCCTTGAATCCCTGGGCCGAAGGTGGGTTTCTTGTAGACAGCATATAGATGGATCATATTTTCTTATCCATTCTGCCAATCTGTGTCTTTTGATTGGTGAATTTAATCCATTAACATTCAGTGTTATTACTCGTAACGAATTTCTTATTTCAGTCATTTTTTCTTTGGGTTAATGTATGTCATATGTTGTTTTGTTTCTCTTTTTGAGTTTTCAGTTGTTTTTAAACTCTCCTCCAACTCTCTCTCCTTTGTTTTTTCCTTTCAATTTGTAGAGATTGCTTTAGTATTTCTTGAAGTGCTGGTTTCTTCTTGACATACTCTCTTAATTGTTGTTTATCTGTGAATATTTTGAACTCTCCATCATTTTTGAATGCCAATTTTGCTGGATAGAGAATTTGTGGCTGGAAGTTTTTTTCTTTTAGTGTTTTGACTATGTCATACCACTGTCTTCTTGCCTCCATGGTTTCAGCTGAGAAATCAGCACTTAATCTTATTGTGCTTCCCTTGTATGTGATGGTTCTCTTTTCTCTTGCTGCCTTGAGTATTTTCTCTTTGTCTTGAGCATTGGACAGTTTGACAAGTATATGTCTTGTAGTTGGCCTGTTGGGATTTATACTATTTGGGGTGCGCTGTGCTTCCTGGATCTGCACATCCATCTCTCTCAATAGAGTTGGGAAGTTTTCAGCCATAACTTCCTTCAACACTCCTTCTGTTCCCTTTCCCTTCTCTTCTCCTTCTGGGATGCCCATAATGCGTATGTTTGTGCGTCTTGCATTATCGGTTAATTCCCTGAGACCATACTGGATTTTTTCTATCTTTTTGTCTATCTTTTCTACAATCTCTTTGATTTCAACTGTGTTGTCTTCCATATCACTAATTCTTTCCTCTGCCTGTTCAATTCTGCTGCCATGTGAGTCCAGCGTCTTTTTCATTTCTTGACTTGTGTCTTTGTTCCCCATCATATCTATTACCTTTTTAGGTGTGTTAGCTATTTCTTCAGTATGTTCTCCCAGTGTCTTCTTTATATCCTTAATCTCTTCCTTCAGTTCTTTAAGTTGGTCCATGATATTTGTTTGGATAGCTTTGATAAGTTGTTCGATGTACTGCATTGCTTCCTGGTTTTTATTTTGTGCACTGGACTGGTCCATGTTTTCCAGTTTTTCGGAGTCATTTTATTTTTCTGTTGCCCTCTGGTCATCATATTATCTTGATGGGTTTGTTCAGTTGATTAGCTTTTCTCTGTGCTCTAGAATTTTATTTAGCTGTTGGTTCTGCGTGTGAGTTAAGTTTTCTCTTTGGCAGTTTTTCTTCTTATTTTATTTCCTTACTTCTTTCTATGTTCCAAATCTCCACCATTTGGTTCACGCCGCCGATCCGCGCAGATAGATGTCCCAAGCCTCTCACTCCACGCGTGCACAGCACAGCGATGTTCAGTTTTTTGAAAATGGTAATCCCAAATTACCATTTGAGAGCTGATCCTGTTAGGCTGATCCTGTTAGGCAATTGTAGATAAGAAACTTTGTCTCTGCTGGTTTTCTCTTGATCCCTTGCTGAAATTACTGCAGATTTCCATTTTAGCCAGGAAATCCCAGCAGGAGGACTTGAATTTTGGATATTGTATTAGTTCCTTATGGGTGCTGTAATAAATCATCACAAATTTAGTGGCTTAAAACAACGCACATTTATTCTCTTACGGTTATGGAGGCCAAAAATTCAAAATCAATTTTGACACCTGGTTAAGTAGACACCTGGTTAAGAACCCCTGCTCTAGAGGAAAATCTGCCTTTTCCAGCTTTTGGTGGCTGTTGGCATTCTTGGCTTTTGGCCACATCACTCCAGTCTTCAAGGCCAGCATCTTCTATCTCTCTCTGCTCAGTCTTCATATCACCTTCACTGTGTCAAATCTCTCTCCTCCTGACTCTTATAAGGACACTTAATGGTTGCATTTAGCACCCACCACATAACCCAGGATGATAATCTCCCCATCTCAGAGAGCCTTGACTTGATTACATCTGTAAAAACTTTTTTCCAAATATAAGATAGCATTTATAGGTTCCAGGAATTAGGACTGATATCTTTGGAGGCCATTATTCAGCCTACTACAGGTGTCATTATGTTTCTCTACTTTTCATATTAGTGAAAATTCAAATTAGAGTAGGTCTTCATGGCTATTTATTTGTTAGAATCATAGAATCACAGGAATTGCCCTCTGTACCAAATGATTCAAACTCAGATATCTTGGTGGAGAAGTGGATAAGATAGACTGGATACAATTTAAAAAGGAGTTATAGGGACTCGGGAGAATGCATGTTGTTGGGGAGGATAGGTTAACGTGTGAAGGTCAAATTGAGGCTGCCAGTTTGCAGTCCTAATTTGCAGTTGCTTTATCTTTTTCTTTTTCTTTTCTTAATTTTTTTGGCTGTATGTCTCTGAGTGTGAATATGGCTCCTAGCACGCTGTTCTTTTTTCCTACTGTTTACTTCCATCTCTAGATTTAATTTTTCTAGTTAGAAAGCCATGTGGTTGGAGTAGAGAATGTGGGAGAAGGGCAGCATGAATTGAGATGTGGCTGGAGAAGGTAGGTAGGGGCCATGAGAATGAATTGGAGGGAGGCAAGCATGCATATGAGGACACAGATTAGGAGGTTGGTATGGAATAATTGCAGTGAGAGATCATGGTAGCTTGGAGACAGTGTGATTTTAAAAAGTGCACAGATGTGAGAATATTTAGGGAGTATAATTCATGGGCTTGATGATGAACTAATATGGAAGATGGGGTAGAGAGAGGTTAAAAATAATCTCCTTGGTTTTGTTTTACTTTGATGGATGATTGTGCCATTCACTGGTAAAAACTGCAGATATGTGAAAGAGTGTCTAGGAATAGAATATAGAGAAGAGGGCTTAAGTCTAAGCCTTGAGGAGTGACAATATTTAATGGCTTGGGAGATGAGGAGTGAGTCTGCAGAGGAGACAATAATGGATCCTAATTTATCTTTTACAGAGATAGGGCCACGAGGAGTATGTTTCTTCACTGAACGTCAAGAAACATGTGCATTCTGAAGGTCAACTGATTGCCCTCATCTTTGAGGATAGTCTATTAATATGTAAGCTATAGTGAGCAATGTAGTATGTGCTAAAGATTTGATAGTAATAGAAAATTTACATTCCACACCCCACTGCAAATAATTTGAATGTTGCCATGCTACACACTGCTACCTATGCTGCTAGCCAGTGAACCTTTTTCCTCCACTCTTCCCCCAAGGATCTTCTAGTCTCACTTGTTACATAGTTTTTTCCTCTGGATTTTCTCCTATCCTTTAAATTTCTTATCTCACTTATGCAGATCTACTCCAGATTCGCCTTCTAAATTTTTATAGCCAAATCTATCTTAGTGCTCAGCAAACAAAAGACCTCCAGTTACCAGCATCTACCCTTCTTGGAATGCCTGTTTAGCAATGATCTTATGCTATTTGAGTATATCTTTTGAGCTTTACCCCCTACCTTAAGTATTTGATCAAAGTAGTATTTCTTAGAAAAAGTTCATCTTGCCCTAAGAAGAATTCTGTCATCAGTTGCTAAGAGAATATAATTTTCTCCAGATTGTTTCCATGTATCTGTTTTTGTCCTCTACTTATAGAGCCTAGAGAGGGGTTCTATATTAGATTATATTTCCGTTTCCATTAGATAAACAGGAATATACTTTATAGGGTTTTATTCTTCAATTTTTTACCAAAATATTCTGCCCAAATTGCAGGTTGAATAATTCTTGTTATTTCTGGGTAAATATGTTGCTTAAGGATCTTAAATAGAATCTGTAGAGTTGTTGTTGTTATTATAAGATATACCGGGGATTGAACCTCGAACCTTGTACATGGGAAGCAGGTACTCAACCACGGAGCTACACCCGCTCCCCTGTAGAGCTTTTTTTATTTAGGATAATTCTGCACAGATTTAACTAAATGACCAGGTTCAAGATTTCTGCTATGATTATATCAACTTAGCTTATTAAAAGGCAGTGGCTAACTGTTAACGATTGACTTCCTGACCCAGCCTTAGAATTTTTCAATTTAGGAGTTAGTGTGGTTTTAAAAGACACAAAACATTCACCAAATTTTCTGATTACATCAAAGATGGAATCCCAATCTTATGAGTGTCATAGCACTTTGCTTTGAAAAGTTGAGATCAACTGATAATGCTAGTGTTTCTCTCAGAAACTAACAAACTCATGGGTGAATTGAATCCTCTTGGAATTCACTATAGGTATATGCCAATTTAATAAATTGAGTAAATGAAATACTCTTTATAGTCTACTTTTGGAAAATGACTCTGTAAACATAGTATTTATAATAAGTAAATACTTGTGGTAAGTATAACATTTATGTAACCATCTGCTATATTTATGTAGCTATAGTTGGCTCTTTTACCAGGACTTGCAAATTACTCAGAACCCAGGGAGGTACCAAATTTCTAAATTGCTTAGTCTCACTATATAAAAATAAAACCACAGAATTATTAATTTGCCCTTGACAATATTTTTTTTCAAAGATCTATTTTATTTATTTATTTCTCCCCCCCCCCCCATTGTTGTTTTTCACTTGCTGTGTCTGTTCGTCTTCCTTGTTTGTTTGTTTTTTAAGATTTATTTATTTATCTTCCACACCCACACCCCTCGTTTTGCGTTTTGCGCTCACTCTCTGCTCTCTCTGTTCTTCTTTGTCTGCTTGTCTTCTCTTTAGGCGGCACTGGGAACTGAACCTGGGACCTGGAGTGGGAGAGAGGTGCTCAACCTTTTTGTACCACCTCAGCTCCCTGGTCTGCTGCATCTCTTATTGTCTCTCCTCTGTGTCTCTTTTTGTTGCGCCATCTTGCTGCACCAGCTGTCAAGTGTGGACCAGCACTCCTGCGCAGGCCAGCACTCCACATGGGCCAGCTAGCTGCTCAGGCCAGCTTGCCTTTCACCAGAAGGCTCTGGGAATTGAACCCTGGACCTCCTATATGGTAGGCGGGAACCCATTCGCTTAAGCCACATCCGTTTCCCTCTGTTTCTTTAGAAGGCACTGGGAGCCGAACCCGGGACCTCTGATGTGGGAAGGAGGTGCCTAATTGCTTGAGCCACCTTCACTCCCTGCTTTGTTGTGTCTCTCATTATGTTTTTTTCCTCCCTGCATCTCATTACGTCGTCTTGCTGTGTCAACTCTCTGCTCCTGCCTGTCGTATCAGCTCACTGTCTTCTTTAGGAGGCACTGGGAACCTCTGCTCCCTGCTTTATTGTGTCTCTCATTATGTTTTTTCTTTTTGTGTCTCTTGTGTCAGCTTGCCGTGTCTGCCCGTCGCGCCAGCTCGCTGTCTTCTTTAGGAGGCATCGGGATCTGAACCAGCAACTTCCCATGTGGTAGGCGGGAGTCCAGTCGCCTGAGTCACATCTGCTTCCCTTGACACTATATTTTTACAGTTCCTGTGGAGCTCGACTTAAAATTTTATCAGATGATTGACTTGATTTGTTATTTTAAATCTCTAACATGTGTTTTTCAAAAGTCTGGGTTTGGTGTTTAGATAGGTGTAACCAACCTGTTTATCTTCAAAGAATTATTTGGTTGTTTCAAATGCATATTTGAAAAATGACTACTGGGCTTTTCTGTAAAAGGGAGAGTAAGGTTCCTGTTGTGGCATGTGGGCAGAGTCTACATGTAGCTTTGTATATAGGAATATAGTAGTAATTAGATTAGTTTCCATTTGTTGAGTGCCTCGTTTTTGCAAAGCTTTGTGTGTCTACTTTGCAGCCATTATCTCATTTAAATCTAGCAGTAACATTCAGAGGTGACTAGTAATGTGCCCATAATACAGATGAGGAAGTTAAAGGATGCTAGATTAGTTAGTGTCAAGTGTACTAAGTATAATACCCTCTCTCCTCCTCAGCCTAGGAATTGAGACAGATTAGGCAACTTGCTGTTGACTTTCAGCACATTTCTTAACCTCCCATGACTCAATTTCCTCATCAGTAAAACAGGGATAATAGTAATACCTACCTTTTAGGGATGGTGTGACGATTAAAGGAGTTTATTTTTTATTTATTTGGAGGTACCAGAGATTGAACCCGGGACTCCATACATGGGAAGCAGGCACTCAAAGCACTGAGCTACACCCGCTCCCCTAAAGGAGTTAATACATATATAAACCTTTAGAACAGTGCTTGGCTAGTAGTAATCCCTCCATAAATGTCATAAGGAATTATAGGAAAAATGAGGGAGAAAGCCAGGCTCCTAACCTGTCTAACCTAGAAATATATCTTAGTTAAGTTTTAAGAGAATTCTATGTACTTTTAAATTTCTTGATTTCCTTTTCTTTGGCTCCTGGTTTGGTTTTCTTTTGATTTCTTAGTATAAAGTAATTTTTGAAGGACTTCAATTTATCTAAACCAAAGAAAAACTAAGAGGTAAGACAGAGATTATGTTCCTACAAGTTCTTGTTACTTCTTCAAAGCTTAGGCATCACCAGTTACAGATAAAATTGAAACCCCTTTTTGGACCATTTCCTGTGGCCATTCTCTTCTTTCCTTTCCTCTCTAGAGAGAAACTAGTCATTCAACAAATATTATTGTACTTCTGATATGTGTTAGACTCTGTTCTATGTGCTGGAAGACATCAGTGAATAAAACAAAGTTCCTACGCTCATGGACTATTCACTGTCTTAAGTTGGCCTATATTCTTTCAATCTGTGTTTTTATACTTTTATGAATCATTTATTTAGAATTGTTTTGCTGCATTTTCAGCATATTGCCTCTTTTGTTTTTGAGAAATACATGTATTGATATATATAGACCTGTTCTGCTGAATAGTAGTCCAGTAATTTTTCCATTCTCCCTTCTTATGAACAATTAGAAGCAGGTTGTTTCCAATTGTTTGCTATTACAGTTCTTTAAAAAGATCATTGTACATGTCACCTTGGGCACATGGAAGCATTTCTTTAAGGAAATATGTTTCAAGCTTTTTGACTGTGACCACATTAAGAATTATATACTTTAAGTCAGTAAACACATAAGTACATCTGAAACAAAAACTTCAAGAAACAGTATTTATCTTGACCATATTGAATGCACTCTATTTTATCTTTTTAAAATGCAGGTCACACAAAACCCACTAAATTAATTTCCTCCTCTATGTCCACAATTTGCAAAACATTGCTCTCAGGTATATAATTAGAAGTGGAATTGCTGAGTAATTCCTAATGTGCATCTTCAAGTTTACTGGCTGTTACCAATTGCTCGTCAGAGTGTTTGTATGGATTTATACTACCAAGCACAGGGGAGTTCCTGTTTCCTCACCTTCCCAATTCTTGGTATTGCCAAATGGATGTGAAATAATATGTTGTTATACATTTGCCTTTCTCTCTTTATTAATAAGGGTAAAACTGTGTTTTAAATTATAGCATGCAGGGAAGCGGCTGTGGCTCGATTTGTTGGGCTCCCATTTACCATATGAGAGGCCCGGGTTTGATTTCTGGGGCCTCCTGGTGAAGGCGGGCCGGCCCTGTGCAGCGCAGGGAGCTGACAGCCAATGATGCAACGGGGGAGTTAGGCAGACACAGAAAAACGCAAGGCAGATGGATACAGCGAGCACAAGCAGCAAGGGGGGGATAAATAAATATAATCTTTTAAAAATAGTAATAATAAATTATGGCATGCAGAAAAAGTTTTAATTTAATGGTAGTCAAAGAAGGTGGCAAGGAGTAAACTTATTATGGCTGACTCTTCCCTCTGGCAGGGAAAAATAGTGTAATAATTATAATAATAATATCTATACTATATTATTCTTACAATGTGCTAGAAACTATACTAAGTGCTGAAGACTTCTCCTTGTACTTCTAGCCTAGATCATAGTCTTGATTCACCACATTTTGAGTTGAGTCTTTCTGTTTGGCCACATTTTGAGGAGGCACTGGGAACTGAATCTGGGACCTCCCATGTGGGAGAGAGGCACTCAATCGCTTGAGCCACCTCTGTTCCCTGCTTTGTTGTGTCTCTTATTGTGTTTCCTCTTTGTGCCTTCTTGTGGTGTCATCTTGTTGCATCAGCTCACTGCACCAGCCCATCATACCAGCTCGCTATCTTGCTCGTCTTCTCCAGGAGACACCGGGAACCGAACCTGGGACCTCCCATGTGGTAGGCGGGAGCTCAATTGCTTAAGCCACATCTGCTTCCCAGAAGCTTTTAAAATATATAGTTGTCTAGGTTCCAGCCCTACCCTGGAAGTTCTGATCTGGAAATCTTTATTGTTCAAAAAGTCCACTGGGAGGGAAGCGGATGTGGCTCAAGCTATTGGGCTCCCATCTACCATATGGGACACCCCAGGTTCGATTCCTGGGGCCTCCTGGTGAAGGCAAGCTGGCCCGCACCGTGGAGAGCTGACGGCCTGCGCTGCGGAGAGCTGGTGCAGCAAGCTGATGCAACAAAGCGAGACGCAGAGGAGAGACAGTGAGAGATACAACAGACCGGTGAGATGAAGTGGCTCGAGGAATTGAGTGCCTCTCTTCCACACCAGAGCTCCCAGGATCAGTACCCGGTGTCTCCTAAAAAGAAAAGCAGATACGGAAAGCACATGGCAAATGGACACAGAGAGCAGACAGTGCAAAAACAACGGGGGGCAGAGGGGGTATAAATAAGTAAATGTCCACTGGTAATTTTGTTACATAGCCATGGTTGAGACTCATTTCCTTAGTGGTTAAAGTTAGTGCTTTAAGAGTAAGACAGACCTGAATTAGAATCCTGATTCCCCTAAACTTATTAGCTGATTAACCTTGGCCAAGTTGTCACTGTTCTTATAGAGTGTCTCAACCTTGGTATCAGAAATGTACTCTGATTAATACCACTAATAGGGATGTATGGTGGCTAGTTTTCATTATTTACTTTCTATTAGTGGAATTGTAATAGGGGGCAGCAGATAGGCAGGAGGTTGTTTTTATCACACTAATCAACCAGTCTTCTCTGCCTGTGTATGAGGATGAGTTTGACCCTAGGAGGAAAAACAAGGAGAAAAAGGTTTCTGGGAAACCAGATGTTGTTTTTATTTCCCTCCTAGCAGGTTTTTCTTCTTACCCTTTCTCTTCCACCTTCTTCTCTGAGTTTAGTGTCATTAGCATTACCAGTATCCTCTTCTCAGAACTGCATCCTGAACTTTGGAGTTTTAGGGATAGATTAGATTAGCTGAACTTTCAGGCTTTCAGCAGGGCAATCACTAGGTCCTTTAATCTCCTTTACCATTTATACCTAATGGTCATAGAATATGTTAACAGTGGTACAAGTTATTATCATTAGATTAAGATTAATTTTATTACCAATATATTAATTTAGTTTTATTTTATCAAGACTCAGGAACTTCATAGTAAAGGTAGAATTTGAACTAGTCTTTAAAGGATGGGTATACTTTTTCAAATATGACTAGGGAGGAGAAGCAGGGGATTCCAGTTAAGGGGACTGATATGAGCAAAAGGTTAAAGGAGCTAATTTGGAACATTATATATGAGTAAATTATTTTTTTACTTGTAGAGGATTCATGTAGTGGGAGTAAAAATAGGTAGTTTGGAATCAAATTGTAGAAAATCCTGAATGTATGGCTAAAATGTTTGATTAGTAGACTTTATTTGACTTTATTTGATTGATATATACACACAACTCAATTCTGAGATTCCCCAAGAGATTGCATATATTCATTGTATCCTTTACATTTGGTCTGGTTCATATTAGCTGGTGACTGCTGCCAGGTCTCTTTTCTACTTTAAGTGGTTGTGCCTTAGGGAAAATGACCCATTAGTTTCCTTTATCCAGTGCTTTAGTTCTCCCTTTCTGTTGTCCATTCTCAACTGTGCCTGATCAGCTTTCTTGTCTTCCTTGTTAATCTCCAGATTTTAAGTCAGCAACACAGTGAGTGTGTCTGCTAATTACAAGAGTTGTGAATTCTTATCTAAAAAGCTTTGTGTGTATCTCCTTCATTCTTATAAAAGTTGTTGGATATATATTTGGTTTATAAAACAGGTGTTAACTCTCCTGTTTCTCTTCCTTTGCAGACCTAAAGGATCAAGACATAATGGGAGCATTTTTAGACAAGCCAAAGATGGAAAAGCATAATGCCCAGGGCCAGGGTAATGGGCTGCGATATGGGTTAAGCAGCATGCAAGGCTGGCGCGTTGAGATGGAGGATGCACATACAGCTGTGATCGGTTTGCCAAGTGGACTTGAAACATGGTCATTTTTTGCTGTGTATGATGGGCACGCTGGTTCTCAGGTTGCCAAATACTGCTGTGAGCATTTGTTAGATCACATCACCAATAACCAGGATTTTAAAGGGTCTGCAGGAGCACCTTCTGTGGAAAATGTAAAGAATGGAATCAGAACAGGTTTTTTGGAGATTGATGAACATATGAGAGTTATGTCAGAGAAGAAACATGGTGCAGATAGAAGTGGGTCAACAGCTGTGGGTGTCTTAATTTCTCCCCATCATACTTATTTCATTAACTGTGGAGACTCAAGAGGTTTACTTTGTAGGAACAGGAAAGTTCACTTCTTCACACAAGATCATAAACCAAGTAATCCACTGGAAAAAGAACGAATTCAAAATGCAGGTGGTTCTGTCATGATTCAGCGTGTGAATGGCTCTCTGGCTGTGTCGAGGGCACTTGGGGACTTTGATTACAAATGTGTCCATGGAAAAGGTCCTACAGAGCAGCTTGTCTCACCAGAACCTGAAGTCCATGATATTGAAAGATCTGAAGAAGATGATCAGTTCATTATTCTTGCATGTGATGGTATCTGGGATGTTATGGGAAATGAAGAGCTCTGTGATTTTGTAAGATCCAGACTTGAAGTTACTGATGATCTTGAGAAAGTCTGCAATGAAGTAGTCGACACCTGTTTGTATAAGGTAGATAGATTTTTTTTTTTTTTTTTTAAGATAAAACTATTTTATGTCATTTGAAGTACTACTCTAGTTTTTAATCATCTTAGAACCTACAGTTCTTAGAAGTAAGTTTTTGGCACAATGTAGGATAGTCTTCACCAACTATGAAAATACATCATAGGATCCCTCTTTAGAAATAAAATTACCCAGTTACCACCTATGCAAGGGTTATAATCTGAATGTTTAATATTTTAATAATCATGACTGCCTGAGCTTTTCAATCATGTGGAAGATTATCAAAGGTAAAAAAATATATATTTCAGGGAAGCGGCTGTGACTCAATCAGTAGGGCTCCCGTTTACCATGTGGGAGGCCCCGGGTTCAGTTCCCGGGGCCTGAATAAATAAATAAAATTAAAATAAAATAAATAAAATAAACTTTAAAAAAAATATATATATATATATATATTTCATGTTTTAAAAGAGAGAGTGGGGAGAGTTAGGCCTCAGTACCTATAAATGAAAAGTAGAATTTTAATATATTTTTTTTACCATGTGATATCTCTGTATAGTTATGGCATTAATTTGGGACTATGGTCTAATGAATCTAGTAACACTAACAGAGGGACTTTAGGGATCATCTGGTGTGATGTGATAGAAATAGCCTTGGATTTGGAGTCAGAAGAACTTGGTTTGAGACTCTGTGACTGTTTAAACTATAAGGTAAGCTATTTAAACTATCTGGAAATTCAGTTTCTTTCATTGTAAAAAAGGTAAGCAGTTTTTGCCCTATCTCATGGGGTTGCTGAGAGGATCAAATGCAATCATATACATAGATGAGTTAGCACAGTGCTTTTGTTTTACAGATAAGGATGCAAAACCAGAGAAGGTTCTGCCGACTTCAGAGTCAGACCTGTCTGGGATCAATTTTTGTCAGCCGTAGAACTGAGATGATAATATGTAGTTCATAGACTGTTCATGGATTAAATTAATGAGCTAATGTAGGTATGTAGCTAGTTCAGTAAATTGTATGTACTCAATACATAAACTTTTCTAGAGAAGTTAGATGACTTCTCCAGGATTCCACAATTAGTTCTTAAGTAGCAGTAGTAAGACCCTTGATCAGTATTCTTTCAACCATAGTCAACAATGCTCATTAATTAACTCTTTAATTTTTTTTAAACAAATGTTGATTTTATAAAAACACTTTTGTGGCTGTATGTTTGACTTTCTTTTAGGGTGCAGAAATAAAAAGCCAACAATATTATTTTAAGTTTTGTTTACACATTGCTGGCTCTACTTGAAATCTTAAAATCTAATCATATTTAGAAATAAGGTATGTGTAACATCCAACACAACCATATGTTTAAAAAAAATCAGTAGAGCAAAAACTTGTTAGAGCACACTGATGCCAATTTCTGAAGTTTGGGAAAACTGAAAAATGATTTAAGGTACATATGTTCTTTGTCCCTTTTATGAAAATAGCATTGATGTGTTGAGTTATAGTAGCACTTGAATTAAATATTCGTTAGCTAGATAAAAACCATGTTCTTAGGAAATTTTTCAGTGCATATATCAGTAAAAATGGCTCAGCTTCCACTTTCATTCTTCTGCCTCTATTTTAAAAAATTATTCAGTACTCTATCATTCCCACACTCTATAGAATTTTCCAAGATGGTCTTTTTTAATATTAAGTTCTTTATATTGTTTATTGTTTAAACTAATTTTTTGAGATCAGTTTTTCTATATAGCAGAACTAAATAAGTAAAAATTAACTCCAATTACTAATAGGAAGGAGGTGAGGGGAGGCAAATAGCAATTCAAGTATTTTAATTTCAACATTTTGAATACTTACATCTCTTTAGAATTGAATTTGCATCCTAAAAGTTGTCATTTTTTTATTATAAAACATAAAAGCTGTTTCATCTGTAGTTTTACTTCTAACTCCATATTTCTGCTTTTTATGAAGTGAATGAATTAGCCCCACAATGATGATTATAATTTATTTTAAATTTAAGTGTTGACCTGTGTAACTACAGGTCAGATCCTGTTGAGAGGAATACCCCTGGAGTTTTCTGTTTTGTTATATTGAGTGAATGTGTGTGTATATGTTTATTTGTGTTGGGTGTCACTGCACGTTAAGTAGGCCACCAGTAAAAGCTTAGAAATTTTTTGTGTTTTATAGAATTCTTTTAAATGATTGTTGCAGTGAGATTTTAACCTGTAATATTTCTCTCCTGTATTTTGGAGTATTGGTTATACTATTTATTATATACTGTTTATACTGTGTCTGTGTATGTGTGTATGCTTCCCCCAACATATACATTTTTTTTTCTCCTTATAAGTAATATATAATCTCACTAGAACAAGTATAATTATAATTGGCATTCCTGTAAATGTTCTCAAGGCTTTGTAGAGGATATATGGAAGGACAAAAAGAAAACCAAAATATTTTCTCCAACTTTTTTCTTCTTAGGGAAGTCGAGACAACATGAGTGTGATATTGATCTGTTTTCCAAATGCACCCAAAGTATCACCAGAAGCAGTGAAGAAGGAGGCAGAGTTGGACAAGTACCTGGAAAGCAGAGTAGAAGGTGGATCATTTAACAAAAAATAAGTAACTTTATTAAAGAAAAACCTTCAACAAAAACTTAACATTTTAGCTTTTAGATCTTTACATGCCTTTGACATCTAGTGTTAGTGTGCAAAAGTGGGAAAGAGTATATCTGTAGTAGCTGTTTAGGTGTGTGCTGATTGTCCTATCATAGTTATATTAGAAATAACAGCTAGTGTGGCCCTGTGTATTCTGTTGAGGATTCTTTTGTTTAAAAAAGCTAAAATGTTTGTGTGATTTTAAAATTCTTGATGAATTCCCTGGCATGGGTACTTTTATGCCAGGAAAGTTTGATTAGTGGTTTATTTAATTACAAATTCAGAGATCATTTTTGATGGTGATAATTTGAATGCCATCTTTCTGTGAAAAGCTGTGTAATTATAGGAGCTGTAGGAGTTTTGTTTTATTTTGTTTTTTGATAACTTGAAGGTCATAGCTTGGTTATAAACAACTTTCATATGCCATGGCTTTTTAAAATTTATTCTAAACAATTTCAAGACTTCTTGCTAAACCCTAAATTGTCTCACCTAAACAAAGATAGACCTGAATTAAAGACATACAAGGCCTCAGCTTGGCACAAATGTAAATGCTGACTAAGATCAAGAAGTAAATTGGGAATTCCAGGACTATATTTGTCATAATTGCAGAAATTTCTTTGAGACAATTAGTAAGATGATTGTAACTCTCCAGTGTAGTGCCTTTAAATATTTGAGAAAACTTTGGTGATTCTTCATTGCAGCTAATACTTGGTATAAAAGTTAAATCTCCTCAAAGAATGCAAGTTTACTGCTTATATGCAGTAAGTATGTAAATTAAGCAGTTCTTTTAAAAAGAACTTGACATTGCTGTAAAGTGTTAAATGGTATTTTGGCCTCCTAATATTATTAATTTGTACATTAAAGACCGCTGATAGAATGCAAGTATTGACCCACCACAGTATTACATCCTTCTGTGTCTGCATTATAAAAATTAGTATTCTCTTTAATTTTGTTTTCTGCCTTTTAATTCTTTGATATCAATCATACCAGTCTGATATTAGAATCATGATTGTTTTTGATTTTCAGTATTGTCTAGGGCTGCTATTTTGTTTCCATTGCCCTCCAAGACCTTGAGAGTGATAAATCCAATATATGTATATAATGAATTTGATATTTAATTCATTGAACATAATATTCAATGAGTTTGTTTCCTGACTATTATCAAGGATCTTAGAATTTTTATATTTTAAATGTAAGTTATTTATAGATAACACAATAAAATAAAATATTTAGTGTTACAAAGCCATATCACAATGGTTCAAACTGCTGCTTAGTTGAAAAATATGAGAATAATATGCATAGGGATAAGTTGATATTTAATATATTGATACTTTAAAGTAACTTGGAAGTATATATACATGTCTTCTTATTGCCTTAGGTAGGAATAAATAGTTTTATTTAATATGAAATGGGATCAAATTTTAGAAGTGAATTGCTACTTTTCTCATTAGTGTATACTCTTAAAATAAGATTTTCACGGAATTACAAAGTATTCATTTTAAAAATGTAATTTTGTTACATTATTAAGCTTTATATTGCTTATTATCAAGCAAGAGTTGCCACTTGAGCAAAGTTTTATGTTGATACTCAATATTTTTGATATGTTGAAATGTTGTTATACCATTCAATTGAAGCTTATTTTATGTCATAAATTAAATCTATGGTATTCTTTACTGAGATAGATTTTATGAGACTGCAACTAAAGAATAAACACTACATTAAAACTGCTGCTATTTAAAAACATAGAAAGAATATAACTGTTTGCATTGTAAAAGTTGTTACAAGACTTAAAAAGTGAAAAATACAGCATCAACATCCAAAGCCGGCACTGAATATCTTTTTCTTTCTTTTTTTAAATATACGTGCCTTCACTAAATTGCTGTGACCTGCTAAACTTCGTTTTATTTGCTTTGAACACTTTCAGCTTCTCTGTCTACACCATAGTTAAGGTTAAAGGTTTTTCGTATCCTCTTTCTCCTATCACCTGTGCCCTTCTAAATACTTTATTTTCTGGGCAGATGAAAAGATTCAATTTATAATCTATACCATACCTCTATTGAATTTATGGTCCTTCTAAGCCAATTTAAGACTATACTTGTTTGTGTATATTTTTAAAATCTTTACTACTGATTGCCATGCTTAATTTACAATTGCCGATTTAGATATACCTGATAGAATCCCTCAGACTTGGATAAGGAGAGTGAGTGAGGAGGAGCAGAATGTGTTTGTGTATGTTTTGTGAATATGGATCATCTACACATATATATTCTTAAATAAAAACATCCAGCCTTTTTACAATTATAATTAAAATATATGGCCTAAGAGCAATTAAAAGAATTTTTCTTAAAATTCATTTTTTTCTTTTTTAAAAGCCTTTAGAAAGAAGCAAAGCTAGTATAGTATTTTTTGTTTTTGTTTTTTGTTTTTGTTTTTTTGTTTTATTTTGTTTTGTATAGTATTAATGGTCAGGTAGTTTAAATGGATTGTCCTACATGGAATATGGGATACTGTTTTTAAAGCCATATATATATATATATTTTAAAAAAAGAACTTGTTTTCCTGTAAAATCTTCGTAGTTAAAATATTTTTTTATTTTGACCAAAGAGATGTAAGATACTTCAAAAAGATGATTTGAGGTAATATTTTTTAGACCTGAAGCCATCATTGACTGCATTTATCATTAGTGTTCATTTCTATTGTATCTAGTTATCTATCCAAATAATTGTATTGGCTTAGCAGAGACTGTATGTTAAGTGTATTACAGCTTTAGATTGTGAAATTGTGTAGTTTAGGTAAACATCAAATCCCTTTATTTTTGTACAGCAGATTTCCAGCATTAGAACCATGTAGAATAAATATACTAGATGTTAAAGATTATACAATAAAGGAACTTGGCAAACCAAATCTGAGATCCTTGCTTTTTGTTCAGATTTAAGAGTGGTTAAAAAAAAAAAAAAAAAAAAAACGGCCAAAAATAATAGATGGTAAAATTTGGCCTTGATTCTAAAAGGACAGTTTGGATCATTTAAAGACATGGGTAGCAATGTCTGTCTTTTAAAATGTGCCTTTAATGAGGAATTAATATTTCAAGGCTTGATCAAAGAATGAAAGATTCAAAGGTATTTACAAATTGGGAACTAGAATAATTTTCTTGCCCCAGTGTTGACTAAAAGGAAATTGCCTTTATAAAAACATTGAAAAACAAAAGACTGAACAAAACTTGAAGATAGAACTTATAAATACCTTTGGCATAATATATTGCATTTAGAGTTAACTATGCTAAAACTCCAAGTGAAGAATTATTTGTACCTAAACTGCATAGGTTTAGAGTTCTTTGTTAAGTCCTTTGTACATAATTTTGGTATTCTGTGGTATGAATAACAGTATGTGTCTGCATGACAACACTGCAGATCATATCACTATACCCATTTAATAACTGAATGTTTTGAAATTATTTTAAATGCAGATGTATGGTTTGTCAAATCTTTTTTAAAAATATATTTTCATGAAACTTAGAACTTTTTCATTTCAAGGCTTTGTTCAAATAATCAACTAAGAAAATGGTATTCTATATCTGTTTACTGTTCAAAGATACTTTAGACAAAAATTAAGCTGGGTGCTATTTCAGTTTGTAACCTAATCTGTATGTGCTACTTAACTATCATTTTGCAAATAAAAAGATATATGTAAAAATGATTTAGTATATAAGCAGTATATTTCTCTATATTTAAAAGGTTGTTTAAAAATAAAAATCCTGAAATTGTTTATCAAAAAAAAATCTGTGCAATGTATTTTACAGGGCCAAGTTCAGGAAGCATGTTTCCAGTCTAAAGAGAGGAGTTGCTCTCCTCAGAAGTAACTGGTTGTCATCTTAAGAAGGATATTCTCATTTGTACCCATTTATACCTAATAAGTGATATATTGATTTAACATGAAATTCTTCCTTTTCATATTTTGATCTAGATTGTTTTCATTCTTTAAAGTTAATCTGGAGAATATTTCATCTTTTGTATCATTTTGTGTACCCCTTTGCCATAAATTTTCAAAGGTCAACTTGATTTTTTCCCCTTATAACACCAGTTTAGAAAATCTCAGATGTGGTAAATGCCATCTTTAAAAACTAAATTATCTTTGTTTCAATTTTTAAATTAAATTTGGATAGCACTTACAAAAAAAGTACTTCTGATTCCCAGAAATCATAAAGAAGCAGGGGGAAGGCGTCCCTGACTTAGTCCATGTGATGCGCACATTAGCGAGTGAGAACATCCCTAGCCTCCCACCAGGGGGTGAATTGGCAAGCAAGTAAGTTACATTCTGCATACTCTTATACTTGATGCCAGTATATGAAAATGTTAGATGTAGTGGATCAAATGTTTATTTGCCTAATTTGTGAAGTGATAGCATTATGTATTTTCAAAAATATTTTATTTAACCTATGGATCTGTGGGTTTTGATATTAATGATATAGGGTGATTGTTTAGAATAGATTCGAGAGTATCATCATTTTTAACTAGTTACACTGAAGGCTGTCTTAAGTGGAGGCAGGGTGACATTAATTTCCTCATATAGCATAAATGATGTAAAAGTACTTTTTAAACTAAACTACATGGCATTATGAAATTCTAAGTATCGTTATTATTAATACTATTATTTGATCATGTCAACCGCTGGATAACTTTGACATCCCATGGATAAGCATCTTCCTCTTCCTCCATTTGAGTCATTTTTCTACTTCTCACATTTGCCCAGTGTTTTTGATTGGTTGGTTTTGGGGGTCCAGGAAAATGGGAGAATGCATTTCTTACCTTTTTCCCTTTCCACTTTAGTTCACAGAAGTGGACTAATTTGTGTTAAATATTTTGTTAAATAATACATCTTAATAATCTAAAATGAAGAATTCAAGCAATTTTATAATTCATGTTAAACATTTTTACCTTAAATATCCATAAAATTGGCCTACAAAAATACATTATTAACTAACTTCTTTGAATCTCCACTGTGTATTACAACTAAGCCATTCCCTTTATAATCATTTTACTAAATGATAATTATAAAAGTTCCTGTTTGCAGCTTTTATTTTTTAGAAACTTGTTTTCTTCTAATATGACCTTCTATGAAATAACTGTCTATAAAATTGCTTCAAATAAGTTTTGGAGCTAGGAAGGCTATAAACATAAATACCACTACAGACTTTTAAACAAAATGTTATTCAAAAGCTTAATTCCTAGACTTAGGGAAATGTTGTATTTAACATTTCAGTTTTAATAGAGGCATTAAGAAAAGCAGAAACTTGTTGATTTCTACAACAGGTATTGAAGTTACTTCTACTTCAAAACTAACATGCAGCTCTTAACTAGTATGTATGAGTATTATATCTTAAGAACCTCATTGTCATTGCTGACTCACAACCATTTCAGCCAGGTCAAATAGAAGCAGACTGTATAGACTGGCTTTTTTAAAAACCATGACTTTAATCTTCTATTAACTAGGTTGGTGGAATGCTATATTTTAGAATGAATTCATCTCTTCTTTTAATTCTGAGGCCAAATATCTTAAAGTAGGCTTGCTTATTTTATTAAGAGTAAGAAATAGAACTAAAATAATTTCTAAGTATTAGATTTTCTTTGATATTTTAATGAACACCTGGCTGTAAGTTATTGAACACTTTTGCTTTCTGAAGAATTAATTTTCTGCATTTTTTAAAAATTTAGGCGGAATGTAATTGAAGCCGTTTACAATAGACTGAATCCTTACAAAAATGATGACAATGTAAGTAGCATTTTGGCTTCCTCTGAGTACCCTTCCCCTCCACTCTAAATGCATGTCCTTCCTACCTGTTTTTGCAGAGCTGTTCACTGCACCCATTTTCTTACACACACCCCTGATTGATTGCTCTGAACCCTGCTTGCTCTGCTCTCTGCCTGCACCACAGTTCTAGTGATTGAGGACATAATCATGGTGAGTGGCCACCTCTCTCAAAAATGAAGAAAGTCCTTTTGAATTATTTTTGGTTCTGTCAGCCTCTGCAAGCAATCAACTTCAGGAGTTTTGCCCCCATCAAATGTTTTTTTGAAGTTGGGAATAATATCTCTTATTCAGAATTTGCAATTATTCTGAGTTTTGTAAACAGCTGCAACTTTTAATTTCAGAATGCTCATCTCTACTAGTTAGTTTTTATGGTTGGAAATACCCCTGCCAAGAACCCTGAAATGTATACTTCATTTTTTTGAAATAGAAAATTCTATTAATAAAAATAGACAGTAAAATGCCATGTTTTCAAGTAAGTTGCTTTTACAATTCTGCTACAGAATATTTGCAGAAAAGTAACTTAAAATCGAGCACAGCTCAGTATTCTATATTTCATTATGAAGCCTCTTTAAATCTCATATTACATGAATTCTCAGCCTTTTTTTATGTAATAAAAGTTCATAAAAGTGTTTTACAAATTGGGTTTTATAAAAGAAAAAAAATTAAATTCTTTTTAGTAGTTTCCTTGATTTAGAAATATATTTGGTTAGCCTCACAGTAAGAATAGGTTTCAAATATTTTATTCCAAAAACAAAACAAAGGCTTAATAATTCTTTGAACAGATTAAATATTGATATTTCATATACACACGCACATACTTATACTCTTTTTAAAAATTTATATATTTTTAAATCAACTTTACAAAACCTTATCTGCATTATCCACAAAGTAGTATATTTTGACACCTCCAAGCATTAATTTAGCTCCTTATGTTGTTTTGTTTCCTTGTATAAAGGACTCTACATCAACTGATGATATGTGGTAAAACTGCTCATCTAACTATGGAGTTTACCTTCACCTCCAAAGGAGAGTATAGCTCAACCTTCGTTGAACCTTTTTAACATCCATCCTCAACTTTAAAGAAGGATATGACATGGATGACATGGGTGAGAGTGATTACACCAGAGAACTTCAGCAGTACAACAGCTAGCCCAGAACTGATCTTTTTTTTTTTTTTTTTTTTTTGTAAATTTGAGACTTACGTAAACGTGATTTCAAACCATAATTCATGTTGTAAATCAGACTCCAGCAAATTTTGTTGTATGATTTTGTTTTTTGTAAAGTAATTGTCCTTGTACAAAATGCTCATATTTAATTATGAACTGCTTTAAATCACTATCAAAGTTACAGGAAATGTTTTGGCTTGTTGTGTGATGCAACAGATATATAGTCCTTTCAAGTCATGTTGTGTTTTGGACTTGGGGTTGGGACAGGGAGAGCAGCAGCCACATCAGCTAGATGCTCAAACATGCACATGATTATGGAGATTAATTTCAAAATCTTACAAAGCCGAACATCCAGGGATTTATTGAAAGCTATCTTAATGTTCTTGGCATTGGGATTGGCACTGTTGATAAAGCTGGTCCCTTCATTTACTGTCTTTTAGGATGTTCTCTCCTTGTTGCCATGAGTATTGCAGGTAATACAGTGTATTTATAAAAATATCAATCTTGGGGCCAGAATGCCTTGATTCTTTGCACCTGTTTTACAAGTCCTTACATTAAATTACTAATTGATAAGCAGCAGCTTCCTACATATAGTAGGAAACTGCCACATTTTTGCTATCATGATTGGCTGGGCCTGCTGCTGTTCCTAGTAAGATATTCTGAATTCCATTTTATCAATAAAGCTTGATTTAACAAACAAGAAATTTAATCATGTATGTGTAATTCCTCTTTTATCCCGGTCTTTTAAAACACCATGCCATTGTAAATGAGAAGTTTCTCATAGGGAAAGATGTTGGTCTCTTTTAAATGGACAATAATATATTACTTAAGGTCTATAGATGGAACTGTTTCCCTTCCATTAGAAAGAGTAAAAGATTTAAGTCTCTGTTGTTCCTTAATCTACTTTTAAATAGGTTTCTTTCAGGCTGCTTATTTTTCACTGAGATGTGTATCAGCTTGAATTTGCCTACTGTTTAAAATAATTGTCAGAGCTCAACATTCTAACACTCTGTGGTAGGTGTGTGCGTGTGTGTTTGTGAGTGTGTTTGCCTGTGATTTTTAATTGGCCCGTGTCTTTAGAATGCTTAAGATGTATTTGTGATTTGAAGTATAGCATGTTGATAATATTTAGCTGTTGGCCTTTAAAAATAACTTTCAAAGCTTAAGGAATTGTAGATAAAAAATAATTTTAATTTAGGCTTAAATTCCTGTTTAAGCATGTGAAAGTAAGTTTTTAAAATCTGTCACATTGAAAAGACTACTGTTCTGTGCCCTGTATTTTTGTCTCTTTAGGTTGAATATTGTATTTATCACCATGTGATTTAATCATTCAGTAGGCAGATTTTCCACCAGAAAATTATTAAAATGTAAGGTTAAAATATGACGTAGAATACAAAATCAAAACTTTGTGTGTAAAAAGTAGTATAATCCATTTTGTTATATTTGTTTATTCCCTAACTTTGAAATACATATATTTGTATATATAGCCTTAAAACTAATGTAAAGTTTGGGGAGTAGTGGGAAAAGTAATGTGAAATGTCTCAGATTTAAGTAGTTACATACCAACAAAATCTTTTCATTATCCCTCTTATTTGTGAGGTGATTAAATTTAACTTAATTGTATTTAATTTATATCTTAATTCAGCATGAGTGAAGAAAAACTGAAGTATTATTTAGAAACTCATAACCATTGGAATTAAACCAATTCCGCAATTAACTTACAAATAAATGCTTAATGTCTAAATCTATGGTAGAGTGCAAAGTATAATAATGTTCTAAGTTATGGCTTTGCAAGCATCTAAATGTACATTTAATGAATACTAGTGTTTCTAATGTATACTAAGTATCAGACATACTAGTCCTGAAAGCTAAATCCCTTACTACAACAAGCAAGTCCCTTCATTTTTTTTTAAGTAGACTGAAATTTCAAAACCTTGAGCTGTACTGTGGAATCTTTTGAGATGCAAAATCTTAAATCACAAGTAAAATATATGATGGAAGGCTGTATTTCAAATTTAAAGCCTTTTTTGAGTCTTTAGCTAAATAAAAAAGAGGAGATTAAATTAGTCCTCTGTTAGAGCAAACTGTGTGATCGAAAGACTAAATATTTTCCCACAGGAATCAGCACTGACATACTAGATACAATTTTTTCATTATAACAATACAAGAAGGATGTATACATTAAAACAGCAGATTTTATGTATTCCTGAATCCTGGGAGTAGTGGTGGTAAGGGGGAGAATCAACCACAGTTTTAAAAGGCACTTTTGCACTTCTGTTGTGCACTTCATTTTTGTACCACTAAATTCTTCACCTCCACCCCCTCCTTTTGTGCTAATTAGCATCTCAGGGCAATGCCTCAACATTTTTTGTGTGTTCTATGTTATTTTCCTTGGAGGGAAAACATGATGAAAATATATTAAAAATGTACTTTGACTTAAATGTCTTTATAGGATGAGTCCAATTTGCTGCTTTTAATAGGAAATTCAGCTTTGTATAGCAGACTCTTGTTACCCTAACATTAAAAAAAAAAAAAAAAATCATTGATCTATCTCATATTGTTTTAGCAAGATAAGATCTAGTTTCCACTTTCTTGAGGAATGTACTTTTACAGGTAACAGAAGATGTTCTCAATATTAACATTAACTTTTAAAAATTAAAGTGGTGTTTTTCTTACTCAGCATTAGGACTATCTAAAACATTTTCATTATAATGTATTAACTTGCTTCTGGAGTATTTTGCAGTTAATAGGACTCCAGCCACTTAATTTTATTCTACAAACTTTATAACATTAAGAAATTTGGATTAAAGAATAAATCAATTATTTAATTAAAATAATCTGAATTACATCATTACTTTTAGTGATCATTCTTTGGGCCATATATTAATCCAGCTAAAATTAGCTTTTCCACAAAATGTATTGAGTGTTGTCTGCAGTATACTACTCTAGGCTAATCACCTTAGAATTATAAAGAGGTGAATAGGTCCTTGTGTTCTAGCAGAATTTACAATCTAGTGTATATTATAACTAGATCACTCATAAAAAAAAAAATATTATTGCTCAACGACTATCTACCAGCTACTCTTCTGGAAAGGGCAGGTCCCTGTTCTCAAAGAGCTCGTTTGTGCTTCTTTTATTCACCTAAACTCTTTTCTTCTGTTTATTTTCTTCTCCCCAAAATTAAAAATCTCATTCAAATGAAAATTTTGCTCAGCATAGGAATAAAATTGGACTGATGAGGAGTAAGTCCATTCAGAATGCTTGGTTGTCTATAGAGAATGGCCTTTACACTTCCTGCTAACAGCAGCAATTCAGAGAAATTGGTCATGGATTTATTAGAATTCTCTAACCCTGGAAATACAGATACTTTTAGAAATATATATCTCTAGTTAAATTAATATTATTTAAATAAAACTCTGTGTTCTTTTATTGAAAGCACTGTCTGTGTTCATATCCAATTTTAGCCAGATGATTATTATGTATTTTAAAGTTTTTAAATAATTTCATTGCCCATCTTTACTGAACAAATTCGTCTTGGAATTCAATATGTGATTTCTGCAAGAAACTGAGTACTGATTTTCTTTTTTGTTTCTAATTTTTAATTTCATGGTGTATACCTTTAGTTCTTTAAGTTTGATTGAGAGGTTTAAGCCTTTAATATTTTGATTGCTGTTTGTACAGTATTATGTTAGGATTTGGTATTAGAAGAGATTCTGTAAATATTTCAGTATATAAATGTTCCTCATTTGAGGTTTTTCTTTGAAGGGACCTTAAGGAGTTTCATATACTTTTGCTTGCAGATACTGCTGGTGAGATGACCATTTTTTAATCTAGTCTTCTAATTAGTTTTTCTTTTAGACATTGGGAAGACTTTATGGCTTAAAATTTTAGAAGCATAATTTTATTTCCTTCAGTAATGTGCCATGTGTTTTGGGTTGTATTTGTTTTAAATTATATATTATTTCAGAATATGCTTGAAATATTTAAGGATACATTTTCTAAATGTATGCATTTAATACTGTATTGTTGGTCAGAATAATAAGTCTCAGTTAAGTGTTAGTTATTGCTGATAGAGTATAATTACAGAAATTATAACAGGTATTTGGTTCCACTTCACTGTCAAATGAACATTTTCCACTTTTGTTTACCTCAACACATATTCTTTCCCCTTTAGCCTTGTGACTTCTCATTGCTTTCCTATTTTTATTACCAGCAGGTAGAAGTGCTAATTAGAAAAACTCAGATAATATTGAAGATAGTATTGAAATTGCAGTTCACATCTTACACTTTTATTGGATGAGGGGGCAGGGAAGGTTGTTTATGGGAAAAAAAACTGACAACAATGTTGTCCCCATTTCCTCTCTTTCCTTCTTGGTTATCTCTTTTTTTTTCAAACTGAAACAGGCCAATTCCATTTTCTTGAGCAAGAAAGCTTAGTGCATTACCTCATCAAGTCCTATTAATACTGTGTTAAACTGGGCTTAAAATAAGGAAATGGGAAACCTAGGGGTGGGGAGATGTCAGTGAGGAGGGAAGAGGAAGATTACTCTTAATTCTTTTAAAAGCCATAGGAATGTCTTCCTTGGACCCAGCTGTGAATGATTTAGTACTGTTGCATCACATAAACCATCAAGAACCAACCTTTGCTTCTTTAAATAATTTGGGTTTTCCAGCAAGGAAGACAATGATAAAAGTTACTACTTCTTCAGCACAGAAGCAATTGAGAAAGATAAATGTTTCTTCATCACAAAACCCAAATCATCAGTTCTTTTCATTGCTTTAAAACCCAGTTTTCTCCTAGTAGCTTTCTGATTAAACTAAATGTTTACAAAACTGTTTAGTTTTTCTTTTTATGTGGTCCTCCCAATCCAGTAAAGGACTATTTAGTAACATTTGCATTTATGTGGTAACCATCTGAAATAAGTTAGATTTGTTAAAGAGATTAGGTACTGCAGAACAAAATTAGTAATGTTCTAATTAGGTATAATGAATGGGGCAAATTCATTTTAGCAGTTGTTCTTAACTTTTGGGCGTCACAGACCCTTTGAAACTGATGAATCCTATGGACTCCCTCACCCAGGAAATGCATATAATATATATATATAAAAACCCCAAAATTTTTAATATTGCAGTGGTTTGTGGGCCCCTTATTAAAATTCTACACTACAGAATAATGCAGCAGCATCCTTTTTCCTGCAAAGCCTATAAATAATATTTCAAGAACATCAAAATAACTTGAGTCTATTTTAAGCAATCATTTCACTTTTTAAAAAGATATGGAAGGTAGAGGAGGGCCTGGACTAAAATCTGATATTAAAGTATACTTTTTTTAAAAGGTTATATTTCAGGGAAAGGGAGTGATTAAAGGTGTTTGGACTAGTTTTAGATGATAACATTTTTCTCTAAGAAGATTTGAAATTCAAAAGGAAAGAAATAAAAGAGGGAAATTGAACTCTAGAGCATTTCTGACCTGTGTAGTGCAGATTATTAACAGACAACATATTTAACTGTCAGATCTCACTCAAGTTTTAAGATTTTGAGCTTCCTGGTATTAGAGTTCATTAAATGTTTAATTCATTTCAGATTCTAAGGTTTTAGATATTTACTAATAAAGAATGTTAAAATAGGATCTAACTTGGACAGCCAGTAATGTCCAGATCAGTTAGATTTCTACTAAAATATAACTGCAATGGAAAAATTGATTGAATTGATATATTTGTTGCCAAACTTGGATGTTCAGTTAAGCTTATTTAGTTCCCATTTGTGGGAATTTTGAAGCACGAAAAGCATTGGTTTACCTGGTTAAGCTCTTGACTGATTCAGTAGCATATTTGCAGGAAAATTGCTTGTTTGTAGTGATATGACCCAATACTGGTTGGTTTCACTCTTGAAATTATTTCATTTAATTTGTATAAATGTTATGAGTGGCGAGATGTGTATGTGTTAAAAGCATGTTGCATTATTTCTGGATTCATTTTTTTTAAATCTATAATTGTAAGACTAATACAACTGCAGAAGTATTTTTCTTAAACACAATGTATAACAAAATTCTCCACAGTAACTCACCCACTGTTTGCAGTTTATGTGATTCAAACTGTTTAGAGAAATTCCATAAATGTATATTTTGTATTATGTACCATTCCCTGGTCCAAAGAAAATATGTGAATTCAGTTCTGATTTTAAGAATGTACTTTTTGTTTTCAAGTCTGTTGAAGAAATTGCATTCAGCCTGTGAATGGTTGCAGATTATATGTGAGATGAAAAATAGAAATAATTTCTAGTTTGCAAAAATGGTGCCACTAAATAAACAGGCAATTGCATAATGTGTGTGTATTTATGATTGTTTAATATTGCAAGCAGCATTTTTATTTTGTTGAGAAACCTAGAGAATTTGAAATTAGTTATTGGGAGACCGTAAAAGAAATTTTTTTCAGTTGAATTTTGTTAATTTGTTTAAAAAGATAAGTCTGATATTCACAGTTTGAACTAGAATTGTCCCTTCCTGATTTTAGAAAGATTATTGAAATCCATTAAGTTTGGATTGATGGTGATTGTCATGAAACATTCCAGAAATAAAGAAGCCAGAAGTTGTTCCTCTTTGATGAGACTATTTCTATTTGTCTCTCTTATAGATGATAAATTTTCTTACTCCCTTAAAGAACGGAGATTGGGAAATGGGAGTGGTTCCCCCACCTAGTATCCTTGGTGTAGTGCCTGCTTCATGCATAATTAAATCTGACATAAGGCTTTAGAATTCATAGATAAAGTGAAATTATATGAGCTACAAGAGCTCACTTTGATAAAAATGTAAAATGTGTAATGAAAACACAATAATGAAGTGTCATAACCAAAGTTAGCAAGTCTTAAAACTAATAAGAATAAGAATTTATTTGGCATATGTGTGACTTGAACGTCTTTGTGGAAAATGTATTTACAGTTTTGTTTTTGTTTTTTTGTAGTCACTTGAAATCTGAAGCTACTGTTTTGTTTTTAATAAAAATCATTTATTTCATTTATTTTTTATTTGATCTAATACCAAAATTTGAGAAAATAATAATAGTTGGGGTATAAGGGGGCCTCAACTTCCTCTTTTTCCTTATTACTACAATAGTTCAGACTGAATGCCCCATCAAAATACAGAAATCTTGACCCTAGTTGAAAACTGTTCTTTGATGAGCTACCCCAGAAAACTTGGCTTGCATGCCCTCTCTAAGACTTGGTGTATTTGCCGTAAAAACAGAGACTGGTAAAAGATTTGTACTAAGCTGTCTGCCTATTTTCTACATGACAGTCATATTATTTGTTCTGATATCCTGTATAAGGTGATTCAAAGTATCTAAAACCTTTTCATAAGATTGTGTGTTGGGAAACGGATGTGGCTCAAGAGGTTCAGCGTCCGTCTACCATATGGAGAGACCGGGGTTTGATCCCCGGTACCTCCTGGTAAAGAAAAAAAAAAAAAAGATTGTGTGTTTTGTGTTGATAGTTGTACTGTTAGCCAAATAGTAGATTAGCTAAACATACTACATGTGTGTCGTTCTCTTAGTTTAGGTTTAGGGTTGGATCTTCCAGATGAAAGTGCTTTGTTACAGATTTTCTTAAAGCTATGCAAAAATTTTTCAGATACTAATTTGAACCAGAAAAATTCCCAATATTTGACCATTTTTCATCTTTTAAAAAAATGTTCAAACTGGTTCAATTTTGTTTTCTTGATCAGATTGCAAGTCAGTATTATGCTTATCTGTTTCAGTTTGTATGTCTCCTTAGAACTGAGTTTTGGATGATGGGTTTAAAGAAGAAAATATTCACACACATATATTTGGAAAAAATTAGAAATATGAAGTTGGATAAATGTATACAATACCAAATTTATAATTCTTACCTTGAAATTAAATGAAAGCTCTTGAGATAACTTTTTAAGTTACCAACTTATTCTTTGTCGTGCCGTCTTTTCATAGATCCCCTCCAGATGCTTTGGTATTAGATCAAATCTCTCACTGCTTAGACATTGGTGTTGAAACGTTATTCCAGTAGTGACCAGGAAAAGAATAATAATGAAATTAAATGTTCAGGGCAAGGTATAATAAAGATTAAAGATAAGGTAGAGAAATTATTTTTAAGGATTTATTTCAAATTATATAATTAAGGTAAATGGGAGAGTTCTTTTAGAATATTAAGGTGTTGAGCTGTATGGATCTAACTCAGTCTATGCCTGTGACACATTACTGAGGAATTCTCTGGAAAATAATTGTTCTTTTAAGTGCAATATTTGTTAAAGGTGGGTGATGTCTAACACTGTTGTAGGTGACAGTCAAAATCTGACTTAGACTGTGGCCATGCTGTGCCCTTTCTAAAGATCTTTTTTTTTTTGCAATTCAAATAGTTTATTATTGTTATATGTTTGTGGCAATATATTACAGCTTACGCCTTGCCTTGGAAGTTGATTACAAGTTTTATGAAGCTCTAAAGATCTTTTTATACTGTATTTTGCTATTGGTGTTTATCTTGATATAGTTTACTAAGGTTGTCTAGTATTTATAAATCAAGGAGTTTACTAGAAGAGTTTGTGACTATTCTGGGTCAAAAGGGATATATGTCTACTTTACATTAGTGTACTGAAACCATTCTAGGAATGTTTGTCTTTTCGATTCTCAGTATAACAAACTTGAATATGTATTTGATTCTATTTAATGAAAGAAATTATTTTTGCAAAGATTCACTGTATATTATTTTAAGTTCAGAATTATGCTTAATCATTTTAGCCATTGAACTTGTGTTTACTATCACTGAAAAGGCTTTTTTTTTTTTTTTTTTTTAATAAGAATTTGCAGAACATTTCCAACAAAACTAAAATTTCTCTAGTGATTGGATATAGTAGAGGCAGGTCGGAAGAGACTTTTTTTTTAAAACTTGTCCTTAGGCTTAGCAAAAGTCTTCATATAACTGATGTAAATTCAACTTTTCTATCTACTCTTCTTGATGTATTTCCACAGGATATTTATACCTTGTTACAGTGAGCCTTAATAAAATAAAAAGAGAAAAGTCTTTGCATTTAATAAGGGCAATGAAACTGCATTAATGCCTAGATCACAAAAGTGAAGCTTGCTTGGTATCCTCCTTCCTTTGTGTTTACATTTATGTTTGAAATCAGAATGTTTGCCTATTTTAATCTCCAAGTTTGTGTTTGTTTGCTTGCTTGTTTGTTTTTATCTTGCTTTTGGTTTTGCTTTAAATATATTGTTTCACTGACTACATTCTGCTTTAGGTTTTCTGTAAAAAAAATTTTTTTTTTTTTTTTTTTTCCAGAAAAGTCTGAGGTCAGTGGGTTCTGCATCCTTGGGTTTGTGTGCCATGTGCTCTGTTCTGATTTTTACAACATATAATATAGGCTTGACTGTTTGATGACAAAATGATTTTAAGTGTATTAGAGATTTGTGTGTAAATATTCCTGTTGAGGGACAACTTCACAGTGCCTGTCCGTAGTGTTACTGGTTCAACTTGACTTTCAGAGAAGTTTGCTTGCTTCACGGCAGATGGATTGGGCATCTGACAGGACCGCAGTGTCGGTGCATGCTTCCTCCCGAGAGGCACAGGGTTACAAGAAGGAAACTTCCTGGAGGGCAAGTCTCCACAATTTGAAATAAGGAAGAATACAGTAACAATTTTTGAAGATTACATAATTGATTCTGTAAATCTGTTGGAACTGTCGTGATATTTTAGTTTCTTGGACTGAAAGTCAAGCACTTTTGGTCAAAAATCAAATGTTCAGGTATAAAAATGTGCTTACTTTGTGAAAATGATTGTACTTTTCATCTCAAAATCTGTGATTTTCTTAGACTTTAATTTGAACTCATTTAATGAAATTGGCATTTTTCTATGTAGCAAGGGAAGAAGAGGAGATAAATACTAACGGCAAGAGGATGGGGTTTTAAAGTAAACAAAGAACCATGATTTATAAATGTAAGAAAATTCTATTTTCCTGAAAATCTAAATGGAATTAATCCATTTAGAATCATAACTCATGTTTTGTTTTATAGCAGTCATAAATGTGTCACTAGGTGGTAGATTAATCAAGTCTCTTTTTTTCTCCCTCCATTATGTCTTTACTAGCTAGCTCCTCTAAAGGTGACGTATTAGGGGATGGAGGAGATGATGCAACTTCAATTGTCAACTCTAACTTGTAGGTTTGATAAGGAAAGCAAATAAAATGTGGTCTAAGGTAAGAATTGCAGATTTCACTTCTTTTATTGGTTCCCTGGGGCAGTATTCAACATGCCCGCAAGATAGAATGACTAGGAACTTTAAAAAAATCTTTTCAGTAGTGAAACTACTGAGTTCAGAGTGAAAGTTAACAGCCAACATCCCAATTGAATCACTGCAAACACTGTTAGGTCCCTGCAATCACTCCCAACTTACTCTGAGTCAGAGTCCTTAGAGTAGCCTACAAAGCCCTCTATATGATCTGGTCCCTGTGACGTCTTAGACTGACCTACTACTCTTGCCCTCACTCATTCTACTTTAGCCACACTGGGCACTTGACTGTCCCCAGAATGTTCCTGTCAAATCAAACCCTAGGATTTTACAGGCATTTGCTGTAGTTGTTCCTTCTACCTGGATTGTTTCATTAGCCAAAGGAAATCATACCTAATTTCAAGGTGGCCTGGAAAAAAACACACTTGTGAAAATCTTAAAAACTACCACAGGGTGCAGTACATACTTGATGACTGATTAAGAATGCATGTGTGTGCAACTGCAGAAAATGAGATTGGTGGTCTGTACATGCCAGGAGACATGTATTTGAACTGTGACTTTGAGATGAGTGCTTGGAGCAGAAAGGCTAGGACTACATGTAACAATATCATATTGTAAGTGTTCAATTAAAAGGTCATTGTTCATGCATCTCTGGGGAAGAGGTGGGACTTCCAGCTTTGCAGGCTAGGTTAGATTTGCCTAGGCAGAGCAAAGTAGGAAGGTTTACATGTGTGAGTGAAGAGAAAGAATTGTGTAGGGAAGGTGGCAGAGGCCAGTGAGGATGTTCATCTTATCAGGAACTCTCCAGGCTCAGCCAACTTATCCATCCCCAAGAAAAAGCCTGCTTTTTATGTCCTTTGCCTCTTGAAAAGAGTGTTCACTATGTTTGTAGACACCCTGATTGTGAGAAGACATTGCTTCAAATCAGCATTATTCTCAAATCCAATGACATTTTAATAATACATGAAGGATGACTGTATTGATGTGTTTCATTGTCCTACACTCATACACCATGCAGTACAATGCTGCCCTAAACCTAGCAATCTTTAAATAATTTGACTGATTCCCCAGTCAAAGAAATTCATCTGTTACCTCCTCCACCCAGGCAGAGTGTTCCGGAGCCTCTGGAAGAAATGTGGACTCTAGAGAGCCTGGGCAGTGGTTCTGGAAGATGGTAGATCCACAGTAGAAAGCATTTTGTAACCATAGCTGAGCACTTAGCTGACCTGGCTTCCAGCACATACCAGGAAACAGGGTCTTATTCGAGCTGTGCACTTTGAGATGAGCATATGGTAGCAGAAAGGCTGGGATTACATGAAATGCTGTTGGAGGTTTCCTGTTTGCTCTGCTGCTGACCTTTACCACCAACACTCTCCAAGCCAAAACAAAATAGTATCAACGTTCAGAAGGTGGAATTAGAGCTAAAGGTGTTGTCATTTCCCACAATTTTCAAGTTTTTTGGTGTTTTTATCATTTTTTTAAAAACTACAATAGAGCCTCCAATATATCAGCAGTGTATTTCTGATGTTACTTTTTAAAATGTATAATTATTATGTGTCTCTTTTTTAGCAGAGTCTAAAGCTATTACACACGTCCATTGTGACTATGGTATTTTGAACTTGAACATCCAAGACCCTTAGTTTTATCAGAAAGCTTCCCTTCACCTAAGGTGCTTTACTTTGTTCCATTCTAAAACAGTAACCTATTACCAGTTGTAGCTAGAACATGAGGCAAATGATTATGCATTTTTCTTCTTGTGAATGTAATTCTTGAGAGTAGAAATTCTCTGATTATAAGTGGTAAAAACAACCCAACAGTGTGGTCCCTTGCACACTTACTGGATACTTCCTCTTATTGTAGCACTAGCTGTCCTACCCAATGTTGCTGGGGAGAATTATTAGCCATCATTAAATAAAGTCTGATGGCACTGATAGCTTCAGAGCAAGCTGTCCATCTCAGAGCTCTCCATTACAATCCACACCTGCAATTTTGAGTCTGCCTTTGAGACTTGATTTTCAGTTCATATTGGAAATCATGTTCTGAATCTGCTGCATCCTTCTGTGCATCAGCAGGTACTTGGGCCTCAGTTTTAAATTAGATTACCTTAAACCTTCAAATTTGATGTCAGTCTTTCCAGTCACTTTTTTTTTAATTGAAGTATATCATTAATACATAAACACACATAAATAATAAGTGTATAGTAAAAGTTGTGTATTTACAAAATAAACATGCACAATCATGCACATATGAGAATTCCCATATAACACCCTGTCACCAACATACCACACCGTGGTGCAACATTTGTTACAGATTATGAGACATATCATCAGACTATTGCCACCAAACATGGTCCATGGTGTACGTCTAGCGCACTTTTTCCATACCCCCCCCCCATTATCAACACAGAACATCTTTGGCATTGATGCAAGGATATTACAGTATTGCTGTTAACTGGTCACCTTTTTTTTTTTTTTAAGATTTATTTTATTTATTCCCCACCCCCACTCCCGCCACTAGTGCTCGCTGTCTGCTTTCTGTGTTCATTCTCTGCACATTCTTCTGTGTCTGCTTGTCTTCTCTTCTAGTCTTCTCTTCAGGAGGCACCAGGAACCGATCCTGGGACCTTCGGACGTGGGAGAGAGGCACTCAATCGCTTGAGCCACCTCAGCTCCCTGGTTTGTTGTCTCATTGTCTTTTTCCTCTGTGTCTTTTTTTGTTGTTGCATCATCCTGCTCAGCTCTTTGCGCGCACGGGCTGCCAGTTCTCATGACTATTTTTGAATACTGAAAGAGACTTTAGTATTCAGAAAAGGAATGCTTCCACCAAAATACAAAATGATAGGCCCACTAAGCTAGAAGCTGACACTATCACCTGACTATTTGGAGCTCCTCCTTCCATTGGGCAAATAGATTACAAAAGGAAAAGGGAGTTATCAATTGACATATCAGTCATTAATATTACTAAATTATACTTTGACAAGTGCCTTCCAAATCTCAGTGGCTTACAACAAAGATTTTTTTATTCACATTGTAATCATCAACAGTTTTGGCTCTACCCATGTCCTCTTCACTCTGGGACTCAGGATGATGGAATAGTCTGTATATGGAACAGTGTTAGGCTCATAGCAGAGGAAAAAGGGAGGCAAAACCTCACAAATAAAGCTTCTTCATGGAAGTCTCTTAAGCTCACATTCAATTGGCCAAAGCAAATCACATGGCCAGCCTGATGTCAATGGGATGGGGATGTATAATCCCCCTGAGAATAAAAATTAAAAGTTGTACAAGTGATCCACTTCTACCACTTTGGTTCTAGACCAACACTGTCCAACAGAACTTTCTGTGATGATGAACAAATTCAATATCCGTGGTGTCCAACATGGTAACTCTTAGCCACGTGTAGCTATTGAGCACTTAAAATATGGCTAGTGTAACTAATGAACTGAATTTTTAAATTAATTTTAATAGCCACTATTCACAGAGATTTTTCTGAACCATTTAAGAATGTTGGGAACATGCTTTTTTTTTTTTTTTTTTCAGTACCATGGCCAGGGATTGAACCCAAGACCTTGTATGTAGGAAATTGGCGCTCAACCACTGAGCCACATCAGCTCCCCTGAGTTGGTTTTTTTGTTTGTTTGTTTTTAGGAGGCACTAGGAAGCGAACCCGGGACCTCCAAGGTGGGAAGCAGGCGCTCAAACCCTTGAGCCATATCTGCTCCCACCCAGGAACATGCTGCTTTACTCTAAATACTGCACTGTGTATTTCCAGAGAACAAAGATGTTCTCTTACATAACCATGGTACAATGGTCACAATCAGTAAATATAACATCAATGCTATTATCTAATCTACAGTCTATATTCAAATTTTGTCAATTGCCTCCAAAAGATCTATAACAGCTATCTTTCCCACTCAACCCAGGATCATGCATTGTGTTCAAGTATCACGTCTCTTAAGTCTCCTTATTCTTGAACAGTTCCTCAGCCTTTCTTTGTATATTGACCTTGACATTCTTTGGAAGTGCGGGCCAGTTGTTCTGATAATATCACTAATTTGGGTTTGTCCAAAGTTTTTCCATTGCTAGTTAACAATTATGCAGTTTGGGAGGGAAAACCACAGAAGCGATGTTGTGTCCTTCCTAGTGCATCACGTCAGGAGGCACATGTTATCTATTTGTCCCATCACTGGTGATTTTTAACTTTGATACTCAGTTAAGGTGATGCCAATGATTTTCTCCACTCTAAAGTTGTTTTCCCCATTATAATTAATATATAAATTGTAAGGAGGTTATTTGACACTGTGCAAATAGCCTATTCATTAAACTCACTCTGCCAGTTTTAGCACCAATTGATTTTCTAACTCCAGTTCTTCTATATCCCCCTGTAAGGAAGAGCTTTACATTTTCTCCCTAGCTTATAATATCCTCACCCCATCTCTGACTTCATCCATCCTGAGCCTCAGCCTGCTCTTGGTCCTGACACCTTTCCTGAGCCTTGCTTATGGCTGCCATCCCATCCCTGGCTCCTCCTCCATCTCTGAGCTTTACCCCATCCCCAGGTATTCCTGTCCCCCTCGTCCCCATCCTATCTTTGACCAGTCAGCCTTGAGTCTGGAGAAAGTGCTCTGAAGACTGTAGGAAGCATTAATACTGTACAATCAAAAGCATTTTGTCTCTGAAAGAACCTTACATTTATCTTCTCCTTTTATATATTTTCTCCTCTCTTAAATCTTACATATTCTAATCTGAAAGTTTAGACAAAACTTCCATTCTTAATCTTTGTCTCATGAGCTTTTTCCAAAAACCAAAACTAGATTATTTTCTTCTCAAAACATGTCCTGATTTTACTATTTGTTTATTACTTATTCTAAAAGACAGTTTTCAAAAATACACAATCCAGTAAATTTTTTAAGGGAGGGCATTGGGATTAAGGGAAGCAAGGATAGCAAAAATAAAGGCTGGAGTAAGGCTAGCACAAAGAATATTTGTCATATGGGCTTTGCTTGGTTTGGAGCTTCTTAGCAGCCAGAACGAAAGGGGGTTTATCATTAACTGGTCATCTTTATTCCTCAAGTAGAAGTTAATACTTTTAAAATCCCCTGGTAAAGAAGATGGCAGAGTAGGAAGCTTCAGGATTCAGTCCTTCCACTAGAACAACTATTAAACAGGAAGTATCTGAAACAACTATTTTGAAACTCCAGAGACAGTAGAACTCTGTACAGGATCCAGGTAAGAGTGGGAGGAAGAGGCTGGTAAATTATATTAAAGACCAGTAAATTGCTCTATGTGTGCTGCGCTCTCAGGCTGCCATGGGGTCCAGCCCCTGGCTAGTATGCTGGTGACAGAAAGGGATGTAAAAATCTTCCCAAAGACCAGGAGTGTGCACAGCCTGTCATTGATGATTAGTCGCTTCAGATCACTGAGCACCTGGGTCTGAGAGTGGCCGTTGTTTCAACCTATCCCAGGCAAAGGTGGCAGAGGAGACTTAAATGTGCAACCCTTCCTCAGAGCTGTAGAGGACAAGTTCAAGGGCTGCATTTGCTGTGCAGATCAAGAAAGCTCACCTTTGGGGAGCAAAAGCTCTTGGCACCCTTCCTGACTCCTCTCCTGGGCACTTTGAGCCAGACTGTGTACCTTTCTTGGGTCCCCGGCCCTATTTTGACTTGGAAAGACTTACTTGGGAAACTCCTCTCCAGTGTGTCTCCCCTCCCCTCAGAAATTGCCCTCCAGATGAAAGCAGCTTGAGACAATGAAAGGAGGGTAAGGGACTGTAGAGGCAAACAGCCTGGGGGAAAAGGCTTGCCTACTTTAAACACCCAGGAAAGAAGGATCTGTAATTGAGGGGACATTCAAACTCCTGTAAACAGGGGAACTTCAAAACAACTAATAAGCACAAGCCCAGGACAAGACACAGGCCTAGGAAAGACAGGGAGGTCACTGAACTCTGCATTGGCCTTGGGCAAACCTTCCTGATAGGAGGCCTGAAGGTCAGAAAATTTGTCTTCACTAGTTTGGTTACAAAATAACACAACAACAAACAAAAAACCAGGCATCTTGGGGAATAAATTCTAGAGTTAACATTTTTAAGTATTAAAATGTATAGTGTGAAACAAAGGAGTATAAGACAAACAGGAAATGATAGTCCAAATAAAAGCCAGAAAACACCAGCGAGGAAGACCAGAATGTGGACAAAGACTTTAAAAAATGATCTTAGGGGAGTGGATGTAGCTCAAGTGGTTGAATGCCTGCTTCCCATGTACAAGGTCTTGGGTTCAATCCCCAGAACATCCTTAAAAATATATATATATATATTTATTTATTTATATATATTCCTCAAGGAGATGAAAGAAGTACAGAAAAAGAACTAAAGAGTATCAGGAAAACAATGAATGAGCAATGTGAATCTTAGTAAAAAGAAATATTAAAGGAAATCAAAGAGAACTACTGGAGTTGACACCACAATAATGAAAACAAAAAATTCCCAGGAGAGTTTCAAGGGCAGATTGTAGCTGGCAAAAGAAAGAATCATACAAATAAAAAAATAAAATAACAAAAGAATCAACGAACTCAAAGACAAAACTATTGAAATGAGTCAGGCTGAGGCATAGAAAGAAAAGAGAATAAAAAAGTGAAAATAGCCCAAGACATCTCTGGAACACCAAGAATACCAATATACACAATTTGGGAGTCCAAGAAGGAGAAGAAAGAAAAAGGAGCAGAAGGAATATTGACAAATAGAGAACTTCTCAAACATAGCAAAAGACATGAATATGCACACTAAGAAGCCCAGAGAATACCAAACAGGATAAACATGAAGAAAAATACACCACATTATATATTGATATTGCCAATCACAGGGGACATGGAGGGTGTTCTGAAAAGTGCAAGAGAAAACAATGTTTTACATACAAGGGAGTCCCAATTAGATTGAGTGCTTATTTCAAATCAGAACCATGGAGGCAAGAGGCAGTGGGTTGAAATATTTAACGTCCTGAAAGTAAACAACTGCCAATGAAGAATTTTATATCCTGTGAGACTTCCTTTCAAATGAGGGAGAGATTAAGACATTCCCAGATAAACAAAATCTGACAGTTCATCACCACTAGACTTGTGCTACAAGCAATGCTAAAGTGAATTTTTCAGACTGAAGGAAAGGACATGAAATGGTTCGAAGTGGCGTGAAGAAATAAAGGCCCACAGTAAAGGTAACTATTTGGGTAATTATAAATGCCAGTATTATTGTGGTGCAGTGTTTAGAAAAATTGATTCTACATTAATAGTAGGAGATTTTAAGACACCACTCTCAATAATAGAACAATTAGAAGATCAATAAGGAAGTACAGGACTTGAGTGATACAGTAAACCAACTAGTCCTAACAGACATATATAGAACACTGAAACAGAATACACATTGTACTTGGGTGCATATGGATGATTCTCCAGGATAAACCATATATTGGGTCACAAAACAAGTTGCAATAAATTCAAAACTATTGAAATCATACAATGTAAATTCTCCAACCACAATGGAATGAAGCTAGAAATCAATAATGGAGAAATGGAAGATTCACAAATATGTCCAAATAAAACAGCATACTCTTAACAACCAATGGGTTTAAGAGGAAACTGGAAATGTCTTGAATGAAAGTGAAAATACAACATAACAATACTTATGGGATGCAGCAAAGGCAGTGCTGAGAGGCAAATTTATAGCTCTAAATGCTTACATTAAAAAAGAAAACTTCAAATCAGAGACCTAACCTCAAAACTGGAAGAACTAGAAAAAGAACAGGAAACTGAACCCAAAGTGAGCAGAAGGAAGGGAATAACAAAGATTAAAGCAGAGGTAAATGAAATAGAGAACTAAAAAGCAATAGAATCAAAACAAAAAGGTTGTTCTTTGAAAAGGTCAATAAAATTGACAAACCTTTAGCTAGATTGATGAAGAAAAAAGGAGACGATATAAATAATGGAAGTCCAAACTGAAAGGGGTGGCATTCAGCCCTGCAGAAATAACAACTGTACACCAATAAATTAGATAACCTAATTTGTCCATTTCAGGACAAATTCTTAAAAACACAAACGATCAACCCATGGATTCAATAAGTAATAGATCTCAACAAACCAATTACTGGTAAAGAGATGTGAACTGTGGTCTGTGGTTGATGGCAAGGCCCCAGGATATGTAAGTCCATTGAGGGTGATGGGCCACACTTGTGGGAGATGTTTATGTGGGATGTGGTGGGAGATGTGGGAGGTGGGGAACATGGGAATCCCGGTAGGTTCCATGTAATATTTTAGGTAATCTAACCACCTCTTTAAAAAAAAAAATTATATATATATATATATATATATATATATATATATAACATTTTTGTAAGCAAATGCACATATATGCATATATATTTATATATCATTTTACAAATATTGGTATGTATTGTGAAAATTTTGATTTTTACCCACAATAAAAAATATAAAAAAATAAAAAAAATAAAAGATTGAATCCATCATCAAAAACCAAAAAAGAAAAGCCCAGGACCAGATGACTTCTCAGAGGAATTTTATCAAACATTCCAAGAAGATTTAACTCCATTTTGCTCAACTTTTTCAAAAAATTGAAGAGGAGGGAACACTCCCTAGTTCATTCTATGAGGCCACTGCCACCCTCATACCAAAACCAGATAAAGATACCACAAGAAAAGGAAATTGCAGACCGATATATCTTGTGATTATGGATGCAAAGACCCTCAATAAAAAAACATATCCAACAGCACATTAAAAGAATTAAACACCATGATCAAGTGGGATTTATCCCTGGTATGCAAGGGTGGCTCAACATAAGAAAATCAATCAATGTAATATACCACATTAACAGACTGAAGGGAAAAAACACATGATCATCTCAATTGGTGCAGAGAACTCATTTGGCAAGACCACGCACCCCTTCTTGGTAAAAACACTTATAATACTAGGGATAGACGGAAACTTCATCAGCATGATAAAAGGACATATATGAAAAACCCATATCTAACCTACTACCTAATGGTGAAAAACAAAGCTTTCCCTCTAAAATCAAGAACAAGGATACCCACTGTCACCACTGTTATCAACATTGTACTGGAAGTTGCCAGAGCAATTAGGCAACAAAAAGAAAAGTATCCAAATTGGAAAGGAAGAAGTAAAACTTTCCTTATTTGCAGATGATATGATCCTATATACATAAAATCCTGAAAATTCTACAACAAAGCTCCCAAAGCTAATGAATGAATTCAGCAAAGTGTTGGGGGTACAAGAGCAATACCAAGAAGTCATTAGTGTTTCTATGCACAAGCAATGAACAATTGGAAGAAGAAACAAACAAAAAAAAAGTCCAATTAGAATAGCCACTAAAAGAATCAAATATCTAGGAATAAATCTAACCAAGGATATGAAGGAATTGTACACAGAAAACTACAAAATATTGCTAAAAGAAATCAAAGACCTAAAGAAATGGAAGGACATTCTGTATTCATGGATTGGAAGACTAAATATCATTAAGATGTCAGTCCTACCCAACGTGGTATATAGATTCAATGCATTCCCAATGAAAATGCCAGCAACCTTTGCAGAAATGGAAAAGCCAGTCATCAAATACATGTGAAAGGTTAAGTGTATTAGTCAGCCAAAAGTGTTCTGATGCAAAGTACCAGAAATCTGTTGGCATTTATAAAGGGTATTCACAAGGCCATAAAGCATAAATTACTTCCCTCACCAAAGTCTGTTGCTATGCTTTGGAGTAAGATGGCTGCTGGTCTCTGTGAGGGTTCAGCCTTCCTCTTCCTCCTAAGGCTCCTGTGGTCCCAGCTCCTTCCTTTCTCAGCTGTATGTTAGCATAAGGCTTGTCTCTATCCCTGGGGCTGTTTCTCTCCACAAGGCCAGCTGTAAACTATCAGGTGAACCACTAGGCTCTCTTCCCAGGGCTTCTGCCATGTCTAATGGAGCCTTCTCTCTTCATGTATCTACTTCTCTGAGCATTTACTTCCTGGGGCTCCAGCATCAAAACTCCAACTCTCTTCTCTGCCAAGTCGTTTTCTCTGTGAGTCCCTGCCCACCAAGGGAGTGGGGACTTAACATCCTACTGATGTGGCCAAATCAAAGCCTTAATCATAATTTAATCAACTAAAAATGAAACCTTGAATTTAATACAATCTAATATGCCCAGAGGAACAGACCAGTTTACAAACATAATCCAATATCTGTTTTTAATTCATAAATAATACCAAACTGCTACACTCCACCCTCTGAATTCCAAAAAGACACTCCAATATTCAAAAAACCTTATCTCAGTAGCAATGTTAAGTACAAAATCTTATCACAATCAATTTAAAGAAATGCAGTTTGTCTCCAGGCAAAGTCCTGTCAGATTGTAGACCTCTTAAACTTACAAAACCATTTATCTGCTTTCAATATACAAATGGACAAAAGATAAGCACTTACATTACAATGAGGAGAAATTGGGAGGGAAACATGAGTCACACGTCAAGAACAATTCTGAAAACCTGCAGGGCATACTTCATTAGATTTTAAAGTCTGAGAGTCATTCTCAAGACTTTTCCCTGGGACCTCATGGGGACCCACCATTTCCACAGGCTTGTCCAACAATTCATTACAATTGAACACATTTTGGAGCATTGCCACTAAGCATGTATTATAGTTTACATTATAGTTTAAACTCTCTCCCACACAATTAAAGGTTCAAATAGAAGGATCAGAACAGCCATGTGTAGGAAAACCATAACTGAGTCCAACTCTGTCACACTGGGGAGCACAAATTCCAAAGTAGGGCCCACTGGCAAGGCACTGAACTCCTGAACTATCTGCCCTAACTATACTGTTGAGATGTCTCCTGAGCCCTCAGGGGCCCTGCTATTTGAGGTAGTATCTACTTTGGCAGTCAATGAGATCCTGCTGAGATATGCATAAACTGGGGGCAAAGTCTTAACTGCCCTAGTACAGTGAAGTAAAGACAACATCCTCCCTAACCTTTGGCATAAAGACCCAACCCTCTCAGAGCAACGAGTTGGCAACCTGGCCTTCCCTAATCCACAGGGGACATGCCTACCCCTCTCAGACCTATGGGGTGGTGACCTTAACCTCCCTAATCCTTGGGGAATGTGCTCCACCCTCTTCAAATGCCGGTGCAAACTCACCCTCTCCGAACATGTGAGTGGGGTCCCTCTCTTGGCCCAAAGAGATGTCTTAATTCCTGACCTGGTTTTTCTCTTCCAGCTCTCCCCTCCATGTCCCTTTTAGTCCAGGATGACAGTAGCTTTGTTCATACAGCTCTCTCAAAAAGCTTGTTGGTTTAGCATGCAAGAAGCAGAGGTCCAAGCCATCAGACAGTAAGACTTTCCATAAATCTTTCCTAGATAACTGCATTTTCTATCCTGATTTACAAGTTCCAAATTTAGTTAAGTCCTCAAATGGGGCACTATCATCTGGGGGCTTGATTTCCAAAGGCTTGGAATTTCCAGAATCAGTTTCTGGTTTCTTTGTACCCAACAGTTCAGTCCTCAGCTTATCTCTCTCATCTAGCATTTTGCTATAAGCTGCAAGGAGAAGCCAAGCTGCATTATCCAAGTTTATTTTGGAGAGCTCTTCAGCTAAATGCCCAGGCTCGCCATATTCAAATTCTGCCTTCCATGAAACATCAGGAGTTAATCTTGCTAAAATCTCTGCAATTTTAAAACATAGATCGCCTTTCCTCCAGTTTCCAATAATAGTTTCATCATTTACTTCTAAGGCCTCAAAAAGTCTCTTTTGTGTCCATATTCCTATCAAAAGTCTCTTCAAAGAACTCTAGGCCTTTTCTATCAAACATCTCATAATTATTTCCTTCTAAGGCCTTATCAAAAATAGTTTCAGGCTCCATATTACTCCAAGCAGTCTCTTCAAAGAAATCTAGGCCTTTTCCATCAAGCAGCTCACAATTCCTCCAAAAAAATACCTCTTACCCATTTATAAAATCATCCAGCATTTTGGTAATTGCAAAAGCATGAATCCGCTCTTGGTACCAAATTCTGTATTAATCAGTCAAAAAGGTGCTGATGCAAAGTACCATAAATCTGTTGGCATTTATAAAGGGTATTTATTTGGGGTAGAAACTTATAGTCACAAGGACATAAAGCATAAGTTACTTCCCTCACCAAAGTCAGTTGCCACGTGTTGGAGCACGATGGCTGCTGGTCTCTGCAAGGGTTCAGCCTTCCTCTTCCTCCTAAAGCTCCTGTGGTCCCAGTTCCTTCCTTTCTCAGCTCTAGGTTAACATAAGGCTGTGTCTTTCCCCCAGGGCTGTTTCTCTCCAGGCTCACCTGCTCTGCTCTCTCCACAAAGCCAGCTGTAAACTATCAGGCAAACTTCTTGTCTCCTCCCGGGGTCTCTGCTGTGTCTAATGGAGCTTTCTCTTTCTTCATGTATCTGCTTCTCTGTGTATTTACTTCCCAGGGCTCCGGCATCAAAACTCCCAACTCTCTCCTCTGCCATGTCATTGTCTCTGTGAGTCCCCACCCATCAAAGGGCAGGAGCGCGGGGGGGGGGGACTCAACGTCCTACTGATGTGGCCGAATCAAAGCCTTAATCATAATTTAATCAACCAATATGTTATTAATAGTGTGGTATATGGAATCCTGTATTTTATACGATTGTTCTCTAAACCCACAACTTTTCTAATAAATTTTTAAATATATATGAATATCTACTGTGCTAGATAGAAACTATGAATGGTGTTGGTACAGAATAAAAAAAATTTTGTTTTCATCATTTAAATTCCCCAATGAAACTGAAGTCACTTAGTTTGTTGCTGAAATGTGGAATATTTATATCATTATCCAGCTTTGGATACTTTTACTGGCTTTAGGCAGTTTCCTCACATGCATGAGCTCATCAGGACTCACCTGAAGACTTGCACATCTCCAGAGCTCTTTCTATTGGAAGCTCCCTCAGAGACTCTGCCCTGAGAATTCTAGCTGCCTTGACTGCACAGACTTTCAGCTAGAACGCTCAACTCAGGGAGGCCACTAGACTCACCTGGTTCCCACTCCCTGCACATTGCCTGGAACCTGTCCCCAGGCAGGGAGCTGGGTATGCAAAGGGCTCACCTGGTATGCATCCCTTCTCTGGGGGGTCCGTGGACTTTGCTACCTGATTTTCCAATGTTTTGAGAACTTTTGTTTCAGTATTTTGTATGTTTCCTTAGTTGCTTCATATGGGAGGATAAATCTGGTCCCTGATACTCATCTTGACTGGAAGCTGATGTCCCTTATTTCTTGACAACTCCACACCTTTAAGTCCCAGCCCCCGCTGGGCATACAGAACCTGTCCCATCAGGAATTGGTGCAGGCTGTCCTCTAGGAAACACCAACCTGTGATCAGGAACTTTCAAGAACCACTACATCTTCTGGGCAGCACTTAAATAAAAATATCCCCAAAGAAATTCAGTGACATTTTATTTCTTCTAATTATATCCAGGTTAGATGCCTTCAAATCCACAATGATTTGGGGAAAGGAAATTTTGTACAGGCTTGTCATGTTATTAGCTGAACCCAAGATTTCTTTTACTTTCTAGAATGTAGTCACTATTGTCGATTGTCATGTCACATTTGTTGACAATGCCTGCATGGATATATGAGGATTTGCTGAATATATGCAAATCCCTGTTATCTGGGGACAAACAAGCTATAGTGAAGGATAGTGAAAGCAGTGTACTTTGGGAAAAAATTTAAAGTATTAAGACTGGACAAAACGCACATCATATTGAAAGACAACTATTATTTGGCACTACATAGGAAAAGAAGACCCCATGCTGGATTTACTGCAACCTAGGAATGCTCCTCCCTGGCCAGAGCTAAAACGTACCCAGAGAGGGCTTGATTCTCAACCTACAGCTCCTCTTGAGAACAAGGCAGTGGCCTATAGTATAGGGATAGTGGCTTGTGTGGCCAAAGATTCTATTTCACAGGGCTGTGAGAACTTGGGGTTGGGTGGGAGAGGGGAGAAAGGAGGGTGCAACTTCTTCACTCTCGGTGGCATCTTCATGAAAAAAAAAGTTCTCCATAACCTTTAATCCAAATTCCCCACAAAAAAGAATCTGACAGGCTGGCTAGTCAACATCCATTCACAAGAGCCCTTAGTGGGCTGAGCTCACTCTTTCTCTGGGCCACCTCATAGGCCACTGGCCAGCCTGTGACTCAGGTACTAATCTCTGACGTAGGGCAGCAAGTTCATGGGGGGAAAGCAAGATCATCCATTCAGATCACCAAAAGAGGCTGTGGCTGTGGCAGGGATTCAGTAGATCACACCCAGAACGTAAGTGGAAGATTTTCCTTAAAAAAAAATATTTTTTTTGAGGTACCGGGGGCTGGGCATTGAACCCAGGACCCCGTACGTGAGAAGCCAGCGCTCAACTACTGAGCCACATCAGCTTCCCTGAGTTGGCTTTTTTCATTTGTTTTACTTGTTTTTTCAGGATGCACCAGAAACCGAACCCAGGACCTCCCATGTGGAAGGCAGGCGCTCAACTGCTTGAGCCACATCCACTTCCTCCTTAATATTTCCCCCACTCCACCGTTTTTGCTGTCTGTGTCCATTTGCTGTGTTATCTTCTGTGTCTGTTTCTTTTTGTCTTCTCATTCTTCTCCTCTAGGATTCACCAGAATTCGATCCTGGGTACCTCCGTTTTGGAAGAGAGGTACCCTATCACTTGCGCCACCTCAGTTCCTGGTTCTGTCACATCTCACCTTGACTCTCCCCTGCGTCTTTCTTTTTGTTGCATCATCATCTTGTATTGCTCACCGTGAGGCCCCAGGGATCGAATCCGGGTCCTCCCATATGATAGACGGAAGCCCAATTGCTTGAGCTACATCCGCTTCCCACTCCTTAATATTTTTTAAAACTATATGCAAGCCCCTGAGCTAATTTTTTTAGGAGATAAATATATGGAAAAGACCTGACTCCTGTCATTGAGGAATAGTGATAGATGCTGTACACAGTTATAAGATAGAGAATGAAAGGGGGAGTGGAAGAAGGGCAGAGTCCATTTGCCAACATGTTAGAGCTGCTCTGAGTTAAGCTTACAGTTGCTTAAATCAGGGCCTGCCCCATAATGAGAGTTCAAAAAGTGATAGTTTGGGAAGCGGATGTGACTCAAGTGGTTGAACATCTGTCTAACATATGGAAGGACCTGGGTTCAATCCCCGGGACCTCCTGGTAAAATAAAAAAAGGCGAGCTGGGCCCACGCGCGGCAAGCCGCACAGTGAGCCATAAGCAAGCTATAAGCCAGCCGAGTCATGCAGCAAGATGATGACACAACAAAAGAGACGCAGGGGAGAGCCAAAGGCAAGATGCATCAGAAACCAGGAACTGAGGTGGCGCAAGTGACAGGGTGCCTCTCTCCCACATCGGAGGCCCCTAGGATCGAATCCCAGTGAAGCCTGGAGGAGAAAAATGAGAAGGCAAGAAACACAGAAGATCACCCAGCGAATGGATACAGACAGCAAGCGGGGGTCCAGGGGGAGGGGTGGTAAACTCATAGAACTGTACACCAAAAAGAAAAAATAAAGTCAATTTTTAAAAAGTGATAGTTGTCACTATCAAGGCAGCAGATAAAGATCTGTCCCAGAGCCACCCCTGCATGTCCTATAGCTGCCTTTGCAAAGAAAGAGAAAGCAGGACAAGGCAAAGCCTGTGGGGATTACCACTGTCATTACAAACAGTTCCTAACTATTCCCCTGAGGCCAGAGGAGCACTTTTGTGAGACACTCACCTGGGACTGACTCCTCCTTTCTTCCTGGAAGCAAATGCTTGAGGAAACTGAATGGATCCAGTTCTCAAGTCCCCCCAGCTCCTGCCTGTCAGCAGGCCACCTGACACCAGACTTTCGTGGGACACAGCTTAGATGTCTGTCTTGGAATTTATGGATTCAGATGAACTTTTGCTGGGCCTTTGTGGCACCTTCAATTTCTCCAAAGCCATAATGGTTGGCTTAAGGTTCCTTCTGCACAGTGAGTGGCTTTGTTTTCCTTGGGTGTCCGCAGCCCTCATAGAACCAGTCTTGTGATCACCATGGGCAGGAGGGAAGGCTCGTAGGGAGGGCTCCCACCGCAGCTTTGCAGACATCGTGATCCTTTGGCCTCAGACATGATTCCCAGAGCAGGGTGAGTCAAGTCAAATGAATAGCAAGGAGTTATTTTATGTTTTATGTAACACAGCAGATACTGTTCTTCTAAAGTTCATTTTGGTCTAATGTTCAAATTGACCAATCTTTTAACCACAAAAATTCAAGATCGCCATGTAATCGTTTTTGTTTTTTTTTTTTTTAATGGGAGAATATTTTAAAGAAATTTTGATTACATAAATGTTACATAAAAAATATAGGGGATTCCCATATGCCCCACTCCCTCCCCTTCCCACACTCCCCCACATCAACAACATCCTTCATCAGTGTGGTACATTTTTTACAATTGATGAACACATTGGAGCATTGCCACTAACTGTGGATTATAGTTTATATTTTACACTCTGTCCCACACAATTTTGTAAATTATGACAAAATATATAATGGCCCATATCCATCATTGCAACATCATGCAGGACAATTCCAATGTCTCAAAAATGCCCCCATATTACACCTATTTTTCACTCTCCCTTTGCCATGTAATCTTGATTTTATTTAGGCATATCATGAAATATATTTAGGCAGGTCATCAGCCTTCACGGAGCTCAGAAGCCAGCACTTTTACCCTTCCAAGAGAGCACTGTGGTCTCTCCAGCCCCACCAGCAATGCTGCTGCAGCCCTGATGGAACTAAGAAGTGGAAGGAGCTAGAGGCATTCCTCCAAGAACTTACTACTGGCCTAAACTTCGCCTAACTTCTCATTTGTAAACCATGATAGGTTGGTTTTAAATGGAGGATTAGCAATGGATTCGGCTGTTGCCAGAGGTTACGACCAAGACTCACGGCCTAGTTAGGGAGGGGGAGAGGGGACTGATTACCAATGCTTTTCATCCGGGGCATCTGAGCCTCCTTCGTTCCCTCACCCTCCGGGTGCCCCACTTTGCCACTACACTATTCTTAAATCCTTGACTTGAGACCATTCTCTCTCAGAAAACAAGGCCAGGAAACCGGCATTTCCACAACTCCCTCAAAGGCAATGTAGGCTACAGAGGGCTGTAGGGAGCAGTTGCTAACTCCTCCAGAATTGCCTCTTTAGGAAAAGCATTGGTCCCAAAGGGACAGAAGACCCTCCTTGCCAGGAACCTGAGGCTTGGTTGCAGCCCTCGCTAACTACAGTGCCTCATTCACCCACCCTCTGAGAAGCTCCAAAGCAGAGGAGAGACACCAAGCTCAGAGGAGACATGGGGCTTGGAGTCCCCTGTGTTTGAGTTGCAGTATGTATTGTGTTCATCCTTCTGCCATCCAAGGTGAAAGGTATTTACATTCTCATTCCTTTTAATTTGTTGGAGGGGACTTTCCAGCCTCAATCCACACAAGTAGGTCTTCTAAGCCTGGAGAGAGCAGTGTTTTTCAGTCTGTCCTCCTAAAGGAAAGAAACTTGTACAGAGGCCCATAGAAGCAAGTGACAGACAAAACCAGCTTCAGATGGGTCATTCTCATCAAAATGTAGAACATAATCGGCTTAGTGGGAAATGCTCCAAAGAACCACCTAGCACAGGGCCAAAGTAAATAAAAATACCACAAAATGGTTGGCATTTATTGCGTGTTTACCATGTGCCATTATGCTAAGTGCGACCATGCAGAACCTCATTTAATCCTCAGAATACCATGAAGTAAGCATGATAATCCTCATCACTATTACTCAGGTGAAAAACTGAGGCTGAGAGGGCACGTGACCCACCCAAGGTGCACTGCTACTAGGTGGGCAAAACCAAAACTTGAACCCAGTAAGTCTGCCTTTAAGTCTAGACGGACTCTCAACCACTCTGTGGCACACGCTACAATCAGTTGAGTGGTGAACCACAGCCTTTTGCTTCCTTGCCTTAATTTCAGTTTAGCATTAGAGCAAATTGCCTTCATTTATGGCTACTGAGGACCCACTCTATGGGCTTTCTCTGCAACGAGCCTCCTCCCTGCTCTTGTATAGCCTCTCTGGGCTCCATTCTACACTGTTATCTAGGGCTAAAGAGAATTGAGCTGGAAGACTCTTGTTCCCTGGGCAAATTCCATTTCCTTTTCTATTGTCTCAGGCTTCTTAGTGATGTAACATAACACCCAGCATATCCTGCAGTTAAAAAGAAACTTTGATGGAGGCTGGCAAATTACCATTCACTGCTCCATGAATGATAAAGTCACAGGAGATGAGTGCAAGCCGTGCACCTGGTGTAAATAATTACAGGCTAGAAAAAGGTTGTAAAGAAGGGATGAAGGCAGGCCAAATACAGCTTTGTGTGGGAGACAGGATCAGGAGGGGATTTGAAAGTGCTGGGGAGTGGAAAACTGTGCAGCTGAGGATGTTATATAGGCAGACACTGTTAATCTCCCTCTGTCCCACCCTCATCCTTGCACCTCCCACATCTGCTCCTTACCTTGGATTTCACTTTTTTTTTAATCTGTGCTTTTGTTCATCTCAGATCTGAGAATGAAAGAGTCCACAATGTCCACTATCATCCCTTAAAGTGGACGTCTTCACTTCTTTCATATCGAAGCAATATCAGCACATTGTGTACCTGGTAAAGAACTTAAGCTCTTCAACCTCCAGTGTGGCTATTTAAATTAATGAAAATTAAATAAAATTAAAAATTCTATTTCTCAGGTGCATGAGCCAAACTTCAAGTGCTCAACAGTCACATCTGGCTAGTGGCTACCAGATTGGACAGTGCAGATACAGAACATTTCCATCGTTACAGGAAGTTCTACTGGACAGTGTTATCTTAGACACCACTATTATTGTCCTAATGCTGATGACACTTCACTGGGGAAACTTCTAAAGCAGGGATTCTTAACCTTTTTTTTCCACGGACCCCTTTGCCACTCAGGTGAAAACCACGGACCCCTTACTAAGTCCACACTATACTGTGTATTATTTAATAAATATATCACACCTGCACCAACATGTCCCCACAAAAATAATGTTGTTTTTTTTAATTTCAATACAAGCTCATATACCCCTGGTTGAGAACCCCTCTTCTAAAGGTAAAAGATATACTCAACAGTAGGGTAGTTATAAACCCTCTATGCAGCCCCTTCACTTCTGGTTTAAAACTCAGCTCCTTTTGGTAAGCACTTAGCTGATGATCCGTGCCCTTCTTCTCCTTCTCTCGAGGGGTAGTCTAAGTTTAAGGGTGAAATGAGGGGCTCCAAGAATTATACTGGTATTGAGGGTGGGGCATCCAGGACATGTGACATTCTCTGTCCTTGATAATCTTTGGATGTAGGCTCTGTCCCTGCTATGTCCACTGCTGCTGACCTTGGTCCTGCTGGGGTCTCCAATGTAAATACTCCAGCCCATCGGTTGATAGTGTGTCCGTGGGTTATAACAGAGACCTTGTCTAGTCTGCAGCTGTCTCTGTCACCTCCAGCTCTTCTTAGGGGCAGAGGGAACTTCTGGATGCTCATGCAGCCCTCTCTGCAGTGGTGCTACCCTCAGATCCTCCCATCTGGTCACTCCCAGTTCTTCAGCACTCAGATTCCACCCCACCCCCACCCCCACCCCGCCCAGGTTGATCTGTGGTTTCTATTTCCCACTCCCTCTTTCAGACTTAGCTCAGAATGGTGGGCTCTGTGCCCATTCTAAGGTCCAAAAAACTCTCTCTATGGTTTATGCAGAGGTCAGCAAACTTTTCAGATGGTAAATGTTTTAGACTCTGTGGGCCATGTTGCAACCACTGGACCCTGATGTTCTAGTGCAAAGGTAGCCACAGACAATACACAAACAAATGGACATGGCTGAGTTTCAGTAAAACTTTATTTTAAAAAGACATTATCCCTGCAGGCTGTAGTTTGCAGACCTCTGGTTTATAGTATAAAGGTTGGGCTCTCAGTCCTCCAGTCTTTGCCCCTTAGTATTTAGAAACAAGCTTTTTGGAATTGAAAAAAAATCTTCCAAGTGCCTTTGCATTTGAAAGTCCGCTAACTCTGCTATCGATTTAAAAGGTCTACCTTTGAACTCAAACATCAACAATCTCCTTTCTTGCAGTCATATTAGTCCTACCCCAATGGAAGGGCATATAAAAACTTCCCCATGGATGTTTAAGTGGTAAGAGAAAGGACAAAAGTGAAAGGATTAGAAAAGAATAAGTCACAATTTTTCTCTGCTACAAATACAGAACTAGCAATTACTGCCTAACAATGATTTTGAGGATTAAATGAAAAAGCTATTTTGTAAAGTGGGCCTCACATTGTCAGATGCCTATCCCTTTCCATTCCTAATCATCTAGAATAAACACTGTGTGATGTCATTTGAGCAAAAGTTGGAAGACTTTACCCTATCCCAAAATACCTGCACTCATCATCTTAGAGTTGAATGTATCCTTTGTTATTTTTAAAAATGCAGATTTCCCCCAAAGGAATAGTTTATTAATGTTTAGCTTTTTTTTTTTAAGCCACATGACAGCTAAGGGCTTCTCTTTGGGAAGAATAGAAATAGAAAACAACATCCTCTGCTGCAAAGCAGTGCTTTTTCACACATAGAGGAAAGGGAAGGATACTGAAAATGAAAGTGGGAATGGATAAAAAGTCAAATTTCACCCCCATCCCCATATAAGCCAGGACTTTCTTGGTTATAAGTGATAGAAACTTAAACTAGGATAGGCAGAAGAAGAACCTTTATTAGTTCAGAGTGTCTAAGGTTTAACAACTAATTTGTGAGCTGGACAGGAATGTTCCTGGGCCTCAGGAACAGCTGGAGCCAGGAACTTAAGCAGTATCTGTACTTTTTCAATCTCTTTTCTTCTCTGTTGGTCAGACCAGCTCCCTCCATATGGAAGGAGAAATGGCTGCTGATGGCATCTGAGCTTCAATTCCCTCCACCACTGCCGTGGAAGAGACAGGTTCTTTTTATTTTTTTCACTTCCAATTTTTAAAATTCCAGGAAAGGACCCAGCTGGGGTCATGCACCTACCCAATCAATGGTGGCCAGGCTTGGGGGGGGGGTCATAGCTCTTCCCACCTTAGCCACATGGATGGGGGAGGGACACAGCACAGACATCACCCATGTCTCCATCACATCACTGTCTTGCTTGGAGGTGGTTCGGCACATTCCCATCTTTTATCCTAGCACAGGACCAGGGGAGCAATACTTTTTATGTTCACCGTGTGTAAAGTTATTTGTTGCCCATTGAATCAAAGCTGTGGATTTTTGTTCTTCTCAGAAAAATTCTGTTTTAGGTTGATAGCTTGGAAACCCCGACTGTCTTTTTGAAAATGTTTTGTGAACCGTAGGCCTTTGTTGCCTTTATTTCTTCTGCAGATGAGTGTGTGATGGGTTCTCCCCTCCCCCGGCTCGCCCCTCGTTCTGACCATGTAATTTGGCTCTTGTCATGCTCTGTTTCTTGTGGCCATCTAGTTTGCCTAATGCAGCCCCTCAGCAGCCAATCTGGTGTTCTCTGGGGCTGAGAATCTAATGTCAGTAGGGCATGATTCGATTCACAGTGAAGATGGATATTGTCTTTTTACTCAGGGTCTTGTCAAGAAAAGCAAATCTGCCTGCTATCAAGGCACAGAAAATGCCCCTACCCATAACAGCAGTTGTCTGTGTTCACTGATATCAAAAGCCTCCGGGGTGATTGTGTCAAGGTCGATTCCAATGATCTTTTTCAACAATAACCCAAAGAGGATTAAGTTAACATCTGACCTTTAAAGAGCTTTATCTTTGAGGAACCAAGCTAATTAAAAAATTAAAAGGCTGTTAAAATATTTTTTTTAGAGCAAAGCCTACTGAAAAGATGAAAACACAACATATAGCAGCCAGAAATATCCATAGAAAATTCCAAACAGCAAGTTAGATTTGTCATCACATAGTTCAGCTTAAAGTGCAGATTCTGGAGTCAAAAAGAGGGTGGGTTTCAACCCTGGCTCTGCCACTTTCTAGTTGTATGGCCTTGTGCAAGCTTCTCGCCTTCTTTCAGCTCTGTTTTCTTATCTGTAAAATAGGCACAGTAATAGTAACTACCCCATAGGGTTGTTGAGAGGATCAGGTGAGCTTGTACATGTAAAGCTCTGTCATTCAATCGGCTATTAATATTACTGTGAGCATTTTTAAGAATAACATTTTACTTTATTTACTTGCTCCATCATCTTGATAGATGAGTGGGCTCTCTTGAGAAAGCAGCTGGTTCTCACTACACGCAGAACACAGAAAAACCTCTTTAGATTCTGAAGTGGCTCGGCTTTGGCTGGATGTTACTGGCATAAATGCAGCAGCACCAGCATCCCAGCTCCCCCTCTACTTGACCATCTGCTCAACATACACATTATGACGACTCTGCTACAACTAAAGCCATCCTGAGGAAATGGTAACGTGAGAAGGTGGGTGGTAATACTTTCTGGAAAAGCTAGGAACATTTCTGCTCTTTAAATTCCTCTGTAAATCATTTTCAATTCAAGGAGATGCTTTTAATTATTAAATGTTTTCATCCGAAGACTTGTTCTTTACAGTGCTTTTCTTTTCACTGGTTTATGTGATGGTTGAAGTTATCTCTTTACATGTTGACAAATGTCATAGAGACATAAGGACTATGAGATGGCCTGCAAATAAGGCCATGGACACTACCTGGGAAAGTTTCGTTTCGTTTCAAAGGTCTCTAGCCCCTTGCTACTACAAGCTCAGTCCAAAGCTTTGACATTTCTTGGGCATTTTTAAGACTTGCAGAAGCTCTGGTTCCACACCAGACCTGCTGGACCAGAATCTGCATTTTAACAAAATCCCCAGGTGGTGCTAGTGCTCACTAACTCTTTTTTTTCCTTTAAAGATTTATTTACTTACTTTTATTTACCACCACCACCACCCCACCCCACCCTTGCTGTCCATTCACTGGGTGATCCTCTGTGTCTGTTTCCTGCCTTCCCTTCTCATCCTTCTCCTCCAGTCTTCACATGGATTCGATCCTAAGGACCTCCGAGGTGGGAGTCACTCTGCCACCTGTGCACCTCAGTTCCTTCATTAACTCTTGAGACGCACCTCTCCAGAGCAGTAGGTCTTAACCTTAGCTGCACATTGGGATCACCTGGAAAGCTTTAAAACTACTGATGCCTGGGTCCTACTCAAAAAGTTCCTGACCTAATTGGGAGTTTTTAAATCTCTCCAGGTGGTTGTAATGTGCAACCAAGATTGAGAACTTGTGCTCCAGGGAACTTCTTTTCTCTTCCTCTATGTATTCCTACAATCTTTTTTCTCTAAACTGAAAACCTCTCAAGCTATAGTTGAGGCTCATTTCTTATTGCTTATGTCATGACAGATGATGACCATTTTCTAGATAATGCCACACAATTTGAAGATTCACTTTGAATTTTAAAAGTAATCTTTATGAATTTCTTCTGAGCCTTTACCAAGGTCTGCATATCCTTTATTGTGTCCAGAACTAAACACAGTCCTCTAGTATAGCCCTAAACAGCGCTAAGCAACAACATAAAGGACTTTTGTATCCATCTGAATGAAAAGTACTGTTACAAATAAAGTCAGACCATTTCAATGGGGTGGGGGTGGAGAGGCAGCTTTAATGGCCAAGCAAAAGATTTTCTCATGCCTACACTCAGTCTGGGAGTGAATGAGGCAGTTATACAAGGAGAAAATCTACCTCCCTAGTTTTGAGCTTTCCTAATACAGTAATAAGAGGGTGGTTATTTAACCAAAGAATTAATAAGTTTTCTTGCATCTGTAATTCGCACATGACTAAACAAATTTACCTATACTGAACTTTAAGGCAGGTCAACTGATTCCATTAATTTGGCTGATGTCATGAGCCTAAAAGTCAACTGAACCTTGAACAACTGGTAACCTTAGACCAGTGGCCTCCAAATTTGACAAATCACCTTACAGGAATCACGTGGGCTGCTTATTAAACATATATAGATGTCTGAGCAAAGGTGTTTGTAGTTTTAAAAGGTGTTTATAGTTTTAAAAGCTCAGTTCTTCTCAAACTTTAATGTGGGGTCTTGTTAAAAAATTCCAGTTCCTATTCAATAGTCTGGGATGTGGCCTGAGATTCTGAATTTCTAAGGATAGAAGGTGATGAGCTGCTGCTTCAAGGACCACATTTTGAATAGCAAAGTCCTAGAAAATTCTGATAATTACTTAGTTTGGGAACCAGAACTCTAGGCATCTCAGATGTTGCCAGGAATATGCAAAAGCTCATCTCCACTTCAATGTTTACCAGCTCAGTGTGTCTAGAGTGGCATACAGGCTGACGTAAAGAGTAAGTGGGCAAATTCAGTTGCAATCCGTAGGAGAAACCTGGTTGAGAACGTTGAATTACATTTATGCTTTTCCAATATAAACAGAGTGGAATATGAGCTTATTTCTCTAACATCTATTCTTTAGAGTTCATCTCAGCAAAGACAAAGGCAGGAAGTACCGTTACTTTAAATTCATATTATTTTAGTTGATGTATCTGGAGCACGGTGATAAATTAATCATGACGTCTGGTCTGATTCACAATCATATTCTAGCCCAATTTACACTTCACATTTGTGGGGATGAAATGCGATGCATGAAAATGGTGCACACATCACAGATTCTTCTATTCACTGAACCCATGGAGGGAGGAGCTGTCTCCGCCTTTTTAGTTAAGCCACTGGCTGTAGGCCCACGGCCAACAGTGAACCCGGGATCCTGCACAGAGCCCAGGAGGCAGGAAGAAAGGAAGATTCAGCCGAAGAGTCAGCCACTGCCTAACGGGCAGAGCCTGTCTATGAGGAGTTGGAGTCGCCGTTAAAAAATAACTTCCTGGCTTAATGACCAAGGCAGGCTTATTCCCAGGGAAGAGGGAACGGCATGGTGTTAATAAACATAACAGATGGCAGCTGTCTGCTACTATATAGGGCACACTGACAAATCCCCCTGGATGGCCACTCCACCCTCCGGGATGCGATGCGGGAGGGAAGAGGCGGAGTCAGCCCGGCTGTGGGGCGTGGGAAGAGCCGCCCGCCCAGCTCAAAGGGTGCCCCCTGCGGGAGGAACACCCGGGAGGAGGCGGCCCTCCTGGGGAGAGCACCTGGGCTTTGGCGCTGTGCACGGCCCGGGAGGCAGGACCCGACCGACGCCTGTGGTGAGAAGGGCTCCCAGGGCTGGGACTTCCGCATGGTGGCGAAGGGTGAGGCCCTCCATGTCTTCACCTGCCAGCCCCGAGCCCAGGGCGGCCACTCAGGAGGCTCTGCTGCCCGGGTGGACATGAACTCTTCTATCCCCCCTCAATTGAAAGCTCCGCAGGGAAATGTCAATAAATTCAAGTATTTATTCAGTGCCCGGGTGTGCTCAGCTCCGAGGAGGCTGTTCCGAGAGAATGAGACAGACGTGTTCTCTCCCCTCACCCCCCTTAAGCCAAACATCACTGGTAAAGTACTTGACGTGCACACAGGCGCTCACACACGCTACAGAATGATGTCGAATCGTGCATAAGAGTTAATTTTGCGTGAAATGGATCGTGGCCATGATTTCCACGTGGTAAACCTGTTTTCCAAATCCCAAATCAAGACATCACTCTGTCAGATGACTTTTTTCCTCTATGATTTGGAGATTTATTCAGATGGAAAAAGTCTCACAAAATTATGAAAGCTAAGTCCCTTTTAGAGATACATTTAAAAATTTGTTTATTGACAATCATAAAATTAAATGAAACCACCTGAGCAGTGGGGGAAAGCTTCCTGGAAGACGGGGCACTGGAGGTGGGTTTCCAAACTTTGCCTGGGGGTGGGGCAAAAAGGAGGGGCTTTGGAGTTCTGAGAACTGAATAGCCATACATCATAATTTGTAAGTTGCAAAGACCTTTGAAAAGGTTAAGGCAATACTGTATGAATGCATTACTATGAACCAAATATATTGTGTAACATATAGTTTGATTCAAAAAAATTTTATATATATCCAGTATATTTAATTGAGAAATGTATGTATTTATTCATCTGTGTTTACTTTTTAGTTTATAATTGCTTATATTTTCAATTACTAAATGTACAAAATAAAGTTTAAAAAAAAAAAAAAAAAGAAAAGTTTAAGGCAGGACAAACATCAAGCAGTTTATCTCTGAATCAGTGGGAGGTGTCCAAGCAGAGGGAGTGGAGGAACCCGTATAGGCACTTTCAGTACTAAAGACGGTCTCTGAAATATGCAGCAAGAATGACTACACAGCGTTGTGGGATACATTTCATGCGTTTCACTCAACGCCTGTGTGGCAGAGTCCATGGAAAAGCCTCCTCCCTCACCCCTCATTTCCTTGACCCTTCATCAACGAATACCAGTTACTGAAGCATCCATATTTTCTCCTCAGTTGCTGCTTTCCTTAATCCCAGTTTTTACTGAAGTTGAAAAGGCCAAGATTCGTTTATTCATTCATTCAATAGAGCCTTCTGTCTGCCAGGTTCAGACTCTGTGAACAAAACAGGTAAGAATCCTTGCCCACACAGAATTTACAAGAAGCAAGATAAAATCTATGGGCAGGGTTGACCTGACAATGGTCTGTCACTAGTTTCTTGGACACAGAATCTTTCCTTTTGACTTCTGAGAATTCTGACACTGAGGGGCCTCAGTCTGTGAAAACATGAAAATATCATTGTGGTTACTCAATAATTTCAAAGGAAAAGGCATAGCTGGTGAAGGAACCCTATGTCTGAAAGAAAAGAGAGTTCTAATTCCTTCTTATAAAATTGTCTGATGGAGAAGATTTTGTTCACATGTAACACTCTCCCCAGTAATGTGGGTATGTGGACAGAGCAAGAGTTAAACTTGGAGGCCTTAAGAAGAATGGACCTCTTGTCTCTATTCCTGGGAACTTTTAGGTCAAACAAGAAAAGCAGAGCCTCTGGCACCCAACTTCAACAGTCCTTCAACCCCACTGGGACTACAGTCTGTTAACCCTGTCACCTATTCAACTCTCCCTCACTTCCCTCCTTACCCAGCTTCATTTCCATGACCAAGCATTATAATAATTTCCTTGCTCTGCCACAGGAGCTAAGAGCTATATTTCAGTGGTTTCCAAAGCCTACACGAAATTGTGCATCCACCATAGAAAAACCAGAACAGACTAAGCCACAGGTCAAATTGCTTTGCTTTTGGCTATAGCAATGATAATTCATTGTGGTAACATTGACCAAGTTACTTGATAAGGAGTATTTGGAAGTTAATACCAGAATGCCGCTTATGGCCACGATGAATATTAGATGTAATTGTTTATATAATTGCATGTTCACACACACACATATACACATTCACACTCTTGCTTAAGTCAACTTTCTCATAAACTAGTATATGCTCATTTTACAAACATGGTTCATGGATTCATTGGTTCTCAATCTTTCTCTTTTCTAAATAGAATCCTGATATTTTAAAATCCTCTGGGTTATTGTTATAGGTATGGTTATGATTATGGGTACCACCTACTATAGATGATTTAAGGTAGTAAGTGGATGGACTTTTTAATTTTAATAGCTATGTATATAACTTAAAGTATATTTGAAAAATATAAATAGCTTATTTTACAGAATTTATTACTTAGGATGAAAATAAGTTTTTAAAAGTTGAGTTAATAAAAATATTAAGTTAATTATAATACACATGGTATTCAGGTACAACAAAAGTCACATAGGTGGTAAGGAATGCCTAAAATTTTGCATATTGCAGAGTCATATATGACCCAGGAGGACCAATAAAAAGGCAATTGCAGTTGGCCTGCGGAAAGGCCCTTTAAAGTATGTTTGCCCTACAGCCTATTCCACAGCAGGGGGCAGCAGAACTCGTTGGCATCTTGAGGCCCTAAATGGGAGTCAGCTGGTCTGGGTTAGAAGCCCAGCTCCCTCAGCACCTAACAGCAGACACCTCACTAGCAGACAAATAAAAACAGGTGCCAATGGCTTAAGAAAAATAACTACTTTTGTCTGTAACTCAGGAAAATTCTGCAAAACAATTTTATCAATAGAGCACTTTCGGGCTCACAGGACATCTGTGTTTAATGTGGCCATGGTGTTGCCTCTTGTGGCTCACAGGCATTAGAAACATGCCAGAAAGCCTCCATTCACTGTAAGGCTGTTTCCTTTAGAAAAGCACCCAATATTGAAAAGTCTGTTTGAAAAACTCCATATAAAAACATGGGCTATTTATCACTTCCCTTTAACATTCTGACATTCAACTCTAAGAGCTCATGTAACAGAACTTCAAAACTTAAAGTGGATTTATTTATATTTACTATGAGAAGAGTCTTAGATCATCCAGTGTTTCTCATTAGGGGTTCTATTGGCATCTGCAGTATGTTTAGCATCCCTGGCTCCTGGGTGCTAAATACCTCCTCCAAGTCAATGTGAAAACCAAAAATGCTGCTCCTTCCTTCCACATTTTTTTTTTTTAAATGATTGAGAGCACTGGAATTTTGTTTAACTCTAGGTACCATGGGTTTGACATTAGTAGTTAAGACTAATGAATGAGCAGCCATACATGTTTTTTTTTGGTCACTGTGCTTCTAAAGCACCAAAAATGGAGCTATTTTTACTATTAATTCCATCTTTAATAAGCTAAACAGAACCTGCTGCATTCTTTGTTTCTAATTTACCAGAACATTATTATGCAGTTTACTGAGTATGAGGAGCAAGTCATTGTGTAGTACCAAGTTTACATGATCACAGGACTACAACATGTACGTTCTACTTATGTAGCTCAAACAACAGAAATACAAGAGCAGTTATGAGTGGAAACTTGTTTTGATGAATGCATGTTCACACTAACAATAGGTTTAGAAATCTTATTTGGCAGGTACCTACAGCAGTTCTTCAACTGATATTGGAACATTGCACTCATGCACAAGTGAGTAGAACATTGCACTCATGCACAAGTAGAGAATGAAGCAGAAGAGGGGGCTGGATGGAGGACAACTGCCCTTGGTTAAGTACCATAACTACCTTTCTTCATGAAAAGGAACCTGAGATCCAAAAAGGAGAAGGGACTTGCCCAAGGACCTACATCAAACTGGTATTATGCTTGGCTTTCAGGCTGAAAAGAAGAGGGGGAGCTACAGACCACCTCAAATACTGGGAGATTATTTAAAGTCTACATGGGAGGTGAAGAAACCCAGGAAACCATCTCAGGGGCCACCAGCGAGGTCTAAAGGGCAGCTCTGGGGAACCGGCTGCCCTGTCGTCTATACCAGGGGACTCCATGGCACTAGGGACTTGGCTTTCTTCTGACTGCATCACCCTCTGCTTCTTTCTTCCTGCTCTGTTTTCCTTCCACCTGTTTCCTTATTGCCTTTTTGACTGCCAGCCTCTTTCTGATTGTCATACATTCACATTCTCCTAAAGAAAATACAAATGGGATCATTAGGTATCACCAATATAAAGCATCCCTTCTGGGAAGAGTTTCCGTACCAAGGCTACCCTATAGGCCACTGGTGTAGTCCAAAGGCGGTTGCTTTTGGTTAGGACCACTAGGTATGGCAGCAGCCTAAGCACAAGTACCTGCCTGGGACCTGTCTTCCCCAGCAGAGGGCAGCATACCTGATTGGCACCTTGAGGTCCTGCTGTGGGGTTGCCTGGGAGTTGCCTAAAGGCCATCGCCAGCACACTACAGCTATTTAACTTCAGCTTTCTGTTTCTACCCTTGGTTTCTCATCTGCAAATCAACACATAATAGTACAAACCACAAAAGGTGTGTGTGTGTGAATGGATTGGTGGGGGGTATTTAAATAAGTTAAGGCATTAAAAACACTTAGCACTTAGTAAGCATTTGATATGAACGTTAGCTGTTGTTTCTGTTGCTGCTGTTATTAATAATAAGTAAAAATTGGCTTATTATTATTAAGTAGACAGTTAGAACTTGTATTTCCTGACCATCACCTCCCTCCTACCAGCTTTTCTGACTTTTAGAACTTCTATTGGCAGACGGCAGTGAAAGTGCCGAGATGAGGTGAGGTGAAGCTCTCAGTGACCTCATGCAAGCCTGAAACTACTTTGAAATCACTTGTTTTATCTTTGTTTTATATTCATTTTCACATACCACTTTATAGTATGAATAGATTCAACAGGATTTTTTTTTTTACATTTGTTTACATAAATGTTATTATATATATATATATATATATATATTTTAAAGGTGCTTAGATTACCTCAACAGGATTTTTAATATCTTTAATTAGTCCTGCATGCTCTAATTTTAAAAGTTTTAAATTACCAGTTCAAACATTTAGATTTTGTCCAAAATTTTTTTAAGAAAATTGATGCTCCAGGGAGATTCACCAGCACATGCCTGGGAGTATACACATACTTCATTCTGTATCACCACCATTCTCCTGCCTTCATAGTTAGAGGTTTTCCTTCCAGAAAGATAAAAAAAAAAAAAAAAAAAAAAAAAAAAGGACATTCAGTCAGTCATTAAATTGTCAAATATTTACAAAACTTTATTTTTAGAAAATATACAGCAAGTACTATGGAGGATATAATAAGACACTGCCTATGCTCCAGGACTTTATCATGTTTGGCCCTTGAACTCTGTTAAAAGCGAAGGCTGGGTATAACCCACATTTTTCCGGCTCCCTGGCTGGTGAGGTTGAGCATTGGCTCATTCATCCCCAGATCTCATGGCTCTAAGTTCATTTTTTTCCTACTTGGCTATAGAAAATGCCTTCTTTATCATAGTCCACCTCTTCCTAAAGTGTTCTAGGAATCCCTAAAGGTGTTTGCAGGTATCCACAAATTAGTCCCGGTAGTCCATGGCTCCTGATGGTGGCCAAATCACTGCTCTTCAGCCACAGTATCCAACAAATCCACTGAGGTTTCCCTCTACATTGGCATCTGCCCTTCTTGTCATTGCTCCTGGCATGACTGTTCTCGAAAAGAAAGGAGAATACTGTTTTCACTTTTGCCCATTTGGGGTATGTGGTGGTTTGGAGCTGTATGCATCCCCAGAAAAACACAAATTTAACACATTCCTGTGGGTGCGAACCCATTGTAAGTGGGACCCTTTGATGAGGTTACTTCAATTAAGGTGTGGCCCAGCCCGATCAGGGTGGGCCTTAATCCTATGACTGGAGCCCTCTAGAAGCAGAATGAAATTCAGACAGAGACAGAGAAAGCCATGGGAAGCAAGAAGCTGAAATTCAACAGAACCTAGAAAAGAATGGAAAGCCCAAGGGAGGCTGCCATGTGCATCCCCATGTGACAGAGGAGCCAAGAATTAAGGATTGCCAGTAGACAGCCCCAGTGTGCCAGTCTTCAGGAAGAAAACATCATCTTTCTCTTAGCCTCAAAACCGTGAGCTAATAAATTCCCATTGGTTGAAATAACCCATTGCATCGTACTTGCTTGAGCAACCCAGGACACTAAAACAGTGTCCCGCAGCAAGATTGCTTGAGCTCCCAACTATAACCTACTGAGTGGTATCCTTCCTTTTGCCACAAGCTACCTAAGTCAGGACTCTGCTGCCTCCAGCCTCAGGATTTCCACAGAAGTGCTTCCTGAGCAGTACCTCATTCTCCTTGCCGTCACCACTGCCCTGAGTAGGCACAGCAGAAAGCCCTCCATGGCTCAGCAGGTGGAGCAGGACTGTGGCTGACCCAATACTGATAGAACTTGAAGGTAGTGGCTGCACCCTGAGGCCAGAGATCAAGATTATCACTCAAGAAAATGGAGAAGGGCATGCCTTCTGGGTTTTACTCAGCTTGCGTGTAGGGAGAAGGAGTCCCACTGCAAGGTGTCACTTGGTCTTTCCTGTGCACACACGGAACCACACACACAACACATGGTGTAAACGGAGCCAACACTCCTCTCCAAAGCTCATTTGGAGTTGTGGAGTCTGGCTTCCATTTGCCAGTCTTCTTTGGCCTTGGGGGTGGGAGGAGGTGATGAATTTCCTCAGGAGCTCCCACCACATTTCCTGCAATTTGGTTTTGATTATAGCTGTATATTTCTAAATCCTGGCTGGACAAAGGTAAAATCTTTTCCACAGGAGGTTCCTCAGTCCTTATGTAAATCAGTGGTTGCAAACAGCTCAGTGAACCTCTTTCTGTTCCATGGATGTGCCATACGCTGGCTCACCTCTGAGCCTTTGCCCTCCTACCTATGCCAAGACCTGTCTGATATTTTTCTCTCTTCCCTCCCAGAGTAATTCCTATTCTTCCTTCCCGTCTCAGGTCTTTCCTCTGAGAAGACTTCACTGACGTTCCCCTGCCCCACTCCACACACACACCTCTAGCTCTGCACTGGGTGCCCCTCCTCTTATCTCACATAACCCCCTTAACATTCTTATTATTACACTTCATTGTACTTGCTTGTTTGATAGTCTCTTTCCCTTGGTAAGCTGAATCCCATGAGGGTGGGAACTATAACAATGAAAAAACCAGCATTTGCCTGATGTTCAACAGAGAGGCCATTGGCACTTGTTGAATGGATGCAGGAATGGAGGATGGGAGTTGCCTAGCTTCACGCTCCAGAAACCTTCCATGTCATAGGCTAAAAAGAAGAGAAAAACAGCTGTGTGAATAGGGTTTTTGAAAAATCTAAGTCATGTACCAATGAGCAAAACAACCAAATTATAGTACAGCCAATCTGTGATACTTTGGAACATCTTAGCAGAGGATTTCACTCACATTGTGTCTAGTATAAACTGGACAGAGAAACTGGTTGATAATATAGTCTCATTCCCCCAAACAGAAGGCCTGTATGCTACTTAGTCATGCTGTGGTGATCTTGCCTGTGAGGACTAATGCTTAGCATAGGGGGACTTTAACTTAGCAAACCCTTATTTGTATCTTTGGCTTAATAGTAAAGTCCCCCTCCAACAGGTTTTCGTAGCTGCCAATAAAATGGGCACATTTATACAAGGCAGAGACAAATGTGGTCTAGGACAAAGAGTGGCAGAAAGGAAAGCAGGACATGTGGTCCCAGCTCCATCACGTCACATTTCTGTGCTTCGCAGCTCTAGAAAGAGGAACAGGGCAGAACAAGAGCTACCTGCTCTTCCAGTGCTGAAAGCCTGTTACCACACGGGGCGAGAGACCACTCCTGGACAGCACTGGGCAGTGACAGAGGTCACAACACCTGAGCTGTCTGGGAAATGGTACTACAACAGCAGTTAGGAGTTTGGGTATTAGAGAAAAGCAAACCTGGGGTTGACCCCTGAAATGAGCCTCTTACTCCCCTGTGATAAGTCTCTCGCATAAGCCTCTGTTTCCTCACTTATAACATGGAGATAATAGTTCCCACCTCATCAGGTTATGATTAAATGAGAGAAGTTCTCGCATGTCAAGTACTTAGAACAGTGCCAGGCACACAATACAACCTCAGTAAGTGTTCACTATTCTTCTTCTTTTTTTTTTTTTAAATATATTTTATTTTATTATTATTATTTTTTTAAGATTTTATTTATTTATTCATTTATCCCCCCTTGCTGCTTGTGCTTGCTGTGCGTTTTTCTGTGTCTGCTTGTCTCCCCTTGCTGGGTCGTCCTGCTGTGTCAGCTCACCGCGCCATGTGGGCGAGCTTGCCTTCACCAGGAGGCCCCGGGAACCGACCTGGGGCCTCCCATATGGTAAACGGGAGCCCTACTGATTGAGCCACATCCGCTTCCCACTATTATTCTTAAGTGACTGCAAACAGACTAAATTCTTTTATATTCTCTTAATGTGTGTGTACTTTTTAAAACATATACTTTAAAAAATTTTTTTAAAGATACTTAGATTACATAAATGTTACATAAAAAATATAGGGGCTTCCTTCATGCCCTGCTCCCTCCCTCTCCCACATTTTTCCACATTATCATAGCATAGCATTTTGAACTATCTCATAAACTGTGGCATCCTGATGGGAAAATTGAAATATCTATATGCTATTTCTTTTAAGAAAAGGAAACCATGGTGATTTTTTTTTCTTGTAACATCACAGAACATTGGAAAAGTAAAAACTCCCTGTGAAACTCATTTTCAAGACTAGATATTTTTCTTTTTCAATGAAGCTATGTACTTCATTGTACATATATGATTGTAGACTTCCTGGCATGTATTCTAGAATTTCCTGATGGACTACAAATATTCCTTTGTATATGCTAAGCTGTACTTAGCATAATTCAGGCCTTCAGATTTTCAAAATAAATTTATAGTTAGGTAAACCAGTGCTTCTTTTTTAGTAGTCTATAGAATTAGAATGCAAGAAAAACATTGGCTTTCTTATAGGAAGATTTTCTCTTTAATGATTAATTTATGAGTAGGTTGCATCATAATGAATAACCTAATAAAATGATTGTTAAAAACGTTATTGGAAATTTTGGCTACTAATGGAATTGCTCTTTAAGCTATAAATTCCCAATAAGTCTATGCAAATTATTATTTACTTTTTAATGTTTTCATAGAAGTAAAATATAACAAATATATTTTTACAATTTTCAAGTATTAATAGAATTATTATTTTTATACTATAACCTAATTGGTAAAAATTTTGTAATTGTTCTAATCAGTCTCTCTGCTTCTACTTTCTCTCCACAGGACCATCTGAGAGGAAAGCCTGGTCTGTTCTTCAACTTGCCCAGTACCCTTACCCACAGGGCTCAGCACACACTTCTCAGACCCAGTCGCTTTCTCTGTACCATATCCCTAAACATTCCCATTTCCTGGACTCCCCTCACCTTAACTCCCCAGCAAACTGGACTATTCACAGGAGGCTACTTTTTCCTGCTCATCAGCTCTGCCTGTTCTCTATAGATCTTGAATACCTTGCCCTCCTCTCCTACCTGTTGAGATCCTAGCCATCTTCACTGCTAAATGCCAGCATTTCTTTTCTGTTTACTCTATGGCAGGTATCACCCTCAGCACCTCATATTGTAACATCTTGTGGAATCCCCACCACAATTCCAGAGGTGTGCAACCCTACGATACTCTTTGTCCAGATAAGGAATCTAAAGCATAGGTTACACCACTGGCATGTGAGATAGAGCCAAGACCATGCCCAAACCACGGTGCCACTCTGCTGCTCACAACTTTCTCAAGAGCTGCCTCAACCAGAAAGCTCTGCTTAATTTCCCAACCAGTTTAATGGATCACTCTTGGGAACTCTTTGGGGGGGGATGACTTTGTGTTTGTCTCCATGCCCCTTGCAGCACCTTGTGCAGTCCGTTTCACCTAGTGGGATCTCGGTGTGTATCTGTTAAGTTTAATTTGCCTGGAGAAGAATTAATCACAAAGCTTCGTGGTCTGAGTAAAATCAGTAGAAGTTCAGAGGAGAGATCCTGGGCAGTGACAGATGGTGCCACGAAGTGGAACTCCAGGCAGGCTTTGTAGGCGTAGGTGCATTGGGTGAGTCAGAAGGAGAGGAGAGGCTATGCTGGGTGTGGGAGTCATCTAAGTGAAGTAAAGGTGGAGAGAGGATCTTGACATACATGGGGAACCATGAAAAAAAAATCAGTGCCTGGAAGATATGACTTGATACACTTTGGGTAGGATATATGATTGGACAGAGTAAGTGAGCCTTTTGGATTCTGGAACTATCTGAGTGCCAAGCTGAGGAATGTGGGCCTGAAGCTTCCCGAGGGATGTGTGGGCCCCAGGTCCAAGCTCAGGGGCTGGCACACAGTAGGTGCTGGGATATGTTCTTGAGTGGATGGATGGATGGATGGATGGAGGGAGGGAGGGAGGGATGGATGGATGAAAGAGCAAAATGAAAATCTGTAGCTCTTGCAGAAGGGAGGTGACATGGCACAAATATCATTTTCACAAGATTAGCCTGGCAACAAGAGATGGGGTAAATAAAGTAGGTAGAAACTGAAGAAGAGCAGCCATACCTTTCAGATGGTAAAGAAATGAAAAATAAAGTGAAAGAACAAAAACTCTCAGTATGATTGCATCAAGGTAGCTCACATGGAACTCTAAAAAGAGGCCCATCAGTTTGTTTATGATAAAGGCCTAAGGAGATCAGAAGGACCAGAGCTGTCAAGTCCTAGTTGTGCCTTCCAAATCAGGTCTCATCGCTGGGAGGCACATGCTCCAGCATGGCCCATGGCTGCCCTCACAAGGCCTGAGAAAAGTGTGGCTCAGGTGTTTTCATAAGGCCACAGGTGAAAAAAGGGGGAGGAGCTTAGAAATTCCCAGTGTGTGGCCAGATCTTGCAAACAAGAACATAGACATCTCACTAGGCAGTTCCTTCAAATCCTGGTAACCCACTAAAAAGTAAGCAAAGGTGCTCTGGCAGCCAGGTCAGAGGCACAAAGCCCAGGCATGCACACGTACACACACACATACGCACATGAGCACTCACAATACACAGACACACGCACACCACACACACTCATATGTATTCACACTCATACACACATATACACAACCGGCGGGCGGGGCAGGAACTCTACAGCAGAGTTCCTCCCTCTGAATCCATTTAAGCCTCTCACACCTTCAGTTCTACCAAGCCTGTCCTATAGTAGATTAGAAGCTATGTGCTTATCAGAAAGAGGAAAAGGGGCAAGGGTTGTAAAAGGCAGACACGGAGAACAGGAAAACATGAGAAACTCTGGAAGCGACAGAGGAGATAGAAGGAGCTATTCAATAACCTCGAGCTCCACAGGGCCATTAGCTTGGGCCCACCTTAGCTGGTGAAATAAGTGGCACAGCCCAGGGCCCTCCGTGGACACGAGGGGACTAGTGATTGCAGTGAATAACTGAGTTGTAAAGAAAAATTAGCTTGTATTCTGTATTTCCTATCTTAAAGTATAGGGAAATAAGGATTTGTTACATTAAATTGATTTAATGTTTTTTAAACAGTTAAAGGAGTTGCTTAGAAAATTTATACATATGGAACACCTTCAAAATGCAGCAGGTAGCAAGTATTACTCTGTTAGAGACTAATTCAAGTAAAGGATTTTTTAGGAAGCTATCTTCGAGGAAGCTATGAAAATGTCTAAGGCTGCAAAGAGGTCTCACTTCCCTCTCTTGTCAAGGGATCGCAGGGCCTTGCTAGGCACTGCCGTGGGAATTCTCATTCAATGCCGACACATCCTTCAGCAGCCTTGTTGACTCAAGTCCCTTTCACCGCCATTCACTCCCACCTTTTCATTTCTACCCCTGCCAAGCCACTGAGCCACACTGCAGTCCTCTGTCACCCAAGGAGGGTTTTGTACAGGGAAGAAAAACTTACCATTACTTGGGTTTAATCAACTTATTGAAGTTATTATTTAAATCAAATTGCTGGAATTATAAATTTTAAAACCTAGTTTTTCCACAAACCTTTCAGTAAAACAGAGATTCTTTTTAAAATTTAGTAGCCTTTGAATATGAAAGAACAAACACTTGAACTTGCTTTTTTTAGAGCTGATGTAGTTCAGTGGTTGAGTGTTGAGTATCAGTTTCCCACATATGAGGTCCTGGGTTCAATCCCCCACTCGAGTACCTCAAAAACCAAACAAACAAACAACAACAAAAAAAGTTTTGCTTTTGTTATATGTTGAATAGACTAAAAAGGATATTTATAAATATATCCAAGGTATAAAAAATAACAATTCCATGAAAACTCACCCACCACTAATTTTTTTGAAATTAAAAAAAATTTTTAAAGATATTTAGATTACATAAATGTTACACAAAAAATATAGGGATTCCCATATGCCCCACTCCCCACACCTCCCACACCCTCCTACATGAACATCCTTCATTAGTGTGGCACATTCATTGCAATTGATAAACACATGCTGGGGCTTTGCCATTAAGCATGGACCATAGTTCATATTACAGATCACACTCTCTCTTTCCAACTCTTCTGCATGTTATGTGATGATATAAAATGGCCTATATCTGCCATTGCAATGTCACTCAGGACGATTCCCAAGTCCTGTAAAAGCCCCCGTATTACAACTGCTTTTCCCTCTCCCTGCTCCCAGAGCCTACACATCAATGTTGTAATTTCTGCCATTGCTAGAATCACAATATGTCTATAGTAGAATACAATAGTAGAGTAGAATACAAGTAAGTCCACTCTAGTCCATAGCTGTTCCCCCATCCTGAGGAGACTGAGGAGACTCCACCTCCAATTGAGAGGGAGCTTATATCCCATGGGGAAGATGGATGGGATTATCCTGCCTGCAGCTGCAGACTCTCTCCATTCCCTGGGATAGCTGTTGTCCATCATCATCTCCTCGCCAGTTGTCCTGGGTAAGTCCAGTGAGCTGTAGAGTAAGAGTTGCACCTCCATCGAGGTTCCGGGTCCAGCTGGCACATGGACACCCCAAAGACTCAAGTCTCTGGATGTACACCTACAAACTCCAGCACCACGTGTAGGTTTGAATAGAAGGGACAGATGAGCCAGGTGCAGGGCAGACATAATTAAGTCCAACTCTGTCACTCTCAGGAGCACAAACTCCAAAGTAGGGCCCACTGGCAAGGCACCAAACTCCGGAGCTATCCACCCTGACCATAGGACCTGGGTGTCTCCAGAGCCCTCAGGAGACCCACTATTTGGGGACCCACCACTAATTTAAGAACCAGAACCTTATAATTCCTTCAAAATCCCTCTGTGCCCATTTCTCATTTCATTACCTTTACTCCCTGACAGTGGTAACAACTATCCATGTATCAGTCCCTGCTTTTCTTTATAGCTTTACACAAACATCTGCATCTCTAACACTTTATTGATTTGTTTTACATAGCTTTGAACTTTCTATATTCTTCTATGATAGTGTGTTCTTGATATTCACCTATGTTGTTGCATGTAGTTTTAGTTTATTTATTTTCACTATTGTGTAATGTTCTGTTGTTTATCACAATTTATCTATTCTAATATGGATGAACATTCAGTTTACTTCTAGATTTTATTTTACTATTATGAACTTTGCTCGATGGCTATTTTTTTTTTTTTTTAAGATTTTATTTATTTATTCATTTATCCCCACTTGCTGCTTGTGCTTGCTGTGCGTTTTTCTGTGTCTGCTTGTCTCCCATTGTTGGGTCGTCCTGCTGCGTCAGCTCACCGAGCCATGCGGGCTGGCTTGCCTTCACCAGGAGGCCCTGGGAATCGAACCCAGGGCCTCCCATATGGTAAACGGGAGCCCTATCGATTGAGCCACATCCGCTTCCCCCTCGATGGCTATTTTATACATGTTTCCTGGTGCACATGTACCATTTTACCTAGAAGTAGAATTTTACCTAAAAGTGGAATTTCTTGGTCATATAGAATGCATGACCTCACCTTTTTTAGATAAGGCCAGATTGTTTTCCCAAGTGGTTGTAACAATTTACACTCCCACCAGCAGTTTATAAGAGTTTCTGTCCCTCCACATTCTTGCCAACACTTGATTTGATTATACTTTTAAAGTTTTGCTAAGTTTGAAGAACTGTGAAATGTTATCTCGACTTTTCACTTTCTTTATGGTATCTTGAGATAACAAGCTCTTAATTTTATTGTAGTCATATTTATCTGTCTTTTCCTCCATCCTTTGTGGATGTGCCTTGTTTAAGAAATAGTTTCCCATCATGAGATTGCAAAGATATTCTTCATCTTCTAAGAGCTTTATAATTTTGCCTTTCACATTTAAGTCTTTAATCCACCTGGAATTTCCATTTAGATGTTTGTTTGGAAGTGTTCTTTTTTTTTTTTTCCTAAACTCCTTTCATGTTTGGTAAACTGGTGTGAGAGTTAGGTGTTTAATCTGTGTGGAAATTTTTAAGTACTAATTCATTTTCTTTAAGGGTTATAAAACCTCTCAGTTTTCTATTTTCTTAGTCAATTTTATGATTTACTTTTTTTTTTTTTTTGTAGAAATTCATCCATTTCTTCTAGGTATTCAAATTCATTTGCAAAATGTTCATAATATCCTTTAAAATTTTTTTCAAATCTCTGTAGCATCTGTGATTTTATTTATTTATTCATTTATCCCCCCCTTGCTGCTTGTGCTCGCTGGGTCAGCTAACCATGCCGTGCGGGTGGGCTTGCCTTCACCAGGAGGCCCCGGGAACCGAACCCGGGGCCTCCCATATGGTAAACGGGAGCCCTACTGATTGAGCCACAGCCGCTTCCCAAATATGTTTTTTTTTTTTTTTACTGGGAAGTCCCGGGGATCGAACCCGCGTCCCTCCATATGGGAGACGGACGCCCAACCAGTTGAGCCATATCCGACCCCTCCTTTTCATTCCTGACATTGCTTATGTGTTCTCTAGTTTTTCCCTTGATCAAACTTTATGGAAGTTTGCAATTTGTAAGTCTGTTCAAATAGTCAATTTTAGCTTTGTTGATTCTCTTTATTTTCTATTTGTTTTCTATTTCACTAATTTATGCTTATATCTTTATTATTTTCTTCCTGATCTCTCTGGATTTATTCTATTGTTTTTCTAACTTCTAGTGTTCAGCCTTTCCTCTTTTCTAATATAAGTACTTAAAACTATGAATTTTCCTATAACTATCACTCTAGCTTTATCCCACAAGTTTTGATATATAATATTTTATTGTCATTCCTTTTTTACATTTTCTGATTTTCATTATAATCTCTTGTTTGACCTATGGACGTTTCTTTCTTTGACTTGTTCTTTGATGAATGTTAATTCAAATTTAAAAGATCAAATTCCCCTAATTTTATACTATTTACATATTTAGTTATTCAAGTTCCCTTTGACATTTCAAAATACAACTGTAAATTCTGCATATATGCTTCTCTCAAACACTTCTGCAGACAGACATCAAAATCAACAAAAACTTCCTAAGCATGAAATCTAGTAAATTAGGCTTATCAATCTTAACTACTTCAAATATCCTAAAAATACCAGCCAAGTATAGGAGAAACTATACAATGATACACTCATTGGAACACACAAGTGTAATTATTAATTTAAAAAATGCCTTCCCTAAGATTATAGATGTATTCATACCAAAAAGGGACAGAATTACCTTCTCAAACCCGCTGAGTTATTCTATCACCTTGCTACTCAAAGTAGTCCACAGAGCAGCAGCATCAACATGACTTAAGAATTTGTTAGGAAAATACAAAAAAAAGAGAATTTGTTAGAAATGAAGTTTCTCAGGTCCCACCTGAAATCTCCTAAATCTGGGTTATAATCTCTTTATAATTGTTTTATTTTAACGAGCTCCCCAGTTGATCTGTACGCACACCTTATGTTTGAGAATCACTGCTCTCCAATACTCAGTACTATACTACAAGTGTGGGGAAAGGTAATTAAGTGACAACTCTGTATTGTGATAAGGGCCATTGGTCTCAGAAACTCAAGAAATATATGTGACTCTTCTAACACTAAATCAGAAGCTCTTAGAATGAGCTCTGTAGTCAAATTCTGCCTGGCTTTCTAAACACCCTCCCTTCAGCTGAGATACAAACAATCACATGTTTTCTTTCCTTGCAACACAGGGCTTTCTCTGCAGTTTCTGATTTTATCTGTGTTGTAGCCTCCTTCATTAATGCCTAGTGCTTACCCGTGCTGCAGTTATGCACCCACGCCCTTTCATAATTCTAATATGTCTCATTGACGTCCATTCTAAGGTGCTTTATGACCATAAAGCAGGCTGGGAACAGGCTGCAAGGTGGCAAATGGTTGTAGGACCAGGCATAATGGGAGGCTGTGTCTGGGGTTCAGCAGAAAGCAGAGGGAAGCCCCAGGCAGTTCCCGGTGGGGAGTCGCCCTTTCCTGTTTCTGTATCTCCTCACCTTGAAAATGCATAGGTCAAAATGGGCAGGCAGAAGCAAAAGCGGAAGCAAGAACTGAGGTTCCCTTGTCTGAGGCTAGAATACGTAGTCCCCAGAATCAGTTGACGCCTGATTTCCGGCGTTAACTGGAGGGTGTGTTAGCTGCTGCCGGATGAGACCCATTCGTGTCAGCAGCAGACTGTGCTTCCATTTCAGCTGCCCTTTTCCCCAATACACAAGGCGTCAGTCACGTGGCAGGGTCATTAAATTGTTGGCCTAAGTGATGGGTATAATTAACCTCACCAAAGGAAGAAAAACTGTTATAAGAATAAGGTGGCACTGACTGCAAAGCAGTATTTCTGGATTATAATCTCTCACTTGACTCGGACCCACCGTGGAAGTTTTGAAAGCCTGCCCAAATCTCCCTTGCTTTCCCTGGACCACAGATTACTTCTTCATTGAGCAGGGGGATTAGTTCCAAATTAATCCATTTTCCAAATCAGAATTGTAACCAAGTGTTCCAAATTAACTTTTCCCACACTTGTAGTACAGGGCTGAGGATCTGACAGCAGTGATTCTCAAACATCAGCTGGGCGTACAAATCAACTGAGGAGCTTGTTAAAATGAAGATTCAGGCCTGCTACATCCTGTAGTCCTGTGCTTCTAGAATCTTCCTATAGCATTTATTAAATAATACTGTGTGTGACTTAGAGCTACTCTTGCAACTCAGAGCTAGGCAAGTAAACTCTTATTTGAGATTTCTGTTTACCCTGAAGTTCTAATATCTATCTTGCTTCGACCAACATCAGGAATCAAGAAGAAAAATCTCCCAGTATGAGTTCAGTGTCAGGAGACTTAAGAGCTACTGATTTCTAGTGAATGAATGTTATGACTGGGAGTCATGGACTTTGGACCATGCTGCTGAGTTTGAATCCTTAGCTACTTACCTTCTGGCCTTGGACAGACCAGTTAGCTTTTTTTGCCTTAGCTTCTACACTTATAAAATGAGGCTAATAATAGGAATTATCTCACAGGGTTGTCATGGGGATTAAATGAGTAATATATAAAAAGAATGTCTGGAACATGCTAAGCACTCAATTATTTTAAGGTATATATATATATATGGAAACACTGAAATTGATTATTAAATATCCCATTAAATAGTCATATTGGTATATAGGCTATCTCAACAATTCTTAAATGCAGATTTTTCCATGCATTGTACTGAGAAAATTTACTTTTTGGTTCTTAGTTATGGTGGCTATTTCACAATATGAAGAATTTTCGAATCATTGATCTGGGTTTCTTTACCTGAACAAAGTGAGAAGAAAACAACTAAATACAGCTGATCATCGACTCTGTCTTTTTCCTTTTAACAACAATAAGCTTTTAACCTTTGCATCCAGAGTAATTCCTGTCAGTCACCTTTTCCCTAAATAAACCTACCTGTAGTTCATTTAAAATAAAATAATCTGTTCAGTCAAAAGTAGTTGCATATTTATGCTACAATTAGTTAAAAACTCCACAAATGCACCTCTCCCCTGAGCCTCTGTCAAGAAAGGAGAATGCAGTTGAGAGCCTGGAAGATTTCAGAGCAATTAAGGCTATAAATGCAGGTGTTTGAAACACCTGTTTCCCCCTCCCTCCCACACCTACTGCCCTGGCGGCCCCTCATCAGTAGGTCAAAATAATTAACTTACCCTTGGGGAGAAAAGCCCAAGAACTGCTAAGGGCAACAAGTCTCCTGTTCTTTCTGGTTCTCAGAATTAAAAGAGAAAACTAAAGAGGTTCATGGGTGGTCTACAAACAGGAGGGGAGAAAAAAAAAAAACTTTTCTTAAAAAAAAAAAAAAATACAAAACCAACTGACAAGGAAGACATTGTCTCCCTGGAGCAAACTCAGTAGAGTTGCTTGGGTTCAGAATTCTATGTTTGTTTTGTGAGAGTAATTGAAGCGCTGTTCAGGAGCATGAAAAAGCCTATTTTAAGAAATTTATGTGAAGAAATAAAGCAATTGGAAAGGATGTGATTTTGCCTGACCTGCCTTTTGTGAATACCTGCAAGTACATATTAAATCTCAACAGCAGAGTCCCTCACAAGGGTAAATTGTAGAATTTTATTGGGGCTTTTTAAAACAGAATAGTCTATAGCTTGGAAACCAAGAAATTGTTTGTTTTTCCCTAAAAAGTTCAATGTGGTCATTTGAATCAATTTTGGTCTTTATGCTTTATCAGTTTTGTTTCCCTGAGTTCTGTTAAGGCTACTGCAGAATACTATTTGGCATAACTAGGAAAGATCATGATGGTAATTTTGTGTTTATGATTACTGGTACATTCCCCTCTCTATTCAAAGCACAAATTTTTTAATCTTTGAGCATTTTAATTGGAATCTTTTGGATGAGATACAGGCCAGGAGAGCTGCTAAAGTTAGGAAAATGGGTCAATATTAATGCAAACGTGCATGCGTCTACATATTTCCATTTTTCTAAAGATTATTTAAGGTGACTAATCCAGTTAGATTCCGGACTTGAATGACAGTGCCCTTATGAAATCTAGATTTCAGGAAGCCAAGGACTACTGCATGGCATTAATTCCACCCATAATTCTGGCCAGCATCTTCATTTATGCAATGCCTGATGGTTTTTAAAGTATCTTCCCATTTCAGGTAGGTAAGGCAGGTCTCATAACACCAGTCCTAGAGATAGGAAACCAAGGGATTGGGCAGAGCTGGGCGTGGAGCGGTAAGGAGAGCAGCTGTAGTTAAGGGGCCTCTTCTGCAACCAGCCATACAGGAAGTGCTAAAACTGGGATTCCTGTACGACGACCTCCACCCCCTACCCCAGCTTTCCTGGTGTCAGCTCCAATGCTATTTCCTCCACCGCCCGGGAAGCTAGGTGATTCTTCTCCAGTTTAGCATGGCATTTTCACAAACCAGGGCTGAAGCTTGCTGTGCAATGTGGCGAGTTCCTGACAGCAGCGTTATTTTTAAACGGCCAGCAGGTGGCGGAGTAAACCCTGATCCTGAATCTATTCTAGTGATTTTAAGCCATTTGAAAACTAACATTTAATATAAACACTCAAGTCCGTTGTCAAACTAAATGCTGCCTATAAAACATGCTGGCTTTTCTTTTTCCTTAGCAATGTAACACATAGTTGCAAAATACTATTTGAAAATTCCAGTTCCCTGTGTTCCTCTTACTGTGTTACTGAGTGAGAGTAACTTTGGCTTATAATTCATTTACGTTTGATTTCAATGCAGGGACATCTTTGTAATCGCTAGCTGGGTGTGACATGAATCCAGCAAAAAGTACAGCTCTGTCTAGGTCCAGGAATGTCCTGATTAAATGTTCATTATTAAACACCGGTGTCCCAACTCCTGGCTTGGTACTGCTCAAGTTACAAGTTACATTATGCTCCTTGGCTGTCTCCTGAGCTGCAGTACCGGGAAGTGAATTAGACACCTGGCTCACCAGAGCCTTTCTCTCCTTCACTGTGCCTTACTTTACAGTGCCATGATTTAAAGGGTCCGTAAACCTTGAGTTTGTCTCCCAACTCCTTTGTCTAATACTTTCTTCAGAAGCTTTCAGTTTTCCTTGGCAAGCAGCAGTAATGATTAAAAGGGGGTTCCATTCAAACATTTGCAGAAATTTTCACTTAACACAATCACGTATACACACAGAGAGATAGATAGGTACATATACCCATACCAATATTTATTTCTACACATACATGCATTTGCCTTTGCAAATGTAGATATTTATATACATTTGTATGAAGATCAAATCTCATTACAATGAATTTCATTGGATTATCCAAACCTCCATATTGTTTTGGAATTTTGCTGCCTCAAATATGTTTTAACTAAGTGAGAGGAACTAGGTTATAAGTGATAGGAATTGATACCACCTAGTTCTTCTCACTTATAAATTAGGAACTTGAAGATATTTTACCTGCAGTTTAATTTTTTTATATGAGATTTGCCATTTTTACATAGGTACACATATGTGAATTGATTAAAGTAAAAGAATATTCAATGTATATACATTTATATATTTATATATGCTTTGTCTTTTTTTTTTTCTTTCAGAAAAATATTTGAAAAGAATTTGCAGAGTTACGAGAGAGTTCATATAGAATCACTAGAGGCTTTAGAGATTTTGTTTTAATGATGAAGAAATTGAGACGCAGAGCAGTTAAGGGATTTCCCAAAGTCATAGCGCCAATTAGGGATTGAAGAGGGACTGGAATGGGAGGTGCTCAGTATGAATTCATTACTATGAACCAAATATATTGTGTAATATATTGTTTGATTCACACACACACACACACACACACACAAACAACAACAAAAAATTTACATGTATCCATTACATTTACTTGAGAAATGTATATATTTATTCATCTGTGTTTACTTTTTAGTTTTTAATGTTTATGTTTTCAATTATTAAATGTACAAAATAAAGTTAAAAAAAGGAAAAAAAAATAAGATGGAGAATAATCTGGTGGGACTTTAAACGATGTACTAGCAAATAGGTGAAAACCTGTTTATAGAGATCAAGAAAGTAGAAGGGCTTATGGGAAAGGTGGGGGTGTCTGTGTTTACTGGGAGTGGGCAATCTACAGCTGGTGGAGCGCATGCAGAGCTACTGATGGTGTGGTTGCTTCTGGATATTTAAAGCAAGGCATTCTCCTAGGGAACTTGAGAGCATGCCTTTCTCCCAATGCCAGAGCATTCTGGAGAGGGGAAAACATTTCAGTAAGAGCTAGGTAAAAACCCAGGAATCCTTGTGTTTCATCTCCTGTATGTACCAAGGAGATAATTCTAGCTGTGGATTAAAATTGAATAAACACATTAGCCAAGAACCTAGACAAAAATAAAAAAAATAAAAAATAAAAAAAAATTGAATAAACACTTCCTCTATATGACAAATACTTTCCCATGTTTAGCTGCTAAGAGTTAATAAAAATGTATTAATAATGAAGTTTCTAGACTTATATAATACTTTGTGCAAGTTGATGTGTATTTCAGTGGTAAATGTTAGTGCACATTAGCTGTTTAATTGCTCTCTCTCTAATTCATTATTTAGCATATCTCAAATCCTTTTATAATACTTTTCCTTTTTAAATGAATTCAAAGGACTCAAATAGTACAAGAGAATCTACCAGGAACAGAACAAGCGTGTCGGTGATTTTAGAAATCATTTTGCTTTTCCCTGAAATTGCAAATTTCATTTCATAATCATGTTAAACTCCTTCTGTGCCCCATTCTCACATCTACAAGTATTCTTTCACACACATACACACACACAATTTACACGGACCCTAAATTGACCCCTCCAGTATTGTTATTTTTTATTTTGGAGTATTGCTACACCTACATGAAATATGCTTCTTTAAACAATGTGTGCTTTTTGTTTGCTTTTCCCAACATTATGCATTTATTTTTAAAATTGGGTTGAGGTTGAGAATGAGGAGATTTTTTCCCCCCTATTTCATGCTAAAAGCCTAAGGATCAATGCCAATTGCATACTTAAGATATGAAGGCAACTTTTCCAGCTGCGCTCTAACTGTTTTCTATTGTGCTCTCTCCCACGTCCTTGGTGTCATTTTTCTGATTTGAGTGAAACCTGTGCAAGTCATTAATTGTGTCTCATTACTGGTCCTTGCTCTTCTTTTCAATCCGGATATGTGTGAATACTCTAAAGAAATACAACCAATAAACAAAACAGCAGTGTATTCCACTGCACACTGTTCATGAGGCAAAGGGTATTTGAGAAATTCATATTTGCTGGTGTATTTCACAGCATTTTGTGGGACCCTTTTAAAAAGTCCATTGCTCTGTTTCTACCACAGTACCACTTCAGAACTGAACTTTTGGAGTGATTTAATCAGAAGGACAAAGGTTATTTTTTTCCATTAAGATATCTCAGAATTTTGTGCAGAATTGTTCAACATTAAGAATAAAAAGTCCTGCTATAGCATAACTGGGGAAAATGTAAAATAGAAAAATAAAACAGCTGTTGTTAAGATGGTTTCTGAGTAATTTATTAATATAGCAATATTTTGGCCTTGTTTTCTACAGCTTGGCTTAATAACAGTCAATGGAGTGAGTTAGTCGAACCCACATCCAAGCCACATTACAAATATTTTTAAAATCCATGGTATAAAAATGCTAATTTGATTCTAAATTTGATAAGTACTGCTTTAATGTAAAGATGTCCTAAGAGAGTAATTACTAAATGATGTACAAATTACTTATTCAGAAGTTCCTTATAATATCCAGAGACAAACCATGAATACCAGGACCAAACCCTTCAGCCATTATACAAGACTACCTGAAAAGGGTTGGATGTGGCTCAACTGGTTGGGCGTCCGTCTCCCATATGGAGGGACCCGGGTTCGATCCCCGGGACCTCCCGGTAAAAAAAAAAAAAAAAAAAAAAAAGACTACCTGAAAAGTAATTTACTCTTTTGTTCAGCCAGAGGTAGCAGAGATTATAAGAAATGTGTAACACATCAGCTATTAATTTCAGGCCTGACTAAATAAGACCTAATATAATGGAGCACTTATACCAGGAGCAATTTCCAGAATAAAATATACATCATATAGCAGAGCGAAGTTTTAAGAATTACATAGAGCATTAATTTAAAGCTATGAAATTTTTGGATTCCCAGTCTTTGAAAATGTCCATATCTTTACATATGCCCACATGATTGCTAATTTCACATTATTGAGTATGCAGTGGCAAAGTACACTACTTATTTGACATTTTTGTGCATCAACATGAACTTATTTCACAGTTTTAAATTATCTAGATTTAAGTGTTTCTTGCAGTTTCATTCACTAAGAAAACAAAGAATTTTTTGAATGGAAATAAGCATTCAGCCTCAAAGATAACATCATTTAAAAAAAGATTTTTTGACTATTACTAGTAGATTTTGGTAACACATTCATTGTACAAGAAAATGTGAGTATTATTTTGGCCAATGGCTGAAATTATACTTTCTTTGTATTGAAAAAGGTTAATTAGGAATTGAGCTCAAAGTTAATTTTTTGAAGGTCAGCTGCTATGCTGTTGGGTCCTGTGACCCTGTCTCAAGTAATCACAGCATTAACATACAAGTTATAGCTTTCCTTTCACTTGATGACATAATCTCTTTAATTGGTGTCGGGGAGCCTGCTTGTGAAAGAACCGTGGAAAACACCTAGAGACTATAATTTTACTCTCTCCATTCACAGGGCAAAAGAAACAAGCCTTAAGAATGTACTAGAAGCTCATTACCACCCCTAGGTTGTCAGCACAAAAGCCTCACATTTTAACCAAGAGTTTTAGGAATGATCAATTCTGCTTAGTTCTAATTTCAGCTGGTGAACTATTAACCCTTTCAGAAAAACTGGTGAATGCTAAATGTCAGATAATTTTCTATGAGAAGACTACAGTTTGACTGATTAGACATAAATATAAGAAGTTAATGTTTGCAAAATTGTTAAGCATGCTCTCTGAAAGAAACTATTGGAGGGAGACTCCCTACCACTTACATTTCCATAACCTTTTACATATTTCTGTCCCGTAAGTCTCCTATAGCTCATCATGTAGCCTTTATGTAGCCCAAGATTTTTATTTGAGAGTTTTAATTCACCTTTTATGGGGAGCCAATCTTTCCCTAGGTTAGCTTTGTTGTAAGCCTATTTTTCCACTGGATTCTACTCAGTAAAAAAAGGAAGCTATTGTAGAGTAGCACTTGAAATATCCGCTATGAAACTTTTGCCAGGATATGCTTTGAAAAAGGGAGGGTGTGCTTACGTTTGCAGAACACTCTTCTTCAGTACTCTGTTGCCTATCAGCACTAGTTAGCAACTGCATACTGCAACACAGGGTAAAAATTAACCCTCCTCCTGCTCAAGAAACCTGTCCTTGTTTTAACAAGTAAGATACTCAAAACCACTTATTTCTACTGAAACAATGAAAATGAAGCACTAATGGTCCCTGGAAGGGAAAAGGAGCAAAACCTAGTGTATGAATTCTATTTTGCTAAAACACTTAATCCCAGGGACGTCTCTGTTGAAATATAATGGTGAAGGGCCCGATTAAAAATACTGGGCCAGTAAAACCACAGAACATAACAAGAACGCTCCTGCAAGAAAGGAGGTGAGCGCAGGATGAGCACATTTGCTCAACCACTTACAGTAGGGCCCTGGGTCTGCTATTAATGCAGTTCTTGAATTAATACCTATAGCCCTGGGAATTTCAACTTTGTTATCTTTCCATGATATTTACTTCTTGAGTTAATTTTTAGTTACCTTTTAAAAACTTGGGTAACTATCCAAGCAAGAAATGCTGTGCCTGGAATGCTTTGTTCTGGCCCTTGTATTGGGTGCTATCAGCAGTGTGGAGATGTACCAGCGAGCAGAGATAGTAAATCTCCATTTACAACTGGTTCATCTCTGGCTTCTGATACACTAGACTTTTCCTCTTGTGCCTTATCTAGACAAACCATACCCTGAGGGTGTGGGAGGAGAGAATGGGAGTTGAAAGGGCCTGCTTTCCTATGATACCTACTAGATAATTGCAGTTCTGGGTATTAACATGTCTAACCTTGTCTCGATGTAGGTAACAAACCTGTCTTTTGAGGTCTGTTTTTTGTTCAATAGCAACATAAGTATGGAAGACGTTAGCAAGGACCGGATTACACACAGTCTCATGTACCAGACTAAGGTCCCAAGTCTTCCATTTTTCTGTCCAGATGCATAGTGTGCACAAACACTCGATTCAGTCCAGTTACTAAGTGTTTTTCATCATAGAGACATGGCAACTTTCCCTTTCAAGCCTAGAAAGCTAGGAAGTAAACCCACATGCGCTCTCATTCCAATTTAGCCATTGCCACAATTTCATTAATCAGCATAATAATGTTACACAAATGCCTTAACTATTTTCTGTTTCGTTTCACTCTTGTGCCAATCTCGTGTGGCCTCAGTGATGTCAAGGACTCATCACCTCGCTATGCCCTGAAAGTTGAAGCATTATTGCTCTCCTTCAGCCACTCAACAAAACCAACATTTTTTCCCCATCAGGATTTTCAGCAAAATCTGAACTCCATCATTTAATTTAAATGGTGACTTAGAGCAGGGAAATTGCATTCTTTCATTAACTGGGAGGCTTCCTCAGAAAGAGGAAATAAAAATCATGAATAGTTATCTAATCATTCTTGAGTAAGTCCTATAATATTTCCCCACTCCCTTCAGTAAAAAGTGCTTAGCCTGGTATAACAGGCTGTGTACGATCTGGTCCCTGTTTACTTCTCCAGCTCCAGCGTCTGTCATATTGCACTACTCTAAGTCACTCAAAGCACGATGTTCTTTCTCTCCTCAAGAGATCTTGAGGATCTTTGTACAATGTTCTTTCTGGTTAGGACTTCTCTTTACCTGGACAATATCTATCCACACTTGCTTTAGGGGTTAGCTCTCGGACCAGCTCCCCCAGAAAGTCTTAGTGCAGACAACCCCTCACCCCACATTCTGGGCATTGATCACTCTAGGGCCACCCTTAGGACCTTGTGCAAAACTTTATCCCAGCATCCTTCACACCATGCTTGATACCATTGATACCATTGTCTGACACTTCTCTCTTTCTCTTGAAGGCTAGGATTATATATTTTTTCATCTCTGGATCCCCAGTATCTAGAAAAGTGTCTGGCACAGTAGGTGCCTTGTAAATGTTTGTTGAATGAATGTTCCAGCGAAAGTTCTTTGTTAATGTATGGGAAGCCATTTATTTTGTATGATAAAATTCTCAAGGTACAGGAGCCCAGATACATAATTTTTAAATATATTTTTTATTTATTTTTAAAAGATACTTAGATTACATAAAATGCTACATAAAAAAAAACTATAAGGGATTCCCATATGCACCACTCCCCACACCTCCCACTTTTCCCCACATTAACAACTTCTTTCATTAGTATGGTACATTCATTGAATTGATGAATACATTTTGGAGCATTGCCACTAAGCATGTGACTTAAATGGTGACTTAGAGCAGGGAAATTGCATTCTTTCATTAACTGGGAGGCTTCCTCAGGAAGAGGAAATAAAAATCATGAATAGTTATCTATAAGCATGGATTATAACTTACATTGTAGTTTACACTCTCTCCCACTCAATTCTGTAGGTTATGGCAGGATATATAATAGCCTGTATCTGTCGTTGCAGTGTCATTCAGGACAATTCCAAGTCCTGAAAATGCCCTCATATTACACCTCTTTTTCCCTCTCCCTGACTTCAGCACCTCCAGTGGCCACTGTCTCCACATCCATGACATAATTTCTTCCATTGCTAGAATCACAATAAGTCTATAGTAGAATACCAGTAAGTCCACTCTAGTCCATATTTTATTCCCCATCCTGAGGATTCTGGGATGGTGATTCCCACTCTACCTCTAATTGAGAGGGGGCTTCAATCCCATATGGCTGATGGATAGGACTCTTTTGCTTACAGTTGTCGACTCTCTCGGTTCCCTGGTGTGGTGGTTGTCCATCCTCACCTCCTTGTTAGTTGTCCTGGGTGAGTCCAGTGAACTGGAGAGTAGGTGCTGCAATTCTGCTGAGGTTCAGGACCCAGCTGGCATATGTGCAGCCCAGAGATTCAAGTCTCTTGCAGATACATAATTTAATGCTTGTTAATCTAATTACAAATAATCACAGTATTATTCAAAAAATTAATAAATTCACTTCTCTGTTTTTAAAATAATTGTGACTATGCTGGATCAGGCTACACAAAGACCCAATGTAATTTTTTTAATAGGAAATTAACTTATGTCCCACACAGGTCACTTTAATGATTGTCTTTAGATTAAGAAGATGAACTATTCTTCCAGTCTCTTACCCCTTCCTCTCAGCCAGGTTGAAATTTTAATCAGTGTTTCAACCCACATACTGAATCTGAAATGGCGACTGAGTTTTGATGAGCAATTTATGGCCTATTCACAAGAAATCAAAATTCTTTCTGCCATTTTTGTTCAGTTGTTGTGCAAATGAATGAGCTTACATTGCCTGTGTTCCTTCAGCAAAGCAAGCATTTGTGACAGCAACTCTGAATAGAAGTTTTCCTGTTTACCTTCTTATCACTTGTTTAAGTTCTAAGGAAAGAGACCTGGCCATTTTGTTACAGAATGGGTGCTTTCAATGCAAAGAAAAAAAATCGCAGTTTTGAGTTTTGACAATGTTTGCCCCTTTTCCCAGCAGGGATGTGTTTTGAGTGCCAGGAGACAAAAAGTGTAGCCTCAACAAGCAGAATTTTAAAAAGAACATCATTTTCATTATGTAGTCAATCTCAATTACAAGCAAATGTTTTCTCTGTGGAGACTCTTCTCCTTTCAGGCCATTATGCGGACCTCTTTTGTGGATTGAGAGAAAGGATCAGTGGTCAATAGGGAGCAGAGTGCTGTGTACAGTGGACTTTTGTATCCCTCCGTCTCCTACATAATGCGTTTTGTCAGGAGAACAGCCCGCCATCCTGAGCAGATTTGCTGAATTAAAGAGCACAGCAGGGATAGGAAACTTGTTGCTAGGTGACTGCCCGCCGCTGCTTGGCGGGTCTGGGCCGAAGGTGACTCTCTGCTTTTCTTCCACTACTTAATCTTGCCTTTTAATCTGCATCTATAATTAACTCTGTTAATGCCACACATCCATTTGTTTCTTTTTTACTGCACTTCAGGCAACCAATTTAACGTTATTTAGTCTTTACACTTGAACAACAAACTATTTTTTTTCTCCATTAGCGTAATATGAGGTGAAATGTACTGTGATGCTAAGAAAGATGTAGACTCGGTAGATATTGCCTGCAATTACTCATTTCCTCTGAGGATTTTCAGGGATCTTTTTTGCTAATCTGAATGGAAAAGACAGCCTTGAGGAAACACAGCCATTTTTCATTATTTCTTGTGGAAGAAAGCCAGCTTGCTTGTGCCTAATAAACTGAAATGCTCTTGGTGACTTTAAATTCTGCTCAGTGGTGACACATATAAATAATTAAAAATTGCTTTCTTTCTCAGAGATTTACATAATTGTTTCACCTGAAACAAATATGTTGCCTCAAATGTCTTTGCAGGGAATATTCTCTGTGGGCATCAGCCACAGAGGTTGACCTTGAACACAGGACCTACAGATGCAAGGAAATAGGGATTTTGCAGAATCTCTTCTGGTGAGGTGATAGCTACTTCTGGTGCTGGATTTCTAGCAGCAGCATCAGAATTCGGGAGACTATTGTCAGTGGTTCAAATGCAGAATTGTACCCAATAGAAGACAGCTGTCTTTAAGATAGCGGGTCTGCGGCATGATAGAGCTGTTCCTGGGTAGATAGCCCCGACACTGGGCCCTCTGTCCCTCGAGGACATTCTGTGAGCTAAGCTAGAGTCTAAGAACCCTCACAGATACAAAAGGCCTTGCCTTGCATTTCTATATTCATACAGACAATCTTGGGTAGTAGCTAAAAATATCTGACCTGGGACAGACAGATAGGCAGATTGCCTGGGTTCAAATCCCAGATCTACCACTTATCTGTTGTGTGACCTGAGGCAATTTACCCTCTCCATGCTTTGGTTTTCTCATCTGTAAAATAATGTTAATAATATTAATAGTGTCTCATTCGGATTATTATAGGATTAAATGAATTAATATGTAAAGTGATTAATACCTATTGCCTTTTATTATTATATTGATAATATGATTATCAGTCATCTGACTCATTTTTTCCATGTCTTAATAAGACAAAACTGCATGCCCATGGTAAATAAAAATAATAGACATGGAGATTAAACCTTTCGATTAGGGTTCTCACTTTAATCACATGATCTCATTAATCCTCAAACTCCTCTAGATTCACAAATTCTCTGTGTACAGGAACCCCTTACCATACCAAGGACAACTTAAACGCACATTTTCCTTAAGAATTTATATTTTGTGTCTATTATATGGTTATACTGCAGTTCCTATGTTTAAAAGTGCTCAATCTGACCCAGCTAAATTAAGAAAAGGCAGGTTATGCAGGCTTTTATGTTAGACATATTTGGAGAGCATTAGGCTATAATTAGACTGACAGGGTTGGTTGGAGGTTGTGATGGTTCTACTTCAGTGGTGCATAAAAGCATCTTGTGCACAGAGAATTAGGAAGCCTGAAAAAGGACCATTAGGATGTCATTTACTACATTTTCATTTTATCAATTTATACTCTTTAATGTGATGGCCTGGTCTGCATCCTTTATACAGGTGTTAATTCGTTACCTTTGACTCTCTTTAATATATGTCTATGAAATGTGGCTGCTTGCAAGTCGGTGTGTGTGTGTGATGATGGAGATGGGACTACATTGTTGGAAAAGGTGGATCCAGACCAGTACACTCTCTTATCACCACCAAATACAATCTGGCAGCTAGAAAATTTTTATTCCTTGTATTCTGAGGAACCAAGAGCCCAGTTTCTGATGAAGAGGACTTAAATCCCACAAATCGATTTTGACCTTGATTCAGGATATTGCTTCCTTAGCTTTCCTATTGGCCAACAATGATAAACTAAGGCAGTAATAGTTTGAAGTAAGTGGCTCATCTGAGCACCCATATATGATCTCATGTACCTTGAAAGTCTTTATAGTTTATAAAGAATTCCCGTTTTAAGGGTGAGAAAATGTAAGCCCAGTTGTTTACTTGCCCAAGATGATTCAGTGGGCCTATAGCAGGAAGGCTATGAAGCACAGATACATTTTCCGTTAGGTTTTGCCCCATGCTGCCTCTCCATTGGTTCTGTTCGTTGATCCAAGTAAGGTATAGACAGAGTAATAAGTTGTTTCTCTTGTTTTTGAGAAAGGTTAAGTGATACTCTTAATTGATCTTATAGAATTATCTCACATTTGAATACTTTTAGAAGATTTTGTCTCTACAAAGAAATAATTGGGAAGCGGCTGTGGCTCAATCAGTAGGGCTCCCGTTTACCATATGGGAGGCCCCGGGTTCGGTTCCCGGGGCCTCCTGGTGAGGGCAGGCCCGCCCAGGGCGGGCCCGCCCACATGGCGTGGTTAGCTGACCCAGCGAGCACAAGCAGCAAGGGGGGGATAAATGAATAAACAAATAAAATCTTTAAAAAAAAAAAAAAAAAGAAAGAAAGAATGAAACACTCTTAAAAGCAGAAGCAATTTGTGAGGATCCACAACGTTGTGCTTCTTGATTTGTCAGATATAGCATCCCACAAAGTTGAAGCTCCATTAGTCCAGGTATCATGTCTTCTGGGTTCACCAATATCTATATCCCCAGCATTTTGCACAGGGCTTGGTACATAGTAGGAGCTCATATCATATTTGTCGAACAAAAAGATTAGTGAATGAATGAATTAATAAATTAATATATTTAAAAGGAGAAGCTGGTGTCTCTACCATTAGTTGTCTGAGATTCATTCTTCCAGTAGTTTCTTACAGTGAAAATATAACTTTTAAAATGAATTTGAAGCATTACTATAAACTTAACTTTCAATTTCTCATTTTCTTTACTGCTCTCCTCCTTTCAATAATTTATTTCTTTTCAGTGAGTTGTAAAGAAATTGATTGGTCATTGTTTTAAAGTCATGGAGTAGAGTGAGTTCAGCAATGGTAACCTATCAGTTTAATTTCTCCAAATCCAAAATAGGATGGAACAATAATAAAAAGTAATTTTAGATCCTTTCTATCTATCTCCTTTCCAAGTGGAAAAATTTTTGAAAAGTTTTAAAATAAAAAAATTTTTTAGACTTACTCTCTACTATTTAGATTGTTATAATAATTAAAGATGGATAAAAGTCTCAAAATTTAAACTTAAACTCTAAAGTATGGAAATTATATATCTTTTCCTTGTGAGACTGATGAACATTTTAGACATATAACAAATAGTTGTATTTATGGACCAGGAGCCATTATTAATTTAGTTTTGTCACTCTAATATAATTATAGAAAATTAGCATCAAATAAAGTTCATTAATGAATTGATGTTTGGTGGTTGTCTTTGGTTTTGCAGCAAATATAGTCTTTTTATTTTTTCTTTTACTGCTAAAAATTCACCTTCAGTTAGTAAGTTCTGCTAATTGCCATAAGTATGCATAATGAAAGCTATGTACTAATAGGGTTACATTAATATTCTCTTAGTGTCTGTTAAAAATGTAACAATGCTAATCATTAATCTCTTTTTTGCCATAATCCTTTGTAGTTTTTTAGAAATTGATGGATGTTTGGATAAAGCTTTCTAGTTTCCTATTTTCCCCATATTTTTTGTCTTTTGTGTATGTTTATTACTTTCAGTATGATTCCATATCCAACAGGTAAAGATTATCTGGACAAAAAATACAATCAACAGGGAAGATGTTTTATCATGGTCTCCTGTTTGAGAAAGGAATATGGCTTATAATTTGATTCATCTCATATCACACATAGTATGAACTGCAGTTACTAGGATCGGTAGGATCGTTTTTTTGTTGTTGTTGTTTTTTAGAGAAGTTATGGGTTTACAGAACAGTCATGCATAAAATATAGGATTCCCATATACCACCTCACCACCAATACCTTGCATTGGTATGGACCATTTGCTACAATTGATAGCATATTTTTATGATTGTACTATTAATTAAACTGTGTTGTGGAATTCCATGGATTTTTTTTTTTTATTTTATTTTGTTACCATATATGCAACCTAACATTTCCCCCTTTAAATCATATTCAGTTATATATTTCAGTGCTGTTAATTGTGTTCACAATATTGTGCTACCATCACCACCATCCACTATCAAAACATTTCCATCATTCCAAATAAGAACCCTACACATTTCCCATGCCATATTCCCACTCCATCTCCTGGTAACTATATTCTAGATTCTGACTCTATGAGTTTGCTTCTTCTAATTCTCTCAGATTAGTGAGATCATACTATATATGTCCTTTTGTGTCTAGCTTATTTCACTCAACATGATGTCCTCAAGGTCCATCCATGTTGTCAAATGTATCAGGACTTCATCCCATTCCACAGCTGAACAATATTCCACTGTATGTATAAACCACATTTTATTTATCCATTCGTGGGTTGATGGACCCTTGGAATGCTTCCATCTTTTGGCAAATGTGAATAATGCCACTATGAAAAAGGTGTTCTTTTGAGTAAATACCTAGAATGGGACTGCCAGGACATATGGTAGTTATATATTTAGATTTCTGAGGAACCGCCAGGTTGTCTTCCACAGCAGCGGCACCATTTTACATTGCCACCAGCAGTGAATGAGTGTTCCTATCTCTACACATCCTCTTCAACACTTGTTATTTTCCTTTTTTTCTTTTTAAATAGCAGCCATCCTAATGGGTGTGAAATGGAATCTCACTGTGGTTCTGATATTTCCTTGATAGCTAATGATGTTGAGCATCATTTCGTGTGTTTTCTGGCCATTTGCATATATTCTTTGGATAGATGTCTGTTCAAGTCTTTTACCCATTCTTTAATTGGGTTGTTTCCCTTTGCTAAGTTGAAGGATTTCTTTATATATACTGGATATTAATCCTTTTTAAGATACCTGGTTTCCAAATATTTTCTACCATTGTATAGGTTGCCTTTTTATTTTCAAGATAGAGTCTTCTGAGGAACAAAAGTTTTTTATTTTGATGAGGTCCCATTTATCTATTTTTCCTTTTGTTGCTTGTGCTTTGTGTGTAAAGTCTAAGAAACCATTGCCTAACACAAGATTCTGAAGATTCTTCCCTACATTTTCTTCTAGGAATTTGATAGCTCTAGCTAATATATTTAGGTCTTTGATCCATTTTGAATTGATTTTTGTATATGGTGTGGGTAGGGATCCTCCTTTTAGTTGCAAATGGAGATCCAGTTTTCCCAGCACCATTTGTTGTAGAGACTATTCCTTCCCAAATGTGTGGTCTTTGCCACCTCATCACCATCCCAAAATCCTCAATATTGAGAAATGAACAAACATATGGGGGGATGCAACCATGGACCAAAGGAGAGTTATTATTATTGTAGTAATGGAAGAACTTGTATCATTGCTATAAAGATAGTGGTTACCAGAGAGGGGGTAAGAAGAATAGTGGAACATGGGGCATTTTTAGGGCATTGGAATTGTCCTGCATGATTTTTGTCAAAAACCTATAAAATTGTACAGTGCAAAGTATAAACCATAATGTAAACTATGGACCATAGTTAGTAGCAATGCTTCAATATGTGTTCATCAATTGTAACAAATGTCCCACACTCATGTAAGATTTATTAATAGGGGAAAATGTGAGAGGGGGAGAGGGTGGGATATGTAGGAACTCTATATGTTCAATGTAGCATTTCTGTAACCTAAAACTTCTTTTAAAATAAAGTTTAAAAAAGAGGAAACTGGAAAAAAATTGGTTTGCCATAAATGTGAGGGTTGATTTTTGAGTTCTTAATTCAATTCTATTGGTCTATATGTCTGTCCTTGTGCCAGTACCATGCTGTTTTGATTATCTTAGCTCTGTAGTAAGTTTTAAGATTGGGAAGTGTGAATCCTCCAACATCCTTCTTCTTTTTCAAGATGGCTTTAGCTATTTTGGGCCCCTTATCCTTCCATATAACTTTGATGATTGGCTTTTCCATTTCTGCAAAGAAGGTTGCTGGAATTTTCATTGTGATTGTGTTAAATTTATATATCCTTCCTTTTGGGAAGAAGGATTATCATTGGCGTCTTAATGATATTTAGTCTTCTGATCCATGAACACAGAATTTCCTTCCATTTATTTAGGCCTTCTTACATTTCTTTTATCAATGTTCTGTAGTTTTTAGTGTACATGTCCTTTACATACTTGTTTAGATTTATTCCTAAATATTTGATTCTTGTAGCTGCTGTTGTAGATGGATTTTTTTTTTGGTTTCTTCTTCCAGTTGTTCATCTCTTGTGTGTAGAAACACTACTGATTTTTAGTGTTCTAAGTGTTTTTATCAAGAAAGGATGCTGGATTTTGTCAAATGCGTTTTGTGAATCAATTAAGATGAGCCTATGTTTTTTTTTTTCCTTTGTTCTGGTAATGTGGTGTATTATATTCATTGATTTTCTTATGTTGAACCAACCTTGCATACCAGGGATAAATCCCACTTGATCATGGTGTATGATTATTTTAATGCTTTTGGATTTGGTTTGCCAGTATTTTGTTGAGGATTTTTGCATCTATAATCATAAGAGATATTGTTCTGTAGTTTTCTTTTCTTGTGGTATCTTTATCCAGCTTTGTATAAGGGCAATGTTGGCCTCATAGAATGAATTAGGGAGTGTTCCCTGCTCTTCAATTTTTAAAAAGCATTTGAGAAGAATGGGAGTTAGTCTTCTTGGAATGTTTGGTTAAATTCCCCTGTGAAGACATCTGGTCTTGGGTTTTTCTTTGTTAGAAGGCTTTTGATGATTGATTCAATTTCTTTACTAGTAACTGGTTTGTTGAGATCTTCTATTTCTTCTTGAGTCAAAGTAGGTGGTTTGTGTGTTTCTAAGAATTTGTCTATTTCATCTAGGTTTTCTAATTTATTGGCATACAGTTGTTCATAGTATCCACTTATAGTCTTTTTTATTTTTGGCGAGGTCGTTAGTAATTGTCCCCCTTTTCATTTCTGGTTTTCATTATTTGTATCCTCTTTTTTTCTTTGTCAGTCTAGCTAAGGGTTTATCAATGTTATTGATCTTTTCAAAGAATCAACTTTTGGTTTTGTTGATTCTCTCTAATCTTTTTTGTTCTGTATTTCATTTACCCAGCACTAATCTTTGTTATTTCCTGTCTTCAGTTTGCTTTGGGCTTAGTTTGCTCTTCTTTTTCTATTTTTTCCAGTTTTTGAGGTTAAGTCTCTGATATGAAGTCTTTATTTTTAATATAAGCATTTAGAGCTATAACTTTCCTTCTCAGCAGTGCCTTCACTGCATCCTGTAAGGCTTAGTGTCTTGTATTTTCATATGTATTCATCTTAAGATATTTCCTAATTTTTGTTCTGATGTCCTCTTTAACCCATTGGTTGTTTAAGAGTTTGCTGTTTAATTTCCACATAATTGTGACATTTCCCTATCTCTCTCTGTTATTGATTTCTAGCTTCATTCCATTGTGGTCAGAGAATATACATTCTATGATTTCAATATTTTTGTATTTACTGAGACTGGTTTTGTGACCCAACATGTGGTCTTTGTGGAGAATGATCCATGTGCACTTGAGAAGAATGTGCATTCCATTCTCTTTAGATGCAGTGTCCTTTTTTTTTTTTTTTTTTTTCTTTGTTTTTAAAGGAGCATTAGACTACAGAAAAGTTACATCAAATATATAGGGGAGTCCAATGAACTGGAGAGTAAGTGTTGCAACTCCGCTGAGATTCAGGGCTCAACTGGCACATGAATGGACCAAAGATTTAAGTCTCTGGGATATATATTTATCAAGTATAGTGCTAATTATAGGCTCAAATAAAAGGGGCAAAAGAGCCATGTGTAGGGAAACTATAAATGAGTATAACTCTGTGACACTGGGGAGCGTAAATTCCAAAGTAAGACCCACTGACAGGGTGCCAAATTCCTGAGCCTGCCTGCCCTGCTTATAGTGTCTACATGTCTTTAAAGCGCTCAGGAGCCCTGCTGTTTTAGGCACTGTTTACTGTTGCAGTCAATGAGATAATGCTGAGATGTGCATAGGGAATGAACTCCTGACTCACTCTGAAATCTCTTAGACATAAAAACTTATTTGTATTTAATATTTCCCCCTTTTGGTCAAGGTCTTTTTCCAGATGCATTGCTATTTGGTGCTTGGTAATAAAACCTTGGTGCCAGGGAGGTGATGCCCCCTCTGATTCCAATTGGGTGGGGGCTTAGATCCTGTAGGGCAGATGGATGGAACTGTCTTGCTTGTAGTTGTAGATACTCTCTGCTTTTGGGGATGGGTGTTGTCCATCATCATCATTTTGTTAGTTTTCCTGGGTGAGTCCAATGAACTGGAGAGTAGGCATTGGCTACAACTCTGCTGAGTTTCAGGGCTTACCTGGCACATGAACAGCCAAAAGATTTACATCTCTGGGACATATATTTAATGGATATAGTGCTAATTTTAGGTTCAAATAAATGTGGCAGAAGAACCATGTGTAAGAAAATTATAAATGAGTCTAACTCTGATATATTGGGAAGAAGGATTATCATATATTCCAAGGTAAGGCCCACTGACAGTGTACTGATTTCCTAGGGTTCTCTCTTCTGCCTCTAGTGCCTAGATATCTCTAGAGCCCCCAAGAACAGCTCTACTTGAGACACTGTTTATTGTGGCAGTCAGTGAGATCCTCCTGAGATGTGCATAAACGTAACGTCTGGATTGACCTCCCGATTCACTTTGAAGTCTCTTAACCATAAAACTCAGTTGTATTTATATTTTCCCTTTGGTCAAGGTCTTTTTCCAAATGCATCTCTAGTTGGCACTTGTTAATAATCCCTTGGTGCCAGGAAGGCTCATCCCTGGCCATCATGTCCCACATTGGAGGGAAGGTAGTGAGTTTATATGCTGAGTTTGGCTTAGAGAAAGCCCACATTTGAGCAACAAGGAGTCTTTCAGGATGTAACTCTAAGGCAATATATAATACTAGGCTAAGTTTCAATTTCACAAGAACAAGATTCATAAGTACAAGCATCAGTATCAAAGGCCTGGTGTATTTGTCTGTCCTCCCTTGCTAGGCATTGACTTTGTACTCAGGAGATGCTTGCTGTTCTATTAGAGAATGTAGCAGGACTCCCCAAGATGGGAATTCAATATTCTTTTGGTTATTGTGTGGGTCTCCACCCACCGAGACAACACCCCATGACCCCTTGAACACATTCATATTCCATAGACTCATGCCCCAGGCGTACCCATCCCCACACATCCCCCCACTGATACCCCACAGCAGTGATCCTCCCTTGCCACAGTTATGACTCTTCTGCAATCTAAAATCTCCCCAAAAACAAAGCAAAAAATAAATAAATAAAAATAATTTTAAAATGCAAAATAAAAAACAAAAAATACAATAATAAATATATATAAAATTTTGCATTGTATCTTTCATCCCAGTAAGATATGTTTTCTTTTATGTACAGTGGCAATACCTTCTGTATGTTCCCCCAGTGTCTTATTTTTTTTCACTTTATTTTCAAAGAAGCCTTAGGTAACAATAGCCTTAGTCACATTGAACATATAGAGGATTCCCATTAACCATACCCTTTCTCGTCTCACATTTTCCCTTATTAATAGCATCTTACATGAGTATGGTACATTTTTTACAATTGATGAACAAATATTGAAGCATTGCCTCTAACCATGGTCAATGGTTTACATTATGTTTCACAGTCTGTACTGTACACTTTTATAAGTTCTAATAAAATGCATAATGGCCTATATCTGTCATTGCAAGAACATGCAGAATAATTCCAATGCCCTAAAAAATGCCCCATGCCCAATCTATTCTTCCCTCCCTCTCTGCTTAGAACTCATGGTAACTACTAGGTTGCAATTTTTGAAGACTAAAGTTCACAGTTAAATGCATTAATATTGAGGGCTTGACCTATTGGTCTGTCTTCTTTTATTAGGCACCGCGTATGTTCTCATGAGCCTCTTGTCCCTCTATTTGAGAACCTAGCAGGACTCCCCAGGATGGCAGTTTAATATTTTCTTGTTTATTATGTGGGTCTCCACCCATTGAGATAACACCCTATGACAAGATGAACACTTTCATACTCCATAGAAGCATGCCACGGGTGTACCCTTTCCCACATATCCTCCACCCCAATGCCCTGCACCAATAACCCTCCCTGCTGTATTTGCTAAAAGAACATTCACACCATTGTAGTTTTAACCACAGACCTACAAGTCCCCAGAGCTCACCTGTTGCTTTCTCCAGCCTTCCCCCCCCAGTTCCATGGATAGTCCAATCCAGTCCCCCCTCCCTGCTCATACCAGAACCATCAAGCCCACTGACATCCCTGCACCACTATTAACCCCAGCCACAGACAAATAACCCCCTTACACCTTATCATAAGTTTTGCCCATATTAAGCATTGGTTCACCATAATCTACTCCCTTTCCATCTCTTGATAGCCTATCTTCCAGACTCTAGCTCTGTGAATCTTCTCAATTTGCTTAGGTCATTTCAGTAAGGTCCTTCAGGGACAAATATTACTGGCTTACTTCATGCAACGTAAGGTCTTCAAGATTCATCCATGTTGGCCCATGCATCAATACTTCATTCCTTCTAACAGCTGACTAATATTCCATTGTATGTATATTCCACAATTTGCTTATCCATTCATCTGTTGATGGACACTTGGGTTGCTTCCAACTTTTGGCAATAGTAAATAATGCTGCTATGAACATTGGTGTGCATATATCTGCTTGTGTCATTGCTTTCAATTGTTCTGGGTATATATACCCAGCAGTGGGATTGCTGGATCATATGGCAGTTCTATATTTAGCTTCCTGAGGAACTGCCAAACTTCTCCACAATGGCTGCACCATTCTACATTCCCACCAGCAGTGGATAACTGTTCCCTTTCCTCCACCTCCTTTCCAACACTTTTATCCTCTGTTTTTTTTTTTTTTAACAGCTGCCAGTCTATTGGGTGTAAGATGATATCTCATTGTAGTTTTGATTTGCATTTCCCTATTAGCTAGTGATGTTGAGCATCTTTTCATGTGTTTTTAACCATTTGTTTTTCTTCTTTGGAAAAGTGTCTATTCAATCTCTTGCCCATTTTTAAGTGAGTTGTTTGCCTTTCTATTTTTGAGATGTAGGATTTCTTTGTATATACTGGATATTAGGCTCTTTTCAGATAAATGTTTACCAAATATTTTCTCCCATTGAGTAGGCAGCCTTTTCACTTTCTTGACAAACTCCTTTAAAGTGCAAACTTTTTAAATTTTTAGGTGACCCCATTTATCTATTTTTTCTTTCATTGCTCTCATTTTGGGTGTAAAGTTTATGAATCCATTTCCTATTACAAGATCTTGTAGATGCTTCCCTACATTATCTTCTAGAAGCTTTATTGTCTTGGATCTTATATTTAGATTTTTGATCCATCTTGAGTTAATTTGTGTATAGGGCATAAGATAGTGATTCTCTCTTTTTCTTTTTGATATGGATATCCAATTCTCTCAGCACCATTTGTTGAAGAGCCCATTCTGTCCCAGTTGAGTGGGCTTGGTGGACTTGTTGAGTATCAGTTGACCATATAGGCGAGAATCTATATCAGAATTCTCAGTTCGGTTCCATTAGTCAGTATGTCTATCCTTGTGCCAATACCATGCAGTTTTGATTACTGTAGCTTTGTAGTATGCTTTAAATTTCATTTTCATTTTCAATATGTTTTTTTTTTTTTAAGATTTATTTATTTACTTTATCCATTTTAACACCCCCCCCTTCCCCATTTGCTGTTTTGTGTCCATTCGCCGGGCAATTCTCTGTGTCTGTTTCCTGCCATCTCTTCTCATCCTTCTCCAGTCTTCACCAGGATTCGATCCTGAAGACCTGTGATGTAGGAGAGAGGTGATCTGCCACCTGCCCCATCTAGGTTCTTGGTTTTCAGAGCTTTCAGAGCATCTCGTCTTATCTCTCCCCTGCGTCTCTCTCCTGTTACGTCATCATCTTGCTGCATGGCTCCTGGGGCCTGGCGGCTCACCAGCATACAGAGCCTGGCAGCCCATGCACCTTCTATATATATATTTTTTATTTTACCGGGAGGTCCTGGGGATCGATCCCAGGTCCCTCCATATGGCAGATGGACGCCCAACCATTTGAGCCACATCCACCCCCTTCAATATGTTTTTGGATATTTGGGGCCCCTTGCCCTTCCAAATAAATTTCATAATTAGCTTTCACAATTCAGTAAAAATGCTTTTGTAATTTTAATTGGGGTTGCGTTAAATCTGTAACTCAATTTGGGTAAGATAGACATCTTAATGTTGCTTAGTCTTCCAACTCATGAACATGGAATATTATTCCATTTATTTAGGTCTTCTTTGATTTCCTTTAACAATGTTGTGTAGTTTTCTGTGTACAAGTCCTTTGCATCTTTAGTTAAGTTTATACCTAGATATTTGATTCTTCTAGTTGCTATTGTAAATGGATTTTTTCCTTGATTTCCTCCTCAGATTGCTCATTATTGGGGTACAGAAATGCTACTGGTTTTTGCACATTGATCTTATATCCTGCCACTTTACTGAACTTGTTTATCAGCTTTAGAAGTTTTGTTGTAGATTTTTCAGGATTTTCTATGTATAAGATCATGTCATCTGCAAATAGTGAAATTTTTACTTCTTCCTTTTCAATTTGGATGCCTTTATTTCTTTTTCTTGTCTAAGTGCTAGAGCAAGTACTTCTAACACAATGTTAAATAAGAGCAGTGACAGTGGGCAGTCTTGTTTTGTTCCAGGTCTTAGAGGGAAAACCTTTAGCATTTCATGATTGAATATGATATTAGCTGTGGGTTTTTCATATATACCCTTTATCATGTTGAGGAAGTTTCCTTCTATTCCTATCTTTTGAAGTGTTTTTATCAAGAAAGGATGCTGTATTTTGTCAAATCCTTTTACTCCATCAATAGAGATGATCATGTGCTTTTTTTCTTTCAATAAGTTAATGTGATGAATTACATTGATTTCCTTACATTGAATCATCATTGCATATCAGGGATGAAACCCACTGATCATGGCATATAATTCATTTGATGTGTTGAATACAAGTAGCAAGTATTTTGTTGAGGATTTTAGCATCCAGATTCATTAGAGAGATTGTTCTGTAGTTTTCTTTTCATGTGGAGTCTTTATGTGGCTTTGGTATTAGGGTGATGTTAGTGTCATGGAATGAGTTAGGCTATGTTTTCTCCATTTCTTTTTTTTTTTTTTTGAAGAGTTTAAGCAGGATTAGTGTTAGTTCTTTCCAGAATGATTGGGAGAATTCACCTGTGAAGCATCTCATCCTGGGCTCTTCTTAGTTGGGAGGTATTTGATGACTAATTCAATTTCATTACTTGTGATTTGTCTGTTGAGTTCATCGATTTCTTCTTCCATCAATGTAGGCTGCTTGTGTGTTTCTAGAAATGTGTCCATTTCATCTAAGTTATCTATCTTGTTGGCATAATAAATTTTTCAAAGAATCCTGTTATGATACTCTATTTCTGTGAGATCAGTGGTGATATCCCCTCCCTCATATTTTGCGTCTTCTCTCTTTTTTTTTCTTTGTTAGTCTAGCTAAGGGTTTGCCAATTTTATTAACCTTCTCAAAGAACCAGCTTTTGGTTTTGTTAAAATTTTCTGGTGTTTTTTAATTCTCAGTTTCATTTAACTATGCTGTAATCTTTGTTATTTCCTTCTTTCTGCTTGCTTTGGGATTAGTTGTTCATTTTCTAGTTCCTCCAGGTGTGCAGTTAAGTCTTTAATTTTAGTTCTTTCTTCCTTTTTAATATAGGCATTTATAGCTATAAATTTCCCTCTCAGCACTGCTTTTGCTGCATCCCATAGGTTTCGATATATTGTGTAGTCATTTTCATTTGTTTCAAGGTAGTTACTGATTTTTTTTTTGCAATTTCCTTCTTGACCCATTGATTGTCTAAGAATGTGTTGTTTAACCTCCATATCTTTGTGCCTATTCTGGTTCTCTGCCCCTTGTTAATTTCCAGCTTCATTCCATTGTGGTCAGAGATATTACTTTATATAATTTCAATCTTTCTGAATTTATTGACAGCTGTTCTGTGACCTATCATGTGGTCTATCCAGGAGAATGATCCATGCTTGCTCAAGAAGAATATGTATTCTGCTGTATTTGGGTGTGATGTTCTGTATATGTCTATTAGGTCTAGATCATCTAATGTATGATTCAAGGTCTCTGTTTCTTTATTGACCCTTTGTGGAGATGTTCTGTCCAATGGTGATAATGGTGTATTAACGTCCCCTATTATAATTGTAGAGGCATCTTTTTCTTCCCTTAGTTTTCCAATGTTTGCCTTATGTATTTTAGGTCACTCTGGTTAGGTGCATAAATGTTTATGATTGTTCTTTCTTCTTGATAGATTAAGTCTTTTATTAATATAGTGTCCTTCTTTGTCTCTTACAATAGTTTTGCATTTAAAGTCTATTTTGTCTGATATTAGTATAGCTACTCCTGCCATTTTTTGGTTATTGTTTGCATGTAAAATCATTTTCCAACCATTCCCTTGCAACCTCCTTGTGTCCCTGGGTCTAAGGTGAGTTTCTTATACACAGCATATTTCCTTATCCATTTTGCCAGGCTTTTGATTAGGGAGTTTAACCATTAACATTCAATGTTATTATTGTCAAGGCATTACTTACATTAGCCATTTTTTCTTTAGGTTTATATATGAAATATGTTGTTTTTATTTCTTTTTTTTATCTTTTTATTCTTACTCATAACCTTCTTTCTACACTCTCCTCCAACCCACTCTCTCCTGTTTTTTCCTTTAAAACTGCAGAACTCCTGTTAGTATTTTTTGAAGGGCAGCTGTTTTGTTGACAAACTCTCTTAATTTCTGTTTATCTGTGAATATTTTGAATACTCCTTCATTTTTTTTTTTTTTTTTTTAATTTTTAAAAAATTTTACCGGGAGTTCCCAGGGATCGAACCCAGGTCCCTCCATATGGCAGACAGACGCCCAACCATTTGAGCCATATCCGCCCCCCTACTCCTTCATTTTTAATATAATTTTTTTTTTACACTTCTCAATTAAATGTAATGGATACATATAAAAATTTTTTTAATCAAACAATATATTACACAATATATTTGATTCATAGTAATGCATTCATACAGTATTTGTCCTTTTGTGTCTGGCTTGCTTCACTCAACATAATGTCCTCCAGGTTCATCCATGTTGCCATCTGCTTTATGACTTCATTTCTTCTTACAGCTGCATAATATTCCATCATGTGAATAGACCATAGTTTGTTTATCCATTCATCTGTTGATGGACACCTGGGTTGTTTCCAACTTTTGGCAATCATGAATAATGTGGCTATGAACATCGGTGTGCAGATATCCGTTCGTGTGACTGCTCTCAGTTCTTCTGGGTGTATACCCAGTAGTGGTATTGCAGGGTCACGTGTCAAGTCTATATTCAACTTCTTTAGGAACTGCCAAACAGTCCTCCATAGTGGTTGTACCTTCCTGCATTCCCACCAACAGTGAAGAAGTGTTCCTATCTCCCAACATCCTCTCCAACACTTGTAGTTCTCTGTCTTTTTAATAGTGGCCATTCTGATAGGTGTGAAATGATATCTCATTCTAGTTTTGATTTGCATTTCCCTAATCATGAGTGATGTTGAACATTTCTTCATGTGTTTTTTTGCCATTTGTATTTCTTCTTCAGAGAAATGTCTATTCAGGTCTTTCACCCATTTTTTAATTGGGTCATTTGTCTTTATATTGTTGAGTTGTAACATCTCTTTATATATCCTGGATATTAAACCCTTATCAGATATGTGATTTCCAAATATTTTTTCCCATTGAGTTGGCTGCCTTTTCACCCTTCTGACAAAGTCCTGTGAGGTGCAAAAGTGTTTAATTTTGAGGAGGTCCCATTTATCTACTTTTTCTTTTGTTGCACATGCTTTGGGTGTAAGGTCCAAGAAACCACCACCTACTACAAGGTCTTGAAGATGTTTCCCTCCATTTTCTTCTAGTAGTTTTATGGTCCTGGCTTTTACATTTAGGTCTTTGATCCATTCTGAGTTGATTCTTGTATAGGGGATGAGATAGGGGTCCTCTTTCATTCTTTTGGTTATAGATATCCAGTTCTCCCAACACCATTTGTTGAAGAGACTGTTTTTTCTCATTAGCGTGGGCTTGGTAGGTTTGTCAAAAACCAGTTGACTGTATAGGTGAGGGTATATTTCTGGATTCTCAATCTATTCCACTGGTCGATGTGTCTATCTTTATGCCAGTACCATGCTGTTTTGATCACTGTAGCTTTGTAATATGTTTCAAGGTCAGGCAGTGAAATTCCTCCCACATTGCTCTTCTTTTTTAGAATGCTTTTGGCTATTTGGGTGCACTTACCCTTCCAGACCAATTTGGTAATTGCCTTCTCTAATTCTGTAAAGTAAGCTGTTGGGATTTTGATTGGTATTGCATTGAATCTATAAATCAGTTTGGGCAAGACTGACATCTTCACGATATTTATTCTTCCAATCCATGAACACGGAATGCCTTTCCATTTGTTTAGATCTTTTTAAGTTTCTTTTAGCATTGTTTTGTCATTTTCTGCATATAGGTCCTGTACTTCTTTGGTTAAATTAACTCCAAGGTATTTGAGTCTTTTTGTTGCTATTGAAAATGGAGTTTTCCTCCTCAGATTGTTACAATACTAGTGCACAAAAACATTACTGATTTTTGCATGTTGATCTTGTATCCTGCCACTTTGCTGAACTCATTTATTAGTTCAAGTAGCTTTGTTGTGGATACTTCAGGATTTTCTAAATACAGGATCATGTCATCCTCAAACAGTGAGAGCTTTACTTCCTCTTTTCCTATTTGGATGCCTTTAATTTTCTTGTCTTGTCTAATTGCCCTAGCAAGAACTTCTAGTACAATGGTGACAGTGGGCATCCTTGTCTTGTTCCTGATCTTAGGGGGAAAGCTTTCAACCTTTCCCCATTGAGTATGATGTTGGCTGTGGGTTTTTCATATATGCCTTTTATCATATTGAGGAATTTTCCTTTTATTCCTATCTTTTGAAGTGTTTTTATCAAAAAAGGATGTTGGATTTTTTCGAATGTATTTTCTGCATCTATTGAGATGATCGTGTGGTTTTTTTCCTTCAATTTGTTAATGTGGTGTATTACATTGATTGATTGTCTTATGTTGAACCAGCCTTGCATACCAGGAATAAATCCCACTTGGTCGTGATGTATAAGTCTTTTGATATGCTGTTGGATTCTATTTGCAAGTATTTTGTTGAGAATTTTTGCATTTATGTTCATGAGAGAGATTGGTCTGTAATTTTCTTCTCTTGTGGAATCTTTATCTGGCTTTGGTATTAGGGTGATATTGGCTTCATAAAATGTGTTGGGTACTTTTCCCTCCTCTTCAACTTTTTGAAGAGTTTATACAGGATTGGTGTTAATTCTTTTTGAAATGCTTGATAGAATTCACCTGTGAAGACATCGGGTCCTGGACTTTTCTTTGCTGGGAGATTTTTGATGATGGATTCAATCTCTTTAATTGTGATTGGTTTGTTAAGTTCTTGTATTTCTTGTTGTGTCAGTGTAGGTTGGTTATGAGTTTCTAGAAATTTGTTCATTTCATCCAGGTTGTCTAGTTTGTTGGCATATAGTTTCTCATAATATCCTCTTATGATTCTTTTTATTTCTGTGAGGTCATTTGTAACTTCCCCCCTTTCATTTCTGATTGTATTTATTTGCATCTTCTCTCTTTTTTTCTTTGTTAGTCTAGTGAGGGGGTTTGTCAATTTTATTGATCTTCTCAAAGAATCAGCTTTTGGTTTTGTTGATTTTCTCTATTGTTTTTCTATTCTCATTTTCATTTATTTCCGATCTAATCTTTATTATTTCTTTCCTTCTGCTTGCTTTGGGATTGGTTTGTTGTTCTTTTTCTAGTTTCTCTAGTTGTTCAGTTAAATCTTTGAGTTTAGCTCTTTCTTGTTTTTTAATATAAGCATTTAGGGCTGTAAATTTCCCTCTCAAGACTGCCTTCGCTCTATCCCATAAGTTTTGATACATTGTGTTCTCATTTTCATTTGTCTCAATATATTTACTGATTTCACTTGCAATTTCTTCTTTGACCCACCGAATATTTAGGAGTGTGTTGTTTATTGTCCACACATTTGCAAATTTACTTTTTTCCTGTCTGTTATTGATTTTTAGTTTCATTCCATTATGATCTGAGAAAGTACTTTGTATAATTTCAATCTTTTTATATTTATTGAGAGCTGAATTGTGACCTAACATGTGTTCTATCCTGGAGAAAGATCCATGGACACTTGAGAAGAATGTATAACCCACTGAGGTTTGGACGCAGTGTTCTGTATATGTCTGTTAGGTCTAACTTGTTTATCATATTGTTCAAGTTCTCGGTCCTTGTTGATCTTCTGTCTAGTTGTTCTATCTAATGATGTGAGTGGGGTGTTGAAGTCTCCAATGATTATTGTAGAAATGTCTATTTCTCCCTTCAGTTTTGCCAGAGTTTGTCTCATATATTTTGGGGCACCCTGGTTAGGTGTATAGATATTTATGACTGTTATATCTTCCTGGAGGATCATCCCTTTTATTAATATATAATGGCCTTCCTCATCTCTTATCACTCTTTTGCATTTGAAGTCTGTTTTGTCTGATATTAGTATAGCTACCCCTCCACTTTTCTGTTTACTATTCACGTGGAGTATCTTTTTCCAACCTTTTACTTTCAGCCGGTTTGTATCCTTGGGTCTGAGGTGAGTTTCTTGTAAGCAGCATGTGGATGGCTCATGTTTTTTCATCCATTCTGTCAGCCTGTATCTTTTGATTGGGGAATTTAATCCATTCACATTCAATGATATTACTGAAAATGCACTATTTATTATCTCCATTTTATTCTTTGGTTTTCATATGTCATCTTGTTTTTGTCTCTCTTTTTACTCTTTCGGTTATCCTTTCTGCTTTTCTTTCTTCTATATTCCCCTCCAAGCCTCTCTCTCCTGTCTTTTTCTTTCAGGTTCTAAGGCTTCCTTTAATATTTCCTGCAAAGTTGGATTCTTTTTGCAAACTCTCTTAGTTTCTGTTTGTTTGTGAATACTTTATATTCACCTTCATATTTGAAGGACAGTTTTACTGGATAAAGAATTCTTGGCTGGCAGTTTTTCTCTTTCAGTTTCCTAATTGTATCATACCACTGTCTTCTTGCCTCCATGCTTTCTGAAGAGAAATCTGCACTAAGTCTCACTGGAGTCCTTTGTATGTGATCATTTGCTTCTCTCTTGCTGCTCTGAGAATTTTCTCTTTATTTTTCACATTTAACATTCTGAATAGTATGTGTCTTGGCGTAGGTCTATTTGGATTTATTCTCATTGGGGTACGGTGTGTTCTTGGACATGTAAGTTCATTTCTTTCGTAAGAGTTGGGAAATTTTCAGCTATTATTTCCACAAATACTCTTTCTGCCCCTTTTCCTTTCTCTTCCCCTTCTGGAACTCCCATGGCACGTATGTTGTTGTGTTTTGTGTTGTCATTCAACTCTCTGAGCTCCTACTCAATTTTTTTCCATTCTTTTCTCTCTTCAATTTTAGCTGCTCTGTCTTCGGTATCACTTATTCTTTCTTCTATCATTTCGAGTCTGCTGTTGTATGCCTCAAATGTGTTTTTGACTTCACCTATCGTGTCTTTCATTCCCATGAACTCTGTTACTTTTCTGTTCAGGATTTCAAATTCTTCTTTGCGTTCACTCAATGTCTTCTTGATGTCATTCATCTCTTTAAGTGTATTGTCTTTCATCTCATTAATTTCATTTTGGTAATTTGTGCTCATCTCACTGATTAGCTCTCTCAAATTCTGCATCTCTTCTGGGACTTTGCTGTATTCCTTTTCTTGGGCCATGTCTTCTATTTTCTTAGTATGGCTCGTAATTCTTTGCTGGTGCTTAGGCATCTGGTTCGGTTGTATTTTACTTAGATGCTCTATCTCTTTCTCTTTTATAGGGTTTTAGTGGCAGGAGGCTGTGAGTTACCACAGTTCTTTGATTTTTGGCTCAACCTTGATTGTTAGGATTGTTCTGCTGGTTGCTCAAAACTGGGCACTGGACCCAGTAATTGGTTGTAGAGTCGTTTCCTAGGGCCTTGGGCAGGGAGGCTATAGAGGCCAGGAAAAGCCTTTCCTACTTATTAATTTTCTTATGTGCACTTCCTTGGTCTGCCAGGCGATGGTGCTCATTGGCAGCTCTCAATTTAATGCCTGGTCGGAGTGTATTTGTTGTGACACAGACCAGATCAATGTGATAGAGCTTCCTGTCTGGGGGCTAAGAGCCTTGTAATTCAAACTTTCTGAGACAGTTCTCCAGTCTTCTCTTGTAGCCCCCTCCCTCTTCCCAGCTAGGAAATATTTCCACTCCCTTCTGAATTCTCAACAATCAGTCCCTGTTAGTAGAGGTGGAGATTGGGAGGTTTGTATATCTTTAACCCCTTGCAGGCTCCAAGGCAAACAATGGCGTAGCCCCACCTGGCCTGGAAGGGCTCTTGAAGCAGGGCAGACCAAACCTGCGAGTCAAAAGTAAGGTCAGCTCCAGGCTCTCTCTCCCCTCTCCTGTGGAGTCCTCAACAATTAGTCCAGGCTAGAAGAGAGGGAGGTTGCGAGGGTCGGATTTCTCCAGTACTTCCTAGGCTCCCAGGGCAAACCATGGTGTGGAAGGGTCCGTGAGGCTCCACAGCCCAAATTTGCAGGTCAGAACCTGAGTCAGCCTAAGACTGTTTCCCTCTCTCTCCCCTTTCCTGGAGTGGTAGATCCCTGGAGCCCCCTTTGTCTGTGGTCGCAGGCCCAGAGGCCTGAGAATTCTAAAGAGTGTGGGGGAGGGTGCTGGCAGCAGCAGAAGCTGCTAGTTCCAACTCACAGTTCTGTCGTCGCAATTTCCCTCTTCTGTCCCTCTCTCCTCTGGGTGGTGTGCAGCTTTCACCTGCTGTCCTAAACCCTAGAAGATCTTTTTCAGGGCTGTTTCAGCCTGTCCTCTAGCTATTTTTCTGGAGAAGAGATTCCCGTGTCTTACTAGTCCGCCATCTTCCCAGAAGTCCTCCTTCATTTTTGAATGCCAGCTTTGCTGGAAACAGAATTTTGGGTTGGCAGTTTTATTTTAGCACCTTTACTATGTCATACCATTGCCTTCTCATTTCCATGGTTTCAGATGAGAAGTCAGTGCTTAATCTTATCGATCTTCCCTTGTATGTGATGGATCTCTTCTCCCCTGTTGCTTTCAGTGTTTTCTCTTTGTCTTGAGCATTTGACAATTTGATAAGTATATATCTCAGGGTAGGCCTGTTAGAATTTATACTGGTTGGAGTGCACTGCTCTTCCTGGACATGTACATCCATGACCCTCAAAAGAGTTGGGAAATTTTCAGCCATTATTTCCTTCAACACTCCTTCTGTCCCCTTTCCCTTCTCTTCCCCCTCTGGGATGCCTATAATGTATATATTTATGTGTTTCATGTTGTCATTCAGTTCCCTGAGTCTCTGCTGAATTTTTTCTATCTTTTTATCTATCTGTTCTACTATCTATGTGATTTCAGATGTACTATCTTCTATGTCACTCTTTTCTCTGCCTGTTCAAATTTGCTGTTATTTGCTTCCAGCATATTTTTTATTTCTTGCTTTGTGCTATTCATCACTGTCAGATCCGTTATCTTTTTATGTATGTTTATGATTGCTTAGGTATGTTCCCCCAATGTCTTTTTTTTTCATTTGCTTTGCTTTTTTTTTTATAAGTCACCTAGAACTGAACCCAGGACCTCCCATGTGGGAAGCAGGCACTCAACCACTTGAGCCACATCCACTCTCCCCAGTGTCTTAATATCCTTTATCTCTTCCTTCACTTTATCAAGTTGATTCATGATATGTGTTTGGCCATCCTTGATTCATTGTTCCATGTTCTGCATCTCCTCCTCTTTTTTTTTTGGTTTGTTCATTAGACTGGGCCATGTCTTCCTGTTTCTTAGTATGGCTTGTAATTTTTTGTTGGTGTTTGTCTTGATGGGCTTATTCAGATGGTTAGCTTCTCTTTCTACTCTAAGGTTTTATTTTGTTTTGTGTTGTGTTAAGGTTCCTCTTTGACACTTGGTTCCATTTATTCTATATCTTTGTAGTAGTCCATGTTCCCTTGAAAAAATATTAAGAACATAGGAAAAAGAGAAGAAGAGAAAAAGAATAATAATAATAATTTTTAAAATATAGAAAGGGAACCATAGAAGAGCCAGGAAAAAAAATAAGCAATAAGAGTGAAAATCATTTTTAAAAAATACAAAGGAATATAAATTTAAAAGGTGGAATAAAAAAATGAAACAAGAAAATAAATAGAATAAAATAAAAGGTGGAAAGATGAGAAGAAGAAGAAAAACACAAAGACCAAAAAGAGAAGGTGGGATGAAAGAAAAGTAACAGAAAAGGGAAAAATGAAAGAAGGAAAAAAAATGAAAGAAGGAGAAAAATCGGGAAAAGAAAAAAAGGAAACAAAGAAAGAGAAAAAACAAAAAACAACCCAGGAAAAACAGGCTTCCCTCCTGGGAACTAATCAAGCTGCCAGTGTTCATCAATCACCCTGCAGCCTGTCCTCCACAGGTAAGTTACCCAGTTTTAGAAAATAAAATAAAGAATAAAAAAATAAAACAAAATTTAAAAAATAATAAAAAATATAAAATAACAGATCAAAAAACCTAAAACAAAAAAAAATCTCAGTCTATAAGTTCCCTGTCTCAAGGTGCCAACTGGGTGCCTGACAACCCACTTGATTAATCCTGGATCCCTTCTCTTAGGAGGTACCAGGAATTGAACCAGGGACCCAAATATGTGAAGCAGGAGTTACTTCACTGAGCTACACTCACTCCAAAGGTTAGGTATGCTTCTGAAAGCTTATCTAGTTCTCCCCACTCCCTTTCCCCTGAGGCAAGTTGAGCCTCTAACAGTTAGCTGGCTGTATTTCCTGGCTTCCTTCTCTCTGGGGCTGGTTAGGCACCTGTCTGCCTACCCCCTTTATAACTTAGTTCCTTTCTCTCCCAGGGTGGTTGAGTGTGACAGCCTGCCTGATCAGATCTCCCCTTCCCTCTCCCTGGGGCCACTTCTGTGTTGTCTGGGGCCTTTTTTGAGATTCAAAAGCCCCAGATTTTTGACCTGGCCAAACTCAAGAGAAACTACTATCCACCCTTCACCAGACCCCTCTTCCTCCCATGGAGGAGGACCTTCTTTTCCTAATCAGTTGGCTGCAGTGAGCCAGGGGTTTTACCAAAGCTATTTGCCTTGGGGTGGGGTATATGTGCCATTCCTTGCTGCAGGGGTGAGTAATTCATGGTTTTCATTTGTCTCTCCATCCCTCTCCCTCCTGGGATGATGTGCACTCTCCTGGTCTCTATGTCCCCAAAGCAGCTCCCTTGGATAGTTTTTTGCCCTTCCTCCATTGTTTCTGTGAGAGAGTTGAGCCCTAACTACCTACTCTCATGCCAACTTCCAGAAGTCCTTGCAGGGTTCTTTACATGTCTGTTAGGTCTAGTTGGTTTAGTGTATCATCCAAGTTCTATCGTTCCTTACTGATTTTCTGACTAGATGTTCTATCCATTATTGAGAGTGGCTCAATCAGTAGGGCTCCCATTTACCACATGGGAGGCCCCGGGTTCGGTTCCCGGGGCCTCCTGGTGAAGGCAAGCCCGCCCGCGCGGTGCGGTTAGCTGACCCAGCGAGCACAAGCAGCAAGGGGGGGATTAATGAATAAATAAATAAAATCTTTAAAAAAAAAAAGAATACTGCAAGAGAACGGCAATGTGTAAGGGAGTTCCAATTAGATTGAGTGCCAATTTCTCATCAAAAACATGGAGGCAAAAAGACAGTGGGTTGAAATACATAAAATGCTGAAGGAAAACTGCTAGCCAAGAATTTTATTTCCAGTGGGACTCTCTTTCAAACTGAGGGAGAGATTAAGACATTCTCAGATAAACAAAACATAGAGAGTTCACCACTAGACTTGCGTGTTGGGCAGGCGCAGCAAGCTGACACAAGATGATAGAAACCATGCCTGCCATGGTGGAGCTCCATTGAGAAATATGGCCAGGTCATCCGTGGACAGCACGACAAACTTGTGGTTGGTGGCAAGCTACGTGGTGCTGCATGGGAAGAGGCACATTCCACAGGGCCCAGGACCCCTAGGCTCACCACACGTGGAGCCCTGTGGCCCATGCTGCTGGGCATGCCTCACACATTGCTGACCTGGGCCAGCACAGTGGCAAGCTCCAGGAGCAAAATGAGGCTGAGGCTGAGTGCCCCCACAAGCCCAGCACACAGCAGCTGTTGGCCACCGGTCAGCCAGCTGTCCTGCCTCCGCAAAGCCTACCCTGCTGGCCACCTACCTACTGGCTGCATCAGCTCAAGCCCGAGCTTGACTTTGGCATGTCCACATTCTTGTTTTCTCCATTGGTGTTTTCTGTATTTTTATCCTCTTCTTTTGGATGGGCTATCATTTCCTGTTTGTTTTATACTCTTTTGCTGTGCACTGTACATTTTAATATTTTCAAATACTAACTCTGGGATTTACTCTCTGGGATATCTGTTTCTTAGTTTTGTAACCAGCTGGTGATAAGACAGAGATTTTCTTGAGCTTCATCCCTCCTATCAGGAAGGTCTGCCCAAGGTTAATGCACTGTGCAGAGTTTTCCCTGTCTTACTAGGCCTCTATTTTGTCCTGGGTATTTGCTTTTTAGTTGTTTTGGAGTTTCCTATTTACAGGAGATTCATTGTTTCCTCTATTTCCCAGAGGATAAACCTTCCTCTCCTGGGTATCTGAAGTGGGCAGGCCTTTATCCCAGACTGTCAGCCTGTATAGTTTTTATACTCCTTTTGTTGTGTCATGCTGCTTTTGCCTGGAGGGAAAATTCTGAGAGGAGTGTCACCCCAGGGAGGACTTTCCCAATTAGCTCTTTCCCAGCCAAAACAGGATCAGGGACCTATGAAGGGGACACATACCAGCTCCAAAGTACCCTGTGGAGGGGGTTAGGAAGGATGACAAAAACTTCTTTGATTGTTCCCCAAAGATAAGCTTTCCTGGCCTACCCAGCAAATGCAGCCCTTCAGCTAACTGTCCCCCATAGCCCTGAGAAAGCCCTGCATCTTTAAATCTCTGCCTGTCTGTGAAGGGTTGAAACAATGGCTGCCACCACCTTTGTCTGGGGAGGGTTAAAACAGTAGCTGCCCTCAGAGCTGGGACCCAGTGACCTGAATTTGCTTATTAAAAGCATGATCAGTGATCAGCCATGCCCACTCCTGCTCTTGAGGAAGAGGATTTTTATGCCCCTTTCTGCCACCAGCAGTTAACAAGGGACCAGCCTTGTGGCAGCCTGCCATGAGAGGGAGGGATGGGTGCCAGTAGCTGCCATGTGGAGAAAACAATTTACCATTCTTTACCATAATTTAACAGCTTCTTCCTCCTGCTCTTCCCTAGATGCTGTACAGTATCTTCTGGCCTCTTGAGTTTCAAAATAGTTGTTTCAGCCAGTTCCTGTTTAGTAGTTGTTTCCGTGGAAGAACTGAGTCCTGGAGCTCCCTATTCCACCATCTTCCCCAGAAGTCTACGTAATTTTTGTTTTATTATTTTTGTTTATTTTCTTATTTTTTCTCTTGTTGCATAGTTAATTTTTGTCACCAGTTTATAGAAAGTGTACTGTGAGTCAGTTAGCATTCTAATAAATATGCCAACTTCAGAAAAATCAGTGAATAAATCTATAGTTTTCTGTTTATTGGATTGGATTAGCATTTAAACCTCTTCGTATCTTAGAGGCTTAAGAAAACAGAAGATGAGTGATAGAAAAGAATGTTTAGTTTGCCATACTCATTTCAGAATTGTTCAAAGTATAGTAGAAATCTAAGTAGCGGCTAATGAACCTTAGGCAATATTTAAATTATTATTGCTCTGAAGTGAAAAGGAGAAATTAATCAATTAATTATATTGTAAAGCAACCTGAAAAAAATCACCTGCTTCTCCAGTTCTGTTGTTGGTCTTTCTGGATAATTATTTAAATTTGAGGTGAAATATCCAGGGAAATGCACTGCTTTTAAAGTTACAATTTGATAATAAATGTATACATTTTAGTTGCTATGAAATAAAATTGTGATTTTACTTTGCATTTTCCTCATGACTAATGGTGATGAGCACTTTTTCATGTGCTTATTGGTCATTTGCAAATCTTTTGAAAAGTGTTCATGCCTTTTGCTGAATTTTTATTAAATCGCTTATCTTTTTTTGTTATTGATTTGTAGGAATTCTTTATATATTCTGGATGCAAGTCCTTTGTCAGGTTTAAGTGTAATGAATATTTTCTTCTTGTCTATATCAGTCAAGATCCAATCACAAAAGAGAAACCACATAGTAGTTTGAACAAAGATTTTATTATAGAAAAGAATTCTTAACTATAACATGGGATTGAAATATCAAGAGATTGGTTAGTTAAAAATAAATAGAACTCTAATGAATATAGTAATAGTAGATATGAAGTGCATCCAGGGAAGAAACCCACCAGAACTAAGGTTCAGAACTTGTTGGAGAGGGTCTGACTGGCAGGGAAGTCACTGTGGTGCTGCATCAGTGGAATGTGCTGGAAATCTGCCCTCTAGTGTGCCAGGGAAAGCTGTTCATGAGAAAGTGCCTCATCCTTGGCACTCTGTTACAAAACTGCTTGAGGGAAGTGCCAGGAGTAGGGGCTGGATAATAGATGCTGCTGGCCACCATGCACTGCAAAAGCCAGGTGCTGGAGAAGCTGCCCTTGCTGCAGAAGCTGTGTCAGGAACTGTGAGCTAGTACACCTTAACCAGAGAGAAAAACTCTCCTACATTGCAGTGTCTCCATGTTTTCTTGGACTACATAATTCAACTTATCACCATCTTCTCTCTAGACCCCCCAAAAAGATATGTTCTCCCCACAGGCAAAATACACTCATTTCATCACAACATCTCAAAAGTCTTAAGCCATTTTAGAACAATGCTAAGTACAAAGTCTCATCAAAATCAGTAATGGGCCTGGTCCATCCTGGGGCAAAGCTCTCTCTCTGGTGGATCTGTGAAACCTAGAAAACAAGTTATCTGCTTCCTATATATAATGGTGGGACAGACATAGGACAGACATATTATTAGTGAATCTCTTCTATTTATAAAGGACTCTTATAATCCCTATTAAGAGCTATCCTCTTTCACTAGACCAAATCTTAACTAAAATAAACATCTTCAAAAGGTCTTATTTACAGTAGGTCCACATGCACAGGAATGGATAAACAAAATGTGGTATATCCACACAGTGGAATATTATTCAAAATAAAAAGCAATTAAGAGGTAAATATAAGGGCAAGTATTGTTGCATTTTTCATTTGTATTCCTGTCTTTTAAACTTATATGGCTTAAAATTCAAGTGCATAAAAACTGAGCACAAACCCTTGTTACTGGGCATGCAATGTATAAAGATGTAATCTGTGACAAGAGCAACATAAAGGGGAGGGACAAATTGATATAGGAATAGAGTATGTGTAGGATATTGAAGCTAAGTTGATATCAATATAAACTAAACTGTAATAGACTTACAATATTAAATATAATCCCCATGGTAATGATAAAGACAATATCTGAAAATTTACACAGAAGGAAATGAGAAGTGATTCAAAATGGCTCATTATAAAAGATCATCAAACAATAAGGAAGGCAGTAATGAAGGAAAGGACAGACATGCAAAAAACAATTAGCAAAATGGCAAAAGTAAGTCTTGCCTACCCAGTAATTACCTTAAATAAAAATGGATTAAAGTCTCCAATGAAAGGGAAGAGATTGGCAAACTGCATAAAGAGGCATGATGCAAATATATACAGTTTGCAAGAGACTCATCTTAGATACAAAGTCACAAAGAAGTTGAAAACTAAGAGATGGAAAAGCATGTTCCATACCGACATCAGACAAAATGGACTTTAAATCAAAAACTGTTACAAGAGACAGAAGGATATTATATATTGATAAAAGGGTCAATTAAGCAATAAGGTATAACAATTAAAGACATATATGCACCTAACAACAGGGCCCAAAAATATATGAAGCAAGCATTGTGGGAAAGTAAATAGACAGTTCCACAATAATAGTTGGAGACTTCAGTATACAATTTTCAATAGACCATCTAGACAGAAGATCAAAAGACATACTGAACTAGATCTAACACACATATATAGAACATCCAACAACAGCAGAACATGCATTCTTTTCAAGTGCATATGGATAGACCATATGTTAGGGCACAAGAAAAACCTCAATACATTTTAAATATTGAAATCATACACAGAAAATTCTTTGACCACAATGGAGTAAAGCTAGACATCAAGAACAGAAGGAAAATTTACAAACATGTGGAAATCAAACAGCACACTCTTAAACAACCAATGTGTTAAGGAAGAAAATACAAAAGAAATTAGAAAATACTTAGAGACAAATGAAAACAAATATACAACATTCCAACATTTATAAAATGTAGCAAAGGCAGTGCTAAAAGGGAAATGCATAGTAGCTATGAATGCCTATATTAAAAAGAAGAAATATCTCAAATTAGTGACCTAATTTCGTATCTTGAGAAGCTAGAAAAGGAAAAACAAACTAAAACCAAAGTTATCAGAGAGAAGGAAATAATTAAGATTAGAGTGGAGGTAAATCAAATAAAGAATAGAAAAACAATTGAGAAAATCTACAAAATAAAAAGGTTATTCTTTGAAAACAATCAATAAAATTAACAAACTTTTAGCCAGAGTGACAAAGAAAAAAAAGAGAAAAGATGCAAATAACAAAAATCAGAAAGGAAAATAGTGACATCACTACTGACCTTACAGAAATAAGAAGTATTATAAGAGAATACTATGAATGACTGTATGCCATCAAATTAGATAATCTAGACAAAATGGAAAAATTCCTAGAAATACGCAAGAAGAAGTAAAACCTCAACAAACCTATAACAAATACAGAGATTGAGTCAATCATCAAAAACCTTCCACCAAAAAAAAAAAGTCCAGGACCAGATAGCTTCACTGGTGGATTCTGCTAAAAATTTAATATTGAATTAACACCAATCCTTCTAAAATTCTTCCAAAGAATTCAAGAGGTGGGAACACTTCCCAATTCACTCTATGAAACCAGCATTTCCCTGATACTAAAACCTGATAAACACATGGCAAGAAGATTATAGACCAATTTCCCTTATGAATATAGATGCAAAAGCCCTGAACAAAATACTAGCAAACTGAATCCAACAGGATTTTTTTTTTATTTTTTAAATTTATTGAAGTATATCACTCATACATGAACATACATAAACAATAAGTGTATAGTAATAGTTGTGAACTTACAAAACAAACACACATAACATCATACAGCGCTCTCATACCTCACCCTACAACCAATGCCTTGCATTGTTGGGAAACATTTTTAACTAATGATTAAAGAGCATCCTCAAAATATTACTACTAACCAAAGTATTTTCCCCCAACCCAACCCACCATCATTATTTTTATATCATTTATGCATAGAACATACATAAACAATAAGTGTATAGTAAAAGTTGTGAACTTACAAAGCAAACACTCATAACATCATACAGGGGTCCCATACATCAACCCTCCACCAACACCTTGCATTGTCTTGAGACATTTGTTACAAATTATGAAAGAATATTATCAAAATCTTACTACTAATTATAGTCCTTATCTTACATTTGGTGTATTCCCCCCCCCCAACCCACCCTATTATTATTTTTAAAATATATTTTTATGACAGAAGTTGTAAATTTACAAAACAATCATGCACATGTGCAGAATTCCCCAACAACACCCTTCTATCAACACACAACACTGTTGTGGAACATTTGTTACAGATTATGAGATAATATCATCCAATTATTACCAGGTCCATAGCATACATTTTGCACACATTTTCCATACTCCCTCATTATCAACACAGTACGTCTTTGGCATAGATGCAAGAATATCACATTATTACTATTAACCACAGTCCATAGGTCACTCCAGTTGTATTTTTCCCATGCTTCTCCACATTCCCACCACCCAGCAGTAGTGATGTATATCTGCTCTAGCTCACAAAGGACACTCTTGCATCTGTACCATCAACCATAATTCTCATCCACCTCTGGGTTTACTGTGTTATTCAGTCCCTAGATCATTCTCTAGCTTTCTGTCAATTGGCATTTACATCCCTAGACTACCATTTTCAGCCACATCCCCCTTTATAAACCAGCTCTTACTCACTCTAATGTGTTACCATCAACTCCGTACATTTTCACACTTTTACAGTAAAGCTAATTAAAACTTCTACATACATTAGATATCAGTGGTCCATCTCAGTACTCCTCTTATCTCCTTTAAGAATTCATTATCTACCATCAGGTCTTGAAGATATTTTTCCTACATTTTCTTCTAGAAGCTTATGGTTCTTGCTTTTATATTTAGGTTTTTTATTCATTTTGAGTTAATTTTTGTATAAGGTGTGAGATAGGGGTCCTCTTTCCTTCTTTTGCCATGGATATCCAGTTTTCTTAGCACCATTTATTGAATGGACTGTTCTGCCAGAGCTGGGTGGGTTTGACAGGCTAGTCAAAAATCACTTGACCATAGATGTGAGGGTCTGTTTCTGAACCATCAATTCAGTTCCATTGGTCTATGTGTCTGTGTTTATGCCAGTACCATGCTGTTTTTATCACTGTAGCTAGGTAATACAACTCAAAGTCCAGAAAAGAGAGTTCTCCAACTTTGCTTTCCCTTTTTAAGATGTTTCTGTCCAGTACATTTAATTGAGAAATTTATGTATTTATTCATCAGTGTTTACTTTTTAGTTTTTAATTGTTTATATCTTCAATTATTAAATGTACAAAATGAAATTTTTTAAAAAAAAGATGTTTCTGGCTGTTCAAGATCCCTTACCCTTCCAAATAAATTTGATAATCATGTTTTCCATTTATTTAAAAAATGCTGGTGGAATTTTAATCAGGATTGCCTTGGATCTGTATTTCAATTTGAGTATAATTGACATCTTAATGATATTTAGTCTTCCAATCCACGAGCATGGAATGTTCTTCCAATTATTTAGGTCTTTTTTTAAAAAAACAATTTATTGAAGTATATCATTCATACGTGAACATACATAAACTATAAGTGTTCAGTAAACATTGTGAACTTACAAAACAAACATGCATAACATCATACAAGGCTCCCACATATCACCCCACCACAAATACTTTGCATTGTTGTGAAACATTTGTTAACAAATTATGAAAGAGCATCATCAAAGTATTACTACTAACTATAGTCCATATCTTACTCCCCTACACTTTTTTTTAAAGGACTTATTTATTTATTTACTTTTATCCATTTTTACCCACACCCCCGTTTTTGCTGTTTTTGTGTCCTTTCACTGGGCAACTCTCTGTGTCTGTTTCCTGCCCTCTCCTTTCATCCTTCTCCTCCTGTCTTCACTGGGATTTGATCCTCGGAACTGCCGATGTGGGAGAGTGACGTCCTACCACCTGCGCTACCTTAGTTCCTGGTTTTTCTTTTTTTTCTTTTTTTTTTTTTTTACCGGGAGGTACCGGGGATCGAACCCCGGTCTCTCATATGGTAGACGGACGCCGAACCTCTTGAGCCACATCCGTTTCCCTAGTTCCTGGTTTTTCGGCATGTCTTGTCTTGGTTCTCTTTCATGTCACTCTCCTGTTACATCATCATCTTGCTGCATGGTTTGTGAGGCCTGACGGCGGACCCACACATGGGGCCTGATGGCGCACCCATCCACAGGGCCTGGCAGCTCACCCACTCGCGGGACCTGGGGGGCTCACTTGCTTGTGGGGCCTGGCAGCACACCCACTTGTGGGGCCTGGCAGCGCAACCGCTCGTGGGGCCTGGAGAGCTCACTCGCTTGCGGGGCCTGTCAGCACACCCGCACTTGGGGCCTGGGGTCTCACCCACTTGCATGGCCTGGCAGTGTACCCAGGCACAGGACCTGGTGGCACACCCACATGTGGGGCCTGAGGGCTCACCCGCTTGCGGGGCCTGACAGCGTACCAACGCACGGGGCCTGGTGGCCCACGCACCTTCTATATTTTTCTTTTTAAAAAAATTTTTACAGGGTGGTCCCAGGGATCAAACTCAGGTCCCTTCATATGGGAGATGGACACCCAACCATTTGAGCCACATTTGTCCCCCTGCTATATCTCTTAAGGTTGAGCAAACATATCTAGAGCTACAGTCTTTTCCCTTACAGGATGGTCATATAATCAGGCTTAGTTTATCACCAGCATTCTAAAAACCAGACCTAGGGAGAAAAACTAGATCTGGGGATGCATGCATGGTTTCTAATATAGCAAATGTTTAGCCTATCCTGATTATCACAAGATCAGGACAGCAAGAATATTTGCATCCAATAGCATATTTTAAAAGATTGTTCACTAGGACCAAGTGGTATTTATCTCAGACATGTGAAGGTGATTGAACATAAAAAAATCAGTCAACATCACCATATGCAAGTCACATAGCCACATGAAATCAACACCACCTCAGCAGGCTGTATCTGGAAATATATGAAAAGCTATTCACCCAATATAACATAGTTATACTCATTTGTAAACCCCCCAATCGTTATTCTTTTACTTCTTTTATTTGAGTCTATAATTTTCAATATACTTGGTAAGTATATTTCTTAGAGTCTTAAAGCCCTTAGATTGTTCTTATGTTGATTGGACCCTGAAACCCAGCAGATATGCAGCCAACTCCTACTCTCTAGTTCTTCAGATCTGCCCTAGACAACTAACAAAACAATGAAGATGGAGCAGCCCCATCCCCAAAGCAAGGAATATCTTCAACTTCAAGCAAAACAATTTCATTCCTCTGCCCCATAATATCTACATCCCTTCTCAGCCTGAAGCAGTTAGGGTGGACATCATCCAAAATCCCTCAAGACTGAGGAATAAACAAAAATAAGGGATGAGTATAATCACTGACTAAAGCATTTTTTGGTTATTGCAGTTATTATCTTGTGTTAACTGAGTAACTTATAAAATTGATATAAAAATAAATTTTAATTATAAAAAACCAGTCAATGTAATGCACTAAATAAATAGAACAAAAGAGGGGGGAAACCCACACGATTATCTCAATAAACACAGAAGAAGGCTTTTTACAAAATCCAGCACCCTTTACTGATAAAGACATTCAGAAATCTAGGAATAAAAAGGAACTTCCTTAACATGATAAAGACCATTTATGAACCCACAACCAACATCAAAATAGTGAAAGACAAAACCTTCCCTTTAAGATCAGGACAAGACAAGAACACCTGCTTTCACTGCCACTATTCAATATTGTACTAGAAGTTCTAGTCAGAACAATTTGGCAAGAAAAAGAAATAAAAGGTATCCAAATTAGAAAGGAAGAAGTAAAACTATCTCTATTTGGATACAACATAATCTTATATAGAGGAAACCCAAAGGAATCCACAAAAAAACTACTAGAGCTAATAAATTATTTCAGCACAGTGGCAATGTACAAGATCAACACTCAAAAATCAATGGTGTTTCTATATGTTAGCAATGAACAATCTGAAGAGGGAATTGAGAAAATGATTTCATTTACAATAGTGTCTAAAAGAATAAAATGTCCAGGAAAAATTTTAACCAAGGACATAAAAGACTTGTACACTGAAAACTATAAAACACTGCTGAAAGAACTTAAGGAAGACCTAAATAAATGATAAGACATCCCATGTTCATGGATTGGAAAATGTAGTAATGTTAAGATGTCAATATTACCCAAAGTACTCTACAAATTCAATGCAATCCCTATCAAAATTCTAGCCACCTTTTTTGCAGAAATGGAAAAGCTAATCCTCAAATTCATATGGAACTTCTTGGGGTCCCAATTAGCCAAAACAATTTTGAAAAAGAAGAACAAGACAGGAGGACTCACACTTCCTTATTTCAAATCATACTACAAAGCCACAGTAATCAAAACAGCATAGTACTGGCAAAAGATAGACATATAGACCAATGGAACAGCATTGAAAGTCCAGAAATAGACTCTCACATCTCTGACCAGCTGATTTTTAAAATAAGGGTGCTAAGTTATGTAATGGTGAAAGAATAGTCTCTTCAATAAAAGGTGTTAGGAAATCTGGACACCACAAGCAAAAGAACGAAGAAATGGTGTAAAGACTTCACACCATTTACAAAAATTAACTCAAAATAGACCCAGCACCTAAATATAAGCACTAAAACTATAAAACTTTTAGAAGATAATATAGGGACAATCTTCATGACCTTGGATTTAGCAATAGATTCTTAGATATAACACCCAAATCATGAGCAACAAAAGAAACAAGAGATAAATTCAACTTTGTCAAAATTAAAAATGTTTGTACATCAAAGAATAATATCAAGATACTGAGAAAACAACCTAATGAATGGAAGAAAATAGTTGCATATCAACTATCAGATAAGAGCTTAATATTCAGAATATACAAAGAACATTTACACCACAACAACAAAAAGACAAACAACCCAATTTCAAAATGGGAAAAGGACTTGAATAGACATTTTTCCAAAGAAGAGATGCAAATGGCCAATAAGCATATGAAAAAATGCTCAACATTAGCCCTTAGGGAAATGCAAACCAAAACCACCATGAAATACCACTTCACACCCACAAGGGTGGCTATGATTTTTTTTCTAAAGATTTATTTATTCCCACCACCACCCCCTCAGTGTTTTTGCGCTTGCTGTCTGCTCTCTGTATGTTCTTTCTGTGTCTGCTTGTTTTCTCTTTAGGTGGCCCCATAAACCAATCCTGGGACCTTCCAGAGTGGAGAGAGGCTGCTGAAACTCTTGCGCCACCTCAGCTCCCTGATTTGCTGTGCCTCTCAATGTCTCTCTTCTGTGTCTCTTTTTGTTGCATCATCTTGCTGCACCAGCTCTCCGCGTGGGCCAGCACTGCATGCGGGTCAGCACTCCTGCGTGGGCCAGCACTCTGCATGGGCCCGCACTCTGCATAGGCCAGCACTCCTGCATGGGCTAGCACTCTGTGCAGGCCAGCACTCCGTGTGGGCTAGCTTGCCGCTCAGGCCAGCTCACCATACAGGATAGCTTGCTTTTCAAAGGAGGCCCCAAGAATCAAACCCTGGACCTCCCATATGGTAGACGGGAAGACGGGAGCCCAATCACTTGAGCCACATCCGCTTCCTGCTATTATTTTTATTTTATCAAAGATTTATTTTTATTTATTTACTTTATCCATTTTAACTAACCCCCCCCACACACTTGCTGTTTGTGTCCATTCACTGGGGGCGATTCTCTGTATCTGTTTCTTGCCCTCTCTTCTCATCCTTCTCCTCCAGTCTTCACCAGGATTCAATTCTGGGGACCTCCAATGTGGGAGAGAGGCGTTCTACCACCTGTGCCACCTCAGTTCTTGGTTTTTAGTGTGTCTCACTCCTGCTACGTCATCATCTTGCTGTGTGGCTCGGCAGGGCCTGCCTCACAGTGCGTGGGCCTGCAGCATGCCACGCGTAGGCCTGCCCCACCTGCACACCTTCTATAGTTTTGTTTTACCAGGATTGAACCCAGGTCCCTCCACATGGCAGATGGATGCCCAACTATTTGAGCCACATCCGCACTGCCCACCCCCCTGCCATTATTTTTAAAAATGGAAAATAACACGCTTTGGAGAAGATGCAGAGAAATTGCAACTCTAGTGCATTTGTTGGTGTGAATGTAAGGTGGTATAGCAACTGTAGAAAGCAATGTGGCAGTTCCTCAAAACATTAAATATAGAATTACCATTTGACCTGGCAATTTCACTTCTAAGTATTTAATCAAAGAAAGTGAAAACAGGATCAAAAACAGATGCTTGCACACCAATGTTTATAGCAGCATTATTCACAATAACCAAAAGGTAGAAACAACCCAAGTGTCCGTCATCAAATTAATGGATAAACAAAATGTGGTACTTTTTTTTTTTTTTTTTTTTTTAAAGATTATAATCATTTTATTTTATTTATTTATTTATTTTTTTACCGGGAGGTACTGGGGATCGAACCCCGGTCTCTCCATATGGTAGATGGACGCCGAACCTCTTGAGCCACATCCGTTTCCCTAAATGTGGTACTTATACACAGTAAAATATTATTCAGTCATAAGAAAGAATGAAGTTCTGAGACACACTGCAACATGGAAGAACATGAAAAGATCATGCTAAGTGAAAGTAGCCAGACACAAAAGGCCACATATTGAATGATTCCATTTATATGAAACATCCAGAATAAGCAAATAGGGATAGAAAATAGATCAGTTGTCTCCAGGGACTATGGAAAGTAGGTAATGGGAAGTGATACTAATGTATATGGACTTTCTTTGAGGGATTATGAAAATATTCTGATATTAGATAGGTACACAACCTTATGAATATACTAACAGCCGCAAAATTGTTGCACTTAAAAAAAAGAATGATGTTAACTCTAGGTTTTTTCATAGATACCCTTTAGTAGATCAAGGTCTATTCCCAATATCATGTATGGGCATTGAGTTTTTCTTCATCTATTGAAAAGATCATACAGTTTTTCTCCTTTATTCTATTAATATGAAGAATTACATTGATTTATTTTCAAGTATTATAGCTATCTTGCATTCTTGGAATAAACTCTACTTGGTCATGGTATGTTCTACTTTTAATATATTGCTGAATTCTGTATGACTATTTATTTTATTTATTTATTTTTTTACCGGGAGGTACCGGGGATCGAACCCCGGTTGCTCCATATGGTAGACGGACGCCGAACCTCTTGAGCCACATCCGTTTCCCTGTATGACTATTTAATATGGTGAAATTCAAGACTTTTATTTTAAATCTCCAAAATGAATTAAATGGTATTATTTGATTTTATTAACCTGTATCTATTAATTGATTTCTATTAATTTATACTATAAATTTTGAATTGAATTATATTTAATTTATTTATGAAAACTATATTTGAGAAGTGAAAAAGTAACCACAACAAACATAAAATCATATATGATAGTGAATATGCTTTTGTTTCTAAAATACTGTAAAGATTTTAAATTTTATGCAAAAATAAAATTCTGATTCTATTTGATGAATGTTGGACTAAGGTAGATCTATAAATTAGGGGATATATCTAGCTTCTAACATAGTACAAATATGGCTAGATTAGTTCATGCTATTCCTGCAAATAGCTAGTAATTTTTCTATTATCAAAGCAAATAATCAGGCCTCAATTATACTTGGTAAGAAAATAAACTGGTTCAAATTTTGCTATGGTTTGCATTGGCATCCATCAAGTATAAGAAATGCTAACAGATCAAACCCAATTTCTCTTTGCAGAATTAAATACACTGGATTTAAATGATAACTTTTTATTTTTGCTTTTCTGGGAATGAATCACCATGGTTAAAATCAGCCAATAGTTTAAGAAGTACAACAGTCAGTTATTAAGTCTATCTTGGATATTTAAAAATGGCCTATGTGGTATTTTGTATTTGCCTAGTGTTGTATATGAGATAGATAAAAATCTCTACCAAAAGTCAACACAGGTACTCTCCCTTATTTTCTTCCTTCCTTCCCTCCTTCCTTCCTTCCTCCCTCCCTCCCTCCCTCCCTGTATTTCTGTCTTTCTTTCTTTTTTAACTCATTGAATTCATTTTATTGAAGAGAATCTCAAACAAGGTAAATAATTTCCAGGTAATTTTGTGGATTGGACTGTATATACTTATACAGACAAATATATAAAGATATAAGTGTGTAGTTTTTTTTTTTAAATAAACATTGAATGTAGAACTTTTTTTCTTTCTATATATGGTTTGATTTCAGGTACAATACTTTGGACTGGTATTTGTATTGTATAGCCTAAAGTGTATGAAAATATCCAGTAAAACAAATAATATTTATTTCATTATTTCTTGTTACTTGTGTTTTTCTTCTTCTCTTAAGGAATGATTAGAACATTTTTATTCTAATGAGTTAGAAAGGATTCCAGGCTATTTATTTTTTCTGAATATTCCTTACACATAGTAAATCAATCAAGACAGTACTAAGAAAAGATTTAACAAAATTAATTTAGAAGCACTCTAAGTGACGATTTAAAAAAAAATTGTGGTTAAAAAAGAAAATGCAATTTAAAAAATAAAAAATAAAATACAAAAATAAAAATTAAAAAAATTTTGAAATAAAATAAAGTTTTTTATACATTGTGTCTTTCATCACTGTAAGATCTATTATCTTGTATGTACAGTGACAATTTCTTCCATATGTTCTTCCAGTGTCTTTTTTTTTTTTTCATTTTATCTTTAAAGACGGTTTAGGTTACAGAAAAGTCACATAGAAAATATAGGGAATTCCCATATCCCCAACATCCTCCCCCCTTTCCACTCTCTCCTATTAATAACATTTTACATATGGATGATACATTTGTTACAATTGATAAACAAATATTGAAGCATTGCTATTAACCATGGTTGATCGTTTATATTATGATTTGCATTTTGCAAATCATAAGGTTTTGAGGAAACTTAAAAGGGCCTGTATCTGTCATTGCAAGATCATGCAGAACAATTCTAATGCCCTAAAAATGCCCTATGTTCCATCTATTCTATTCTTCCCTCTTCCTCCCCTCAGAACCTATGCCAACCACTAAGTTTCAATTTTTGAAGAATAAGATTAATAGTTACTTGCATTAATATTGAGGGCTTGACATATTGTCTGTTTTCCTCTATTAGGCACTGCTTATGTTCTTGAGAGATTCTTGTCCCTCTAATTCAGAACATAGCAGAACTCCCCAGGACAGGAGTTTAATATTTTCTTGTTTATTGTGTGGGTCTCTACCCACTGAGAAAGCACACTATGACAAGATGAACACTTACAAATTCCATAGCAACATGCCCCAGGTGCGCCTTGTCCCGCATATCCCAGAGACAAATCTTTAATCTGTTCATGTGTTGGTTGAGCCTTGAGCTTCAGCAGAGTTGCAACATCTCTCCAGTTCATTGGACCCACCCAGAACAACTAACAAAGAGATGATGATGGACAATACCCACCCATGGAACAGAGAATGTAAGCAAGATAGTTCCATCCATCTGCCCCAAGGGATCTAAGCCCCCTCTCAATTAGAAACAGAGTGTACATCACTATCCCCAAATCCTCAAGATTGGGGAACGAACAATGGATTAAAGTAGACTTATTATTCTATTATGGACCTACTATTATTCTAGCAATGGAAGACTTTTAACATTGATACAAAGGCAGTGGCCACCAGAGGTTCTGAGGGGAGGGAGAGAGAAGAATAGGTGGTAACATGATGGCATTTTCGGGACATAGGAATTATCCTGCATGACATTGCAATGACGGATACAGGCCATTATACATTTTGTCATAACCTAAAAAATTGTGCAGGGCAGAGTGTAAACTATAATGTAAACTATAGTTTAGTAACAATACTATAGGTTAGTAGCAATGCTTCAGTATGTGTTCATCAGTTGTAACAAATGTATCACACTAATGAAAGATGTTGTTAATGTTGGAAAGTGTGTGGGGGGGTGGGGCACACAGGAATCTCCTATATTTTTTATATAACATGTAATCTAAAGCTTCTTTAAAAATAAAAAAATAAAAAATTTAAAGGAGAGGTAATGCTTCAATAAATATATTAGTTCTTCACCCTGATTATCCCATTTGTTAGTTCTGAAAAAAATGTACACATATCCTCTTGAGTGCCCCGGCAGTGGAATTTCCCATCAAAGTCAGAAGCAATTGCATCCTACCAATTAGTATATTAAAGTTTTCTTGTCTTTTATGAAGAAAAATGCAAATACTTACAAAATAATAAAACAGGTTATATGCTGTATCAAAGGACCATTTCTAAATAAAAATAGAATTTAAAAGTATTTTTCTTTATAAATGAAATGTTAGGTGATTCTAAACCCATAATGTCAAAGGATCTAATGGTGTTCATTTAAATGAAATATTTCTTATACATAGGTATAGATGCAGAGTTCTGGGGAACTAGAAATATAGTATGCCTCACATCAGTGAGATTCTTTTTCACTTATATGATGATGTGCCCCAAGGTGTAATATCCCTATAAGAGCTAGCATAAATGCTGTTTCTGTAGTAAACACTTATTGAATGTACATTAAAGTTGCCATAATTTGCCAGGGCTGTTATAACAAAGTATCACAGGCTATTTTTAGCTTAAACAACAGAAATTTGCCTCACAGTTGTGGAGGCTAGAAGTCTAAAATCAAGGTATCATCCTATTTATGATGGAGTAATTTGTTGATTGAGTGAAATCAGCCAAACTACTGATAGATATGTACAGGCTTAGATACTAAACCTTTTATTTTCCACTGATGAAACAGAAACTGAAGAAACTACCGCTGTCTTGGAAATTTGACTATATGTTTTGAAAACCATTTGCTAAGACTTAGGTTGGAGTCAGACCTCAGGTTGTGAGGAGTGTCCCCTCCAGCAACTAGCCCAGGGGCAACCACAGGAACCCATGATTGCACAGCTATTAAAATCACACCTGAGGGAAGCGGCTGTGGCTCAACCAGTAGGGCTCCCGTTTACCATATGGGAGGCCCCGGGTTCGGTTCCCGGGGCTTCCTGGTGAAGGCAAGCCCGCCCGCATGGCGTGGTTAGCTGACCCAGCGAGCACAAGCAGCAAGGGGGGGATAAATGAATAAATAAATAAAATCTTTAAAAAAAAAAAAAAATCACACCTGAAAACAAAAGAGCAACAGAAGTGGCTATATTGATATCAGATAAAGTAGACTTCAGAGCAAAGAAAATTACAAGGCACTAAGAGGGATATTACATAATTGTAAAAGGATCAATCTACCAGAAAGACATAATCTTAATGTGTATGTACCAAATGACAGTACCTTTAAAAACAGGAAGCAAAAATTGATAGAGATAAGATGAGAAACAGACAAATCCACAATCATATGTTGTGGTCTTCAACACCTCACTCCCAGTAATTGATAGAACTACTAGACAGAATATCATCAAGGATATGGGAGATCTGAAAAACAAAATCAACCAATATGATCTAATTGAAACATATAAAACTAGACTTAACAACAGCAAAATACTCATTTTTTCAAGTGTCCATGAAATATTTACCACAATAGACCATATCTTTGGCCATAAAACAAACATCAAGAAATATAAAAGAATTGAAATCATACAGACTAAGTTCTCTAATCATAATGAAATCAAACTACAAATTAATAACAGAAAGACAACAGAAAATTTCCAAACACTTGAAAATAAAACAATACATTTCTAAATAATACATGGATCAAAGAGGAAGTCAGAAAGAAAATTTTTAAAATATATAGAACCAAATGAAAGTGAAAATACAACATATAAAAGCATGGGGATGCAACTAATGCAGTGCTGAACATTAAGTGCTTATATTAGAAAAAGAAGAGAGGTTTCAAATCAATCATCTAAAGTTCCTACCTTAGAAATAGAAGACAAAATAATCCCAAAGCAAGCAGAAGGAAAGAAATGATGACAATCATGCATCAATGAAACAGGGGAAGTGAAAATAAAACTAAGAGCTGGTTCTTTGAAAAAAATTAAAGAAATTGATAAATTTCTAGCAAGACTAACAAAGATAAAAAGAAGAGAAGACACAATCACCAACATCAGGAATGAATCAGGGGATATCACTGCAGATACTGCTATTCAAAGGAAAATCAGGGAATACTTTATGCTCATAAATTTAAAAAATTAGAAGAAATGAATCAATTCTACAAAAGCCACAAACTACCAAACTCATTCAACATGAAACAGAAAACCTTAGTAGTCCTTTAAGGAAATGAACTTTGTAATTAAAAAATTCCCAAGAAAAGATATCTTCAGGCCCAAGTGGATTTACTATAGAACTCTACCAGACATTTAAAGAAGAATTAGCACCAATTTTACACAATCTCTTCCACAAAATAAAAGAGTAGTGAACATGTTTCAACTCACTTTGTAAAACTAGTATTACACAGCTACCCAAACCAGACAATGACAACACAAAAAAACCTACAGACCAATATGTCTCATGAATTTAGATGCAATAATTCTCAACAAAATATTAGCAAATCAAATCCAGCAACATGTAAAATGGTTTATACACCATGACTAAATGAGTGTTACTCCAGTATGGAAGGCTGGTTCGATATTCAAAATTCACACAATCCACTATATCAACAAGATAAAGAAGAAAAATCACATGATCATATTAATTGAGGCAGAGAAAACATTTGATAAAATTCAACACTCATTCATGAAAAAAGAAACTTTCAGGAAACTAGGAAGAGAGGAGAACTTCATCAACTTGATAAAGAGCAGCTACAAAAAAACCCTACAGCTAATACCATATTTAACAGTGAGAGTCTGAATATTTTCCTCTAAGATCAGGAACAAGGCAGGGATGTCTGCTCTCACCACTCTTAATCAACATAGCACTGGAAGTTCTAGACACTGCAATAGGACAAAAGAAAGAAATTAAAGCCATACAGATTGGAAAGGAAGAAATAATACTGAACTTATTTGTAGGTGACATGGTTGTCTATATAGAAAATTCCAAGGAATCCACAAAAAAGCACAAACAACAAACTCCTAGAACTAATAAGGAGGTTAACAAGGTCACAGGAAACAAGATCCACAGACAAAATTCAATCACATTTCTTTACACTGTACTAACATGAATATGTGGAAACTGAAATTAAAAGCACAATGCTAAATTAAAATCACTAAAAGGAAATGAACTATTTAGATATAAACATAAAACATATATAAGCTCTGTATGTTGGAAATTACAAAACGCTGATGAAAAAAATTCAAGAAGATCTAAATAAAAGGAAAGATATACTACGTTCTTGGACTGGAAGACTCAACATGGCAAAGATATAAATTCTCCCCCAAATGATCTAGAGATTTAACTCAATTTCTATTTTTAAAAAATCTCAGCAAGGTTTTTTTTAGATATAGCGATGCTTATTCTAAAATTATATGAAAAGGCAAAGGTCCTAGGATAACAAAATCATCTTTAAAAAGAAGAATAAAATGGGAGGAATCACTCTACCTTATTTTAAGGTCTATTATATAATTACAGTAATCAGGATAGTGGTGTTGGTGGAAGGATACATAGATCAATGAAACAGAATAGAAAACCCAGAAACAGACAGACACAAATATGCACTACTGATTTTTGACAAAGAGGTAAAAGCAATTCAACAGAAGGAGAGCCTTTTCAACAAATGGTGCTGGAATAATTAGACATCCATAGACAAAAAAAGAACCTGGACCTGAACCTCACACTAATGCAAAAATTAACTCAGGGGAGCAGATGTGGCTCAAGCAGTTGAGTACCTGCTTCCCATATGGAAGGCCCTGGGTTTGGTCCCAGTGCTTCCTAAGAACAACAACAACAAACAACAACAATCAAACAAATGACTAAACCAACTCAAGGGAGCCAATATGTCTCAGTGGTTGAGTGCCAGCCTCCCACATATGAGGTCCAGGGTTCATGCCCAGCCCCAGTACCTCAAAAAAAATTAACTCAAAATAGATCATAGACTTAAATGTGAAATGTAAAGCTATAAAACTTTTCAAAAAACACAGGAGAAAATCTTTGGCATCTAGAGTTAGGGAAAGAGTTCTTAGACTTGGCACCAAAAGCATGAGCCATAAAAGGAAAAACTGATAAGATCAACCTCATAAAAATTTAAAATTTTGCTCTGTGAAAGACCCTGTTAAGGGGATGAAAAGAGATGCTACAGACTGAGAGAAATTATTTTGAAACATTATTTCTGAAAAAGAACTATTATCTAGAATAAAGAACTCTCAAAATTCAACAGTAAAAAAACAATATAAAAATGGGTAAAAGACATGGATAGACATTTCGCTGTACATGAAAATATACTCGACATCATTAGCCATTCAGGAAATGAAAATTAAAACCATAATGAGATATCACTATACACTTAACAGAATGGCTAAAACAAAAATAGTGATAACATCAAATGTTGGTGAGGTGCAGAGAAACTGGATCATTCATATATTGCTGGTGAGAATGTAAAATGGTATCCTGGAAAACAGTTCAGCAATTTCTTTAAAAAATCTAGACATGCAATTACCATATGACACAACAATTGGATTGCTGAGCATTTACCCTGAGAAATGAAAACTTCTCTTTACACAAAGACCTGTATACATATGTTCATAGCAATTTTACTCATAATAGCCAAAAATTTGGAACAACCCAGATGCTATTCAGTGTTTGAGTGGTTAAACAAACTGTGGTAGAACCATGCTATGTGTAGCAATTTGGCATTATTTATGAATTCCAAAAACAGATATTGGATTATGTTTGTAAACTGGTCTGTACCTGGGCATAATTAAATTATGATTAGGGCTTTGATTGGGCCTCGTCAGTAGGACATTGAGTTCCCATCCCCTTGGTGGGTGGGGACTCACAGAGAAAACTACATGGCAGAAAAGAGAGTTGGAGAATTGATGGAATTTTGAGCTGGAGCCTGGGAAATGAATACACAGGAGAAGAACACAGAGGAATAGAGACTGTTCCTTAGACACACAGCAGAAGCCCAGGGAAGAGAGACAGAGCCATTCACCTGATAGCCTACAGCTGATCTTGTGGAGAGACGCAAGCCTGAACCCCAAGAGAATTGAGCCCCAGGGAGAGATTATAGAGTCTGATGGCCTACAGCTGATATTGTAAGAAGCTGGGACCATGGAGCCTTAAGAGAAAGAGGAAAGCTGAACGTTGGCAGACATCTTGCCCCAACATGTGGCAATCGACTTTGGTGAGGGAAGTAACTTATGCTTTATGGCCCGGTAACTGTAAGCTTTTACCCCAAATAAATATCCTTTATAAAAGCCAACAGATGTCTAGTATTTTACATCAGCACCCCTTTGCCTAATACACCATGGAATACTACTTAGCAATAAAAAAAATGAGCTGTTGATAAATGCAACAACTTGGATAAATCCCCAGGGAATTATACTGATTGAAAAATGGCCAATTCTAGAAAGTTAACTGCTGTATGATTCGTTTATAAAACATTTGTGAAATGAGAAAATCATAGAAATGGGAAGCAGATTGGTGATTACCAGAGGTTATGGGGGTTGGGGTAGGTGGGTGTGGCTATAAAAGGGCAATATACCTTTGTGGTGATGAAACTATTCTATATCTTGACTGTGTCAATGTTAATATCATGGCTGTGATATTGTACAAAATTTTTGTAAGCTATTACCACTAGGGAAAACTAGGTAAAGAGTACACTGGCTCGGGGTTGGATGTAGCTCAACTGGTTGGGCATCCGTCTCCCATATGGAGGGACCCAGGTTCGATCCCTGGGACCTCCCGGTAAAAAAAAAAAAAAAAAAAGTACACTGGCTCTTTCTCTTATTATTCTTTAAAACTGAATGTGAATCTAATTCTCAAAATTAAAAAGTTTAATTTAAAAAATACATATACTCACTAGCCCATTAATCTCAGTCCTGAGAATTTCTCCCTTATAAATAAAGCCATCAAAGTATAAAGACATATAAACACTTACTGAAATTGTTCTTAGTGGCAAAATCTAGAAACAAAGTAAATGCCCATCAATTTGGTGGTGGTAGAATAAATTATAGTATATAATTTATGCATTCATTGAAGAATTACTTAGAGCTATACCAGTTGATTTGAAGGGATTTTCACAAGGTTGAGTAGGAAAAGATAAATGTGTAGAATATGATCCCCTTGTATAAAGAGAATATATGTAAGTGTATATATGTATAAATGCATATGATTTTATATGCTTTTTTATGATTATATGAGCATAAAGGAAAATATAGAATACTTATCATGTTGGTAACATGGGTTACCTGGGGAGAAAGAAGGTTTAGTGACATCAATGTAGTGGAATAGAGAAGAAAGATGTTTTAGTTTACTAAAGGCTTCCAAGGCAACTGTGGCAGTTTGATATTATTTATAAATTCAAAAAAGAGATATAGATTATGCTTGCAAACTGGACTGTTCTCTGGGTGCGATACCCTTTGATTGTCTTAGATTCAGCTGAGATGTCCTTGATTAAATTATGTTAAGATTAGGGCTTAGATTCTACCACGTCAGTAGGTTGTAACTCAGTTTAAGTCCCCACCCCCTTGGTGGGCTATATAAATGGTCACTCACTCAAGAATACACACAGAAGAAGAAACACAGAGGAAGGGAGTTCCATAGACACCAAAGAGGAGAGAACTTGTTCATTTCAGTCCTGCTATGTGACAGAAAGGAGAAGGTTCAAACAGCTAAGGCCCTGGGGGGAGTTGAGCCATTTGCCTGACAGTTTGCAGCTGAAAAGACCAGAGCCCTGAGTAGCTGAGAAGACCAGGAAAGAAACGAGCCCTCCAGCTACAGCTGAGATTGGAAGAAACTGGGCCCACAGAGCCTTAAGAGAAAGAGGAAGGCTAAACCATCACAGAGATCGGCAACCAACTTGCTCCAACACATGGCAACAGACTTTGGTGAAGAAGTACCTTTTATGGTACCTTGAGTTGGACACTTTAGGACCTTGTAACTGTAAGCTTTTACACCCAAATAAATACCTTTATAAAAGCCAAGAGATTTCTGGTACCTTGCATTAGCACTCCTTTGGCTGACTAATAGAGCTATGTACCAGAAATGAGTTGGCTTTTACAATGGGGATTTATTAACTTATAGGCTTGCAGTTCTGAGGCCATGAAAAGTGTCCAAACCAAGGCATTATCAGATGTTTTCTCCCTGAGCTGCAGCTATGGGCAATCAGGCACATGGCAATGGCTGCTCATCTCTGCCCTCTCTTCCAGGCTGCATTGCTTTTAGCTTCTGGCTTTAGGGGCTCCCTCTCAGCTTCTATGATCTGTTGATTTCAGCTTCTGGCTCCCAGGGCCTTCTCTCTCAGCATTCAGGGGTTTCTCTCTGTGTCTGCGTCCCCTTCTCTTCTTATTCATCGTTTATAAAGGACTCCAATAAGAGGATTAATAACCACACTAGGTCATGCCCTATTGAGGTGATCTAATCAAAGGGTTCCATCTATGTATGATAGGTTCATACCCACAGGAATGGATCAATTTAAGAACATAATTTTCTGAGGTCCACAAAAGACTCAAACTACTGCAGAAAGTAGAGCAAAGAAAAAGAGGAAAAGAAAACACTATAGACTGCATTAAATATATAGGTGATAAATTTATGCATTTATATAAAATTATATTTCTGTATGTGATGTTTTCCATTATGTTTTTAACAGGTTATTGATGGTTTGTAAGATATAGACTTTTGTATTTTTATTTATAGCTGACACCCATCTTGAAATATCTTATTAATTCTAATACCGTTTTCATTGTTCTTAGGTAAACAATCATATAAGTTAAAAATAAATTTTGAAGCATGCTTTCTAATTTGTATACTTGTTATTTCTTTTATTTAGTCTTTGAAAGTTTGAAACTTTAGGTCGATTTTCTCAGACATCCGTATTTGGTTTCTTTAATATTTCTAGGGTATACTACTAAATACAATATTAGTTACAAGTTTGAGTTAGTTTTTTTGGAAGTGAGTGGGTGTGAATGTGTATGTGAGTTTTGTCAGGAAAAGATGCTGAAGTTCAATAAGTACCTTTTTGAGATCTAACAATATGACACATTTTTTATTCTTTTGCCCTATTAAATGATAAGTTCTATGGCTAGATTTCTTAATATTAAACCATCATTGCATTTTAGAAAATAAATCCTCCATGGGTATTGTTTATTTAATATAGTTCTGGGTTTTATTTTTAGCATTTTATTTAGAAGGTATTCCAAATTAATTGATGAATTATTTTGCTTTCTTTTGCATGTGTTTTTGCCAGATGTTGACAATGGGGTAATTAAAATGAACTGAGATGCTCCCATATTTTTCTGTATTCAGATATACTTTAGATAGCATGTGAGTTATCAATGTATTAACAGTTTAATAGTTACAACTATTAAAAACCCTTAGGGTCTGGTACATTTTACAGATGTAAGTTTTAATGAACTTCAATTTATTATATGATTATTTCTCTACTCGAGTCAATTTTGATCATTTGTATTTTCCTATAAAATCATTAAATTCACCAAAATAGGCTTGTCAGATCTTCCCTTTTTTTCAAGAGCAGCCAGAATTTAAGTTTTACTAGTACTCTTTTTATTAAAAACAATTTTAGACTTACTTTAATGTTAACATCTTACCATAGTGAAATTACCAAAGTCAGAAAATTCATGATACACCATTAACTAATCTATTGACCTTCTTCAAATTCCAGTTGTCCCATTTATATCCTTTTTTCTGCAACAGAAGCCAATCCAGATCCTATATCCATTTAGTCATGTCTCCTTTTTTCTAATCTTTTTGGTCTGATTTTTTAATGTTAGCAATTTACTGCTGACTCTTAGCAAGATGGCTGTAGCAGACCGTCAGTTTGCTACTTCCGTACAAACACGGTCATGGCTTAAGCTTAGGTCTTGTGTATCATTAGCAACAGCAGCCCTGGAACTCAAGCTAATATGGGGCTGATGTTCTTACATCTCTTTTTCCTTAGTTTGCCATATGGATATTTTTGGCATTTATTATATTCTGTAGAAAACAATTCTTATTTGTTCTTCCAGTATCCCTGATATGGCCTACCATATAGTATATGTTGAATAAATACTTATTGAATAAAAGAGTGAATTCTGATAAAGATAAATGCTGTCCATTTGAGAAAAGTTTCTACTAGCAAGAATGTGCATATTGTCATGGTAATGCAGTGCTTTTGTCTATCCCTCATCTCTTTTCCTTTCTTTTGGTAATAGCAACACAATTTTCTTTTTGGAAACAATTTCTCCTCAACTCCATACAATCATTCTGGAACCATCAATCAAGGTGTTTCATCAACTTGGGCTACAAAGTGCACACATGACACAGTTTAGGCCAATCAGACTCTCCTGGAAACTTGAACCTGGAGCCAAGTAAGTTAAAATGGAAAAATGGTTGGAGCTCTGTTTTAGTTTGCTACTGCTCAAAGCAGATACCATGAAATGCATTGGCTTTAACAATGGGAATTTATTAGCTTTCAAACTTACAGTTTTGAGGCTGAGAAAAATGTCCAAATCAAAGCATCATCAGGCAATGCATTCTTCTTGAAGACCAGCTGCTGGAGATCCTGGACTCCTCTAGCACATGGCAAGGTACATGGTGGCATCTGCTGGTCTCTCCCTTCTCTTCCAGGTTTTGTTGCTTTCAGTTTCTTGCTTCTATGGTTTTTCTGTATGTGTATTCATCCCATTTATAAAGTACTCCAGTAAGAAGATTAAGTATGCCTTAACTGAAGTAACCTATCCAAAAGGCCCTAGTTACAATAGGTTTACACCCACAGGAATGGATTGTATTTAAGATCATGATTTTCTGGAGTGCATACAGTTCCAAACCACCACAAGCTCATTTATTACATTGGCAGATTCCTGTTGCAACCTAGATCCTTGGATCTTCTCTGGTTACTCCCCTTCTAAAGGCTCAATTGTTCAGCTTTTGCTTCTATTTTACAAGCAACTTGTATCCTTCCAATAATCCAATAAATCCTCACTTTCCCTTTTCCCTTGCCCACATCCCTTTGGTTTTGGCTTAATTTAGCCAATTTCTATTGCTTGCAAACGAAGAAACCTAAGATATATATATGTAAAAGAAAAGCAGAAAGGCTATTTTTAGATTTTCTCAAAATATGTGGAAAGCAGTATATAAAATGCAAGTTCTCCCTTTTATATGTGAACTAATCACATGCTCTAATTAAAACTATAGCTAATTTAACACATATGCAGCAACTATATTATATATTATAGGTATTTATGTATCTATATTATTATATATTATATATATCTATGTATTTATATTATATACAAAATATATTTATGTTATTATATTATGTATAATATATTAAAATAATTACATGTATCAAATTTAGTAACTATATATCTTAATATACCAGTGGGATGAGATATAGCAAAGGATACAACAGTATTTTTTTAAGAAAAACTTTAGAGTAGATAGTTTATTTTGGAAAAAATCAGGCATATTTCAAGCTATTAGATCAACATTTATGAAACTTAATACAATTTTTTAAGTAGATACTGTATTAATAAAATACATTATAAAAACTTACCTCTTAGCCAATGAGGTTTATCCGAGGCACGATTATTGCTAATTGAAAACTTTTCCCAAGTGCCAACTGGCAACACAACTGGAAAAAGACCTTGAATAAAAGGGGGAAATGGTAAAGACAAATGAGTTCAAGTGGCTAAGAGACTTCAAAGAGAGTCGGGAGGTCATCCCAGAGGTAACTCTTACGCATACCTCAGTAGGAACTCATAGAACATCTAAGTGCCTATCACCCCACTCAGTGGGGTTCCTGAGAGCTCCGGAGACACCCTGGTCCTATATAAGGGGGGATAGCCCCAGTTCTGATGCCTTATCAGTGGGTTCTATTTTGGAATCTGTGCTCCTGAGAGTGACAGAATTAGACTCAAATAAGTCCTCCCTGCACATGGTTCACCAGTCCCTTCTATTCAAACCTATATGCGATGCCGGAGTTTTTAGGTATACTTCCAGAGACTGGAGCCTCCCGCCTACCTATGTGCCAGGTGTGCATGAAATCTCGGTGGAGCTGCAACTCCTACCCTACAGCTCAATGGACTCATCCAAGTCACCTGGTGAGGAGACAACGATGGGAAAAGGCCATCCCAGGGAATGGAGAGGGCCTGCATCTGCAGGCAGGATCATCCCACCCACCATATCCGTGGGATATAAGCCCTCTCTCACTTGGAGTTGGAGTGGACATCACCATCCCAGTCCCCTCAGGATTGGGGGAAGAACTATGGACTAGAGTGGACTTGATGGTATTCTCTTGTTCACATAGGGTGATTCTAGCAATGGAAGAAATTATAACAATGAGGTGGAGCCAGTGGCCACTTGACAGTTTTTGGGTAGGGAGGGGATGAGCAGTTGAAATACAGTGGCTTCTTTGGGAGTTGGAGGTTGTCCTGAGTACTGTTGTGGCAACAGATGTAGGCCATTTTAAATCAGCACACACCACTCAGAACTGAGTGGGAGAGAGTGTGGTCTACAGTGTGAACTGTGGTCTATGGTTGGTGGCAAGGCTCCAGGATGTGTAAGTTCATTGAGGGTGGTGGGCCACACTGTGGGAGATGTTTGTGTGGGATGTGATGGGAGGTGTGGGAGGTGGGCAACATGGGAATCCCAGTGGGTTCCGTGTAATATTTTGGGTAATCTAAGCACCTCTTAAAATATATGTATATATATATATAAACAACATTTTTGTAAGCAAATACACATATATGCATATATATTTATATATCATTTTGCAAATGTTTGTATGTATTGTGAGAATTTTGATTTTTACCCATAATAAAAAAAAATTAATTAAAAAAAAAAACAACTTACCTCTAACTCCTTGGTAGTAGTTAATCTAGTGTTTCTAAAATATCCTACCCTATAGCAGTTCTCATAGTTGACTCACAATGGAAATAAAACCATAACACATCAAAACTACTTGCTTATAAGACAAAATTTGGACACATATTGTGTAATTTTTCTTTATATGTTTATATAGGATTTGGAAACAACAATCTTATTAATGGTTTGTAAATCCATGCTTATTAATGTTATAATAAAAATATACACATTTTGCATCCAACTTCATTTCTTAACTTACAAAGATGTGGTAAAATCTTAGACCATCAAAAATCATCTCTTATATATTGATAGCCCCCCAAAAAGATAACTATATTTGAAGTCCTGGAAAATATTGCTAAGCCTTCAGCATTTCCTTGTCAAAGTTATCCTTGTAACTAACAAGAGGCTATAAATGACAAAACAAACAGAAATACAAATAGTTGTTTTACATTATGTTGACACTCCAATTGATCCAGCCACTATGCTCAGTCTTGGATGATCTTAATTCGGAAACACCATGGTTTAAAAATTCAAGGAAAATGTATATAAAGCCCCTTGAAATTCCCAAATAGTTATTCTAGACTGGTCTTAGATTAACAAGCAGGAAGAAAGAGATAATGAAAGATGCTAAATTAAGTAAATGAAATTATTATTCCTCCCATACAGCTTTTTTAATTGTATATATGAATAGGTGAAAGTCTTTATTAAAAAGTAAAATGGCAGCAGTATATGCCAATAGAGTTATCATATCAGTGTATTTTTTATAATACTTGTTCTGTTTCAGGTTTTTCAGCCAGAAAGGAGTAATTCTCCTAAAAGAAAGAAAAGACTTGCCACAAATTAAATTTTTCCTTTTATTAAGGAATAGAGGAGGTAACTTCATTATTAAACAAATAATTTCATGATAATTTCTGGCGCATATTCCCCTAAGTTTTATAAACTTATAAATTTTAATATTTTTCAAAAAGAATTTTAATCATCTATCCAACAAATAATTATGGAGTATGATTAAGTGAAAAATCCTGTGCTAGGTGTTTTAGAGAAAGCACTGAACAACACAGACTTGGTCCCTTACTTCCTAGAACCTACAATCTAGTGGCAGATACAAACATTAAACAATTACATCCATAATTCTTTATATAAATAAAATTGGGATAAGTTATATGAAGGAGGTATGCAGAGCATATGAGAGTAGAGAACAGGTATCTAACAGTCCGTGGGAGGGAAGGAAGGCTTCTTTCAGGTAGTGAAATGAATCAGTGAGAATTGCACTAACTAAGTCTATGGTTCTAATCAGAATTGAAGCCAAATCTACAGTTCCTTTTAAGATAGTCTGAATTGTGGTTTTTTTTTTTTTTTCCCCTTACATCTGAGATTTCTAACTAATATACACTTTTTAGGAGGTACGAGGGATTGAACCCAGGACCCCATACATGGGAAGTAGGTGCTCAATCACTGAGCTATACCCACTCCTCCAAATGTCAAATAAAATATAAAATTACTTTTGCTCTCAATATTTAAAGAGACCATTATTATTAGAGTTAGATTGCTATTTGGAGTGCACTTTCAAAGTATCATCTGCACATACATTTACCAAGTAGATACTACATTCCAGACAGTAATACAATAAACAGTTATTGTAAGGACCAGGTCACAAGGATATAAAGATTGAAGACCAAGTTCCTGCTCTCAAGGAGTTTGCATCTAGTATTATGAAAAAAGTTCTCATGCAAAACTATATTCTTCAAAGCAGTAGTGCTAGATACTGGTGACACAAAAATGACCAAAGATCTAGTCTTTGATCTGTAGGATTGGCTAGTTGAGTGGCATAGTTAATGTATGCCATTCATCTTTTCTTCTACCAGATATTAAGCACTTGACCATATGCTGGATACTGTGCAAGTCTCTGTATGAAAGCAGTAGAAAACAAGTTAGAAGATAGTCAAGTGGGGAAAGTAGGTAGTATGCAAGAATTATAAAAATAATTAAAGCATTATTTCACTTTGGGGATACTAGGGTATCTAAAGTATAATCCTTGTTCTTGTGGAACACAAAGTCTAATTGAAAAGATAGATAAATAATTAAAGTAGTGCTTTGAAAGATATGATAAAAAGTATGAACAAAGTATTTTGGGGGCACACAAGAAGTGCCAAGACCTGCTGAAAGAAATCAGAGAAGGATTCCCAGAGGTGCTTTTGGACTGAATTTTAAAGGATAATTATGAGTCAATAGCATATAGGTGATAACCAGTAGGACGTAGCTACAGAAGAATGACTGCCACCCTTCAGCACCCCCTTAAGAATAAGGGTGTAAACTCTCTGAGGTGGGAATTGAGGCAGGTTAGTAAAGTGAAAGGGGGAAGGTGGCTGGCCCGGCAGACAACATGGCTGACAGACAACATGGCTGACAGACTACAAGGCCCTGAGACCCCGCCCAGAAACCTCTTGAGAAGAAGGCTGCTGGAAAAACCCTGAGAGATCCCAGCCATGAAAGGAAAGCCCTGGATACCCTCAGAAGGACTTACCATTGGCCCCTGAGAACTGACAGGTGGGGCAACCAATCAGAACAGCAAACAGCTGGGGCCCCACCCCAACATTATGAAGGGGGGAGGAGGAAAGACTTTAAAAGCCCTGACCTGGGGCCCCATGTGCATATTATTTAAAAGCCCTGACCTGGGGCCCCATGTGCACACCTGCAGTCCATGCCTTGAACCGCATACTTTTCTGGTTTTCTTGTTTCTTAATAAACTCTTTACTCCCTTGCCTATCGTAAAAAAAAAAAAAAAAAAAAAAAATAGCATATAGGTGGTACTTAGATCAATGGAAGCCATTAAGAAACTTTTCTTCCATAATTTTTTAATCAGGAAGAAAAAGATATAGACTATTGTATTACTAGTGTATTTGTTTTTTTAGGCACAGAATGTTAATTATATTTCAGTTTAAGCTACCTGTTAAGGATAAACTCATAAGTTACTCTTCTGTTATATTAAATGTAGGAATAAAAATAATTTGTATTACAATCTCAACTGTGCTTTTTTAGACCAGGTTGGTTTTATATATGAATAAATTCAGGTTCTTCTAGAAGCACTGCTGTTGCTGTAGAGGATTAATTTTTGTTTAGCAAGGATAAGATAAACCACTTTTTTTCCCTCCTTCCTGCCCCTCATACACTATACTCCAGCCACAGTGGCTTCCACTTCCTAGAAATACAAAGTTCCTGCCTTAGGACCTTTGCCCATACTATGCCCATTACATAGAACACTTCAAATATGCAACTCATATGTTTCTCACTTAGTAGGCCTTAACAAATGTTTCTTGAATTATTGTTAACCACATTTTTAGTTATGAGATTCTTTTATTTTTCCACCTACCAAATATTGAGAGTAAAGAACAGATTCACAAATTCAAGATGTAGTTATATGTATATGAATAAAAATGAAAAATGCACAGTTAAAGTAATTTTGTATTACCAGAAGTCATCAATTAGTTATGAAGGGAAAAAATAAAAATGAGAAAAGTGAGTAATAATTTAATGCCACTCTTTTGTGATATGTTGCAAGACAGAATTATCACTTCCTTAACTAGAAAAAATGGATAACTTTTGCAGGCAGTTATTTTTCAGATCCATTTGGACCATGATATAACTAAATTAATATAAAATGCCTTCTTCTATCTTCATTGCCTTGTAAGCAAAAAAATTATCGGAATGAGATCAATCCTCTGAAATTTCTTGAGCTTGGTATATGGTCTATTTTTTTTCTAGCTATGAATGCTTGAGATAAATATGGGGAGAACAATTAATTGTGCTTATTAACCAGAAAGATATCACTCTCATTAAATCTAGCTAACTATTTGACTAAAAAAAAAAAAAAAAAAAAAAAAAATGCCTTCCTATTTAATATTTGCTTTATCATTAGACAGACTCTACTATTTAAAACTATATTTTATCTCTATCATTTGATAAGAATTTAGCACTTGTTAATAAACATATTTAAAATCTGAACATTAAATTATCTTGTTCTGCAAGAAAAATCTCAATCATCTACCTTTAAAACAAATTGACCACTATTCATCAAGTGCTTACAATGACCTATGCACCATATTAAACACTTTATGTATATCATCTTATTTAATACTCACAACAAACATATATAATGGTTTAAAAATGAGGAAACTGAGGCAAAGAGTATAAATAACTTCCCCAGAGCCACACTTTAAGCATGAATCCAGGGCCGACACTTTTAACCACTATTTGGTTCTCTATCCCTTTATTATGCTCCTCTGCAGCTCATCAATCTGGATCCCAAATACATCATGAAAAAAACTTTCTAAAATAAACCAAAAAAAATAATAATAAGTGAACTGATACTTTTGAAAAATTACCCTCTAAAAAGTAGGGTGGTTAAAAGCTCTTAAAAGTACCATTTTCATACTGAATTTAAAAGAATAAAATTAAAGAAATAATGGGCTAAAAGGCAAATTTTCAGCAAGATATTAACATTAGAATATAATATGTCTAGAAGCAGAAATGTTGAGCTGCAAACAATCCAGGTGTGAGTCACAGAAGATCAGGACAAGCCACCAGGCATATAAATTTGATTGCATGTGACTTGTGTCAACTCTCAAGAAATCAAGAACAAAACATTAAAAAAGCATTGCAATAGATATGTTTCTATATGAGCCATTCAGCCTCTAAGGCAAGTTATATGGCAGCAATTGAAATTCAAAGGGAAAGCATAAATGTGCCAAATTTTCTGTCTTTAAATATACATTGCTTGTTCATTCACTTCTTCAAAAGGTAAGAAAAACTTGATTTTTAAAATTGTAATACCACTTCAAAATTACTAGTACTCTCTGGCAATCCTGCTGTTATGAAAGCTCTGGTCAGTCACCTGTTCATACCACCAAAATGTATTTCTAATGACTTATTCGGGTGCAATAAATAAAATTAATCTTTATATTTTCTGTTTCTTGAAAAGAATTTACAGTCTTGCAGTCAACAGGATAGTAGAGAGCTTACTGCTTTTTAAAACTGTAAATCTACACATTCTAATCTGTCCTAGCCAAAAGTATTTACAGTTTATTTCCTCATTATGCTTAAGTGCATTAACGCTATATTATTCAAATAGTTATTTCAATCCTCTGAGCTTTAAATTTGATATAAATTACACTGTTACACATCTAATAGAACAGTGGAAAAAAGTAGTCAAATAGTGAGTTGCCTTAATATCTACACTGTGGCAGTTTGAGATTATTTATGAATTCCAAAAAGAGATATCAATTGTGTTTGTAAGCTGGTGTGCTCCTCTGGGCATGATCCCCTTTGATTGTATTAAATTCAAAGGTTTTACGTTTACTTGATTAAATCAAGATTACGGCTTTGATTCGATCACATCATTAGGGCAACTCAGAGTTGATTTCCCACCCCCTTGGTGGGCTATATAAATGGGCACTCACACAAAAGAGACACGGGAATAGAGAGAGCTCCATAGACACGGAAGAGGAGAGAACTTTGATCCTGGGGCCCCAGACAGAGCTGAGCCATTCGCCTGATAGTTTGCAGGTGAAAAGACCAGAGCCCTGAGCAGCTAAGAAGGCCTGGAAAGAAAGGAACCCTCCAACCTACAGCTGAGATCTGAAGAAGCTGGGCCCTTCCTTAAGAGAAAGAGGAAGGCTGAATCCTCGCAGAGATCAGCAACCATCTTGCTCCAACACATGGCAACAGACTTTGGTGAGGAAGTAACTCTTATTGTACCTTGAGTTGGACACTTTAGGACCTTGTAACTATAAGCTTTTACCCCCAAATAAATACCTTTTATAAAAGCCAACAGACTTGCATCAGCACCCCTTTGGCCAACTAATACATACACTGAAACACTCAATCATAATCAGGTCAACTGATTTTTGCAAGTGACCAATGGTTTCAGAACTGTTAAGAAAGTCAATTCAACTTAAACAAACTTTGTTTTCCCAGAATCTCAAACTGCTGTGTAAATTTCATTGCTGGATATAAATGATATTTCCACTTTTGTAGAGCTTCTTGCCCAATCTCGTATCCACATTTGGTTTGTTATATTTCCTTTAAAATCTGGATTTAACCAAATAGACTGCTTTTCTTAATTCTTAAGTCAATACTTACAATTAATGGATTACTTCTTTTGGAAAGAAGGAAAATATACCCTAGCTAATTCCCAAATATTTAACAATCTAAGTAAAAAAAAAAAAGTTATCTTGTAAAATGGGTAATTCAATACTGCTGCCTATATAGAAGAGAGGCTAGCAAGTAGGGCACCGGGGATTCAAATGGAGCATATTTAATTATCCCAGAATTGATGGATTTTTCCAATAATTTTTTTAAAAGATTTATTTATTCCTGCCCCTCCACCCCCCACCCCCGTGCGCTGTCTGCTCTGTGTGTTCTTCTGTGTTTGCTTGTCTTTTCTTTTTGGAGGAACCAGAAACTGATCCTGGAACCTTCCAGAGCAGGAGAGAAGCACTTAATCTCTTGCACCACCTCAGCTCCCTGGTCTGCTCTGTCTCTTATTGTCTCTCCTCTGTGTCTCTTTTTGTTGTATCATCTTGCTGTGCCAGTTCTCTGCAAGGGCCAGCACTCCTGCATGGGCCAGCACTCCTGTGCAGGCCAGCAGTACATGCAGGCCAGCTCTCCACCCGGGCCAGCTTGCCTTTTACCAGGAGGCCCCAGGAATTGAACCCTGGACTTCCTATATGGTAACAGGTGCCCAATTGCTTAAGCCACATGTGTTTCCCTTCCAATAATTTTTAAATATTCACACAATAGAATATTATGCAGCTGTAAGAAGAAATGAAGTTGTAAAGTATATGACAACATGGATGAACCATTATGTTAAGCGAAGCAAGCCAGACACAAAAGGACAAACACTGTATGAATGTGTTACTATGAACCAAATATATGTGTAACATATTGTTTGATTCAAAAAATTTTTTATATGTATCCAGTACATTTAATTGAGAAATGTATATATTTATTCATCTGTGTTTACTTTTTAGTTTTTAATTGATTATATTTTCAATTATTAAATGTACAAAATAAAGTAAAAAAAAATTAACTAATTAATTTTTTTAAAAAGGCCATTGTAGCAGTTTGGCAGTTTGATATAGTTATGAATTCCAAAAATAGATATTGGATTATGCTTGTAAACTGGTCTGTTCATTTGGGCATGATTAAGTTATGATCAGGGCTTTGATTGGGCCACATCAGTAGGGCATTGAGCCCCACCCCTTGGTGGGTGGGGTCTCAAAGATAAAAGTCATGTCAAAGGACAGAGTTGGAGAGTTTTTTTTGAGTTGGAGTTCTGATGTTGGAGTCTTGAGCTGGAGCCCCAGGAAGTAAGAGAGCTTGGTCGTGAGGAAGGAAAGAAGGCCCCAGTATAGAGATGAGCCATTCACCTGATAGTCTACAGCTGGCCTTGTGGAGAGAAGTAAAGCCTAGGGAGCCTCATAGTCTACAGCTGACCTTGTGGAGGAAATGGAGGCGCTGAGCCAGGAGAGAAACGGAGCCCCAGGAAGAAAAGAACCCAAGAAGCCTAAACCCTGGCAGACGTTGGCAGCTGTCTTGCCCAACACATGGCCATAGACTTTGATGAGGGAAGAAACTTATGCTTTATGGCCTGGTAACTGTGGTCTTCTACCCCAAATAAATACCCTTTATAAAATCCAACTGGTTTCTGGTATTTTGCATCAGCAGCCCTTTGGCTAATACAGCCATCTTTAAAAAAAATACAGATAAAGACTGAACAACAGTATTAAACAAGACAACAAACAAGCATGGGCTGATGGCTCCCCAATTCCCAAACCTAATGACATCACAAAAGCTAGAGAAAAGTCTAAATATCTGTCAAACTTATATACTTTGAGAAATCATTAAAGCTGAACACCATTTTTGGGAGCTAGCATGGGGATGAGTTTTTCGATATGCCCTTTTATCTTATCCTGTCAGCAGTAGCAATATGTTGTTGATATGAGTGGCAAGTAAACATCAGGGTCTGGAGAGCAGTTTAGAAGTGCAGATGAATGCCCCCGAATGCCTCCTCCATGTCCCCTTCCCTGTACACCGAGTGTTTTTTTAACCTCTTAAAAGTGTTTGTATACAGTCAAAATTTCATATAAATGCAAGATCAAAGATCTTTGAGAATGATTCGGTGAAAAGACAATATAATGTATCTAGCATCAATCTATCTTAAATGTCAGGCATGTGGGAAAATAAGGATGTTCTTATTTTCTTTTATATGCATAAAACCCTGGAGAATACAAAAGAAAGTAATAATATTTTTTACATATGGAGGTAGGAAATAGGTAAGGAGGCAAGGGTAAGGAGATTTATTACTGTTTACTTTCATGTGTGTGTGTGTACATGTGTCTATATTATTTTCTGAGAAATAATTTTCCTTTTAAAAAATAAACAAAAAATGAAAATAAAGATGCCCCCATAAAAGGCCTCAAAATTTTAAAGGGCATATTGGAAAACACTCTTGGAGGATGTACTTGAGCCTGAAAAGAAATAGATCCATAAAGATATTATGAAATATAGAAAATAAGGGAGAATACATGATAGCAAATCCTAAAGTTTACTATTATCTGAATAAGAAACAAAGGAAAAAACACATGACTAAGTACCTTTCGATATCCATTCTCCTCATCTTCCTTAATAATAAAACCCTGAGTAATGTGCCCAGCTAAAACTCCACTTTCTCAGTTGCCCTAGCAGTTAGTTGGAGTCTTGTGATAACTTCATTTTGACCAATGAGAAATAAGCCAAGATGTGGGACCATTAAAAGGAATACAGTTAGAGACTGCCAGAATGGCTTAAAAAAGCAAAAGCCAACCATATGCTATCTACAAGAGATACACTTAAAGTAAAAAGACATAGACTGAAAAGAAATGGATGGAAAAGATATATCATGAATGCAGTAATAAGAAGGCTGGATGGGTTATATTAATATCAGATGAAAAAGAAAACAGACATTAGGGAAAATCAATCATAATATGTATGAATTAAATGACAAAATTCAATGGACAAAATTAAATGACAAAATTCAATTGAATTTGTCTATTCAATTAAATAGACAAAAATACGATCACAGTGACAAAAATACAAAGTTTTGACCCCCCTTTCTCAGATATTGAGAAAAAAGATAAAGATGACCTGAACAAAACCATTAACCACCTTGACCCAACTGGCATTTATAGACAACTATGCCACACAACTGCAGTATATATATTCTTGCCAAGTGCATATGATTTATACACAAAGATAGACTATATGCTGAGCTATAGAAGTACCAATAGTTTAAAAGCATAGAAACCATAATCTTAATGATCCCAATGGAATTAGACATCAATAAAGTAAGAAAAAAATCACATTCTATTTTAATACTCTGTATTTAATTTTTTTAAAACCTCATTCTGAAAAAACACTTCTTAATTAGTGTTATTTTGAGTATTAAATTGTCACAATTAAACTATTATTTTATCCCTGGTATAATTTTAATTTTTTTAACTTTGTAAACATCTGTCTCTTGTTCATCTGTAATAACCTAATTTTGTGTAAGATGTAATTTCTTACTGTATAAAAGAATCATTTTATCTTTGGGAATTATGTTAGAGAATCAAGTTAGCCAGCTAAATTATCCTACTGCTGTATCCTTAAAACTAATCTTAGAAAAGAGAAATTTAATCAGAGTATTTACCTTACAAGGTGGAAAGACTTGTTGACATCTATGTTAAGTCCGATTCATATAAAAAAAGTGTTGGAAAGAATTTGTATTTTATAAATTTTAAAGGAGATATGATTAAAGGTTTTTCTTTATCTTTTCTTGACCTTTCCTCCTGAACACTTAGGTCTTAGCCAGTGATGTATATGATTTAAAAGCCTAATTGTTGCTAAATGATTGAGACACAGATAAAAAATATTAATATCCACTGTTTACCACCATGTTCTTTGAAATAGAAGTAACCATTTATTCTATCTGGCTTGAAGAAGAAGTCTGATAAAAAAGCAACATCTGTCATTTGTAAATTTTCTTGATCCAAAGAAAGAAGTTATGTTCAATAAATCATGTAAATAAAAGTTATTTTATACCAAAAAAATAAAAGTAAGATATTTAGGAAAATCCCAAGTATTTGAAAATTAAATAATGCACTTCTAAATAATTCATAGGTCAAAGAAAAGATTAAAAGAAACATTTAGGAAAAAATTTGAGCTAACTGATAATAGAAACACACCATTAACAGAATTTTGTGGGATGTAGCTCTAAAAGAAGTTCTTAGAAGGGAATTTAAAGCTTCAAGTGCTTATATAAGTAATGAAGGAATAAAATAAATGACCTATGGTTATACCTTTAAAAGCTAGGAAAAGAAGAACAAAGTAAACCCAAAGCAAGCAGAAGGAATAAAATAAGAAAAACAAGAGTAAAAATTAACTGAAAACAAACAATAGAGAAAATTAACAAACCCAAAAGTTGGTTCTCTGAAAATATCAACAGCTGATAAACCTCAAGCTAAAACGAAAAAGAAAAAAGGAGAGAAAACACAAATTTCCCCAAACAGGAATGAAAGATGTATTATCACTGTATGACCTCAGAAACTGAAAGGATAATAAGGGAATATTATGAACAACTTCATACTAACAAATTAAACAATTGAGATGAAACTGATAAACTCCTTAAAAATATAGTTTATTTCCCCCAGTTTCCATTCAGGGCTGTAGAAAGCTGAAAAGAGCATCACTCCAAACTTCACAATGAAAAATAGCTGGATAAACACCAACTTTAAAACTTTTTTGAATTTATCAAAGTGCTGAACTCTGAGAAGACCATACTTCTGAGACCCAGGGATTTAGAGCCTGACTACGACTAAGGCTTAATCAGAACAACAGAGAATGCTCCATTCCCCACAAGCAGGCTAATAAGCATTGTGTAACAAGAGTTACACTCTTTTGGAAATTCTGCACAAAGGAAAGGCCTAAAGCTAAGCATAGAGCAGACATTAGGGAAAAGAAACACTCTAGAAAATAGCTCACACCCTAAACACCAGGTATCACTAGAGAAATCTGAAGCCTGTGTTGCACTAAAGGTAAAGGCAACAACAAATCTTAAATCCAGCCAAATTCCTCATTAGATTAACTCAAGCCAACATAATAAAAGGTCTTGCAAAAAGAAAGGTGTTCCCATTTTGAGGCATGGAAACTATTTTCCCTAGTCTCTTCTATCTTACACAAGATGCCCAGTTTCCAGCAAAAAATTATAAAGCATTTGAAAAGGCAAGAAATAAACAACACACTCCTGAGAGACAAAGCAATCATCAGAACCAGACTCAGATGTGACATAAGATAATGAAACAGTCTATCAGAGAATTTAAAATAACAATGATTAATATGCCAAAGGCTCTAATATGAAATATAGATATGAAAAATCAATGAGTAGTTTCAGGACAGAGATGGAAGCTATAAAGGAAGAATCAAATGGTAATGTTAGAGAAGAAAAACACAGTGAGAAAGATGAAGAATGCTTTTGGTGATTTTATCAGTAGACCCAATAGCAGAGGAAACAATCAGCAAATTTCTATAGAAATTACACTAACAGAAATTATTTTCCATTAAAGAAAAATGGAAAATAGCAAAAATAAAAAATAAGTAAAATAAAAATAAATGAATACCAGAAAAGAGCATCCAAGGGCTGTGGGTATTGGAGAAAATGGCAGCACTAACTGGGACGTGGAGACTGACAATTGCAAGCAGGAAGTTTTTTAAGAAGCTCTCCCAGTGGAGGGGGTCTGAAGAATAGACTTCAGCCCACCCGTGGAAAGGGTGGATATGACTTTATACAGGACATCAATAGGCAGGAAAATGTTAGTCCATGAGGAGGGGGTTAGAAACCGAGTGTAGCCTGGGGCCAATAAGGGGCTGTAAGAGTGAATTCCTCCAATTGTATGGCTTGGGGGTAGTGGGCTAGGAGGTGGGATATTCTTGGAATGCAGGAGGGGTTGGTGGGGCCTGGGCTGGGAAGGGGTGAAGGTCCTTATCTGCTTCACCCCCACTGTGATATGGATTTTTTGTTCATTCTTGGGGGGAGATGAGCTGCCTCTGTGAGCACATAGGCAGGTCTTATGACCTATTATTCATTGGAAACCTTGTAAGGAGGAACCTTTAACAGTGGGAATTTCTCACATTAACATGTATAACTAGAATCCCAGAAGGAGAGATGAGACCAGGGCAGAAGAGCTTTCTGAAGAAACAATGCATGAGAATTTTCCAAAATTAACAGCAAACAACAAACAACAAATACAAGAGATCCTAAGATCTCACAGAATGCCAAGCAGGATAAATACACCCCTAACAAAAAAACACCCATGTATATCATATTCCAACTGTTAAAAAAAAAAAAAAAAAGACAAAGACAAAGTCTTACAGGCACTTGGAGAAAAAAAAAAAAAAAGACAGAGGATATATAGGGGGGAAGTAATATAAGACTTCTATTCAGAAACTATGCAAGCTAGAAGACAATGGAGTGACATCTTTAAAGTGCTGAGATGAAACAATTTTCAACCCAGAATTCTATACCCAGTGAAAATATCTTTCAAAAGTAAGAGTATTTTTCTTTTGTTTCCTTTTATTTTTTGCTTTTTTAAATGGCTGGAGCAATAAAATTGTTCTAAAATTGATTGTGGTGATGAATGCACAACTCTATGATTATACTGAGAGTCAAGGATATTGATTGTACACTTTGGACGGATTGTATGGTATGTGACTCTTTAAAAATTAATAAATAATAAAACAAACAAATAAAATAAAAAGTAAAAGAGTAACAAAGGCTCTGAAAGATAACTAAGGAAAAAATTGTAATGATGTATTGTGTGTTTATAGCATATATAAAAGTAAAATCTATGAAAGCAATAGCCCAAAGGATGAAAGAAAGGAATTGGAAACATATTGCCATAAGTTTACTACATAAGAAACAGTATAATAATATTTGAATGGAGATGCTAATTAAATAAAGATACATGTTGTAAAATCTAGGGAAATAGCAACAAAATATTTTAAAATTACAAAATAAGTCAATAGAAGAAACATAATGGAATCATTTTTAAAATGCTAAATTAACTCAAAAGAAGACAGAAGGAAAAGAAACAAAGAACAGACGGAACAAATAGAAAAGAAGATGGTAGATTTTAATTCATCATACAAACACAATATATTTTCATGGAACAAACCCATCAATTTTAAAAGTCAGATAAAAGGTAATACCAAACTCTATGTTATCTACAAAGAAATCCATTTTAAATATAAAGATATAAATGGTTTAAAGGTAAAAGTTTGGAAAGATATTCCATGTAAACATTAATCTAAAGAAAGTTATATTAGTATCAAATATAATATAGATACATATATTATATGGACATTATGTAATGATAAAGGGGCCAATTCTCCAAGACATAATAACCTTGAATGTGTATACCTCTACCAACATAAATCAATAAAATTGAAAACAGAGAAATAGAAAAAAATCATTGAACCCAAAAGCTAGATTTTGGGGGAAAATACCATAAAATTGATCAACCAGAGCTAGAATGACCAAGAAAAGAGAGAAGATACAAATTACCAATATCAAGAATGAGAGAGATAACTTCAGACTACATAGATAATGAAAGATTAATAAGTGAATATTACAAACAACTCTATGCCCATATGTTTGACAGCCTAGATGAAACTAATTCCTGGAGACACAAACTACCAAACTCTTTCATGAAGAAATATATAACCTGAATAGTCCTATAATTATTAAAGAAATTGAATTTGTAGTTTAAAATATCCAATAAAGAAAATTCCAGGTCCACATGGCATTACTGGTAAAAATTTCCCAAACATACAAGGGAAAAAATACCCTTCTACACTATCTCTTCCAAAATCAGAAGAGGAGGAAAACTTCCTAACTCATTTTATGAAGCCACCATTACCCTAATACCAAAGCCAGACAAAGACAATAGAAGAAAATTGCAGACCAAAACTTCTCATGAACATAAACACAAAATTCTTAATAAATTGAGCCCAGTAATATATAAAAAGTGTAATACATAATGGCTTATTCCGTGAATGTTAAGGCTGGTTCAACATTTAAAAATCAGTCAATGTAATTCACCATATTATCAGACTATAAAGGAAAAAAATATATCAATGGGTGGAGGGAAAGAATTTTTAAAAATTTGACAGCCACTCATATTAAAAATTCTCAGCAAAATAGGAATAGAAGGGAACTTTCTTAACATGACAAAGGGCTTCTATAAAACAACCCACAGCTAATATCATACTTAAAGGTGAAAGACTGAATGCTTTCCCCTAAAACCAAGTTATGTGGTGAAGATGTCCACCTTCTGCACTCCTATTCAACATCAGACAGAAGTCCCAGCCAGTGAAATAAACAAGAAAAAGGGAATAAAAGGTATTTATATTCAAAATGCCTTATATGGAAATCCCAAAGAATCTACAAAAAAAGTTACTAGAACTATTAAGTGGGTTTAGTTGCATGGTCACAAGATATAAGGTCATATAGGAAACCAAAAGTATTTTGATATACAAGCAATGAACAGTTAGCATTCAAAATTAAAAAGAAAAGCACTATAACATTTACAAAAGTACCAAAGGAAAAAGGAGTAATAAGTAGGCATAAATCTAACAAAATGTTTAGGATCTATATTATGAAAACAGTCAAATATTGGTGAAAGAAACCAGAGGAGACATAAATAAATGGAGAGATATACCATGGCCAATGATTAGAAGACTCCGAATTTTTAAGATGTTGAATCTATAGATCCAACATAATCCCAATGAAAATCCCACAGACTTTTAAAAGAAACTGACTCTAAAATATATATGAAAAGGCAAAGGAACTAGAAAAGCTAAAATACTCTTTTGTTGAGGTGAAATTCACATAACATAAAATTAACAATTTTAAAGTATACAATATGTTGACATTTAGGACATTTACATTGTTGTGCAACTGTCACTTCTAATTCCAAAAAATGTTCATCACCTCAAAAGAGAATCTTGTTATTTATTGAGTAGCACTACTCATTCCTCCCTCTTCCCAGCATCTGGCAACCACTAATCTGCACTTTTGTCTCCCTGACTTTATCTTTCTTAGACATTTCATATAGAAGGAATCATACAATATGTGCCCTTTTGTGTCTAGCTTCTTTTATTTAGCATAATGTTTTTGAGGTTCATTCATGTTGTAACATGCATCAGTACTTCATTCCTTTTAATGGCTACATGATATTCCATTCTATGATTATACCACATTTTGTTTATCCGTTAATTAGCTGATGGATATATGGGTTGTTTCCACCTTTTGGCTACTGTAAATAGTGCTATTATGAACATTCAAATATAAGTAGTTTTTGAATACTTGTTTTTAATTATTTCAGGTATACACCTAGAGGTGGAATTGCTGAGTCATATGGTAAATCTATGTTTAACTTTTTGAGGAACTGCCCTATTATTTTCCGTAGCAGCTGCACCATTTTACAGTTCCACTAGCAATGCACAAGAATCATTATTTCTTAACATCCTCTCCAAAACTTAATTTTAAAAAAAATTTTCGTTAGAGAAATGGTAGGCTTACAGAAAAATCATACATTAGAGTTCCCACAAATCACCGTATTATTAACACTTTGCATTAGTGTGGTGCATTTGTTACAACTGATGAAAGGACATTTTTATATTTGTACTATTCGGTGGTTTCAATTAGAGCTCACTGTGTTGTACAGTCATATGCTTTTTAAATTTTTTATTTTAGTAACACAGATACAACCTAAAATTTCCCCTTTTAACCACATTCACAGAAGTCAGTGCTGTTGTTTTCATGTTGTGCTACCATCACCACCATCCATTACTAAAATGTTCCCATAAACCCAAATAGAAACCCTGTACAACCATTTAAGCTTTAACTCCCAATTCCCTTCTGTCACCCTTGCTAATCTTTTTTTTTTTTTTAAGATTTTATTTGTTCATTTATCCCCCCCCCTGCTGCTTGTGCTCGCTGGGTCAGCCAACCACGCCATGCGGGCGGGCCTGCCCCCACCAGGAGGCCCCGGGAACCGAACCCGGGGCCTCCCATATGGTAAACGGGAGCCCCACTGATTGAGCCACAGCCACTTCCCACCCTTGCTAATCTATATTCTAGTTTCTGACACCACGAGTTTGATTATCTAATAAGAGAGCTCATACAATATTTGTCCTTTTGTGTCTTATTTCACTCAACATGATCCCTTCAAGTTTCATCCATGATGTCACATGTATCAGGAACTCATTCCTTTTTATGGCTGAATAATATTCTATTGTATGTATATATCACACTGTTTATCGATTCGTTGGCTGATGGACACTTGGGTTCTTCTATCTTTTGGTAATTGTGAATAATGTCACTATGAACATTTGGTGTACAAATATGTTTGAGTCCGTTGTCAATTTTTCTGGGTATATACCCAGAAGTGGGCTTGCCAGATCATAAGGTAATTCTATACTTTCCGAGGAACTGCCAAACTGTCTCCCACAGTGGCTGCACCATTTTACATCCCCACTAACAATGAATGAGTATTCTTATTTCTCCACAAGCTCTCTAAAACTTGTAATTTTCCATTTTTTCTAGTGTATGTGAAATGGTACCTCATGGTTTTGATTTGTATTTCCCTAATGGCAAATGATGTTGAGCATCTTTTTATGTGCTTTTTTGTGATTTGTATATTTTCTTTGGGGAGATGTTTATTCAAGTATTTTGCCCATTCTTTGATCAGGTTGTCTTTTTGTTGTTGAGTTGTAGGATTTCTTTATATAGTCTAGATTTTAAACCCTTATCAGATATGTGGTTTCCAAATATTTTCTCCCACTGTGTAAGTTGTTTTACTTTATGATAAAATCCTTTCAGGCACCTAAGTGTTTAATTTTGATAAGATCTAATTTTATTTTGTTGCTTGTGCTTTGAGTGCAAAGTCTAAGCAACCATTGTCTAACACAAGGTCCTGAAGATGCTATCTTTTTTTCTAGGAGTTTGATAGTTCTTGCTCTCACTCTTTCCAAATCGAGTGGTTTTGCCCCTTCTCAAAAATCAGTTGGCCATAAATAAATGTGAGGGTTGATTTCTGAACACTCAATTTTGATTCCACTGGTCTATGTATCTGTCCTTGGGCCAGTGCCATGCTGTTTTGATTACTGTGACTTTTTAAATTATAACCATCCTAATGGGTGTGAAATGGTATCTCATTGTGGTTTTGATGTGCAGTTCCCTTATGACTAATGATGTTAAGCATGTTTTCATGTACATGTTAGCCATTTGTCTATCTTCCTAGGAGGCCTTTGTCCATTTTTAAATTGGGATATCTTTTTGTTGTTGAGCTGTAAAAGTTCTTTCTATATTCTGGATACTAGACCCTTCTAAGATACATAATTTGAAAATATTTTCACCAATTCTGTAAACTGTCTTTTCACCTTCTTGATAGTGTCCTTTGATGAACAAAAGTTTTTAATTTTGAGGAAGTCCAATTTGTTTATTGTTCTTTGGTTCCTTGTAATTTAGTGTCATATAAAAGATTCCATTCAGGCACCCAAGTGTTTAATTTTTCCCCATGTTTTCTTCTAAGAATTTTGTAGTTTTAGCTCTTACATTTAGGTCCTTGATCCACTTTAATTTTTGTATATGGTGTGAGGTAGGAATCCAAATTCATTCTTTTGCATATGGATATCCAGTTTTTCCGACACCATTTGTTGAAGGGATTAAAACAATTTTTAAAGAGAAGAACAATGCGAATATTCTCACTGTCCTGATTCTGTGATAATCAGGGTGGGCTAAACATTCGCTATATTAGAAACCATGCATGTGTCCCCAGACCTCGTTTTCCTCCCTAGGTCTGGTTTTTAGAATGCTGGTGATAAACTAAGCCTGATTTATTATATGTCCATCCTGTATGGGAAAAGACTGTAACTCTAGGTAGCTCTGGTCAACCTTAAGAGATATAGCAGGGGGCTATATCTGGTTGGCGTCCATCTCCCATATGGAGGGACCTGGGTTCGATCCCCAGGACCTCCTGGTAAAAATTTAAAAAATATATAGAAGGTGCGTGGGCCGCCAGGCCCTGTGCGCGGGCGCACCACCAGTTCCCGCGAGCCACACAGCAAGATGATGACATAATAGGAGAGTGACACAAGGGAGAGGCAAGATGAGACGCACCGAAAAACCAGCAACTAAGGTTGCGCGGGCAGGATGCCTCTCTCCTACATCAGAGATTCCAAGGATTGAATCCCAGTGAAGACAGGAGGAGAAGGATGAGAAGAGAGGGCAGAAAATGGACACAGAGTTGCCCAGCGAATGGACACAGAAACAGCAAAAACGGAGGGGGAGGGGGAAGGGGTGTAAAAATGGATAAAAGTAAATAAATAAATAAATCCTTTAAAAAAATAAAAAACAAAAAAAAAATAAAGAGAAGAACAAAGTTGGATAACTCACAGTACCCAAATAATTCAGTATAAGGTCAAATCAAAATAAATAATTGATATGAAAAAATCTCCAACCTTTTAACCAAAATTTTTACCTTTCAACCAGTTTTTTTTTTTTTTAACACAGTATAAAGGTTTCCTAAATTCTATCATTAGCTAGAACATCTTTCTGACTTCTTTAAAGTCTTTGGAAAGGTTTGACTTCATAAAGCTTGATTTAATTTAAATTGTGATATGTTCAAAGGCAAGATAGACTTTCACCCCAAATTCAGTTCAGATGTTGTTACTGATGATGCCATACAAACATCAAAAGAATAGAAGGGAAGTGGATGTGGCTCAGGCAATTGGGCTACCATCTACCACATGGGAGGTCCCGGGTCAGTTTCCCGGGGCCTCCTGGTGAAAGTGAGCTGGCCTGTGCAGAGAACTGGCACAACAAAAAGAGACAAAGAGGAGAGACACAACAAATCACATCGGAGGTCCCAGATCGGTTCCTGGTGCCTCCTAAAGAAAAGATGAGAAGAAGAGAAGACAAGCAGACACAGAGAGCACACAGCAAATGGACACAGGGAGCAAGATAGCAAGCACAAAAACAACAAGGGGTGGGGGGAAAAAGAGGGAGGGAGGGAGGGAGGGAGGAAGGAAGAAAATGAAAATGAAAATGTTCAGTACCCACATAAAGGATTTTATGCATCTTGAGCTAGTCTTAAAATGGTTTAAGAGAGCAGAGAAAGGGGGGTGGCTTGGGGTTTTTATGGTGGTTAGGGTATAGGGCTGAGTTGAGGGTTCCTGTACATGGTATGAACTTTCTGCAGGTGACAAGGGAGGGGGCATCAGGGCTTTCTTACTAGCTTGCACAGCTAATAAGAGGAAGGGGTGAGACTTAAAAGCTGGCAGCAAACATCAAAAACTGGTGATGAACTCTTTATTACATGATAACTTAATACAACTAAATTAATTACAAAGATATTGAGCAATATGCTTACACAGTTTCATCAAATTCTAAGTATCTTCATTTAAGCTATGTATTGGCATAGCAAACATTGCATAAAATTATAAAAGTGAAATTTTTTGTTGAAGACAGGAAACAAAATTTTAAATGGTCTTCAAGAAAGGTTTAAGCAAGAAGATTATCTTAACAGTATCACCCTTGATAGAACAATCCAATTTTCAGAAATTACTTTAGCCCTTATTTTAAAATTATTTAATTTCTTTATATCAAAGAATTTTAGAATAACCCCTGCTTTTGCCATTTGTTGTATTAGAAGAAATAACACAGACTCTATTCAAGAATAGAGATTATTACTGGAGTATCACTCTATATACTGCAACAATAAAACATAACTGAACACTAGTAATTTTTTAATTTTTTAGTAACTAAAGTTAACTTCAGCAAAAATTCTGCACAGTTATCACTGAAAGGTCTCCTGATAACCTGAAGGAATTCTTGTTCTTTTGAAAGCACCTGAAATACTACCAGAACAAAACTTAGGTTCTGGGGAGCATCTAGCTCCAATAATTAATGGAAAAAACATCAAATTCTATTAAAACTAATAAAACTTCTGCCTGAATATGGTTTACAAATAAAAACTAAAATAAATAATGATTAGTTAATGTTACAAATAAAAACAAAATTAGATTTCAGGCTTAATTTCTTTTAAGTATTTAAATAAATATAATCAAATAATGTAACTATGGTGACTCATTGTTTTAATCAACAAAATAAAATGAATAGTCTTCATGTTTTAAGTAATGGAAATGTATGCTGTAGATAATTAATTACAGAGCAGTAAAATAATTCAAGAAATTAGTAATTAGTTCAAAACAAAGTAAATTGTGTTGTATTTTGTGAGGAAGATGAAAAACCTTTTAAAGAGGAAGAATGTGCTGAGTTTTGATCCTGTTCAAATGAAAACGGAAAACTAAAATCATCTTTTCCAGCTCCAAATGTATGAGTTGAAGAGTCTGATGGAAAAGAAAATGTAAAAGTATCTTCTTCAGGTTTCCCAAATAAGTTTCCTAAAAAAGATAAATATTACAATATGTTATTCACATTATTTAAATTTCGCATAACCTATTGAATTACAGTATAACACATGCAATAAAAGGAGTAATATTGAATTATTTATTTATTAAGCAAATAGTTATCTGTATTCTTCTTATATGTGAGGTACTGCCCTTGGTACTATGGAAGGTTAAAATAGACTCAAACTTAAACCCTACTGAAATTTCAAATAACTTGAACTTAAAGATACAAAAATTATATAAAGAACTACTATATAATGTAGAAAGTGGTGAACACCCCAAATAGAAAGAATAGTACAGAGGCACAGAAACAGGCATGCAAAGGCAATTAAGGGTAACAGAAATTGATTCAACTTGGCAGAAGCACTGAGAAATAATAAAGAATTATAAAAGGAAATTACTGAAGATGAGCTTGGAAAGATTCCTGAATGTTCAACTACAGAATCCAGACTTTATTTGGTAGGTAAAAGGAAAACTATTAATGGATTTCAAGCAGATACATGATGTGATTTGAATTGTGCTTTAAGAAGATTACTCAGGAAGGAATGAGTAGAAAAGCTGGAACAGAAGAGTATCTAGAGGTGAGGACAAAAGAAAGGTAAAAATGTCAACTGCTGGGAAGCGGCTGTGGCTCAATCAGTAGGGCTCCCGTTTACCATATGGGAGGCCCTGGGTTCGGTTCCCGGGGCCTCCTGGTGAAGGCAAGCCCGCCTGCATGGCGTGGTTAGCTGACCCAGCGAGCACAAGCAGCAAGGGGGGGATAAATGAATAAATAAATAAAATCTTAAAAAAAAAAAAAAAAAAAAAAATGTCAACTGCCCAGGGAAGAAGTGATGAAAGCCTGAACTTACCTATTGTCATAATAATGAGAATGGAAAAAATGCTGGATCTGAGAGATAATGCATAAATCAAACTTATTCCACTATTATTTATTGAGTAACCACAATACACTATTTAGGGCACTGTTCAAAACATTATATTGTTTTAAAAGAATTTTAAAAATAATCTTTACATATAAATTTTTTTGGTTGGTGATTCTCAGAACTGACATTAGGATAAACATTGTCTTTCATTCATAATATTTACAACTATAAATATAAAAATATATTTTCAACATATTAATTATAATTTTAATTATCACTAAGAAATAAAAATGTATAGTAATCCAAAGACTTAGTTGAAACAAGCCTTTTAAAGCACTTATACTTTCTTTTCTATAGAGAACAAATTTAACTGGTACATTAAGCATAAAAATTTACTTTGCACCACTTTGAAATTTTCGTATATTTTTTAACATTTTAATTATTTTACCCTAAAATAGAGCTGAATAAACAGGATGATGGATAGATAGATGGACAGATGGATGGACGGACGGACGGATGGACAGATGGACTGATTACCATATATATACATGAGTTCTTCCTTTCTACCTTTCTCACTTCATTTTTCTATTGACTTCAATACACATCCATAAAATTTAAACAGAGGAAAATAGCTATAGCCCAAGTAAATGGTAGTAAGAGTTTGAAATATAGTGGTATCAAGGAAAACAGAAAAGAAAAATATATATTTCAGAAAAAGAACTGAGAAAACTTGGTAACTAGTTGAATATAGTCACAGACACAGAGAGGGGTTACAATTACCAGTAATGTTTTGAATCTTGGCAAAGATTTTTGATGTCCCATTAGGATCAAAAGAAAAACAAGTTAGATCTGAGACATGCTGAGTTGTTAATATCAATACCTGTCTTAGACATAAAGAGATTTCAATTATACAATCAGAAATAAGGTTCTAGAGTTTAGAAGAAAAGTCAGTAGGGGAAGATATGATTTTTGTCATCACCTGTATTATAATATTGGAAAGCACAGAAATAAGTATCAAGTGATGATAGTGTCAAAGAAGAGAATATAAATAGATTTAAATTTTTAGATGGCTGATATTTAAAGCACGTCTAAAATTAGTAGGTTACATCTAGTTTTACAGCAATAAATACCATTATGACAACTCTAAAATTTATGTCTCCACCCCCACTGAATTCTAGATTCATATATCCAACTTCCTTCCAATTCTACCTTCAGAAAAGTTAATACATCAAACCTGACCTCTACTCATCACTTTGGCTTTCACCATCCTATCATCAATTCTCACATAGATTATTTTAATAGATTCCTAATGGTTCTCCTTGCTTTCATTCTTATTTCCGTACTGTCTGTTCTTCATTTAAGCACTTATGCTTTCTTTTCTATAGAGAACAATTTTTTTTGTCTTGAAGCTTGTCAGATCATTTCAGTCCTTTGCCCAAAACCCTCCAATTACTTCCCATCTCACTCAGAACAAAAAAAAAAAACACCCAGAATCCTTACTGGTCTATAAGACCCCACATGATTTGCACCCCTGCCAACCTCTCTGATTTAATCTCCTACAGTTTTCTCCTTCCTTATTCCATTCCAAATATACCAATTTACCTGCTGTTCAATAAATATGCTGAGCATGCTTCCATCTCAAGGCCTTTGCACCCTCTGCCTGGAACACTTTTCTCTGTGGCTTGTATTCACACCTCCTTCAGGTCTCTGCAGAAATGCTGCCTCTTAGCAAAGCCTTCCTGACTTCCTTGTGACACAACCACCACCTTTCCAACCCAAGTACTCCCTATTCCCTTTACTCTTCTTTATTTTTTTCAAAGCACTCATCAATACCTGTAAGTAAAGAATTAACATGAAGCTTGAGCTGATCCAAGCTTGCCTGGGAAAATGACCTAGAGTCTAACTTCTTACAGCACTGTTTTCTTAGAAAATACAGAGTTGAGATACCATGGAAAGACTTGTTACTACTTTGTCTGCTGTGTGGGACTGAACCTGAATCAGAGAACCTGTGAGTTAGTCTACAGGCATTGGGCCTCATGATTAGAATATTATAAAAGACTGATTGGAAAATGAGGCTGCACTGTAGCTTTTCTATGTCAAGGTGGCCTACGTACACCATGCCTCTTACACTTAGCATCCTTTCATGCCCCATGTAGGTGAGATTCCAAAAGAAAGCTTATACTTGGGTAGCTGATAGGCCTCTTGATGAGATAAAGATGGTATATCTGCTATTATCTGCTATCCTGTATCATTCTATAAATCTAAGTAAATGGAGCATTAGATTAAGTCTATTGTTAACTTGCAAGTCTGTCAATTCAACCCATAACAACTGTTGTTTAGGGCACTGCCTAACATATTATATATTCATTTATTTGTCTATTTTATATCTCTCACTTGACCATTAATCCTATGAAACTCTGCATTATTGTCCACTGCTCTTTGCCCAGAGCACAATGCAATACCTAATATAATATATATGAATATACATATTATATTTATATATAAATTTATTTTATATATAAATTAATTAAATTTATTTATTTGTTGAATTAATTAAGAAGAAAAAAAGATCCAATAAAATGTAAGCACCAGAGAAATAGGAGGAATCCCAAAATCAATAAAAAAGAAATGAGAATAGCCAAATGTTTCAAGTATTGCAAAGAGGCTTAATATGATATTAAATGCAGAAAACCCATCACATCTGATCATTGGAAAGACATTAGTACTCTTGGAGAAATCAAATTTCATTAGGGTAGTGAAAACAGAAGCTAAATTGCTAAAATATTATCAGTGAGTGGTGCAGAAATAATAGTTTTTAAAGAATAAATTAAGCATCTAAAAAAACCAGTTAGAAACAAACTAAATACAAAGGCATAAAGTTGATATGTTTTCATATGTAGCAAACTTCCAATCACTTACCAATTTCTTGCTGTGATGAGAGAGGATTTAAATTTCCTGCAGAATAATGTTCACTAAACTGAAAAATAATTTCCATGAAATATTATTTGTTAAATTGGTACCACAGTATACATAGCATTTATTTTTAAACAATGTAAACTCAATTTTGCCTTTTATAACTTTTATATAAAATCTAGTTCTTCTAACAAACTGAACTAGAGTGCTCAAAATAGTAACTTTCTATATCACACACTACTATACTTAAAAATAGATATATCTGGGAAGCAGATGTGGCTCAAGCGATTGGGCTCCCGTCTACAATACAGGAGGTCCCAGGTTTGTTTTCCAGGGCCTCCTGGTGAAAGCAAGGTGGCCCGTGCGGAGAGCTGGCCCATGCAGAGAGCTGGCACAACAAAAAGAGACAAAGAGGAGAGACAAAGAGACACACAACAAAACAGAGAGCTGAGGTGGCTCAAGTGATTGAGTGCCTCTCTCCCCTATTGGAGGTCCCAGGATCGGTTCCCAGAGCCTCCCAAAGAGAAGACGAGAAGAGAAGACAAGCAGACACAGAGAGCACACAGCGAATGGACACAGAGAGCAAGACACCAAGCACAAAACAACAAGGGGGAGGAGCACGGAAATAAATAAATCTTTAAAAAATTAGCTATATCTTCAAAACCTGTCAATTAGTTATGATTAAAATAAAGCCTACCAATTTGGTTCTGGCAATAGCTAAAAATATTAATGGCAACGTGCTGTACTAATGTTAGTCCCTACTTTAGACTACTAACACAGCCTAAAAATTTTTTTCCAACTTTTGCTTTAATTAAAGCCCTTTAAAATTAGAATCTTGGTATTGTTTTTCTGCCTATAAAAGTAATAAGAACTGTGATAGCTCCAATTTTTTTTCTAGAAGACAGACTTTCTAAAAGAAAATGGAACCATGCTTTTGTCCTTTTTTTCTCTTCATATAGCCTTGTAAGCATTTTTCTCTGTTGCTGTTCTTCAGAAACTTGATTTTTTATGGCAGTATTATATATTTTCATATGGACATACCACACAGTTTTGAACCATTTTTAAAACTCTAGACACTGAGGTTACCAATTTGTCTTTTATAAATTTTTAACATATAAGAAGTTTAAATTTTTGTTTGTAACCAAACCCAATTTCTTTTGATTCTTCTTCCACTGTTTTTATGCTTAGATAATTGTTTCACCTATATTTCCTCCAAAGTATTTTTTAGTTGTGGCAGTTTGAGATTATTTATCAATTCCCAAAAGGGAAATACGTTTGTAAACTAAACTATTCTGGGTGTGATACCCTTTGATTTTATTAAATTCAAAGGTTTTAAGTTTACTTGATAAAATCAATTTAGGGCTTTTGAAAGATTCAACCACGTCAGTAGGGCCTGACTCAGGTTGAGTCCTCCACCCCAGTGGGCTGATATAAATGGGCACTCACTCAAGACACACAAGATGAGAAAAAGAGCTCTGTCATGTTTGATCCTGGGGCCCTAGGGAGAAATGAGCCATTTGCCTGATAGTTTGCAGCTGAAGAGAACAGAGGAGCTGAGCAGCTGAGAAGGCCTGGAAAGAAATGAACCCTATGCCAGAGACTGATAAAAGAAGCCCTAAGAGACAAGCCAGAAATCAGTGACCATCCTGCTTCAACATGTGGCAACTGACTTTGGTGAGAAGACAACCTTGAGTTGGACTCTTTAGGGCTTTCTATCTGTAAGCTTTTACCCCAAATAAATACCCTTTATAAAAGCCAACAGATCTCTGGTACTTTGCATCAGCACCCCTTTGGCAGACTAATACAATGGTTAACATCTTTTATTGAATTTAATGTATCTGTAACTTCTGCTGGTGTACAGTGTAAGATGAGTGCCTAATTTATCCTTACTAATCTGTGGTCCCATCTTTATCACATTCTAAATTCTTTTGTTTCATAACTTTCTAGTCTATACCATTGATCAATCTATCGATTCTTACACCATTATCACACCATTTTGATCACTCTAGGTTACAGGATGATTTAATATGTAGAAAGTCAAGTTCCCCCACACCAATCTTCTTTTTTATAATCTTCTCTTATTAATATCCACAGATTCTCTAGTGATCTTCTCTTACATTCTTTTTTTAAAAAAGATTTTATTTACTTCTCTCCACCCCCTTGATGTTTTAAACTTGCTGTTTGTCTTGCTTGTTTCTTTAGGAGGCACTGGGAGCCAAACCTGGGACTCTGATGTGGGAAGGAGGTGCCTAAACACTTGAGCCACCTCCACTCCCTGCTTTGTTGTGTCTCTCATTATGCTTTTCCTCCCGTGTCTCTTGTTGCATCATCTTGTTGTGTCAGCTCATCGCACCTTCCCATCGCGTCGGCTCACTGTCTTCTTTAGGAGGCACAGAGAACAGAACGAGGGACCTCCCATATGGTAGGCAGGAGCTCAATTACTTGAGCCACATTCACTTCCCTATTACCTTTCTAATATTGGTAAATTGCATTCTCTCTTTTTTTTTATCAGTCTAGCAAGGGGCTTATCAATTTTGTTAATTTTTTCAAAGAACCAACTTCAGCTTTATTAATTTTCTGTATTATCTCATAATTTCTGTTCTTATATTTCTTATTTGTTTCATTCTACTTACTTTGAACTTACTTTACTCCTCTTATTCTAGCTTCTCATAGTGGAACCTAAAACCAATGATTTTAGACCTTTCTTATATTCTATTAATGTGATTATTTAAATTAAATTACTAAATTATTTAAAGCTATGGCTTTGCTCTGGCTTTGTCTGCATCCCATAATGTTTGATATGCCGAATTTTTATAATCATTCAATTCAAAATATTTTCTAATTTTTCCTGGGATTTCTTCTTTGACCCATGGTCTAAGTATTAATAGGGTTTTCCTAAATAGCCTATTGTTTAGATTTCTAATTCCATTGTTGTCCAAAACATATTCTGTATGATTTCAATCCTTTTAAGTTTATTAAGATTCACTTTATGGCTTACCATATGGCTTACCCTGGTGAATGTACTATGGGCACTTGAAAAGAATGTATATGCTGCAGTTGTTGGATGTGGTGTTCTACAGATACCTATTAGGTCAAGGGGGTCAATGGTAGTGTTCAGATCTTACAGATCTTTACTGATTTTTTTGCCTAATTCTATCAACTGCTGAGAAAGGGTATTAAAAATTTCCAAATATGTTTGTGTTTTTGTCTATTTCTCCATTTAATTCTGTCAATTTTTGTTCCATATATTTTTAAATTGTTATTAGGTGTACAAGCATTTATGATAGTTATATCCTTCTGATGAACTGGCCCTTTTAGCATTACGAAATGTACCTCTTTTTTTCTAGTAATATTCTTGGTCTTGAATACTATTTAGAATGATATTCATATAGCCACTTTGGCCTTTCTATAAAGCTTCGTTTTCATGGAATATCATTTCCATCCATGTACTAATATCATTTCCATCCATGTACTTTCAACCTGTCTGTCTTTACATTTCAAGTGTATCTCTTATGGATAGCTTATAGTCAGGTCTTGCTTTTTATCCATTCTGACAATCTCTGCCTTTTAATAAAGGGTTTAGTTCATTTTACTATTTCTTGTCTGTTTGCACCCTTTTTGTTTTGGTACTGTATTCCTTTTCTGCCTTCTGTTAAGTATTTTTTTAGAATTCCATTTTAATTTATTACCAATTTTCTTTTTGAAAATTTTCTTGATTATTCTTGACCAGTTTTTCCCCAAGAAAAACCTAGTAATTATTTTGTCAACCTCCTCTCCCAACCTCACACCACAAAAACAAGGCAAAACAAAAAAATTAAAAACAATCTTGCCAGGATTCCAATTAGATTTGAATTGGATTAAATCTATACATTATTTTAAGAAAAAATACATCTTCATAACATTTTCTTGTATATAGGTACTTCATATATATTCTTTGTTTTGTTTTGTTTTGATTTTTGAGGTACTGGGGGCCGGGGATTGAAGCCGGGGCCTTGTATGAGGGAAGGTGGTGCTCAACTACTGAGACTCATTGGCTTCCCTGAGTTGGTTTTTTCATTCGCTTTGCTTGTTAATTGTTTTTTTAAAGATTTATTTATTTACTTTATTTTCCACATTAAGAATATGTGAAATTGGTTTAGCAGCTAGATATATTAACTATAAAGCCAAATGCGTTTTTAAACTGCCTCTAACTGTAATTTAAATCATCCCCCTCCCAAAATTCTATTCATATGAGTAGATGTCAGTTTGGGGGACCTGAAGTTGAAAACAAAAAGATAATGGGGAACTTTGCTATATTATCCATACTCAGAAATTTTAAACATTGCTTTTGTTTTGTATTCTGTCTCATGACAGTTTGGTACTAAAGAACTCAAATTACTTGCAGTTCTAATATATAATTTTTAGAAATAAAATTTTAGCTTATTTTATTACCTGATCTGATGGGATTTCTGAATCAAATATAGAAGGATCAAATAAGTTCAATCCAGGTGATCTAGAAGTATAATTCATAAGAAAAGAAAACCCAGGGGATTCCTTTTGTGCTTGACCTTCAGGTACTATATTTCTATTTCTGTTATGGAGAAATAAAAAATAATCAAAATTACAAAAATATATTATTAAATATTGGAGACTGGTGAGCACCATAAACAATGTCATAGAGATGAGAATTACCATAGTAGGGAAAGGCAGAAATTAGTTATTGAATGACAAACACATGGAAAGAATATTGTTTAGAGTGAAAAATAATGTTAAATAATATAGAACCATCAATTCTGGGATAATAACAGTGAATACCTATTGAGAATGTACTATTGGATTCTATTCTACCTACTTTCATAGGCATTAACTTCCTTTTTCCTCACAACAACCCCATAAGTAGAACACAGGTAAAAGATCCACGATGAAATAGACACTATTATTATCAACTTCCATTTTACACAAGAGAATTTTAATGCATAGAAAAGTTAAATAATTTGCTTAAAGGCATATAGCCAATAAGTGTCAGAGCTGGGATTTGAATGCAGCAAATCAGATTCAAACTCCAAGCTCTTGACCCCAATACCATCCTGTCTCCCAGATCTTGAAAGTCAGTCACAAGAGTTTCATTTTGATGAGAAGTCAGCCATTACAGATTGTTTCATAAGAGAATTAAACTATAAAAGTAATGATTTTAGAAAAATAATTAGACAAGGCAGCATATAACACCATAGTTAAAAGCATGGATTCTGGAGCCAGGCTGCCTGGGTTTGAATCTCAACTCTATCGTTGACTAGCTGTATCACCCGTGATATTTCCTCATCTATACAGTAAGGATAATAATATACCTATACCTCATAAGGTGGCTGTGAATATCAAATGTGTAGTAGTTATACATGCTTAGAACAGTGACTCACATAATTAGTGCTATATAACTGCTTGTTAAATAAACTAGAAGTCTCGAAATACTGCCATAGCTATCTGACCATGAATGAGTCACTTAACTTTTATAAACCATAGGTTTCTCATCCATAAGACATGGAGGTTTTACCATATGATCACCACATTCTTTTTCAGTTCTCATATTTGATGATGAGTTCCACTTTGAACATGCTGTGATTCAGTAAATAACATGACCTTTAAATATAAAGCTCTTAATATATATAAGTAGAACACAGGTGAGAGATCCACAATGAAATGAAATGTTTGACCTATGTTTAGAGGAAAATCAGGGTTCAATGTTAAAGGGGTTTAACTAAACAAAAAGATTAAATGCAGAACTATTTTCTTGGCTGCAGACTGCAAATCTGCAGTTTCCAAAGTTAGTTAATCTTGACAGAGATATTTATGTCTAAAAAGGTTACTTAACAGAATGACAATTCTTGCTTCAGGTATTACAACATATGGAAAAATGACTGCTGGAACATTAATTATTCAATGATAAGTCTACACTCTACCATATGTGACACTAGCTTTTTAGTGTCACATTTAAAATTTTTCCACAATTTTTCTGTCCTTTAAAAAAATCTTAAATCAATCTACTATTGCCCTGGATATATACTCAGGATCTATTCCATTTTCAGTTTAATGCTACAGGAAAAATAGGGAGGAGGGTCTGAGAAGTAAGAGTGGTAGAATAGTATTAATTGTTGAAGCAGGGTGATGAGTAATCAGAGGTTCATTATACTAATTTCTCTCCTTTGTTAAGTCTGCAGTTTTACATGATAAAAAGCTTTTTAAAGTTACAGGTACTCCAGCGTCTTACTAATTCTATCAATTAGTTATATAACTCAATATGTAGATACAGCAATGATAATTATTAATTAAAATCCTACATTTCAAATGAGGGGGTTTTAGAAAACTGTAATTTCTCCAAAGATTCAGGTGTTTTCACAACTTCAGGAGTTCTTAAAAACATGGGAATTTCATGAGTTTCTGGAAATTTTTCAGCCCTTTCTTCAGCTTCGTCATTATTTTCTTTTGGTTTCTCAAAATGTTCCGTAAATACAGCCTGCAATTTTAAAGAGACAACTAAAAAAGTGAATGTTGTTACTACATTTTAAAAAATCACATATATAAAAATGTGTGAAGTGGAAATAACTACATTAATCCATGATCTTATTATCATTTCTGATAAAATAAGTAAAATAAGAATAACTGGTGAAGTAATACCAAAATAAACTATGTCCAAAAAATGGAAAAGTATTTTTATCTAATTTTTCTTTTTTTCCCAGCTCCAGCTCCCCAATTCTTACCTGAAAAAATATATGATTATCAGAACATACTTAAAACTGAGGGAAAAAATTACTAAGAATTATTTTTCTTTTAAATTTCCACCTTACACCCTGGATAAAGAATTGTATTCACTAATTTCTTAAAAGGGAAAAGCAATTTACCTTGAAGCAATCTTGATTTCATTCTGTGTATGTTCTTTGTACTTTTTTTTTTGCCCATAATAATCTGTTATACTACTTTCTCTGCAAAGACAAAGGACCTGAATACTAATTTTCCTTTACCTCATTTTGTAGGCTAGGAATGTGATTTCTCAAGTATTGTTTGTTACACCAAATCCCATTACAGAAACAATTTGTTCCCCCCACCCATTGCCAAAATGATTAAATTGTGCTTTTCCCTGTACTTCTTTATAGCAGAATACTGCTGTGTTGTTTCTCTTGTTTAAACCCTAAATAGCTAAGGTAATACAGCTCATAATTTTAATTTCTGGTGATTCCACTACTTAACATTGTGTCTATATCTATCATCAAAGCTTTCCAATATTATAAAATAATTTTGTGGCAACCACTGATCTTGAATTGCCAGCACAATTCATTCAATTTCACCAATTTTTTTTTTCTTTTCTTCAGTCATGATTTAGTTGTGGTCTTAATATTTATGGTCCCTTAGTAAATAGTAACTCTATTGCATATTTTCATATAAACTCTCTGTGGCTTCACTTTTGTTATATAAAACTGCTATAAGGGATAGAATCTGTTAACAGCCTAGCAAACTGATTAATGCTTAATGACTTCCAGACCTCACATAAATAATCTTAATTAGAATAAGTCTGAATTAAAATAGAAGCAGAATATTTTTAATTGGAGCATTTTGCTTAGAGATTAGAAATCAAATATTTGACTTACCTTTGACTCTCTTAAATGTCTTACTGTCCCTTTATCTCCACTCTCAGCATCTGTTTGTTATATGAAAATAAACTATTTTTTCCATTTGCAATTTTATTGTAAAATAAAGCTTATTAGTTGAGCCAATAATTGACTTTTGTTGACCTTCAAAATGAAAATTTAATGATTCAACCCAAAACATACATAAAGAATATATGAACAGTTTAACAAACAATTATAAAGAGAACATCCATGTAACCACTACCAAGATAAAGAAATAGAGCATTATAAACACCCCCAAAAGCCTCCAGACTCCCATTCCTCCTCCTCAGGGTAACTACTATCCTGACTTTTGTGATAATCATTTCCTTGATTTTATAATTTTATCACTTATGTAAGCATCCCGAAATAATATAGTTTATTTTCCCTAATTTAAATGTTATATGATGAACAATAAATACATGTTCTTATGTCTTCCTTTTTTTAACATGTTTGTGAAGTTTATTCATATTGCTGCATGTAACACAAGCCAATCAATTTTCCAAAGTGGTTATAATTTTGGTTGTGGCAACTAGCCATCCTGAACTACCTCAGCAAATCATTTGAAAATAATTAGTTGTGCTTACAATTTAGTTATGGTTTAAATATATAGTAACAGTAATTCCTACCAATCATTTATGAGTTTTGCCCTACACTCTCATCACCACTAAGTATTGCTAGACTTTTTTGAATCTTGCTAATCTGGTGAATGTGCAATATTTCATTTTGGTTTTACTTTGCAGTTTCCTGATTTGCTGAACAATACTTTCATGTTTATCTGCCATAAAAGTTTGTCTTTTGTGAAGTGCCTTTTCTATATTTCACACATATTTCTAATTGAGTTGTCTTCTTCTTCTAGGTTTGTAGCAGTTCTTTCTACATTCTGGAAATGTCCTTTGTCAGTTATAGGAGTTGTAGATACACCCTCCAACTTTGTGACCTGGCTTTCAGTCATTTTATGGTGTGTTTTGATGAACAGAAATTCTTAATTTTAATATAGTCAAACTTATCAATAAATCCTTTCCTACGTTGAAGTCACGAATATTTGCTATTTTATCTTCTGAAAGATTTATAGTTTTCCCTTTTGCATTTGTTATAACAATATTTTTAGCACTTATTAACATCATCAAAGCATGGATTTGGAGATTTTGTCAAAAAGAGTCTTTTTCTTCCAAGATAATTATATGCTTTCTTGGATACGAAGCCTCACCATATATGCTCAATGGTAGCTAGGCTATGCCAGATATATGCATTTCCCACATCTCTATACTGGAGGTGCACTATTCCTAGAAAATTTTTATTCCCCTCTAGTCTAAAATTCTGTTTGGCATATAAATAGGTGGAACATATTACTTGTGTAGGTAAAGATATAAGCATTTCTTCCAGAAGAAAACATGGGAAATATACATCTACATGGAATATTTTGCAGAATAAATCCTATACTAGGGGTGAGAGAAAAAGACTCATAGTGTATTATACGACCACTCTGAATATGCATATATTTACAGAGGTTTCATACTGCCAGAATGAGGCATTTATAAAACTTCAAAGTAAGCATTACTAATCAGTGTGCTACAAACGAGAATAGGTAAAGACATATATATATAGCCCAATAAATGGAATAATTTTAATTCATTATGGGTTACCAAATAATATATATGTATACATATACACACAAACATTCATATAGCTAGGATTTTAAAGGGTGCGTCAAAGTTCAAAGACCAATCAATTCTAGGATAATTAACTGGTACATATATATCCTGTGACCTTAACGCGATTTTTAAAAAAATTTTTATTGTGGTAATATACATACATATAACACAAAATTTCCCATTTTAGCCATTTTTTAAGTGTACAATTCAGGGGTATTAATTACATCCAGGATGTTGTGCTACCATCACCACCATTCATCACCAAAACTTTTTCATCACCCCAAACAAAACCTCTGTACCAATTAAGCATTAATTCCCCATTCAGTACCCCCACTGCAGCCCCTGGTAAGCTGTATTCTAGTTTCTGACTCTATGAATTTGCTTATTCTAGATATTTCATGTAAGTGGAATCATACAATATCTGTCCCTTTATGTCTGGTTTAGGCCACACAACAAAATGATTTCAAGGTTCATTCATGTTGTAGCATGAATCTGAACATCATTCCTTTTCACAGATGAATAATATCCCATTGAATGTATATGCTACATTTTGTTTATCCATTCATCTGTTGATGGACACTTGGGATTTTTCCACCTTTTAGCTACTGCAAATAATACTGCTATGAAGATTGGTGTATAGATCTCTGTTCCAGTCTCTGATTTCAATTTTTTGGCAGATATACCTAGAATGGAATTGCTGTCATATGGTAATTGTTTAACTTTTTGAGGAAGCACGAAGCTGTTTTTCCAGTGGCTGCACCACTTTACATTCCCACAAACAATGTACAAGGGTTCCTATTTCTCCACATCTTTGCCAACACTTATTTTGTTGTTTTTAAAATAATAGCAATCCTAGTGGGTGTAAAGCAGTATCTACTGTGGTTTTCATGTATTTACTGACCATTGGTAAATCTACTCGGAGAAATGTCTATTCAAGTCCTTTGCCCATTTTGTAATTAGGCTGTCCTTTTTTCTTGAGTTGTGGAATTTTTTTTATATATCTGGATATTGAACCCTTACCAGATATATGATTTGCAACTATTTTCTCCCAATTTTCAGACTGCCTTTTCACTTTCTTGAAAATGTCTTTTGATGCACAGAAGTTTTTATTTTGATGAAATACATTTATTTATTCCTTTGTTGCTTGTGCTTTTGGTGTCATATCTAAGAAATCATTGCTAAATCCAAGGTCATGAAGTTTGACCCTATGTTTTCTTCTCAGAGTTGTATGGTTTTAGCACTTATTTTAAGCTCTATGGTCCATTTTGTTAAATTTCATACAAGATGTGAGGTAAGGGTTCATCTTCATTTTTTTTTTTACATGTGGACAGCCATTTTTTCCAGCACTATTTGTTGAAGAGACAATTCTTTCCCCCATTTAATGTACTTGGCACCCTTGTGAAAAATCAGTTGGCCATGGTGTGGATTTACTTCTGAACTCTCAATTCTATTCCATTGGTATATACTTCTATCTTTATGCAAGTACTGCACAGCCTTAATTACTTACTGCAGCTTTGTGGTAAGTTTTGAAATTGGGCAATGTGAAATTTCCAACTTTGTTATTCTATTTCAATATTATTTGGCTTACAGTCCATATGAATATGAAGATTGGCTTTTCCATTTCTGCAAAAATGGCTGCTAGCATTCTGATAGGGATTGCATTGACTCTGTAAATGGCTTTAGGTAGTGCAGCAGTCTGATATTATTTATGAATTTCAAAAATAGATATTGGATTGTGTTTATAAACTGGTCTGTTCCTCTGCACATATTAGACTGTATTAGATTCAGAGGTTTCACTTTTATTAAATCAAGATTAGGGCTTTTATTTGACCACATTATTAGGGTGACTTGGTTTGAGTCCCTGCCCCCACCCCTCTTGTAGACTATATAAATGGATGCTCAATTAAAGACAGGGAAGTAAATACATGGAGAAGGAGAACACAGAAGCAGACACACACGAAGAGAATGCTCCATGGACATGGCCACAGGAAGAGAGATAAGCCTGATAGTCTAAAGCTGACCTTGTGAGAGAACAGAGCAGCTGAGCCGGAAAGAAACAAGCCCAGGGAGAGAGATAAGCCTTATGCCAGCCTACAGCTGAGATCAGGAGAGGCTTGGACCATGGAGCCTCAAGAGGAAGGAAGAAGGCTGAACCCTCACAGACATCACCCACCATCTTGCATCAACACATGGTAACAGACTTAGGGTGAGGAAGTACCTCTTATGGTACCTTGAGTTGGACTCTTTCGGGCCTAGTAACTAAGTTTCTACCCCAAATAAATAGCCTTTATAAAAGTCAACTGAGTTCTGGTACTTTGTATCAGCACCCTTTTGGGTGACTAATACAGGTAGTAATGTCATCTTCAATGTTAAGTCTTCCAACCCATGGAGATGGGATGTCTTGCCATTAATGTAGGTCCTCTCTTTCAGTATTGTATTGTAGTTTCCAGCATACAAGTCGTTCACCTCCATGGTTAAACTTACTCCTAGATATTTTATTCTTTTAGAAGCTATTGTAAATGGAATTGTTTTCTTAACTTCCATTTCAGATTGCTCATTACTGGGTGTATTAGTTTCCTCTGACTGGTCAAGCAAATACAATGAAATGGGTCAACTTAAACATTGGGAATTTATTAGCTCATGGTTTTGAGGCTAAAAGAAAGGTGATACTTTCTTTCCAAACACTGGTGTTCTAGGGCTGATTGCTGGGATCCTTGGACTATAGCTTGTCACATGGCTGTGTCTCCTGTTCTCTCCCTTCTCTCCCAGGTTCTATTGATGTTGAGCTTCTGACTGCTCCTTCTGTGGCTTTCTCTCTGGCTAACTAAATTTCATTCCACTTATAAAGGACTCCAGTAATAGGATTAAAACATCCTGACTGAAGTGGACCACACCTTAACTGAAGTAACCTCATCAAAAGATCCTACTTACAATGGGTTCACACCCATTATACAGGAACGGATTAAATTTAAGAACATGTTTTTCTGAGGGTACAAACTCTAACTCACCACAGGTACAGAAACACAACTGATTTTTGCATGTTCATCTTGTAGCCTACAACTCTGCTGAATTCATTTATTAGCCCCAATCGTTTTCTTGTAGATTCTTTGGGATTTTCTATATATATGTAGCATCATGTCATCTGTAAATAAAGATCGTTTTACCTCTTCCTTTCCAATTTGGATGCCTTTTATTTCTTTTTATTGCCTTATCACTCTGGCTAGAATTTCCTGTGCAATGTTGAATAATAGTGATGAAAGAGGGCATCCTTGTCTTGTTCCTATCTTAGGGAGAAATCTTTCAGTCTTTCACCATTTAGTGTACTGTTAGCTCTGGATTTTTCATAAGTGCCTTTCAGCATATTGAAGAAGTTCCCTTCTAGTCTTCTTTTTCTGAATGTTTTTAAATCCTAAAAAGATGTTGAATTTTTTGAAATGTCTTTTCTGTGTTAACTAAGATATATTTGTTTCAGCAGCCAAGAGACCAAAACATTTAAGAACCAGCAAAAACTAACAGAGCCATCTTTCTCAAAACTCTAGAGAATAGTGAAAGGGTTGCAGTAACTGGATGAGTGCCAAATCAAGAAAACACAACTCAAAAAACAAGTAGGAGAAATCTGTGGCACCTTTGCTGGTCACTCCCTCACCCTCTCCCCAGCCCAATGTGGAGCTAGTCTGCACTCCTATTGTGGGTCCCTGGCCCTGTTCTGGAGGGAGTAGAGTAACTGCTATGCACATACAATGCCAATCAATCAGGTGGTAGCCTGAAAAGACAGGATATTCTTATCTGGCTCACCCTCCCAGAACTTGTTTTGCAGGCAGAAGTAGCTTACTGAAGCTACAGCAATGTAATAAACAATTAAATCAAAGCAGCCTGGGGCAAAGGATTACTGGCTTTAAGACATACAACAGAGCATCTGGGATGGGGAAAGCCTATTTCATAGAGAGTAGAAGGGGCATTCCAATTCCTGTAAGCAGAAGAATTCCTGAGGCCAAGAGTGGAAGCCCAAGCAAGACTAGAGATGTCCTCAGAAAAGACAGAGAGGACACTGCACTTCTGCCTCAGGCTGATCTTCTTGTTAGGAGGATTAAACTAAAGAAGAGCACCAGTTGGCACAGAGCCTATTTGCAAAGACTTTGAAAGGTGTTTTTTTGCACTGTTTTGTTTTGTTTTGTTTTTAGTCCTGACACTCAAGGATATCTCTGTCATATCACTAGCTGGATACAAACTTAAGGAACAGACAACTTAGGTACTAAATTCCAGGATTAACACACTAAAATATTAAGATGTACAGTGTGCAACAAAAGATTACAAGACAAAGAAACAGGAAATGATGGCCCATTCAAGGGAACAAAATAAAAATCCAGAAAACATCAAGGAATAAGAAAAGACTTTGGACATATAAACAGAGACTTTTAAAAAATGGTCTTCAATATGCCCAAGGAGATAAAGGGAAACATGGAAAAAGATCTAAGGTTATCAAGAAAAGGGTGAATGATAACAAGAGAATCTCAACAAAGAGAGGGAAAGTTTAAAAAGGAACCAAATAAAAGTACTAGAGTTGAAGACCACAATAACTGAAATGAAAATTTTCCTAGAGTTAATCAACAGCAGACTAGAGCTTGCAGAAGAGGGATCCAGTGAACTCAAAGATAAGACAACTGAAATGATTCAGGATGAGGACAAGGAAGAAAAGAGAATGAAAAAAGTAAACAAAGCCTAATGGATCTATGGGACACCATCAAACATATAAATATATACATTATGGGAGTGCCAGAAGGAGAAGAAAGAGAGAAAGGGGCAGAGAGAATATTCAAATAAATAATGGTAGAAAACTTCCCAAATTTAATGAAATATATAATGCACATTCAAGAATCCCAACAAACCCAAACAGGATAAACTCAAAGAGAACCTCGCCCAGATACATGGTAATCAAACTGTCAAATGCCAGAGACAAGAAGAGAGTTCTGAAAGCTCAAAGAAAAAAGCAATGTGTTATGTACAAGGGAGTCCCAATAAGATTAAATGCCACTTTCTCATCAGAAACCATGTAGACAAGAAGGCAATGGCATGAAATATTTAAATAAGTGAAAGAAAACAACTGCCAACCAAGAATTTTATATCTAGTGAGACTGTCTTTTAAAAATGAGGGAGAGATTAAGACATTCCCCCTAAACAAAAGCTAAGAGAGTTCATTACCACTAGCCCTGCCTAACAGGCAATGTTAAAGGGAGTTCTTCAAAGTGAAAGAAAGTACACTAGACAGTGGACTGAAATGGCATAAAGAAAAAAAAGAACTTTGATAAAAGTAACCATATGGGTAAATATACATGCCAATAATATTGTATTGTATTTTTTGGTATGTAACTCTACTCCTTACAGGTTCTAAAATGCAAATACATAAAAAGTAATGATAAAAAAAAAATTTAAAAAAAAAAAGTAATGATAAATCTATGGTTTTATATATACAATGTATGAAAATATAATTTGTTGTAAGTACAACAAAAATGTGAGGGATGGAGAGGCATAGAACAGTGTTTGTGTATGCTACTGAAGTCAAGATGGTATTCAAATCAAATTTGATTATTATAGATTTAGGATGTTAAATTTAAGTCCCATGGTGACCACAAAGAAAATATCTAAAAAATTTATACATACCCACTCTCCAGGTCATTGGACTCACCCAGGACAACTAAGAAGAAGATGATGATGGACAACGACCATCCCAAGGAACAGAGAGAGTCTACAACTGCAAGCAAGGGAGCCCCATCCATCTGCACCATGGGATTAAAGCCTCCTCTCAATTAGAGGTGGAGTGGGCAACACCATCCCAGAATCCTCAGGTTGGGCAATAAACGATGGACTAAAGTAGACTTACTGGTATTCTACTCTAGACTTATTGTGATTCTAGCAATCAAGAAACTATATCATTCATATGGAGGCAGTGGCCACTAGAGGTTCTGAGGGCAGGGAGAGGGAAATATAGGTGAAATATGGGGGCACTTTGGGGACTTGGGAATTTTCCTGAATGACATTACAATGACAGATAGAGGCCATTACATATCTTGCCACAACCTACAAAATTGTGCGGGAGATAGTATAAACTACAATGTAAACTATATATCCATGCTTAGTGGCAACGCTCTAAAATGTCTTCATCAATTGTAATGAATGTACCACACTAATGAAAGATGTTGTTAATGTGGGAAAATGTGGGAGGTATAGGAAGCGGGGCATATGGGAATCTCTTATATTTTTATGTAACATTTATGTAATCTAAATACCTTTTTTAAAAAATAATAAAAAATATATTTTAAAAAATTTATACAGAAAGAAATGAGAGGGAGCTCCAGTGGCACAATCATTTAGTGTGCGGTACTTATACAGAAAGAAATGAGAAGAGATTCAAAATGATATGCTATAAAAAAGCAAAATAAATATGAAAGTAGGTACTAACAGAATAACTGAGGGACATTAAAAGGTATAAGACTTCCAAAGACCAAATAGCAAAGTGAGAGAAGAAAGTCCTGCATTATCAGTAGTTGTTTTAAATGTAAATAGATTATGCTTTCCAGTTAAAAGGCAGAGATTGGCAGAATGGATGAAAAGCATGACCTGACAATATGCTGTTTACAAGAGACTAACCTTAAGTTAGAAAATACAAGGGAAGCAACTGTGGCTCAATTGGTTCGGCTCCCATTTACCATATGGGAGGCCCCGAGTTCAATTCCCAGGGCCTCCTGGTGAAGGCAAGTCGGCCCGCATGGCATGGTGAGCTGATGGCCCGCGCGGTGCAGTAGCTGGCACAGCAAGATGACCCAACAAAACGGAGACAAACAGACACAGAAAAATGCAAAGCAAATGGACACAGCAAGGGGGGAATAAATAAATAAATCTTTAAAAAAGAAAAAAAAGAAAATACAAGTAGATGGAAAGTGAAAGGATAGAAAAAGTATCCCATGCAAACCATAACCAAGAGAGAGTAGAGGCACCTATAACTAATACCAGGCAATATCAGATAAAATGGACTTTAAGTCAAAAACTGTAACAAGGGATAAAAGACAATATATACTGATAAAGGAGTCAATTCAACATAACAACTATATACACACACACACATATCTACCAGCAAAGCCTCAAAATATGTAAAGCAAATACTGACAGATTGAAGGGAGAAATAGACAGTTTTACATTAATAGTAGGAGACTTCAGTACACCACTTTCAATAATGAATAGAACATCTAGGCAGAAAATCAACAAGGAAACAGAAGACTTGAATGATACTATAAATCAACAAATACATAGAGAACACTTCACCCAACAATAGTGGAATACACATTCTTCTCTAGTGCACAAAGTTATTCTCCAGAAAAGATCATATGTTAGGACATAAAACAAGTCCCTGAAATTTAAAAAATACTGAAAAACAAAGTATCTTCTCCAACCACAATGGAAAGAAGCTTAAAATCAGTAACAGAGGGAGAAAGGAAGAATTCATAAATATAAGAAAACTAAAAAAACATGCTCTTAAACAACCAATGGGTCAAAGAAATCAAGGGAAATTAGGATATATCTTGAGATGAATGAAAACGAAAATTCAATATACCAAAACTTATGGTATAAGACATTAAAAAAGAAGAAAGATCTCAGAGACCTAACCTCACAACTGCAGAAACTAAAAAAAGAAGGGCATGCTAAACCCATAGTGAACAGAAGAAAGGAAAAAGATTAGAGATAAATGAAATAGAGAATAAGAAACAATAGAAAGAATCAAAGAAACGAATGGTGCGCATTACCAAAATTCATTTTTTAAAAGTTGCTTGAAGAATTTCGTTTGTGTTGTGTGTGTTTGTGTATTTTGCCTTTGAATGTTATGGATTATTGTTATTTCATTTTGACAATGATATTTGATAAATATCTAATATATTTATTTTTGTCAAAGTTCAAAACTAATATATCAGAACGACTAAAATAAAAACTACTGCCATCACACACACACACACACACAACCTGAAAAATCTGGCAAGCATTGTCAGTTAACTAAAGATGCAAACAATCCAAATAATTCATTTAAATAGTATAAAACCCATATATAATTTGTTACCTCCACTTTTTATGTAAAATACAAACAGCAAATACCTGTATCTCCTTTTTCAAACCACGGAGTACAATTTGATTGTTTCTGTGGCATTAACAATCTAAAATGCAATAGATATAATTTTATATTATTTGCTGAGTTAAAATTGATAAATTATTTCAGAAATTAAAGCATTTTATTTTTTTAAGTTACCTGAATTGCATAAAATTTTGTGAGCTTTTAATAGCTGGAACATGTGAACATTTTAAATGGCTATTTACAGCAGAGTCACTAAACACCTGAACCAAAGAAACCAAACGTTAGAATTGGCTACTTTATAAAATAAAAAAACTTTTGCTAGTCATACCTACTCAGGGCTCTCTCATTTCATTTACATTGCCATCCCCTTCATAATCATGATCAACAACTACAAACATTAACTGAAATCACTTTATATAAAATATTAAGTCAAATGCTGGTAAACAGATGGTTTCAGACAAGAAATCTGATATTTTTGACAAGTATAAATAAGTATACTTATTTATGGTAGCATGCCAATATTTAAAGCAAATTTTGTTTCATTTTGTCCCATATTCTCGACTAATCAAGTGAACCTTAACATTTTCTCAACTTGTTACCTGATTTCTCAAATTGAATACAGAAAAGCAAAACAATAGGTTTAAAGAGTAAAGACTGAAACAGTCTTTCATTTATACTTATGAAAAAACTAATACTATTTTATCTTTAATTAAAATTTGTTTAATATTAATATCTTAACTACTGTTTTACTATATGATTGTACTGTCTGATACGCATTTCACTTTCTGTGAGTCACTCATTTTAAAGGGTCTCTGGTTTTTATTTGGTCCTTAATAGGAAACTTTATCCCATTTATTTTTGTTATATCAGATGTTATTCTTAATTCTATGAACTTACTGTGCTTTTATAGCATATGAAAAAATTGCCAACTTCCCTTAAAGAACAAGTGTTAATGTTGCGATGTATTTTAAACAATATACATGCTTGTACGTGCCTCCTGGTATGCATATTTAAGTATTTTAGAGTAGATACCAAGAAGCGAAATTACTGGGTATACATATTTTTATTTTTAATAAGTACTGTGAACAAGCCCACCAATGTTGCTATACCAAATTACACTCCCACCACCATTTACCTCCCTAGATATTATCAAATGTTTTAATATCTGAATATCTGACAGGTGAAATTAGGTATGTTGTTGGTTTAACTTGCATTTCCCTGTAGTCCTGTGGTCATTTTGTTTAGTGACCCTTTGCATTTCCTTTTCAGTAAGTCACCTTCTTATACTTTGCCCATTTTTTATTGTCTCTTTATTAATTTGTAAGAATTATGACTTCCTTTTATATTATATATTCTCAATGCTAATTCTTTGCTCATTGTCATTGTCTTTTAAATTTATTAGTGTCTTTTGTCATATATAAGTTTTAAATTTTGATGCATTTTCTTAAATGAAATGTTATCATAAATTGTTTAAAGAGCTTCCAGGTAATATCCTTTAAAATGGGCCTGACACAGCTAGCTCTTCCCCTGCTTCCTCCTTTCCGCTTGGAAGGCAAATATGATGGCAAAGCTGCAATGGTTATCCTTTGACCATGAGGTGACCTTAAGGTGAAAGCTAAGCACTAAGGATAACAGAAAAGAAAACATAGATTAATCACAAGAAATACTGATATTGTGAAGACAATGCTATCAGCCTTGAACCTGAACCACCTACTTTAGAACTTAATTGCAGGTTAAGAGAAAAATAAATCTTTATCCTGTTTAAGATGCTATTGTTTTATTGGTTGGTTTTGTATTGTTTCACATGTAGCCAAACTCAACCCTACACTCACAATCAGTACCTTTTTTGAGAAAGCTATATTAAAGTCTCCTGTTATAAATGTGGATTCAATAGTTTCTTAGGAATTCTATCAATTTTTGCTTTATATATTTTGAAGCTGTACAATTTGGTACATCATGGTTCTTAAGACTTCTTAGTGAATTGTTCTTTTTCGAAATGTAAAATATACTTATTTATCCCTTTTAATGCTTTTCATCTGTTTTGTATGACATTAATATTGTTACATTTGCTTTGTGTTTGTTGGCATTTGCCTGATAAATATTTTCCATACTTTTACTCCCAGCCTTCATTTGACAAATTGCTTCAGCTGCTCTTTTAATAGTATGTTGCTGAATTTTGTTTATATATCCCATAGAAGTGCCCTTGTCTTAAAGGAGGCATTTAACCCAAGCATATTAGTATGATTATTGATTTGTTTGGACTTATTTCTGGCGTCTTATTTGTTTTCTATTTATAATGCTTCCTAGCTGTTTTCTTTTCTTCCAAAGATTCCTGCCTTTTGTTGCACTGATTAAGTTTGCTTTACTTATTTTTTTTATCATCTCTACTGTTTTAAAACTTACATATTCCATTTCTCTTCTGGTGATTATCCTTAAATATTTAACATACATACATAAATTTGATTTCCTAACATTTATATCTTCTCTCCAACTCCATCTCCAAAGAAAAAAAAGAACTTCAATAAACTTTTGTTTTCCTCATTTTTCTTCCCACCCTCATTCCATATTGATATCATCTGTAATTTCAGTACCAGATTTTTAAATTTTATAATTAATACACATTTAGATTTAAAAATAATTTTAACACAGCAGCCTATATCTTTGTGTATTGATTATGAATGAAAAAAGGAAAAGTACATTTTTCATTGAAGACTATACTCTGAACTACTCTCAGGAAGAATGGGAGAAGATAGAGATGTGCTATACCAGCAGCCAGCTTTGTGAGTGGCATGCTCCTTGTTTTTCTTTGGCATCAAGAACTATTCAGGGTACTACCTGTCTCTCTAACCCAAGCAGCCATACCCACTGCTTCTACCTGGAGATAGTTACCCCATTTTGCTGACACCAGACCTAAAGCAGAGTAGATATGGAATGAACACGTGTTAACTAAAGTAACTCCCAGAGAATGAACCAGAAGAATTACCCTATTCATTGTGCCTGGACTGCTACCTTCTACACTAATATTCTCCTATGCATGACTTGGGTTACAATTTCCCTCTTCAACTCAATCCTGTTTTCCTCCTTCAGAGATTTCTCAGTTTTAGGTCTAAGGGGTGCAGGGTTGATATTTTAAAATATATTTTCCATTATTTTTGGGATAAGGTTTTAGGGGCAAGGCTAACAGTATATGCTCAGACTCCCATATTGAAACCTTTCTTTTTTAGACCCTGAAGTTATACAAATGGATGATTTAATATATTTGATAACACCAAAACAAAATTAAAAATCCCTGTGTCCTAAGTACAGTATAATCATTATCTTATTATTTATGAATATTTTATTTATACTATTAAGAGACATACATACACGTGTATCATTTTCTTTTTGTCTCAAGTCAATATTGGCAAGTTTTGGCTGTTTCACAGAACTTTCTTCTTTTTTATCTAGGTTATCAAATAACATTACTTCAAGTCAATTCCAGGAATAGAATCATGTCAAGCTCAATATGCACCTAACCTTGTAATTTGAAAAAAAAAAAATCACTTGTACATTGAGTGCACACTTTGGATAAATTGTATGCTTTATTAATATGTATTAATAAAACTGATTTGTTTTAAAAATCAAGTGTACATGAATATTTAGTTTAAATTAAAATACTGAGTAATAAAATTAAATAACTCAACATCTCACTATATAATAGTTATTACAATAACTATGAATGTGAAATGAAAACCAGCTATGAAAACTATACCTTTATAAAGGGGACCAAAGAAGACAGAGTGGTGATATTAATGACTGAAAAAAGAAAACCCAGCCCAATAAAACGTAGCTAATCTAATCTGTAGATCCACTGAATTAAACAGATATCATTAACAAGTCTACTACCCACTTCAATCACTCATATTGATGATATAACTCTTCAAACGAAAAATATTAATCTCAAATATATAATTATTCATCCTCCTCAAAGCTATGCAACCAGACCAGAAAAAGTTTTTTTTATTTTGTGAGTGATTTCTTTCTCAAAGACAAATAACTTAGGTAGAAGAAGACGTATCTTATTTGCTCTCAGAATGAAAATGGTACTTTCCAGTGTCTCTAGGACTCCAGTATTATTTGTTCTTGTTTACACAAAATAATTAAAACTGCTTCTTTTCTATTTCTTCTTCTATCTGGTAGCAAAGAAAATTAAGTTTTCTAATAATAAACAGATACTGTACCTGTAACTCTTGGTTCTGAAGGATGCATTTTTATTGGTCTGACTAATTTCTGAGATTCATAAGGAAGAAATAATTGAGTGTTTTGAGGGTTTTTATTCAATACAAGTACATGTTCACCTTTTTCAAACATTCTAAAGAGAAAAATGAATTAAATATTTAGTTAAATAAAAAATTAACATTTTAAGGAAGGGATATTTAGATACTACATTATTAAAACTCCTAATTTTGCATATAATGAAACTAAGTTTCAGAGATGCTAAAAGACATGCCCAATATCATTAAATTACCTGGTAGTGGTGTCAGAGCTAAAACACATTCTTCCTGATAAGTCCAGTGATATTCCCAGTATACAACACTCTCCTTTTAAAAACATATTAATTTTCAAAGACTTTTTTGAAAATATCAAAAACATTTTAATCAAAAACTGTCCACAAAGAGCATGTTTTAGGTTCTAGAGTACTTCAAAATTTAAAATATATATATTCATAAGCCAATGAAACTAGCATAATCATAGATCATTAAAAACAGTATAACAATCATAATTGGGTAAAAATTTTTACTGGAAGAATAATTTCACTGAATTTTTCCTAAATTAAGAAAAAGAATAAACACTATCAAAATATAGATTGAGTAAAAATGATGAGTTACATAAGTTCCCCTCAATATACAGTTTTGTAATATTAAAAAATGGATAAAGTGAAATTCTATGTATTGACCCATTTTTTTCATTCAATTTCATTATAAAATACTGTGGATGTGAGACATGGGAGTATGTGAATCAAGAAAATAACAGATCCAGGGAAGTGGAATCTGGGAAATTAACTTGGGAGAGGAGTTTGTTGAAAAAATAGGATAAGGGCAATGGAGATGAGGAGAGGAATTTATGAAGAATGAAAAAGGGTACAGGCAGAAAGAGGAAAAAGTAGAGAGTATATCAGAAACCACATTAGTAATGCAACTTTTTCTCTGTCACACACTAACAGGCAAAATCAATCTTTTTTTTAATACTTTCACCATCTCATCTGCCACCACTGATGAATGAAAAAAGGAAATGCATAATGTTACAATTCAGTAGCATCTTTTGGTTCATCTTTCACTCTCTGTGGCAAAGGAAGAACTGGTGAAAGGGTGATAAAAAGGTAAATACATTTCTGCTCCCACCATTGTTTCTCCTGTTTTACTCCTACTGCTGACCTATCGTGGAGAACTGGATGAAATGTACAATACTGACAGGTTATAGAAAAGCTGATGTGCTGCTGCTACCCATTCTTCTCTACACATTTTCCTTGGCCTTACTAAATAAAAGGCAGATTTGAGTATTATATGTTCATAATATTTAAACATATAAATTTGAAATTTCCATAAGAAATGTGTGGAAAATAGTCTGCACAAAAAAATTTACTTACTGTGTAAATATTAGTAGCTTGGAATAAAGTACTGAGTCAAGCTTTAACAACCAGAGTATCTGTTCACATAAAACCCAATTTTAAATTTTACCTATACCTTTCTTTCAATTCCTTTCCCTTTTCTGAATTTTTATTCTTTTCTTCCAGAGTTTCTGAAAGATTCTTAGTTTCATAAAGTCTTGCAATCTGCTAAAAAGAAAAATGAAAAAACAAAACAATGATTACGTGAAAATTATATTTTTGGTATTATTAGCTATCTTTCATTGAAAATTGCTAAAACACAGTCAAAATTAACAATACCCCATTTGCTTTTCCTTACAACTACATTAACAAACCTAGATTTCAATGAACTTCTATTTTCTCTTAATAAAAATTAGAAACATAGTAGACATTGATTCCTTTACATAGGAATATGGTTATCATTTATTTTAAAGTAAATGGGGGAAGCGGCTGTGGCTCAATCAGTAGGGCTCCCGTTTGCCATATGGGAGGCCCCGGGTTCGGTTCCCGGGGCCTCCTGGTGAGGGCAAGCCCGCCCGCACGGCGTGGTTAGCTGACCCAGCGAGCACAAGCAGCAAGGGGGGGATGAATGAATAAATAAAATCTTTAAAAAAATAAAAAAATAAAAAAAATAAAAAAAAATAAAGTAAATGGCTTCCACTCTTTTCTTATTACTAGAAATGGCAATACTATTACTTTGGTACCTCATGCCTATGAATAATAAATATATAACCTTCAATGTAATTTTCAAAAATATTTAGAAAATTAGGTTATTATATTCTATTCTTTCTCACCTTTTGGAAATGACTTTGATGGGAACTCATACCTGAGTGAATGAAAGCCACTGAATTCAAAGGATGACACAAAAAATGTATTCAAGAAAATATCATGTATCATCTTTCTTGAAGAAGGCTAAACTAGTTCTAGCCTAGCTCAGAAAAGATTATAATGTATAGTATTAAATTTGTCAAGATTAAGTTCTTTAAACCATTTATTGTCTTTGTTCCCTTTGCCAACACTATTGTAGCTCTTTTCATACCTTTAAATTCCTGTTTTTAAGCTAGATCTTTTTTCTTCATCTTCCTTCTTTAGCACCCTCCCCCCTCTAAAAGTGAAACTATTGCTCAAAACTCATAGAGTTAAATATATTCAGTATCTAAAAACACATTTAGGCCCCAAAGGTAATCTGAGGCAAATAAATTATCATACCTATCTTCCCACTGAAATATTCTCAGCATAATTTTAAAGCAATTATCTTTCCAGGACTAATCAATTTCACTAGAAATTTTAAGTAAAATTAAGTAAATTAATTAAATTCACATTTTTTTTTACTCAATACTGGATCTATATGTTAAAAAATCAGTCCTTTACATTGAACCACCTACAAAGTGTCAGTTGAGTCCTGCTGATAATTTTTTAGTGCTAACTTAAAAACATTTAATTTTTATTTCAAGTATAGTGACTTGAATTTAAAACAAACATAGAAAAAAATCATTTTGTGATGGTCAATTTCATGTGTTAACTTGGCTAGCTTATGGTGCCCAGTTGTTTGGTCAAGCAAGCACTGCTCTATAACTAAGAGGGTACTGACTGGATTTGTACCTACAGTTAGCTGATTGCATCTATGGCTGACTACATCTAAAATCAACAAAGGGGACTACCCTTAGCAAAGTGGGGAGTCTTCTCATCCAATCAGATGGAGATCTTAAAAGCCAGAACTGAGTATTTCAGAAGTCAGAAGGAGTTTCTCCCTTTATTTCAGCTAGCCAGCTTCCCTGGGGAATTCAACTGCACCTTTACTGGAACTTTCAGCTTGTGGCCTACCCTAAGGAATTTGGATTTGGCAGCCCCTATGATCCAACTCTCTTAATATATATAGAGAGAGAGATAGGTAAGTAAATAAATGTATTTTTTAACAAATTTTAATTTCACAAATTTAAGCCTTATCTTAAAGCCTTTCTCCAAGTGTAGGCTTTCTTTTTTTTTTTTTTTTTTTTTTATTTATTCATTTATCCCCCCCTTGCTGCTTGTGCTCGCTGGGTCAGCTAACCACGCCGCGCGGGCAGGCCTGCCTTCACCAGGAGGCCCCGGGAACCGAACCCAGGGCCTCCCATATGGTAAACGGGAGCCCTACTGATTGAGCCACAGCCGCTTCCTAGGCTTTCTTTTTTTTTTTTTTTTAATTTATTTTTATTGTGGGTAAAAATAAAAATTCTCACAATACATACAAACATTTGCAAAATGATATATAAATATATATGCATATATGTGTATTTGCTTACAAAAATGTTATTTATATATATATATACATATATTTTAAGAGGTGCTTAGATTACCCAAATTATTACACGGAACCCACTGGGATTCCCATGTTGCCCACCTCCCACACCTCCCACCACATCCCACACAAACATCTCCCACTGATCCTGATCTGAACTGAGGAAAGTGAGCAGTCTCTGAGAACCAGTGTCTGAAAGATAGGTTAACAAAGGAGAGTATCCCTAGGCTTTCTTGAAAATAGTTTTTTTAAGGCTGTCAACTAACAGACCATTACATTTACATACCAATACACATATTAGAAACATAACAGAATAAATACCTGGTTTAAATAATTAATTTCTATTTCCACTTCATCTACTTCTTTCTTCAATTCAGATGAACGTTTGGTAAAATTGTTGGCATGTTTAAGAATATCTTGTGTTTTACATCTCAAATCAACCCTTTTATGTTAAGAAACTATTATACAAGTAAATTTTACATTTATAATATTATGTACTATAGCAGAAATAATTAACATTATGTAACATTATTTATATGTATGTTCTATTAAGCAATAATTTATGTTATATATTGAGCTTAAAAATAACATTTTATCCAAAACATTTGTTAGAGGATTTTTCTCCTTTCAGTTAAATATTTTCACAGGGTGGTTTTTTGTTTTTGTCTTTTTAACCCAAGTTTATAATGTCATAATCAATTCAGGTCTAAATTTAACTACTTATGTTCCCATTAATTATTTGTACCAAAGCCAACATTAAAAATCCACCCTATTTCCCTTTTCTTGCTCTGTAATGTTCATCAGTGCACCCTGCAGAACTCAGAAGAGGGCTAGATCTTCCATCTGGATTTTCTGCTTGACCTGGATTTATGCCCAAATTTTAAGTAGAGAATTTGTCAGCTATTAACAGACATCCTCCGTGGTTATTAGCTAATACAATTTCCTAAGTTTATTCTACAATCCTTTTAGGAGAATTTAAAAATGAATGGAATAGTGGCAACAAACAAGAAATCTAAAGAAAATCTGTCAGATCTTTCCTATCCTGCCTTAAAAAACATGATTTATGTGACAGGACACAACATCTCAGTAAATATTATTTACAATGCTATATTATTGTCAAAAATGTTTATTTAAATTTTTAGCCACATATAATTAAATCTTAATCTTCAATTTTTCCTACTTCCATTCACCCCTTCTTGTCATGCAACCTTATATATCTCATCCCATCCCCCAACCTGCTCTCTAAATCCCTGCTGTACTTTCTGCATCTACCAACCTCTGTCCCTTCCCACTGAGAAGTTAAGGCACAGATGGGCAGCAAATGGAAAATTAGGAACAGAATAGGCTAAATTAAAAACATGGAATGAGCAAACAGCAGAGGATTAAAAGGATGATTTAGGATGAAGCAAGCAGGAAGCAAAGGTACAATGCAGAGATAAAGAAGACAGTACAAACAGTAAAGTTATAATATGATATATGAACAATTTTAAAGGATTAAAGTTCCAAGTTCATCATCAAGGAAAATCTCCCGACAAACAGGCAAGACTTAGAACAATTAAGAGTTACTTAGGCATCTATTACACTCTATTATAATTATTTATTCATATGTTTGTCTCCCCTACTAAACTGTGAGCTCCCTGGAACAAAATCCTGTCTTCTTCAGTATTACAAGGCACGAGGTGGGTACCCAAAGAATTTCTACAGACAAATGAATAATTGTGATTCACCTCTTCCCACCATCTATCCTAACAACTAATGATCAATCTAACTGTAACTCTTTGGTAAGACAGAGCAAGACGATTTTTTATTGGTTTGGTAGCTAAGATATGTCATGATCTTATGCCAGATACATATGCCATTTTATTCTCACTAAAATTGCCTGCTTCTTCTCACATGGGCATATATGAAAACTAGTCCCAGATGACCTCTAAAGTAAACTCTAAAAACTTTTAGTTAAATAAAAAAAACAAATCCATGTGATTCTCACCAGAGAAACACAGTAACAATTAAAATAATACTTATCTAATAAAAATTCTAAGTAGAAACAGTATCGTGGATACATGTGTAATGTCCATTTAATAAGTGATGGAAAGGGAGCAGGCACTGAAAAAAAAAGTCATATTTTAGAATATTATATTCTTTTCATGACTAAGATACCATTATTAATACAATATATAACAAAAATATTAATACCTAAAAATTCCATAAAAATACTTTCATTCATTTTTAGTTGTTCAGTACATGCCAAAACTCTGTTTTGAATTTCTTCATGTTCTGTTTTCTTCTCATAATATTCATGTGAAAAAGGTTTTTCTGAATACTTTACTTGGTATTGCTTCAAAACATCTTTATACTGGCATATATAACCATGATACATTTTTCTGTTAAAATTAAAAGAAATGATGTTTATGTAACAAAAGTGTATCTAAAAGCTGTGTAAATATCACTTGTTAAACTCTATTAAATTAAGCATAAAAGGAAAGACAAATATCTATGGCTTCCATCAATTCTGTCTGCCCTTCAAACTTTCCCTAACTCCATCACACTTCACAACTCTACTCTTTTCCTCCACTAGCTGAGTTATTCACTCTTTAATCCTTTTCAGTTTAACTTCCACACTCACCATTCTGATGAAACTGCCCTCCCCAAGGTCATTAGTGATCTAGTTTGTCCAATTCAATGATCTCTTTTCAGTGCTCATTCTAACTGACACAGCAGAATCTGGTTCTTTGGATCTTTTACTCCTTAAACCTCTATCCTCCCTCGGTTCTGAGTCTTTTACTTTCCTCACGTGGACTACCTCTATGACTAGACCTTTTAATTCTCCTTCAATTTTCTAAGCTAAAATTATCACATGAAGTAATGCCCTGTTAGAGGTCTGGGTTCACAGTCACTCGTGTATACCGAAGAACTATTTTATGAAGAAAATTTCAACACCATTTGAAGGAACTTCTCTAATCCATCTCAGGTTGAGGTGGAGTGGTCATCTATTTAGCCACAAGCCTTGGGTAGGACTATTAATTCTTATAAGAGATATTAACCCTTCCTTCTAATTTGGTCTATACTTGCTTTACAACAGGAGTCAGCAGACTATGGCCTATTAGCCAGACCCAGCCTGCCACCTGTTAAGGCCCATGAGCTAAGAATGGTTTATACATTTTTAAATGATGAGGAAAAAAATCAAAAGAAGAGTAATATTTCATGACACATTAAAATTAGACAATTTGAATCCTCTTTTTACCAAATTTCTATCAAATACTTCATTTCAAGAAACAATATTTATAGAAAACTTTCTGAAAGATTTATATTCTTTATCTTCCTCAAGATTTTCTAAATTTTATCTCTTGGAAAAAGCCATACTCTATAAGGAATTTCTTAAAAGATACTGTAATGATTATCTCACCTTAGCAGATGAAAAAAGTAGAGCAAGTGTTCATAAAAGTAAGGAAAACAGCCTTGTACTGGTCAGCAAGTCTGACTCTTAAGAATGTTTTAATTTCTTAATATTACTAAACTGTCCTCTTTAACATGATAAAATGGTTGAGCCCAAAACAATCAAGGTACTATTCCTCAAAAGGCTTATTTACTAATTAAGTCCCCCACCCCACCTCCACCATGTAACAACTTGAAGAACTGGTTGCAGGGAGGAGAGAGAGATTCTTAAGAAGACTGAACCTGGGTCACCAGTTTCAAGTGGGATTAGCATACTACATCCATTCTATTCACACCCACTCTTCTAACATAGTCTATATAGGAACCATGGCAGAGCCCAGCATAGCCAACTCATCATTTAAAAAAAGCCATTATTATCCTATCTGCTACCAGTAATACCATTCTTGGTGAATGCCTGGAACAGGGCTATAAGAGTAGGAGAATCAAATAACTGGTGCCTCTACTTCTTTCATTATCCATGACATCAACAAAAAAACTCCTTTTCTTTTACAAATGCCAGGTATTGAGTCAACAATTCAATCAATCTATGTGTCTAGTTCAGGGAAAAATTAAATGGATGTTTTCACATTAATACTTCTGACTGGCTCAGAGAAGTCATCTACAACAAACACTGTCAGAGAAGTGCATATTTGAAGTGGTTTGTGGTAGCCCCTCAAAGAATCATTTTAATGAAAAAATTTTGTGTAGCCATGGCTTACATTGAGAAATGTTATAAGAAGCAGTTATTTGGGGGAGGCCATTACAGATACTAACTCCCATATTGCATCATTTCATGGAGAAATTTCTCTCAAGCCTCAGTACCAGGAAAAAAACTCCACTTATCCTAAACAATTTAACTGTGTTTTTTTTTGTTTTTTTTTTTTAATGAATACTCTGAATCTCAAACTGGTCACATTTTCTCAATGTTTTGACTACTAGGAATTTCAAAGCCTAATTTCATATCTAACCAACATGAAAGACCACGTAGCAAGAATTTATAAGTGGACCAAAAGTTTTACTTTCATATATTATCCTTACTTCCCTGTCACCTTGATTTGTCTATCTAGTTATTTTTAATACTATATTATTATATACTTACACATTACATCTCAAATTATTTTTGGTAGGAACCAGGGTCTATAAATAACAGAATATAACAGTCTTCTTCACTGATTCCACCCTCTGCTTAGTCTTTGAATGATATTGTACCCTAGCTTTCTCCTCTTTTTGCTCCATACATTGTACTGGTCAACCTTATCCATTTCCATGATTTTGAATACCAATGAAATCCAAATCTACACCTTCAGTCCCTATCTTCTCAAGGCACACCTTTGAATACAAAGGGGTACTGCATTCTAGATTGTGTGTGTGGGTTAAAGTAAAATACATAAATTAGGTGAAATTTTTCTGTTATATAATGTGTTCAAAGTACCTCAATTTACTTGTTTCATTAAATTCACTAATTATATTTAGTCCCAAAGACCATGTGATCATATACATTTTAAAAATCCTACACAATTATCAGTGTTTCTCCATTAAAATATAACCACTCCTACTAAATCTGTAAAGTCTGAAAAACTGAAGTTTGATATTTATCAAATGTCCTTCAAAAGTCAATACCCCAAAATTTTTATAAGCTAATTCTACATGTAACTATTCCACCAGATGTCTGTCTATAACAGGTCAATAACAAAGACCCTTAATTGAAGCACTGTGCTAAAATAATTGCTACTGAGAAATAGTTTATATCTAAACACAGCCAGGGTTAACATAGTTTTACTAAAAACACTCGATCACCAATGGCACCTAAAAAGTTCAAAAATATTGCATTTACAAAAAAAAAAAAAAACTCAAAATTTCTACCTTTTTCAATGAACATTCTTATGAGGCACAATGCTCAATTAATACTAAATTATAAAAGTGATATTCTCAAATTAAAGTATGTACTGTACTTGTCTTTTTCAGTAGTTTCTTGATAAACAGTAACTTGTTCCTGCATATAATCTTCATGTTTATGAAAAACATCACATGTTGGCTTCCAGCTATGGAAAAATATTATGCTTTAATTAGCATTTCAGAATGAGAAACAAATGGACAGAGATGTGACAGAGATAATAAATTTAACCACTTAAATATAAACAAATATTTCTCTTCCTAGAGAAAATAAGTCTACATTGAGAAAAATATTCCCATCTCCCATTACCGCCATTTATGCACTCATGCATATGCTCAAATATCCATTCATTTTTACATATAACCTGTTTTGGAATGATGACTAGGGAAGGAGCAAATGCGGCATGGCTGTTGCTATGGCATTTCTATCATACACTCTAACATCAGCCTTCTTTCTTCTTCATATTTCTAAGATGTTGGCCAAGAAAATCTTTTGGAATAAGCATTCAAAGAGCTAGGATAGGGACTAAAGAGTCTTTTTCTCTCCTTTGAAACTCAGAAAGGTATGTTGTTAAACCCCCAGAGCTAGAAAGAAAGAATCCAGGCCCACATAAGATAATAATAATAAATACGAATATTTATCCTATACATTTTTTGTTTTATTACATGACTTTTAAAAAGTTCACAAATATGAAAAATTTTTAATTAACATACATATGGCACTTTCATTCTAAGTATTGCTCAAAAATATTTCCTGTAGCGCTTTTGCCTAATCTTTATTTCCGATTCAAAAAGTATACATGCTAAACTGATTAAGAAGAAATAAAACGGTCTTTGTTCATTCATAATGTGATTGTCTATGTAGAAAATTACAAAGAATGAATAAAAATCTTCTGGAACTAGTAAGTGATTATAGCAGGGTTGCAAGATACAAGGTTAATATACAAAAATCATTTGCTTACCTATATATTTGTAATGAACTGGAATTTGAAATTTGAAAAAACACCACTTACATTAGCACCAAAAAATGAAATATTAGATATAAACCTAACAAAAAATGCACAAGATCTATATGCGGAAAACTACAGTATTCTGATGAAAGATATCAAAGATCTAAATAAATGAAGAGATATTCCATGTTCATGAACAGGAAGAATCAATATTAAGATATCAGTTATTCTCAACTTGATTTACACAGGTAATGCAATCCCAATCAAAATCTCAGCAAGATATTTTGTGGATATCAAGACTTGTGAATATCAAGAAATTGATTATAAAGTTTATGTGGACAGGCAAAAGACCCAGAATAACCAACAAAATACCAAAGAACAACTAAGTCAGAGGACTGACTCTACCTAATTTTTAGACCTACTACATAGAACGTGCTGCTGGGGTGCCAGTCGAGCTGTTGGTTCTTAGGTTCCTGCTCTCGGAGGAAATGCCCAGCTGGGGAGTGGGGAGTGGATGAGAACAGTGCTGGGCTAGTGTCTGACAACTCAACTCTGCACAAGGAGCAGCTCAGCAGCAAGATTAAAGAACAGAAAGTGTTGTGGCTGAACTTTCTAACTTGAAGAACAGGAAAGTATACAGGCAACAAAGAACAGCAACATATTCTTTTTTGCAGACCGAACTGAAACGCTCTCTGAAAGCAAGAATATATTGGATGAACTGAAAAAGAATACTAAGAAATAGAGAACTCAGAGAAGAGCAAAATCAAGAAATGGTCAACTTTAATTTCGCCTAACAATGTGTGGCATTTGTAGTTCTATAAGCTTTTCTGTTGAGCATTTCAGCAAAGATTTGAAAGAGAATTTACTGTATAATCTTAAGCCACGGGGGCCCAATAATAGTAAATGATTGTTAAAGTCTTATGTTAACTACCAGTGTTTATTTCTGGTCACATCCTTCGCTTAAGAGGTGCTTTGACTGTCCAGCCTATGGAAGATGAAAGAGGCAATGTGTTCCTGTGGAATGAATAAGTCTTTAGTGGAAGCTATGTTCAGTTATCTTTTCTCTTGCAATAATGAAACTGTATCTTGTCACTCTTCTCAAGAAGACCAAGGTTCTTGGTCTTTTATATATTATCAAGAATCTAGTCATTATTTATGCTTTGGTAGGGATTTTTTTGGTCGCCATAGCTTGCTTTGGCATTTTAATAATATGGATGAGAGTTTCTGCCTCTCTTCAGTTGGCACCCAAACATGTGGAGTGGCCAATCAGTGACAAGAAGCTCCAACATGTGGAATTTTCAGAATTGATCTCAAGTCTTCTGCCATTTCCAAATGTGTGATTTTAAAATTGTGTCCATGGAAATACATTTCTAGGGAGAATGTTATCAAAGAATGCATTAATAGCCTGACTCAAATTTCAAGAGACCTGCCAACATTTCTATCGGTGAAGACAAACTATATCTCAAATGTTCCTTTAAATATGATGTTGCCACAACCTCCATTTGAGACTCATTGCACTAATATTTCCAGCACCCCACCTACAACAGAGATACTTCAGGTCTTTTTTACTGACAGACACACGAAAAAAGTTGTTCAGCAATTCATCAATGTCCTGAGTATAGCCGAAGAGAGATGTGTCTTGTGTCTACCTAGGGATGAAAGCTTGATGCCAAATAAGATTTTGAAAACTGGTGATAGGAAAGCAAATTTTGCAATTCTGTTTTCTAGGGGCATCGATTCCATGGTTATTGCAATGCTTGCTAACCATCATATTCCTTTAGATGAACCAACTGATCTTCTTAATGTGGCTTTCATGACTAAAGGAAAAAACATACCAACTAATTTTAACAAAAAAGGGAGTAAACAGAAAAATAATTGTAAAATACCTTCTGAAGAATTCTCTAAAAATCTTGCTGCTGCAGATGGTGATAGTCCTTATAAACAATTCAATGTACCAAATTGAATCACTGGAAAAGCAGATTTAAAGGAACTACAAGCTGTTAACCCTTCTTAAATGTGGAATTTTGTTGAAATTAATATTTCTTTGGAAGAACTTCAAAAAATTAAGAAGAACTGGAATATGCTAGTTAGTTCAGCCCTTGGATACGGTTTTGGATGATAGCATTGGCTGTGCAGTCTGGTTTGCTACTAGAAGAACTAGTTATTTATTGATCAAGATGAAGTGAAATCATATCAGAGCAGTGCAAAGGTAGTTCTTACTGGAAGCGGTGCAGATGAGCAATTTGCAGGCTATTTTTGTCATCGTGTCTGCTTTCAGACAAATGGGCTTCAAGGATTGAATAAGGAAATAGAAATGGAACTAGGTCAAATTTCTTCTAAAATCTTGGTCGTGATGATAGAGTTACTGGTGATCATGGAAAAGAAGGAAGATTTCCTTTCCTGGATGAAACTGTTGTCTCCTTTCTAAATTCCCTACCTGCTTGGGAAAAGGCAGACGACTTTACCCGTGGAATTGGTGAGAAACTAATTCTGTGTCTTGCAGCTCTGGAACTTGGTCTGATAGCTTCTACACTTCTGCCAAAATGGGCCATGCAGTTTGGATCCAGAATTTCAAAAATGGAAAATAATAATGAGAAGGCATCTGATAAATGTGGAATGCTTCAAGTCAATCCTTAAAAATCCTTTCTATTGAAAGGGGAATTAAAATGTAATATTTCATATGACATTTACTGAATGATAGTTATAAATGAAATACTTTGCTGCTTTATTATTGTAAAAAAAACAAAACAAAGACATACTATAAAGCTACAGTGATCAAGACATACATGGTATTGTCAAAAGGATTAACAAATAGATCAATAGAACAAAACAGACAGCCCAGAAATAGATCCATACAAATGTAGTCAATTGATCTTTGATAAAGGAGCAAAGGCAATTCAACGGCGAATTCATAGTCTTCAACAATGGTACAAGAACAAATGAATATGCAAAAGAAAAATGAATCTACACACAGATGTTACACCTTTCAAAAAATTAATTCAAAATGGATCACAGACCAAAGCAAAAGACAAATCTATTAAAATTCCAGAAGATAACATAGAAGAAAATCTAGGCGGTCTTGGGTTTTGCCGTATTTCTTAAATATAACACCAAAAGCACAATAAATGAAAACTGATAAGTTGGACTTCATTAAAATTAAAAACTTTTGCTTTGTGAAAGACTGTTAAGAGCATGAAAGGACAAGCCACTGACTTGGAGAAAATATGTGCAAAACACGTATCTGGGAGAAGCGACTGTGGCTCAATTGGTTGGGCTCCTGTTTACCATATGGGAGGCCCTGGGTTCGGTTCCCGAGGGCCTCCTGGTGAAGGCAAGGAGGCCCACGCAGTGCGGTGAGCTGATGGCCCACGTGGTGTGGTAAGCTGGCACAGCAAGATGATACAACAAAAGGGAGACAAGAAGACACAGAAAAACGCAAAGCAAATAGACACAGCGAGCACAAGCAGCAAGGGGGCGAGGGATAAACAAATAAATAAAAATCTTTAAAAAAACAAACAAACAAACACATATCTGACAAAGAGCTTATATCCAAAATATATAAAGAACCCTTAAAACTCAACATTAAGAAAACAAACAATCTAATTCAAAAATGGGCAGAAGATCTGAACAGACACCTCACCAAAAAACATATACAAATGATAAATAATGATAAATAACATATGAAAATATGCTTAACATTATAAATGATTAGGGAATTGCAAATTAAAATAATAATAAGATATCACTACACACCTATTAGAATGGCTAAAATCCAAAGCACTGACAAAACCAAATGCTGACAAGCATGTGGAGCAACAAGAACCTTCATTCATTGCTGATAGGAATGCAAAATGGTATAGCCACTTTAGAAGACAGTCTGGCAGTTTTTCACAAAGTTAAACATAAGCTTAACATACAATCCAGGAAACCTGATCCTGGACAAATGAGTTGAAAACATTTGTCTACACAAAAACCTACACATGAATGTTTATACAGCTTTATTTATAATTGCAAGAAATTGGAAACTACCAAGATGTCCTTCAATAGGTGAATGGATAAACAAAATGTGGTATACACATGCAATGAATTATTATTCAGCAATACAAGAAATGAGCTATCAAGCCATGAAAAGTCATAGAAGAAACTTAAGTGTATACTGCTAAGTGAATGAAGCCAGTATGAAAAGTTTACATAGCATATGATTCCAACCTTACGACATTCTGGTAAAGGCAAAACTATAGAGACAATAAAAAGATCAGTGGTTGCCAGCAGTTCAAAGAGATGGGGAGAGGGATAAATAGGTGGCACACAGCACATTTTAAGAAACTATTCTGTATGACACCGTAATGGTGGATTACACATGTCAAAACCCATAGGAATGTGAATATTCTCGCTGTCCTGATTTTGTGATAATCAGGGTAGGCTAAACATTGGCTACATAAGAAACCATGCATGTGTCCCCAGACCTAGTTTTTCTCCCTAGGCCTGGTTTTTGGAATGTTGGTGATAAACTAAGCCTGATTTATTATATGACCACCCTGTATGGGAAAAGATTGTAACTTTGGGTATCTTTGGTCAATCTTAAGAGATATAACAGGGGGACAGATGTGGCTAGGGTGGTTGGGCATCCGTCTCCCATATGGAGGGACCTGGGTTCGATCCCCAGGACTTCCTGGTAAATATAAAAAAAAGAAAAATACAGAAGGTGTGTGGGCCACCGGGACCTGTGCACCACCAGGCCCCATGCACGGATGAGCCACCAGGCCCGTGCACGGGTGCGCCGCCAGGCCCTGTTCGCGGGTGTGCCACCAGGCCCCATCCACGGATGAGTCACCAGGCCCTGTGATCCATGCAGCAAGGTGATGACAAAACAGGAGAGTGACACAAGGGAGAGCCAAGACGAGACACACTGAAAAACCAGGAACTAAGGTGGCGCAGGCGGTAGGACACCTCTCTCCCACATCACAGGTTCCCAGGATTGAATCCCAGTGAAGACAGAAGGATGAGAATAGAGGGCAGGAAATGGACACAGAGTCACCCAGCGAATGGACACAGAAACAGCTAAAATGGGGGTGGGGTGGTTAAAAAAAAAAAAAAAAGATAAAAGTAAATAAATAAATAAATCCTTAAAAAAATGTATAGGGGAAGAAGATACGGACTATAGTCAGTAGTAATACTTTGATGATGCTCTTTCATGATTTGTTAACAAATGTTTCACAACAATGCAGGATGTTTGTGGGGGGGGTGGTATGTGGGAGCCCTGTATGATGTTATGTATGTTTGTTTGTCAAGTTCACGATGTTTACTGAACACTTATAGTTTATGTATGTTCATGTAAGAATGATATACTTCAATAAATTGTTTTTTAAAAAAAAACAACCATAGGACTGGTACAATAAAAATGAACCCTTCCTGGTGCCTCCTATAGAAAAATCAGACAAGGAAAAAAAAAAAAAAAAAAAGCTGACAACAAGTGCAAACAATGAGCAAAAACAACAAGCAAATAGACAAGGAGCCATGGAGGGCAGGGAGAATAAACCTTAATTAAAGTATGAACTTTAGTTAATAATAATGTATCCATATTGGTTTATCAATTATAACAAATGTACCACACTAATGCAAGATGTTAATAATAGAGAAAAACTAAATTGGGGGGGGGGGGCGGCAGGTAATATAGAACTCTGTACTTTCTGCTCTAAAAATAAAGATTATTAAAATAAACTTTCTTAAGAATACATTACCACTTTGGAAATACAAATATATAGAGGGAAATAACTATCATCCATATTATCAACACCAAAAATAATTACTACTATTATTTTAATAAATTGCTTCCAATTTTACTATAAATATATATTTCAACATAGTTGAGTTCATACTCACATAACACCAAATTCTTATATATCACTTACTTTTAAATTTACACCTTTTCCTTGTCACTAAGAAGGCACTGTAAAGATTTTAATGGAAACATAATATTCCATAAATTATTTAACCATTCCCATATTGTTGGCCATTTGTGCTTAATCTAAATTTCTCTATTATAAACAGAACTTGTACTTAAATATTTATTTGAATTTCCAATTATTTCCTTGGAAAATATTCCCTAAAATGTAATGAAAGGTCAAAGGTTATAAGTAAATTTATTCTATTTTTAAAATTCTATAATACATGTTCACTGAAGATATTCACTATAAGCATTTTAATGTACATTCTTCTAGACTTTTTCAAATTTTATATATATATATATATATATATATACACACACACACACACAATTACTAAGTTGGAGTCACAGTATTAATATTGTTTTATAACCACCTTTGTTCAATCTGTATTATACTGTTAATATCTTTCCATGTCAATAAATATAGTGTTTATTCATATGGATATACCAAAATTCATTTGACCAAAATTCATTCATTTAATCCCCTAATGTTATATATTAGAATTGCTTCCACTGTTTTGCTATCATAAAAAAAGTTGAGACAAATAACCTAGTTGCACATTACATCTTTGAGAGAATACCTAATTATTCCTACAAAAAATTCTCAGACATGGAATAGCTTAGCCAAAAGTCCTGTTGATCTTTAAAGCTTTTAAAAATATATACTGAAATGTCATCCAAAATGTTTGTACCAGTGTACATTCCTACAGTGTGTGAGAGAATTTTCTTATTCCCTGGCCAACACTAAGTATCATCTTTCTTTAAATCTTTAAAAACTTAAAGGCAAAAAAAAAAAAAAAAAAGGCAATTCTTTGTTGCTTTAATTTGGCTCTCTTTGATTATTAGTAAGATCGAACATCTGTTCACATATTTTTAGATTTACTACTTCCTCACTTTGCCCATTTTTCTATGGGGTCTTTGTCTTTTTCTTATTTATTGCCACAAGTATTTTACAATTTTTAAAAAATTAACCCTTATCTGACATTTTTCCTTGCTTATCACTTGTCTTTAATAGTCATTTTGGGTATTTTTCTTTTTATTTGTATGTAATCACATTTATCCAACTTTCCCTCTGTTGTTTGTGCCTTTGGTGACATATTTACAAAACCTTCTTCTCCCAAAGATTATATAGTCAGCTATGTGCTCTATTTAATACTTTCATGGATTCATATCTTGCACTTAAATCTCTTATTCAGCATGTTGAAATCATAAACTAGTGGTTTTTATGAATTTAAATATATTAAAGTCAACAGATCTTACTAACTCTCCTCAGTACCTAGCAGAGATTATGCTAAGGTATATCCAGTACACAGGGTAGGTTCTAAAGGGAAGCTATCATTACTTTTCTAGCACCACTGCAATCAGGTAAGGGAAACCACTGGCAAAACCCAATACAATAAAACCTAGATAAAAAAAGAAAAATTCAAACATACAATTTTTTGCCTATCATATTGCCAAAAATTTTAAAGATTGGTAAGTCCAGTGTTGGCAAGGGTATGAAGAAATAGAAGCTCTCAAACATTGTTGCTGAGAGAATAAACTGTATAAACTTTTTGGAAAGAAGTTTGGCAATATCTATCAAATGTTTACATGTGCATACCCTTTGATCTAGCAATTTTACTTCTAAGATTCTATTCTACAGAAATACGTCTATAAATGTGGAAGGGTATATGTACATGTTAATTATAGTAGGGAAAAACTGGAAACAACCTAAATATCCATCAGGAGGGAAATGATTAATTAATATACATCAGGTACTATAAAACACTAAGGAGCTATTTAAAAGAATGAAGATTTGTACATAATTACATGCATAGTATAATTTCCGTTACATACTGCTAAATTTAAATGCAAACTGCAGAACAAGTATATTATGATCCCATTTTTGAAAAGAGTAAGACAAATATGTAGATAGATGTACATATATGTATATGCAATAATTATGTTGAATATTTATTGGAAAAGGTCTGGAAGGATACTCACCAAACTGTTAAGAGTGATTATTACTTAAAAGGAGGAAGACAGGGCAAGGAGTGGGATCAGCAGGAAGAAAAAACTTTTTGCTCCATACATTTATATATTGTTTGAATTTTTATATTAAGTACTTGTTAGTTTCACAATTTTTTAAAAACAGTGAAAAATAGTAATAGGGTAAAACCAATAAGGTTTTAAATTTTTAATAAAAATTTTTTAAAACAATTATGAATCTGAAGTATAGTACTTAGTACAAAGTCCACATAAAAATAAGTTCAGAAAGCCAATGCATTTTATAAGTATTTATAATAAACAATAAAGTAAATTTTATTCACCATGTCTTTGCTACAAAATGCTTTAAGTTTAAACAAGGTTGAAAGAACCCTTAAATATTGAATACTTTTATTTTTAAACGCTACTAATTTTAGACTGGATTCCCTTAAAAAAAAAAAAAAAAAGAAAAAGAAAATTCAAAGATGGAAATTATTTCAAATTCATAAAAAATATTTTTCTTGATGTAAGGCTATTCAAATTCTGAATTTAAATGAATTGATGAGTTAGTAAGATCTTATAGCCTTTACTTCTATTTTTCTTTTGACGACCTGTGATCCCCTTCTTCAGGAGCCTGTAACCAGGCAATTTACAACTTGATTCATCATTTTGCCAATATAGAATACCACTTCACAACAACAGCATCTTCAATTATAAACTCAGAAACCTTGAATAAAAGAATCTAGTGACAATTATTGAAAGTTCATTTCTTTCAAAAACTCACTCACTACAGTTGTCTTTGATCTCCTTACTATGTTTACAGTAATGACCAATTTCCTCATCCGTTGTATTTATATTTTCGTGTATCTTGCAAATAGTTGCTTTGTTTTCTTTAATATCTTCAAAGCATTCTGGAAGAGGTCATGTTTATTTTATTAAGATAGAAATAAAAAATTCAGAATAAATAAATACAGTAGAGAAAAGGGTTAGTATGGCAAACTACCTAAAAAGAGCAGAGCCAGTGAATGGAGAAGTGAGGCTTGTGATGGGAAGAGCCCATAGGCTTGTGCCTAGGCTCAGAAGCTAAGGATTTGTGTTTGGGATTGAAGAGAAATAAACATTCCCAGTCCCTCATCTGTAACATAAGAGGGACTAGATTAAGTTATATCTAAGATCAGTTGCATCATATGATGCTGAGTTAATGTAAACAACATTTATGGTACTAAAATTAGACTTCTGTTATTGACAAATGTTAAATTTCTATTCATCAATTCTATATGAATTAATTATTTAAAGCATATTCAACTCACATTCTTTGTGACTGGTAAGTAAATATATGACAGAAATAAAGTAATTTTATGAAAAAATAAAATAAATTCTTAATGTTCGGTATTCATTTTTGATTGCAGGAAAGATAACCAAATTCTACTTTTTCAGAACTATTAAGAAATTAATAGTTTTTTCCTTCTGATAGTTTTTATGTAGAATCCTATACCTAGTGTAGTTATTTAATTTCCCTTGCTATTTCATTCATAATATTATTTTTGAGAATTATTACTCCTAGAAACATAGCATCCATTAATCATGGCCCCTGATTTTTGGTGATTTTTTACAGAGATTTAAAAAAAATTTTTTGCTCAGATATTTGAAATAACCGGTGATGTTTGAGGATAAAAATAACATCTTGTCAACTGCACTTATAGGGTTATTTCTGCTTAAAGCAAAATTCTTTAACACAAAATAATTAAATGCTGAATACAAAATTTTACTATCTAAAAACTGTAGTTAAAACCACAACGATTTTGTCTCTGGTAAATTAAACAGCTCATTATTAATCAGTAGATAGATATGGCACAAAAGTTACAATACCAATATCAGGGTAACTGGATATTATCTCATATGCCATAAAAATTAAAGACAAATATTTTTATCATGCAAAATCACTTACTATTAATTCGTTGAATCATATCTCCTTTAGTACTTATGTCTTGTTCATACTGGAAAACTAAAACAAATAATTCTTTTGTGAATTCATTTCATTGTTAATATGTCAAATTATAATACAAATAGTTACTTATTTCTTTATTTTCATTTTATACCTACCAAATTCTAGCAAAAGTCTGTCCAAACTGACAAATAGGCTGTCATTCATCTTGGATACTATGTCTTAAAAAAAAAAAAAAAAAAGATATGAGTAAGGAGTTTCTAAAATCTTATGCTAAACACTATATATTCCTATTAGCCTTCTTAATATAGCACTCTTCACAGAAAAATGTGGGTAGAGCAAGAACTGGCGAGGAGAGAGGCCCTTTCTGCCCAGAGCTACAATCCTTGTCTAGCACTGGGCATAGCCCCAGCAGACACTAAATAGATACTTGCTTTGAAGGACGTTGCATGAAACTTTTGACGGCGAAAAAGCTTTCATAATTGCTTGTACGTGGTATTTTAACAAGGCTTTGAATCTTCTAGGTCCAGACACCCAGATTTCTCAAAAACGATACGCCCTTAATATAAATAATATCTCTGAATGATTTCCCTAGTCACACGCTTCCCAACTTCTTTACTAAAGCGTGCAGCAAGATTCCTCAAGAAAGCGAAGTGAAACCTAACAGCGAAGTGAAACCTGGAGAAACAGTGCAATTTACATTTACGAATTTACCACCAAGAATCCAAAAAGTGGAAGTTTTCACAGGATTGCCAACTCCCATTACAAAATACGCCCGAAGCGGAATACCTATCACTCGTTACCCGCAGATTCGAGGAACCACTCTTGCCGGGCGTTTTTACGCGTGAAATTCACTCACGGACTCACCCTTTCTCACAACCCAACTGCTTTCCCTCACCCGAGTCCGCCCCTCACACGCACGGCTTTCTTCAGTTAGCTACACGCCGACCACGCACGGGAGGCAATGAGCGTCGCGGGGCTGGGGCCGCGGGACGAGGCGACGCGCCCGGCCGCCCCCAGAACGCGACCCCCAGTCGTTCTCGGGGGCAGGGCCTTCCAGTCTCCCCTCAGGACCTCCTGCCCAAGGAACAACCGTCACACGCACCTCTCTTCCCTGCCCCGCCTCAACGGCCCCTCTGGAACCCCAAGGTCCGCGCCGTCTTTCCAGGGGTTCCAGGATTCACTAGAGCGTCTCTCACTCCGGCTCCGCCACTGCAGAGCCTGACCCGGAAAGGTCGAAGCCCCGCCCCCCTGCGCTAGCCCCGCCCAGCCCCGCGGGGAGACCGGAGAGAGGCGGTTGCTCCCTACGGTCGTGGGAGAAACGCGAACCAAGCACCTTGCAACCGAAGAATTGAGCGCTAGAATCAGAGAGAAAGGGACTCTCCCGTGGCCTTAAATACAAGTGTTTTTTAAAACTATTAATTCCTGTTGTAACATAACATGACACTTTTGAAAATATTTTGGACAACAGCAATAAAAATTTATATTAGCTTCAATATGACAGTAAAAAACAATCTTGGATCAAGTATCAAAATTCAATTTTAGATTCAACATTTTTCAAAACTTTTTGAAACTTAAGCATAAAAATTCAAATACACTTGATTCAACAAACATTTTGAGACTGACTCTGTTCAGATTCAAATAAATTGCACATTAGTATTTTCTGCCCAAATGCTGCCTTTAGATCAATTAGACTTTGCGTATCTGAACTGAAATAAAAAGTGCAGAAAAAATAATCTAAAGTTAGTCGCCCAAATTGCCTAAATTATTGGTATATTTCTGGAGAAAATGCTTTTAAACAAATGGTCTAAATAATTGCCTCAATTCACCATAGTCTTAATTGTTTCACAGATTATTTTTTAAAAGAAACTTTCAGAAGTTTTTCTTGCTTAAGTACCTCAGATCAGATATGCATAATCACCTTTAATATAATGTAATGTTACTCACTAGTTAGAATTAATGATAGTGAGCCATAAAAGTTAATGTAAGTTTTGATGACCTAAGAGACTTATCAAATTTATTCTTATTGTACATGTTCATATATATTTATTAACTATCTCTCTTCAGGAAGGCATGAGAGAATGAATACTTAAGGCTAAGTTAGTTGGTCTTGCTGGTACTACATTGCTACAACTGTCAAGAAATTTTGATAGGTCAAAAGAGTTAATTAATGGGAAGCGGCTGTGGCTCAATCAGTAGGGCTCCCGTTTACCATATGGGAGGCTCCGCCGGGGCCTCCTGGTGAAGGCAAGCCCGCCTGCACCGCGTGGTTAGCTGACCCAGCGAGCACAAGCAGCAAGGGGGGGATAATGAATAAATAAATAAATAAATAAATAAATAAATAAATAAATAAATAAAT
>JAKSZT010054193.1:10194892-10239285 GCA_026826555.1 Tolypeutes matacus | reverse complement strand
AATAAATAAATAAATAAATAAATAAATAAATAAATAAATAAATAAATAAATAAATAAATAAATAAATCTTTAAAAAAAAGAGTTGATTAAACTTCAACACTAAATTTTCTTACAGAGTTTGGGGAAATTTAGAATCACCATCTTACTGAGACCCAAATATCAATTTCTTTGCATTTGTATTCAGATTTATGCATATCCTAATTACTCTCACAAAAATATACCAGAGTTCTATCACCACCACCTCCTACTCCATTCCAAAAACCCCTTCTGGAAAAGCAATGAAGATGTTCCATCTACTGGATAATTTTAAATAAATTTTACCCCCACCTCCAATGAAATGTAGTGCTGTGTTTGAAAAATTATAGAACCGTCACTCAGGTCAACATTATCCTAACAAATGATTTTCTGGGAAAGTTCTCCCATAAGACAAAAATCTTTCCCTATTATTGGCAACTTCCCCTCTTACTCCATACACACAAATCAGAACATGAAGAAATCCTTTATTTAAACCTGCTGACCATTCTAATTGCATTGTATTCCTTTTCTTCCTTTTACTGCTAAATTTATCTAACAAAACATGTCTCCTACCTACTATTCCTCCCCCACTCCTTTCCTCATTGACCTTTCAATTCAACTACTATCCCCATCACACTGAACTGCTTTATCAAAGATTATTGATAAAAATATTTTTATCCCAAATCTAGCAGTCTTTTCTCAGTCTTATACCTCCCCTCTTTTTTCCCAACACTCTTCCATATTTGGCCCCACTAAAATGCTCTGCAATCCTGACTTCCAAAACACTACTCTCTTCTAATTCTCCCACTTCTCCTCACCGCTCTCTGATTTTGGCTTCTACTTCTTTCCCCCTAACCACCACCCCCCCCTCCAAGTATGGAATCTTATCAAGGTGTTTTCTTTAACCCTGCCCTTTTCTATACTCTTTGGGGGGGGGGTTACTCATCCTTAATGTTTTCAGCTATCACTTCTATGCTTATGACTCCCAAAATCTATAATTCCAACCCTGTCCTGTTATCTGAGAGTTATCTCCAGTATGTTCAAGTACTTACCAAATATTTATATTTACATGATTTTCCATCAATGAAGTTTCAACCTTATCCAAATTCAAATTCATCCTTTCCTCTCCCTGTAACATGTCTGTGTGACACAGTGGTTCTCCCCAAAATAAAAATACTAAAACTTGGTATCTTCTAAGATTAATTACTCCTATTCATCTCTTATACATAACTATTCAAAAAGTCTTGCTAATGTTTTTCTTTGAAATATCCCTTTTCTGCATCCAATCAACTCGGTACAGAGTCTTTGTAGTGAAATATTTATGGATTCAATTCTGGTTCCATCATTCGTTAAGGCAAAGCTTTGGTATGTTACTAACCTAAGCTTCAGTTTCTTTAAATGTAAAATGAGAATCCTAATAATTCCAGCATCAAAGAATTGTGGAAGATTAAATTAAATAATTTCTATAAAGCCTTTTGTATAGTGTCCAAGACATAGTGCATAGAAAAATTCTGCCTACCAAACATATTAACCTACCTACATTACTATTCTATCCCCCTTCCCTCTGTTACAATAGTGTCACTGTCTTTCCTCTTATCTAAAACCAATCCCTCAACCTGTATTTTCAGTGCATTTCCTTTTGCCTCATCAGGAATGTTAAAATATCACATATCCCTTTCTCCCATGTGTATTCTATCTCTTCACTTCAGTTGGATCCTTCCCATCAGCTTGGAACATGGTAAAGTCTCTCCCAGTTTAGAAGAAGGAACAGGAGGAAGAGAAGGAGATGAAAAAGAACAGGAGGAGGAAGAAGAAGAGAAGGAAGGGAGAGGGAGGGGGAAGAGGAAGAAGAAGAAAGGAAGAAGGGAAGAAAGGCTAAAAATATCTTCACTAAACACTAAAGTTCCTAACAGTCAAAATGGTATTTCTCTCACCAGCTTCACAGCCAAACTTTCTCTAGAGTTGTCTACATACACTGTCTCTATTTCCTCCCCTCCTTTCCATTTCTCCACTTCCTCCAATCTGCCCTCCTTCCCATTACTCCATAAAAATTGCTCTTGTTGAAGATGACAATAACCTTACTGTCGAAGATGACTAAATCCAAGGAATATGTTTCAGCCCTTACCTTACCTGACCTCTCAGCAGTATTCAACAGTCTTTATCATTCCTCCTTCTTAAAACACTCTTTCTCTTGGCTTCAAAGAGACAGTATTAACTTGGGTTTTGGGTTTTTTTTTTCTCTTTTCTCTAGTAAAATCACTGTCTCCTCCTTCAGGCTCATCCTCTTCCACTCATCCAGTAAATGTTATAAGCTCCTCAGACTCAAACGTAGGCCTTCTTCTCATCCTGTACTCTACCTTTAAGTAATCTCATCCTTGCCCTGGCTTCCAAAATCACTACTGCATAGATAACTAACAAATGTGTGTCTCCAGCCCAGGTCTCTGATATAAATCTAAATCCTTAGTTAAAAACATCAGAAGGAGATTCTGGCTGATTTAAGCAAATGTACAATTTGTAAAAAGGATATTGGGGGATGTCACCAAGATGACAGAGTGCGATGTTCCAGGATCCCATCTTCCCAAAGAAGTTTTTTAACAATAAGCAAAAATGGGCAGAACCATTTATTTTAGAGTTGTGGAAAACAGTGAAAGGGTTGCAGTAACAGGGTAAGCACCGATTCAAGAAAATAAGCAACTTAAACATAGCACCCTTGCTATTCCTTCAATCATCCTCTCCCTGGCATGGGGTATAACAGACTGCACTCCCAATATGGGACCCCCTAGACCCAGTTCTGGAGGAAACAGAGAAATCCTTATACACATATGCATGTATGTTTGTACTAATTTGTCTAGTGGTAGCCTGAAGGATTGAACCATGATAGTCATTGCTGCTTACCACTGCAGAAATTGCCCTACATGTAGAGGCAGCTAGAAAGTTGTAAGAAATGTTAACTGTAAGAAAACAATCAAATTGTGGATGCCTAAGGAAAAGATTACTGGTTTTAAGATACACAATATAGCACCAGGGACTGGAAGGAAAAAATATTTTCTAGGGGAATAGGGGCATTTGGAGCCATGCAAACAAGGGAATTTCTGAGGCCATACTTGCTGACTCAAGACAAGATACATACTCAAAATAGACCAGGGAGGACCTAACTCTTTTCCCTTAGATTGTTCTTTAAGAAAAAAAAAAAAATTTTATTCACACACCACACACAATCCATCCAAAGTGGACAATTGCTGACTCTCAGTATAATCACAGAGTTGTGCATTCATCACCACAATCAGTTTTAGAACATTTTCATTACTCCAAAAAGAAAAATCCCATATCCCTTTTACCTCTTTATTATCGATCCTTAGCATTGTATAGTACCTTTGTTACAACTGATGAAAAAATTTTACAATATTACTGTTACCTATGGTCCACAGTTTGCATTGGTTGTGTTTTTTACCACATACCACCCTATTACACCTTGTAGCAGTGACATACATATATGTTCTAGTTCATGGATGAACATTCTTATATTTGTACTATAAGCACAGTCATCATCCACAACAGGTTCACTATGTTATACAGTCCCTTGGGCTGTTGTTTAGCCTATTGTTGGGCTGGCTAAACTCTAAAGGAGAGCATGCACACAAGCCAATCTGTAAAAACTGGAGAAAGCATTTTCTTTTTTTTTCTTTCATTCTCTTTTCTTAGCTCATGGCAATCAAGGAAATCTCTGTTAAAAAAACACTAGCTGGATACAATCTAAAAGAACAGACATGATCAGTGGTGAAAATATAGAGATAAAGATTAAAATATTAAAATATCCAGTATGCAACAAAATATTACAAGGCATACGAAGAAATATGAAAAGTGGCCCGTGCAAAATTGCAAAATAAAGCATTGTAAACCAATAGCAAGGAGGCCCAGACTTTGGGTATACCAAAAATTTTTTATAAACTGTCTTAAAAATGCTAAAAGAGCTAAAGGAAAAAATGAACAAAAAACTAAATGAAATCATCAAAATAACAAATGAACATAAAGAGAATTTCAACAAAGAGATAGAAATCATCAAAAAGAATTGGAGACTTCTGGGAAAATGGCAGACTAGTAAGACACAGGAATCTCTTCTCCAGAAAAATAGCTAGAGGACAGGCTGGAACAGCCCCGAAAAAGATCTTCTAGGGTTTAGAACAGCAGGTGAAGGCTGCACACCACCCAGAGGAGAGAGGGACAAAAGAGGGAAATCGCGACGACAGAACCGTGAGTTGGAACCAGCAGCGGCTGCTGCTGCCAGCACCCTCCCTTACACTCTAGAATTCTCGGGCCTCTGGGCCTGTGACCACAGACAAAGGAGGCTCCAGGGAGCTACCACTCCTGGATAGGGGAGAGAGTGGGACATGGCCTAAGGCTGACTCAGGTTCTGACCTGCAAATTTGGCTGCAGAGCCCACAGACCTTTCCACACCGCCGTTTGCCCTGGGAATCTAGGGCGACTGGAGAAATCCGACACTCACAACCTCCCTCTCTTCTAGCCTGGACTCATTGTTGAGGGCTCCACAGGAGAGGGGAGAGAGAGCCTGGGGCTGACCCTACTTTTGAATGCCAGGCTTGGTCTGCCCTGTCCTGACAGCCCTTCCAGGCCGGGTGGTGCTGCACCATTGTTTGCCTTGGAGCCTGCAAGGGGTTAAGATATACAAACCGGGAGGCGGCTGTGGCTCAATCAGTAGGGCTCCCGTTTACCATATGGGAGGCCCTGGGTTCGGTTCCTGGGGCCTCCTGGTGAAGGCAAGCCCGCCCGCACAGCGTGGTTAGCTGACCCAGCGAGCACAAGCAGCAAGGGGGGGATAAATGAATAAATAAATAAAATCTTAAAAAATATATATATATACAAACCTCCCAATCTCCTCCTCTACTAACAGGGACTGATTGTTGAGGATTCAGAAGGAAGTGGAAATATTTCCTACCTGGAAAAAGGGAGGGGGCTACAAGAGAAGACTGGAGAACTGTCTCAGAAAGTTTGAATTACAAGGCTCTTAGCCCCCAGACAGGAAGCTCTATCACATTGATCTGGCCTGTGTCACAACAAATACACTCTGACCAGGCATTGAATTGAGAGGTGCTAACGAGCGCCATCTCCTGGCAGACCAAGGAAGTGCACATAAGAAAATTAATAAGTAGGAGAGGCTTTTCCTAGCCTCTATAGCCTCCCTGCCCAAGGCCCTAGGAAACGACTCTACAACCAATTACTGGGTCCAGTGCCCAGTTTTGAGCAACCAGCAGAACAATCCTAACAATCAAGGTTGAGCCAAAAATCAAAGAACTGTGGTAACTCACAGCCTCCTGCCACTAAAACCCTATAAAAGAGAAAGAGATAGAGCATCTAAGTAAAATACAACCGAACCAGATGCCTAAGCACCAGCAAAAAATTGCGAGCCATACTAAGAAAATAGAAGACATGGTCCAAGAAAAGGAATACAGCACAGTCCCAGAAGAGATGCAGAATTTGAGAGAACTAATCAGTGAGATGAGCACAAATTTCCAAAATCAAATTAATGAGAAGAAAGACAATATAAAGAGATAAATGACATCAAGAAGATACTGAGTGAATGCAAAGAAGAATTTGAAATCCTGAACAGAAAAATAACAGAGTTCATGGGAATGAAAGACACAATAGGTGAAGTCAAAAATAAATTTGAGGCATGCAACAAGAGACTCGAAATGATAGAAGAAAGAATAAGTGATACTGAAGACAGAGCAGCTAAAATTGAAGAGAGAAAAGAACAGAAAGAGAAAAGAATGGAAAAAATTGAGCAGGGACACAGAGAGTTGAATGACAACACAAAATGCAACAACATACGTGTCATGGGAGTTCCAGAATGGGAAGAGAAAGGAAAAGGGGCAGAAAGAGTATTTGAGGAAATAATAGCTGAAAATTTCCCAACTCTCATGAAAGAAATGAACTTACATGTCCAAGAAGCACACTGTACCCCAATGAGAATATATCCAAATAGACCTATGCCAAGACACATACTATACAGAATGTCAAATGTAAAACATAAAGAGAAAATTCTCAGAGCAGCAAGAGAAAAGCAAATGATCACATACAAAGGACATCCAGTAAGAATTAGTGCAGATTTCTCTTCAGAAACCATGGAGATGAGAAGAAGGTGGTATGATACAATTAGGAAACTGAAAGAGAAAAACTGCCAGCCGAGAATTCTTTATCCAGCAAAACTGTCCTTCAAATATGAAGGTGAATATAAAGTATTCACAAACAAACAGAAACTAAGAGAGTTTTCAAAAAAGAATCCAACTTTGCAGGAAATATTAAAGGAAGCCTTAGAACCTGAAAGAAAATGACAGGAAAGAGAGGCTTGGAGGACAGTATAAAAGAAAGAAAAGCAGAAAGGATAACCAAAAGAGTAAAAAGAGAGACAAAAACAAGATGACATATGAAAACCAAAGAATAAAATGGAGGAAATAAATAGTGCACTTTCAGTAATATCATTGAATGTAAATGGATTAAATTCCCCAATCAAAAGATACCGGCTGACAGAATGGATAAAAAAATATGAGCCATCCATATGCTGCTTCCAAGAAACTCACCTCAGACCCAGGGATACAAACCGGCTGAAAGTAAAAGGTTGGAAAAAGATACCCCATGTGAATAGTAAGCAAAAAAGAGCAGGGGTAGCTATACTAATATCAGACAAAACAGACTTTAAATGCAAAAAAGTGATAAGAGATATGGAAGGCCATTACATATTAATAAAAGGGACGATCTTCCAGGAAGATATAATAGTCATAAATATCTACGCACCAAACCAGGGTGCCCCAAAATATATGAGACAAACTCTGGCAAAACTGAAGGGAGAAATAGACATTTCTACAGTAATCATTGGAGACTTCAACACCCCACTCACATCATTAGATAGAACAACTAGACAGAAGATCAACAAGGACCGAGAACTTGAACAATATGATAAACAAGTTAGACCTAACAGACATATACAGAACACTGCGTCCAAACCTCAGTGGGTTATACATTCTTCTCAAGTGCCCATGGATCTTTCTCCAGGATAGAACACATGTTAGGTCACAATTCAGCTCTCAATAAATATAAAAAGATTGAAATTATACAAAGTACTTTCTCAGATCATAATGGAATGAAACTAAAAATCAATAACAGACAGGAAAAAAGTAAATTTGCAAATGTGTGGACACTGAACAACACACTCCTAAATATTCGGTGGGTCAAAGAAGAAATTGCAAGTGAAATCAGTAAATATATTGAGACAAATGAAAATGAGAACACAATGTATCAAAACTTATGGGATAGAGCGAAGGCAGTCTTGAGAGGGAAATTTATAGCCCTAAATGCCTATATTAAAAAACAAGAAAGAGCTAAACTCAAAGATTTAACTGAACAACTAGAGAAACTAGAAAAAGAACAGCAAACCAATCCCAAAGCAAGCAGAAGGAAAGAAATAAATGAAAATGAGAATAGAAAAACAATAGAGAAAATCAACAAAACCAAAAGCTGGTTCTTTGAGAAGATCAATAAAATTGACAAACCCCTCGCTAGACTAACAAAGAAAAAAAGAGAAAAAATGCAAATAAATACAATCAGAAATGAAAAGGGGGAAATTACAAATGACCTCACAGAAATAAAAATAATCATAAGAGGATATTATGAGAAACTATATGCCAACAAACTAGACAACCTGGATGAAATGGACAAATTTCTAGAAAAGCACAACCAACCTACACTGACACTACAAGAAATACAAGAACTTAACAAACCAATCACTATTAAGGAGATTGAATCCGTCATCAAAAATCTCCCAGCAAAGAAAAGTCCAGGACCAGATGTCTTCACAGGTGAATTCTACCAAGCATTTCAAAAAGAATTAACACCAATCCTGTTTAAACTCTTCCAAAAAACTGAAGAGGAGGGAAAATTACCCAACACATTTTGTGAAGCCAACATCACCCTAATACCAAAGCCAGATAAAGATTCCACAAGAAAAGAAAATTACAGACCAATCTCTCTAATGAACATAGATGCAAAAATTTCTCAACAAAATACTAGCAAATCGAATCCAACAGCATATCAAAAACTTATACATCACGACCAAGTGGGATTTATTCCTGTATGCAAGGCTGGTTCAATATAAGAAAATCAATCAATGTAATACACCACATTAACAAATTGAAGGAAAAAAAACACACGATCATCTCAATAGATGCAGAAAAGGCATTTGACAAAATCCAACATCCTTTTTTGATAAAAATACTTCAAAAGATAGGAATAAAAGGAAAATTCCTCAATATGATAAAAGGCATATATGAAAAACCCACAGCCAACATCATACTCAATGGGGAAAGGTTGAAAGCTTTCCCCCTAAGATCAGGAACAAGACAAGGATGCCCACTGTCACCATTGTTATTCAACATTGTACTAGAAGTTCTAGCTAGGGCAATTAGACAAGACAAGAAAATTAAAGGTGTCCAAATAGGAAAAGAGGAAGTAAAACTCTTACTGTTTGCGGATGACATGATCCTGTATTTAGAAAATCCTGAAGTATCCACAACAAAGCTACTTGAACTAATAAATAAGTTCAGCAAAGTGACAGGATACAAGATCAACATGCAAAAATCAGTAACAATTTTGTACACTAGTACTGAACAATCTGAGGAGGAAATCAGGAGGAAAATACCATTTTCAATAGCAACAAAAAGACTTAAATACCTAGGAGTTAATTTAACCAAAGAAGTACAGGACCTATATGCAGAAAACTACAAAACAATACTAAAAGAAATTTAAAAATACCTAAACAAATGGAAAGACATTCTGTGTTCATGGATTGGAAGAATAAATATCGTGAAGATGTCAGTCTTGCCCAAACTGATTTATATATTCAATGCAATACCAATCAAAATCCCAACAGCTTACTTTACAGAATTAGAGAAGGCAATTACCAAATTCATCTGGAAGGGTAAGTGCACCCGAATAGTCAAAAAGCATTCTAAAAAAGAAGAGCAATGTGGGAGGAATTTATTTCACTGCCTGACCTTGAAACATATTACAAAGCTACAGTGGTCAAAACAGCGTGGTACTGGCATAAAGATAAACACATCGATCAGTGGAATAGAATTGAGAATCCAGAAATATACCCTCACCTATACAGTCAACTGGTTTTTAACAAACCTACCAAGCCCACGCTAATGGGAAAAAAACAGTCTCTTCAGCAAATGGTGTTGGGAGAACTGGATATCTATAACCAAAGAATGAAAGAGGACCCCTATCTCACCCCCTATACAAGAATCAACTCAAAATGGACCAAAGACCTAAATGTAAAAGCCAGGACCATAAAACTACTAGAAGAAAATGGAGGGAAACATCTTCAAGACCTTGTAGTAGGTGGTGGTTTCTTGGACCTTACACCCAAAGCACGTGCAACAAAAGAAAAAGTAGATAAATGGGACCTCCTCAAAATTAAACACTTTTGCACCTCACAGGACTTTGTCAGAAGGGTGAAAAGGCAGCCAACTCAATGGGAAAAAATATTTGGAAATCACATATTTGATAAGAGTTTAATATCCAGGATATATAAAGAGATGTTACAACTCAACAAAAAGACAAATGGGCCCAATTAAAAAATGGGACAAAGACTTGAATAGACATTTCTCTGAAGAAGAAGTACAAGTGGCAAAAAAACACATGAAGAAATGCTCAACATCACTCATGATTAGGGAAATGCAAATCAAAACTACAATGAGATATCATTTCACACCTATCAGAATAGCCACTATTAAAAAGACAGAGAACTACAAGTGTTGGAGAGGATGTAGAGAGATAGGAACACTTCTTCACTGTTGGTGGGAATGCAGAATGGTACAATCACTATGGAGGACTGTTTGGCAGTTCCTAAAGAAGTTGAATATAGACTTGCCACATGACCCTGTGATACCACTACCAGGTATATACCCAGAAGAACTGAGAGCAGTGACATGAACAGACATCTGCACACGGATGTTCATAGCAACATTATTCACCATTGCCAAAAGTTGGAAACAACCCAGGTGTCCATCAACAGATGAATGGATAAACAAACTGTGGTCTATTCACATGATGGAATATTATGCAGCTGTAAGAAGAAATGAAGTCATAAAGCATATGGCAACATGGATGAACCTGGAGGACATTATGTTGAGTGAAGCAAGCCAGACACAAAAGGACAAATATTGTATGAATGCATTACTATGAACAAAATATATTGTGTAACATATTGTTTGATTAAAAAAAAAATTATATGTATCCATTACATTTAATTGAGAAATGTATATATTAAAAAAAAGAGAGAGAATCAAATAGAAATATTGGAGCTGAAGACCAAAAAACTGAAATTAAAATTACATAGAGGGATTCAAAAGCAAATTGGAACCGGCAGAAGAATCAGTGAACTTGAAGAAAAGACAACTGAAACTTTTCAGATGGAGGAGCAGGAAAAAAATGAATAAGGAAAGTAAATAAAGCCTAAGAGACTTGTGGGACACCATCAAGCATAACAATATACACATTATGGAAGCCCCTGGAGGAAAACAAAGAAAGAAAGGAACGGAAAAATAGTCAAAGAGATAATGGCTGAAAACTCCTCAAATTGAACGAAAGACATGAACATACACAAACAAGAAGCTCAATGAACTCAAGACAGGGTAAACTCAAAGAGGCACACACTGAGACATATTGTAATTGGAGGGGAGCCCCCACACACACCCCCACACCCCCAGTAAGAAAGTCCTGCTAATTCCTTTGCAAGGATGGGTCTTGCATAGGAAGTAGTGCCAGACCCTACCAATTGGTATCCTGTCCCTTGCCTACAGCCCATCTGTATCTGTCCTCTCCTGCTCATGATCCACTTAGGAAACAGCCAATCAAGGTAAAGTATGGCTTATAGCTGTGGTCAGTAGCTGACTGCAGAACTTAGTCAACAGCAAACTGGGACATTCCAGCTTTTAGCACAAACTCAGTACCATAGTTAAGTGACCTTAACCAAACCGTAGCTCATTACAATAGTAAATTCTTGTCTTCTGGGCAAGATTTAGGCAACATTTTCTGTACATGCAATGTATGACCAAGTATGTTAGAGCATGTTAGAATATTGCGTGTGCACATTTAAGAGCCCACTTGCAAAATCCCCTACCTGTCCATCTTTCCTCCCAAACCACAACCCCCTCCCCAACACAAACCAATATATTGCTGCTGCTCCCATTGTTCAGGGAGGCAAATGCGAGACATACTCCCTGGTCTCTGCTGGCTTAATAAAGTTCTTTCCTTTGATTGATCTACCTTGTCAACTTCTATTCTCTGCGCCAAGCAAAAGAATCAGGGAATCTGTAAGGGTCCACTTCATAATCAAAATGTTCAATGCCAAAGACAAAGAGACAATTCTGAAAGCCGAAAAAGAGAAGTAACACATCATGTACAAGAGACACTCAATAAATTAAGTGCCAATACTAATTAGAAACCGTGGAGGCAAGAAGACAATGGGATGTCATATTTTAAAAGCTGAAAGAAAAAAATATACTGCCAACCAAGAATTCTATATCTGACAAAACTATCTTTCAGAATTAAGGGAGAGATTAAGACATTACCAGATAAACAAAAGCCGAGAGAGTTCATCACCTCTAGAGTGGTCTATAGAAAATGCTAAAGGGAGTTGTTCAGATTGAAAGGAAAGACACTATACAATAAATTGAAGCAGCATGAAAAAAATAAAGCTCTATAGTAAAGGTAAAAACATAGATAAAAATAAATGCCATGACTATTGTATTTTTGGTTTATAAATCCATTTTTTACTTCTTACAGGATCTAAAATGCAAATACATAAAAAGAAATGATAAATTTATGGTTTGGGAACAATGTATAAAAATATAATTTGTGACAAGAACAACATAAAGTTGGTGAGGCAGAGAAGTACAGGAACAAAGTTCATATATGCTATTAAAGTTGAGTTGGTATCAAATAAAACAAAAGTGTTAGAGATTTAGGATGTGAAATTTAAGCCCCATGATAGCCACAAATAAAAGTATCTGAAAAATATGCACAAAAAGAAATGAGAGCAGACTCAAAATTGTTTACCACCAATAATCAACCAAATACAAAAGTTGGCAATAATGGAAAAATTGAGGGGCAAAAAAAGGTATGCTTACAAAAACAAAATAACAAACGGCAGAAGTCCTGCATTATCAGTAGGTTACTTTAAATGTAAAAAGGTTACTCTCCAATCAACAGGCAGAGGCTGGCAAATGGATTTTTAAAAGCATGACCAACTATATGCTGTTTACAAGAGACTCACCTTAAATTCAAAGACATAAATAGTTTGGAAGTGAAAGGATGAAAAAAATATCGCATGAAAATAGTAACCTAAAGAAAGCTGAAGTAGCTATACTAATATCAGACAAAATGGACACTAAGTCCAAAATTGTGACAAGAGACAAAGAAGGACGCTATATATTGATAAAGGGTCAATTCATCAAGAAGATAAACATTAGAAAAATATATGAGCCTAACAAGAGAGTCCCAAAATATATGAAACAAATACACAGATTTGAAGAGAGAAAAAGATGGTTTTACATTAATGGTAGGTTAAAACACTACTTTCAATAAGGAAACAAAGGACTTGAACAACGCTATAAACCAATAAGAGCTAATATATATATATATATATGTAACACTTCATCCAACAATAGCAGAATATACGTTCTTCTTAAGTACACTCTAGAATAAATCATTTGTTAGGTCACAAAATAAGGCTCAATACATTTTAAAAGACTGGAATCATACAAAGTATCTTCTCCTACCAATCTAGAATTAAGCTAGAAATCAATAACAGAGGGAGAACCTGAAAAACTCACAAATATGTGGATATTAAACAATACACTCTTAAATGATCAATGGGCCAAAGAAGAAATCTCAAGGTAAATTAGGATATATCTTCAGATGAATTAAAATGAAAGCATAACATACCAAAAATAATGGGATGCATCAAAGGCAGTGTGGGGAGGGAAATTTATAGCTCCAAATGCTTACATCAAAGAGGAAGAAAGACCATAAATCAATACTCAGCCTCACACCTGGAAGAATTAGAACAAGAAGACCAAAATAAACCCAAAGTGAGCAGAAGGAAGGAAATAATACAGTGAAGATAAATGAAATAGAAAATAGAAAAATAGAGAGTATCAATGAAACCAAAAGTTGGTACTTTGAAAAGACCAACAAAATTGACAAACCTTAGCTATACTGACATAGAAATAAAAAAGAGAGATGACACAAATAATAAATATAAGAAATGAAAAGGGGGGATATTGCTCTACAGAAATAAAAAGGATTATAAGAAGACACTATGATGGCTATTTAAAAAAAAAAGAAAGAAAGAAAAATTACAAATGTTGAAGAGACTGCAGAGAAATAGGAACATTCATTCATTGCTAGTGGGAATGTAAAATTGGGAAGACAATTTGGTGGTTCCTCAGAAAATTAAGTATAGAATTACCATATTAATTGGTCATCCCACTTCTATTTATAGACTCAAAAGAATTGAAAGCAGGGACTCAAACAGATATTTGCACACCAATGTTCATAGTGGTATTATTCACAATTGTCAAGAGATAGAAGCAACCAAAGTGTCCTTCAACCAATGAATGGATAAACAAAATGTGGCATATGCACACAATGGAATAGTATTCAGCTGTAAAAAAGAATGAAATTCTGATACATGAGACAACATGGATGAACCCTGACGACATCATATTGAATGAAATAAGCTGGACACAAAAGGACAAAAATTATATGATCTCAGTGATATGAAATAATTAGAATAAGCAAATGCAGAGAGTCAGAATATAAAATATTGGTTACCAGGGAATGGGGTGTGGGTAGGGAATGGGGCTTTAAGGCTTAAAATGTACAAAGTTTTTGTTTGGGATGATGGAAATGTTTGATATTGAATGGTAGTGATGGTGGCACAACATTGCAAAAATAACAGCACTGAATTATATATTTGAAGGTAGATAAAGAGGGAATTTTAGGTTATCTATAAGTCACTAAAATTAAATTTTTTTAAAACCCCACGGAATTGCACAACACAAACAGGGAACCCTAACTTAAACCATAGACTATAGTTAATAGCACAGCAGTTAAAATGTGCTTTCATCAGCTGTAAGAAATGTACCATACCAATGCAAGGAGTTAATAACAGAACGGTACATGGAAACCCTGTATTTAATGCATGATTCTTCTTTAACCTCACAACTTCCCTAATTAAAAACAAAAAAACAAAAAACCTTATTTGTTTCTTTGTTTGATAACCTGCATGTGATCAGTGCTGAGTTTTTCCTGGTCAAATTAGGCTTGTATCTTCATCACTTCCTTGAATTACCATGTGAATACAGCATGGGTAGTTTAACACCTCTACATTCCTTTCTAAACAATAAACATAATGTTAGTGGGCTTCATTATGTGTGCAAATCATATTAGGCAAACGCAAAAAAAAAAATGGACATTTTTATTCTGGTATATCTTTTATTCATCATTTAATGTTAATATGACCCATCTGTTGTTTTAATCCACGTGCTTTTGATTCTTTTTTGGTGCAAGCCTATTTCTCCTCAAATATGTCTGTTTATTTCTAAATCTTATTAAATAGGATTTTACATTTTAACTAACCCCCCATTATTCTACCCTCTATGTCACATAATTCTTTAATTTTATTCCTCTTATTTACTCACCATTGTATCCCTGCATCTAGCACAGTGCCTGACACATGACAGAAATTGAACAGATACTTGTTTCATTAATGAATAAATGAATGAATGAAAAGTAAGTGCTCAAAAATGGTTGTATCACTTCACATCTGTATTACTGTAACAGACTGGGGACAGATTCTTTCCCTTTGAGCTATTCTATAAATCAAATCCTATTCCGTCTTATAACTAATGATATTTCTTTCATCATGTTACCTAATAAAAACAAATTATTGTATTTCCTTCTGCTTCCACTTGGAATTTCTCTACACTATTTTAAGAGCTTCTATAATTTGGCCTCAACTTTCTTTCCCAATAAGATCTCTCTACTTTTTTTTTTTTTTTTATCGGAAGGTCCTGGGAATCGAACCCAGGTCTCTCCATGTGGGAGATGGATTCCCAACCATTTGAGCCACATCCATCCCTCAAAATTGCTCTACTTTAATTAGGCCAATACTCTCACTGATCCATGCTTAAGTTTCCTTGGCTTTGTGTTCAAGTTGTTCCTCTCAACCGAAAAGTTTCCTCTTCCTGAACCAGTAAAGATCTATCTGTTCTTCACTGTCCATTTCAAGTCCCACCTTCCCCAGAAAGCCTAGTCTGACTATTATAGATATCCCTTTTCTCTGTAGTCCATGGCACTTTCTAGACCACTGGGTATAGTATTTAATTACATAGTGAGCTAGACACTGAGATTACAAACATGAAGGAAGCCCTTGCTGTAAAATATCTCACCACTTAACAGTGAACACAGATACTTATGAGAATTAGTACCATAATAGACATAGACATATGTGATTGGGATGATATTTTGTAGATATTAAATGAATAATCTCAATCCCCTTCAATTGATTATAATCATGCCATACTTTAGTTTGTTTTGTATTTGATCCATGATTTCTTGTACACATTTTTTTTTTTCTGGAGTTTCCAATCTCTTTTTTTCTATACACAGAAGAAATATGTTTTCTTCACCATATTATTAAATCCTTTGAGTCCTTAATCATACAAATTTTTTAATGCTCTAACATTATTTCTAGGCCCAGAGTAAGCATAAACACTCCACTTTGAGAGACCTATTACTTTACAGGCTAAGCACTCAATTTCACTAGAGATTATTTCTCAGGGTTCGGCCTGGGTGCAATCACAGAAGTAGGGAGGGGTAGGAAAGGCCAATTATCATAGCCCTTCTCCAGGCAATTCTTCAAGCTCTAACGTCATTTTCTTCCCCTCTTCCGCCTCCAATTATCTGTACCTACCAACTCAGGGAGATGCAACAGAAAAACTTTCTCATTAATTTTAAACAACACTGATGTTAATTATTATACAATATTGTAATATAATGATGCTTTAAAATCTGTGGAGTCGTGTAGGATGTAAGGCCTTTTCAGAAATAACCTCAAACCATGATGTTTTTTTCAATTCTCATGTCTGCTTTTTCCTATATGAGGAAATTATAAAAATTTATTGAAGGACATAAAAAATCATTTGAATAATTAGCGACATTCCATGCACCTGAGTGGGAACACTGAACAATGCAAAGATATCTTTTATCCCAAATTAAACATATTTGTAATGCAAGTCCATGAAAACTCCCCTGGACTCTTTGGAGTGGTGGTAAGAAACTTGACAAAATGACCTTAAAGTTCATCCAGAAGAAAATATTCACAGAACAGGCAGTGACTTTTTTTAATACTGAAGAATTCACTTGCTCTTCCAGATATTAAAATATATTTCAACTACATAATGAAACCATAGGAATAATCAATGAAACAGAATAGAAGGTTCAGAACAATGCCTATATATACATATAAATTTAGTATGTGATAAGGGTGACATTTCAAAGCAGTAGGAAAAAAAATGGGTAAGTCAATAATGGCGGTAAAATTGTAAATGCTTTGAAGGAAAAAAAATGCTGACTCCAAATTTACAACAGACCCCAAAATAAATTCAAATATATTAAAAACTTTTAAAAAAATTAAATCTAAAAGTAGGAAAATAAAATATAGATTATTTCTGCAACTGGTGAGGGGAGCCATACTAAGCATGACACCCAAGGCAGAACCAGAGTTGTTAGATTTGACTGCAAAAATTATAAATCATTAAAGCAAACAACACCATAAAGTAAAAAGGCAAGTGAAAAGCTGGAAAGAAGTATTTGCAACATATGACAGGAAAAAATGTACCCTTAATATTTGAAGAGCTCTTACAAATCATTTTTTAAAATCCCAATAAAAAAATAAGCAAGAGCTATAAATGGGACATTCTCAAAAGAAGAAATATAAATTATTGATAAATATGTGAAAAAATGTATCAAAGAAATGCCAATTTTTAGGTGTGAAGCTGGCAAAAATTTACAAGAAGAATAATGGCCAAGGTGTGGCAAAAATGGCATTCTTATACAGTGTGCATAGATGTAAAAATTGGTTAAAAATCTTTTTGGATGGCAATTTGGAAATGTGTCAAATTTTTAAATGGATTGTCCTGCATAACATTGCAATGACAGATACAGGCCATTATACATTTTGTCAAAACTTATAAAATTGTGTAGTGCAAAGTGTAAACTGTAATGTAAACTATAGCCCATGGTTAATAGCAATGCTTCAATATGTGTTCATCAATTGTAATAAATGTACCACACTAAAGAAAGATGTTGTTAATGGGGGAAAGTGTGGGAGGGGAAGGGGATGGGGTATATGGGAATCCCCTATATTTTCAATGTAACATTTATGCAATCTAAAGCTTCTTTAAAAATAAAAATTAACTCAAAAAAAAATTTAATGGGGAAATCCTTTGACCCATCCATTTCACGTTCAAGAATTTTTAGGGAAAAATTGGACAAGTGTACAATAATGCATGAAGATGTTCATTGCTTCATTGTTTATAATGGTAAAAAACTGGAACCAACTTAAACAAACATTGATAAGACACTGGCTAAATAAGTTATGGTATTTATGATGTAGAATACAATGTAGCCATTCAAAATAATAATGCATTTATTTTTTAATAATTCATTTATTTTTAATTGTGGTAAATATACATAACATAATAGTCATTTTAAGTGAATAATTCTTTGTACTCAGTAGAATTCTCAGTGGAATTGCTGAGTCATATGGTAACTCTATTTTTAATTTACTGAGAAACCACCAAACTGTTTTCCACAGCAGCTGCACCCTTTTACATTCCCACCAACAATGCGTGAGGAATCCTATTTCTCCACATCCTCACCAACACTTCTTATTTTCAGTTTTTAAATAATAGTCACCCTAGTGGGTATGAGATGTTATCTCATTGTAATTTTAATCTTCATTTCTTTAAAGGCTAGTGATTTTGAGCATGTTTTCGTGTACTTATTGGCTTTTTGAATATCTTCTTTGGAGAAATGTCTATTCAAATTCTTGGTCCACTTTTTAACTGGGTTGTCTTTTTGTTATTAGTATGTAGTAGTTCTTTATATATCCTGGACATTAAATCTTTAATGGACATATTGTCTTAAATTAATAACAATCTAGTTCAACTAGTACCAACCTAGTTTTTGTAGTATACAAACTCTCTACTCTTATACATCTCTGTCCTCTCCCTTTATATTGTTATTGTCTCAGATTAAATCTTTGTACATTGTATACCCATTAACATAGATTTAAAATGCTATTTTACACATTTGCTTAAGGTATGGCATGGGAGGGTAAGCCATTACAAACCAGAAGTTCAACAATATAAGATTTTTTATTTACCTATGTAGTTACCTTAACCAATATTATTTATTTTTCTTATGGCTTTGCATTACTGTCTAGTGTCCTTTTATTTCAGCCTGAAGGACTACTTTTAGCATTTCTTAAAGGACAGGTCTTCTGGTAATGAACTGTTTGGGCTTTTGTTCATCTGTAAATATATTAATTTCTCCTTTATTTTTGAAATATAATTTTGCTAGATATAGAATTCTTGGCTGATAGTTTTTTATTAACTTTAAATATGCAATTACACTGCCTTCTGGCCTCCATGGTTCCTGATGAAAAATCCATTGTTAATCTGATTGGGGATCCCTTGTATATGACAAGTCATTTCTGTCTTGCTGAATCTTCTTTTTGTCTTTGGATTTTGACAATTCCACTATAATATGTCTTGGTGCAGATATCTTAGAGTCTATCCTGCTTGGAGTTCATTGAGATTCCTGGATGTAAATATTAATGTTTTTTCATCAGATTTGGGAAGTTTTCAGTCATTATTTCTTCAAATACTTTTTCTGCCTCTTTCTCTCTCACTCACTCTGGAACTCCAATGATGTGCATATTGGTAAACTTAATGCTGTCCCACAGGTCACTCAGGCTCTGTATATTTTTCTTCATTATGTCTTCTTTCTGCTCCTCACACTGGATAATTTCAATTGCCTTGTCTTCAAGCTCACTGACTTTTTCTTCTGCTTGTTCAAATCTACTGTTTAATCTCTTTAATGAGTTTTTCATTTCTTTCCTTACCAGCTCCAAAATTTCTGTTTGGTTCCTTTTATAATTTCCATCTTTTAATTTTGTTCAGACAATATTTTCCTAATTTCCTTTAGTTCTTTGTACATGGCTTCTTTTAGCTCCTTGGACATATTTTAAACAGTTTATTTAAATTCTTTGGCTAATAGTTGTAATGGATGAGTTTCCTCACGGATGGTTTCTTGCAAATTCTTTTCTCCTGTGAAAGGGCCATACATTCTATTTCTTTGTATGCTTTGTAATATTTTGTTGAGATCTGCACACTCTGAGCATTATGTTATTATAACTCTGAAAATCTAGTTCTCCCACTCCTCTAGAATTGTTAGGTGTTTTGCTGTTGTTGCTGCTGTTATTGTTGAGGGTTAGAGCTGTCAGCCTTTGTCTCCTTCAAAGTATTTTTGCTCCCAAACAGGGAATGGAAAGAGAAAGAGGAAAAAATAGCTACTGCCTTTTTGGGACTCCTCTCCCACTTTTGCCTGAGGAAGTTTGGAGCAATGGCCACCCTCACAGCTAGCCCCCAGCTATCTGGAGTAGCTGATCAAAAGTGGTGATCAGCTGTCAGACCACATACCCACAGATTGTGAAGGACTAGGTGCTTATAGCCCACCCCAGCACAAGAAATTTGCACCAGGATCCCAGGCTTCAGTCCCCACTGCTGCCGGCCAGGCAGTTGGGGAATGAGGGATGGTAGCTGCTGCAAAGAGAGTGAAATTCACTGATATTTGCAACAGTTTACCAGTCTCTTCCTCCAGCTCTTCCCTGAATGATGCACAGTGTTCCACTAGACTCCAGAGTTTAAAAATGGTTAATTCAGATAGTTCCTGCCATTTCAACATTTGTTTTGGTGGAGAGACTGATTCCTGGAGTTTCTTACTCTGCCACCCTCCCACAATCCCTCCAACATGTATTTATTATCAGGAAAATTTTTTCACAGAACATTATCATAAAAAAGTTTATCAGCAACGTGGATAGTGTGATGTCATTTCTGCCAAAGAAAAATATTTGTGTGTGTGCCTAGAGAAAAAGTCTTTAAGTGGGGAGCAGGTGTAGCTCATTGGGTTGAATGCCTGCTTCCCATGTGTGAGGTCCCAGGTTCAATTACTGAGACTGCAGTTTTTAAAAAAAGTCTTTAAGGATATGCAGCTAACACATAATTATAGTTATCTCTGAGATAGTATCATTACAAGAAACTCTCACCTTTGACTCCATAAAACCTTAGTGTTTGGGTTTTTACTGCAATGAGAATGTATTGCTTTTATAAGGAAAAATCATTAAGATATTTCCATTAGAAAAAAAACAGCACTCCGTATGAAGAAAATACCTGATGAAAGAATCTAAATATCAATAAATGAAACAGAACAGAGGAATGGAAAGTTATGCAATTGTGTGTGTGTGTGTGTAAGAAAATAGATTGCCGGGAAGCGGCTGTGGCTCAATCAGTAGGGCTCCCGTTTACCGTTTACCATATGGGAGGCCCCGGGTTTGGTTCCCGGGGCCTCTTGGTGAAGGCAAGCCTGTCTGCACGGTGTGGTTAGCTGACCCAGCGAGCACAAGCAGCAAGGGGGGGATAAATGAATAAATAAATAAAATCTTTAAAATAATAATAATAATAAAAAAAAAGAAAATAGATTGCCTAAGAATGTTAAAATAATTGTTAAATAAGCATCCTTAAAACAAAAGGAACACCCTTCAAGCAAAACTCTAAGGTCTACACCATTTCAGAAAACTTTGGGGAACAGCAAAGAAGGAAACTGAGGAATGAAAGTACTCTAAAAGTCTGATCCTATTTGAGTAGAGAGAAGAAGGGGCAAAATTAAAGTGTTATGGTAGAGGAAATAGTGCATCTTGATGGGGGAAATATCAGATGACTTATTTATAAACACAGTAGAGTCTTCTGTAACAATTAAGAGTACAGGAAAAGAAAAGATAACCATTAATTGAATAGAAAATATCACAGAACTTCCAAACTAATACAGAAAAAAATGAATATTGCAACTTAATCAAACCAACAAAATTAAGAGAGCAGAAAATAAGAAAACAACTATGTAAGTTACTGTGGGGAAGGGAGCTCATTATCTGAATTAGGCCTACAGGGCTCTCTTTTGAATCAAGCAAACAAGTTCCGGTACATACATTTTTTGACATCTAGTTGTTATCCACATAGATGGAATCTAAATAGAAGAGTTGTTGCTGTAAGGATAACTACATCCACTCTGAGAAGAATGTGAAAGAAAGAATAGGCTAAATAAAATAGAATCTTAGAAAGCCCCAGGAAGATGGCATCAGTGTAGGCAGGCAGGACTCAACTATCTCATAAAAACAATGGAGAAAGGGACAAAAGCTGTCCAAGGGACCTGCTTTTGGGGTCAGCAGTCTAGGACAGTGCTGTGCAACTCCCAGGAGGGTGAGGAACAGAGAGATGAAGAACCCAAAACAACAAACATGAGTTACTAACTCCCTGTGGCAACCAGAAACAGCTCCCACCCCATCCTCAAGACATTAAGCCAGAATAAAACCCCTGGCTCACTGCACCAACTGAAAGGATAAGAGATGTCTTCCTCCCTCTCAGCTGTTACAAGAGAAGACAAAGTGTGAGCTGGAGGGCTACTCTTCAGTAAATTCAGCAGCAGAACCTGCTTTGGATCTTGGCTCTGGCCAGACCAGAAACACAGAAAAGTGGAGGTTGAAAGAAACACCTCCATGGAAAGGCTCACTGATAAGTGCCATCTGCTGGCCAACCAGGAAATTGCAAGGGGAAAAACTGCTTTTAGAGCTCTCTTTAACCCCACCCCTGGGAGAAAATCTGCCTTCCATTAGTGAGTCCCTGAACTGATTTTGATAACTTAAGCTGGGCAATTTTAAAGACTTAGGATAAGTTGAACCAAAAATAATAGAAGAGCTGTGAAAAAAAAACACAAGACAAGAGAGAGAAATTGACCATCAGAGTAAATTCACCAATATATTCAGATGCTTAGACATCAACAAAAAAATTACAAGCCATACTGGGAAATAGGAAGAGATGGCCCAACCAAAAGAACAAACCAAATATCCTGATGAGATAAAGGATTTAAGACAACTAATCAATGATAATCACACAAATCTCCTAAATCAATTCAAAGAATTGAAGGAAAATATGACTAAAGAGATAAAGGATATTAAGAAGACACTTGGTGAGCATAAAGAACAATTTGATAGCCTGCAAAGAAAAGTAATAGAGCTTATGAGAATGAAAGACATGATGGATGAGATTAAAAATGCATTAGAGGGAAGCGGCTGTGGTTTAATTGGTTGGGCTCCTGTTTACCATATGGGAGGCCCTGGGTTCGATTCCTGGGGCCTCCTGGTGAATGCAAGCTGGCCCGTGAGGCAAGCTGATGGCCCACACAGGTGCAGCAAGATGACCCAACAAAGGGAGGAAAGCAGACACAGAAAAATGCACAGCAAACAGACACAGCGAGCACAAGCAGCAAGGGGTGGGGGATAAATAAATAAAATAAATCTTAAAAAAAAATACATTAGAGACACATAACAACAGATTTGAATTGCTCAAAGACAGAATTAGTGATTTTGAGGACAGAATATCTGAACTGGAAAAGACAGAAGAACAGAAAGAGAAAAGAATGGAAAAAATGGAACAGGGGCTCAGGGAAATGAATGACAATGAGAAATGTACAAACATACACATTAGGGTGGGTTTAAAGTCTTCACAGACAAACAAAAGCTAATAGAGTACATTATAAAAACTAGAATTACAGGAAGAGAGTGCTACAGACTGAAAGGAAAAAACAAGGGTAAGAGACTTGGAGAAGAGTGTTGAAATGAAGATTATTAGGAAGGGTAAATTAAAGGGTAAAAAGACAAACAATAGTAAGATATAACAACAGAAAGCCAAAGGACAAAATGGACGAAGTAAGTAATGCTTTTCCAGTAATAACATTGAATATTAATGGCTTGAACTCCCCAATCAAAAGACATAGAATGGGGGAGCAGGTATAACTCAGTGGTTGAGCACCTGATTCAATCCCTGGTAACTCCTAAAAAAAAGACATAGACCAATAATATGGATTAAAAAAATATGAGACATCTATATGCTGTCTACAAGAGACTAGACTCACCTCGGATGTAAGGATACAACTAGGTTGAAAGTGAAAGTTTGGAAAAGTAATTCCACACAAATAGTATCAACAACAACAAAAAAAGCTGGAGTAGTGATACTAATACCAGACAAAATAGATTTTAAATGCAAAACTGTAATAACAGATGATGAAGGCCATTATATATTAATAAACAGGGCAATTCACCAAGAATAAATAACTATAATAAATAATTATGCACCTAACCTGGGTGCCCCAAGATATATGAGGCATATACTGGGAAAACTGAAAAGAGAAATCGATGTCTCTACAATAGTAATTGGAGACTTTAATACACCACTCTCAGTATTGGATAGAACATCTGGACAGAGGACAAATAAAGAAACAGAGAGCTTGAATAATATAATACATAAACTAGACCTAACAGACATTTAGAGCATTACATCACAAAGCAGCAAGATATACATTCTTTTCAAGTATTCATGGATCATTCTCCAGTATAGACTATACGTTGGGTCACAAGACAGGTCTCAATAAATTTAAAAAGATTGAAATTATACAAAACACTTTCTCTGATCATAACAGAATGAAGCTGGAAATCAATAATGGATGGAAAAAGGGAAAATTCATAAATATATGGAGATTAAACAACACACTCATATAATCAGTGGGTCAAAGAAGAAATTGCAAGAAAATTCAGTAAATATCTTGAGACGAATGAAAATGAGAACATAACATATCAAAACCTATGGGACACCATGAGCAGAACTGAGAGGGAAATTTATAGCCATCAGTGCTTCCATTAAAAAAGGAAGAAAGAGCTAAAATTGAAGATTTAACTACACACCTGGAGGAACTAGAAAAAAGAGAGAAGATGCAAATAAATAAAATCAGAAAGAAGACGGAGGAAATTACTACTGACCCCACAGAAATAAGGTGGATTATAAGAGGATACTATGAACAACTATATGCCAAAAAAAAAACTAGACAATGTAGAAGAGATGGACAAATTCCTAGAAACGCATGAACAACCTACACTGACCCTAGAAGAAATAGAAGACCTCAACAAACCAATCACAAGTGAAGAGTTTGAAACAGTCATCAAAACTCTCCCAAATATGAAAAGCCCAGGACCAGATGGCTTCACAGGTGAATTCTACCAATCATTCAAAGACAATCTAATACCAATCTTGCTCAAACTCTTCCAAAAAGTTGAACAGGAAAGAATGCTACCAAACTTATTCTTTGACACCAACATCACCCTAATACCGAAACAAGATAAAGATACATGAAAAAATAAAATTAGAGATCAATATCTCTAATGAATATAGATACAAAAATCCACAACAAAATACTTGCAAACCAAATCCAAAAACACATTAAAAGAATTATACATCACGGTCAAGTGGGTTTTTATCCCAGGTATGCAAAGGTGGTTCAACACAAGAAAATTAATTAGTATAATAAACCACATTAATAAACTGAAGAAGAAAAACCACATGATCCTCTTGATTGATGCAGAAAAAGCATTATGGCAAAATACAGCATCCTTTGTTGATAAAAACACTCCAGAAGCTATGAATAGAAGGAGCTTTCTCAATATGGTAAAGTGCATTTATGAAAAACCCACAGCTGGCATTGTACTTAATGGTGAAAGACTGAAAGCTTTCATGCTGAGATCAGGAACCAAGACAAGAATATCCACTGCCACAACTATTATTCAATATTGTGCTACAAGTTCTAGCTAGAGCAATTAGACTAGATAAAGAAACAAAAGGTACACAAATAGGAAAGGAAGAAGTAAATCATTTGCTATTCACTGATGATATGATCCTACATCTAAAAATCCTGAAAAATCTACAACAAAGCTACTAGAACTAATAAACAAGTTCAGCAAAGTGGCGGGATACAAGATTAACACACAAAATTCAATGGCATTTCTATACAATCTGAGCAACCTGAGGAGGAAATCAGAAAAAAATCCATTTATAATAGCAACTAAATGAAACAAATATTTAGGAATAAACTTAACCAAAAACATAAAGGACCAATATTCAGAAAACTACAAAACATTATTAAAAGAAACTGAAGAAGACTAAAATAAATGGAAGGACATTCTGTGTTCATGGACTAGAAGACTAAATATCAAAAAGACGTCAATTCTACCCAAACTGATTTACAGATTCAATGCAATTCCAATTAAAATCCCAACAGCCTTTTTGGCAGAAATGGAAAAGCCAATTATCAAATTTATCTGGTCGAGAAGGGGCACTGTCTTTAAAAAGAATGAAGTAGGTTGGTCGAGCGCAGTGCAAGTTACAATTAATTGATTACAGACAGTTACAAAAAGAACAAAGTTGTAGAACTCTCATTTCCTGACTTTAAAATATATTCCTTAGCTACAGTGGCAAAAACAGCATGGTACTGGCATAAAGACAGATTGACCAATGGAACTGAATCAAGAACTCAGAAATAGACCCCCACCTGTACAGTCAAGGGATTTTTGACAAGGCTGTCAAGCCCTCCCAGCTGGGCCAGAACAGTCTGTTCAACAAATGGTGCTGGGAGAACTGATATCCATATCCAAGAGAAAGAAAGAGGACCCCTATCTCACACCTTATACAAAAATGAAAATTTGGATAAGGACCTAAATATAAAAGCAACAACCATAAAATTCCTAGAAGAAAATGTAGAAAACATCTTCAAGGTCTTGTGGTAGGCAGTAGTTTCTTAAACCTTACACACAAAGTATGAGCAACAAAAGAAAAAATAAATGGGACCTCTTCAGAATTAAACACTTTTGCCTCTCAAAGAACATCAAAAGAGTGAAAAGGCAACCAACTCAATGGGAGAAAATATTTGGAAATCACATATTCAATAAGGGTTTAATATACATGATATATAAAGAGATACTACAACTCAACAATAAAAAGACAAACTACATGATTTAAAATAAGAAAAAGACTTGAATAGGCATTTGTCCAAAAAAGAAATACAAATGGCAAAAACACATGAAAAAAATGTTCAACATCACTAGTGATTAGGGAAATGCAATTGAAACTACAATGAGATATTATTTCACACCTATTAGAATGGCCAATATTAAAAGGTCGGAAAACTACAAGTGTTGGAGAGGATGTGGAGGGATAAGAATGCTTATTCGGTGTGGTGGTAATGTAGAATGGTACAGCCACTGTGGAGGACTACTGGGCAATTCCTAAGGAAGTAAATTGAATATAGACTTGCCACATGACCTGGCAATACCACCACTAGGTATATACCCAGAAGAAACAAGAGCAGTGACATGAACAGACATCTGCACACAGATGTTCATAGCACAGTTATTCACAATTGCCAAAAGATGGAAACAACCCAGGTGTCCATCAACCGGCAAATGCATAAACAAATTGTAGTGCATATACACAATGGAATATTAGGCAGCTGTAAGAAGAAATAAAGCTATGGAAGCATATGACAACATGGATGAACCTAGAGGATATTATGTTGAGTGAAACAAGCCAGATACACAAGGACAAATGTATGATTGCGCTTTTATCAACTGTAGCAGTTTGGCAGTTTGATATAGTTATGAATTCCAAAAATAGATATTGGATTATGCTTGTAAACTGAGCTGTTAATCTGGGCATGATTAAGTTATTATTAGGGCTTTGACTGGCCACGTCAATAGGATGTTGAGCCCCACCCCTTGGTGGGTGGGGAATCAAATATAAAAGGCATGGCAAAGTGCAGAGTCGGAGTAGTTTTGATGTTGGAGTTTTGATGCTGGAGGCCAGGGAGGGGAGCAGACCGAGGAGCTTGGTCGTGAGGAAGGAGAGAAGGCCCCAGGATAGAGACAAGCCATTCGCCTGACAGTTCACATCTGGCCTTGTGGAGAGAGGCAAAGCCCAGAGAGCCTCATAGTCTACAGCTGACCTTGTAGAGGGAACAGGAGCTGAGCCCAGAGAGAAACAGAGCCCCAGGGAGAGAGGAACCCAAGAAGCCTGAACCCTGGCAAACGTTGGCAGCTGTCTTGCTCTAACATGTGGCAATGGACTTTGGTGAGGGAAGAAACTTATGCTTTATGGCCTGGTAACTGTGGACTTCTACCCCAAATAAATACCCTTTATAAAAACCAACCGATTTCTGGTATTTTACATCACCACCCCTTTGGCTGACAAATACATCAACTAAATATATTGTGTAAACTCATGGAGTTACTAATTAAAATATAGGTCACCAGAAAATAGAATGTGGGTAGAGAGTAAAAAGTTGAGGGTTAACTGATGCAGAATTGGCAAAAAAAAAAAAAATCTTGGTTGTAAATCTTTGGAAGTGAATAGAAATGGTGAAAGCACATCATAGTGTTTGTAACTAGCAGAGCTATTATATGGGTATGACAGTGGTTGAAAAGGAATGTCTAAGGACATGTATATTACTAGAAGGAAAGCTAAAATATGTAACATAGGACTGTATAACACAGTGAAATCTCATGTGAAATATGAATATTGCTATGTACATAAGACTATTTTTACAAAATATAAATACAAATAAACTAAAGAGATGGAAACAGAATAGCAGCTGTGTACAGCATGGGAAGCATAGAGGATTGAGAGGTGATGAGTTTTTTGTTTGTCAGTTTTTTGTTCATTATTATTATTATTGGAATAATGAAAATGCTCTAATACTGATTGAAATAATGAATGTACAACTATGTTATTATACCAAATACCATTGATCATACATTTTGGATGGAATTATGCTTTATTAATATGTATCAATAAAATTGATTTGTTAAAAAAAAATAGAATCTTAGCTGACATGGATTTGTATCAAACCCAAACAGCTCCTTCCTATATATTAAAATTAAGTAAATTATATTGAAGACTAAATTACTTGTGTAAAATCTTTATTATCATAAGGTTGTCTTTTAATAATAGAGATTTATTTTTTATATATTTCCTGTAAGCAGGAAGAGTTCTATTTCAACTCACTGGATTAAAGAAAATTACAAATAAACTGCAAATTTCTTCTTAAATATGTGAATTGTACTTCAACATACAAACATATTTTTTCGCTCTATACTAGACTAACTGCATAAGAGATGGATACAATTGTCTCTTATGTATCTTATCCTGTGAAACAAATCTACCACTTTAATAACCATCCCTAGGAAAGCTTTAAAAGTAAACCCGATATTTCAGATAAAATAAAGAAATTAATGAAAATTCTCCTTTGTTTGGGCTGTTGTCAATCTTGGTACTGAATAATGCTTAGGGAAAAGTCAATAAATTTTTAAAAAGTAAAACCAAAAGGATTATTTTCCTCCTTCTAGATTGACCACTTACAACATTCCTATTCTTTCTATTTATTTCCAAGAAATATTTGAGATTAGTACCATTGTCATATAAATTGGTGTGGTATGCTGAAAAATGCCACCTGAAAGATATATTCACTTCCTTATCCTTGGAACCTATGAAAATTACCTTAAGTGGGAAAAGAGTGTTACCTTATGTGGCAAAAGATGTGATTACATTAAAGATCTTGGGAGAAGAAGCTTATCCTGGATCATCCCAGTGGGCCCTAAATATAATCACATGTATCCTTATAAAATAGAGGCTGGGAGTCGATGTGGCTCAGTGGTTGAGCACCAGCTTCCCACATACGAGGTCCTGGGTTCAATCTCTGGTCCCGGTACCTCAAAAAAAAAAAAAAAAAAAAAAAAGAAGAAGATGAATATGATATGAAGAAGAAGGGGGCAGAGATTGGAGAGATATGGCCTGAAGCCAAGGACGCTGGCAGTCACCAGAAGCTGGAAGAGTCAAGAAACCGATTCTCTTTTAGAGCCTCTGGATAGAGCACAGCTCTGCCAACACATTGATTCATATTTCATATTTTTGACCTCCAGACTGTGAGAGAATAAATTTCTGTTGTTTTAAACCACCCAGTTTGTGGGAATTTGTTGTGGCAGCCACAGGAATCTAATGCTGCAGGCATTTGGAGAATTTGATGCAAGCTATCTATTAATTTCTTTGTATTAATTTATTGTAATAGCAAGGTCCACACAATAGGAGGGGCTACTTCTGGAGATCCTAGTGCCTGAAAAGTTTCAAGAGACGGAAGCAGAACACAAAAGGATTATGAGACCAAGGACAAGATGAAAAGTAATACATCAATATAGAGGGCCTGATTTATAGATTAAGTGGATGGTTGTCCACAAGAAGTAAAGAAAGATTTGTTGAGAATTTACAATGTACCAGGCACTGTGCAAGGAATATTCACACGTAATCTCAATTAATCCCTACAACTAACCTATAAAATAAGTATTACTCGATTTAACAGATAAGGAAACTGGGGCCCAAACTCATATGGACAGTGAATGATTTAAACCTAAATTATCCAGCTCAAAAGCCCTTGCTGTTTCTATTACTATATGTGTTTCCATGAAGTTTAATTTAATATTTTACTCCAAAATATTCCAGAGACACTACACCCTTCTTCTCTGAGAAGTAAGCATTTAGTCTTTGTCTACCTTATAATTTTAACAAGTCTCAGTCTAGGGAGCAGGAACCTGGCAATGGAAAATGGAAAGCAGAAGGAAGGAGTCATGGAGTCAGAACAAACAGAAGAGAGAAGAGTGAACATAAATACGAATTATTACAACACAGAGAAATATAACCATTAGGAAATAAGATAATTTTCACTGATTACAAAAATTGATAAACAGGAGATTTAAAAGGTAAACAAGCAAAAAGGAGATGTGATTGGTAGAAAGAATCTTTAACTAAATGAAGGGCAAAAATTAAATTTAAAATTCAAAAAAATCTGTTCAGTCCCAAATTGTAATGTCTATAATGGCAAATTCCTTTAGTATTGTACAAACACAGTACTAAAGAAAAGAAAAGAATGAGATTAAAATTCCATCATTTGAAGGATTTGAGGAAAAAAATCTGCTCTTAAAACAAACACACACATTTCTCTTTCCCTTAGTTTCTTTCTAAGTCTACTCCCACTGTCTGCCCATACAATTCCCTGCCAGAGCTTTGCAGCTGGTCCCTACTGGGGCTTAAGCAGCCTCCTCCCTGTGTTTCCATTTAAAAATCTTTATTTCAATAGGTGGGCCTAGAGCATCTGCACTTCCAAAATTACCACACAACTGATCCAAAATGATTGAAACAAAATTGGTTTCAAAAATTGCCCTTAAGCTGAAAAGAAGATGAAGGCTAACATTTCAGACCTAAAGAAACATTTATCGCAATTCTGTAGTCTGTAATAGACTTCTACGGTAATAGAAATGTTGACAGCTGTTAATTATAGAAATGCTAGTGAGCATCACTGTTATTCTTTTGAAAGACCTGACAAAAGAGTTCAGAGCTTTATTTACTTAATCCAAGCCTTACTGAGACAACACCTCAAGTCCAATCTCTTCTCTCCCAGAGTCTGGATTCAGTTCCATTTTCCTGCTAGTGTACAGTGCACTTACTCAGGGAAGGGTCTTCAATAACCCCAGAGTCCAACAGTTTCTAACACCCAAAGAAGACAATGCAAGTCCCACAGCCACATTTGAGATTCGGGGGCTTTTCAGGACTTGCAGGAGTATACTACCTGATAAGACCCCACATTGCTTAAATCTCCCAGAGAGCCTAACTCTGAAAGTCACAGCAGCGTGAAAGAGCACAAGACCTTTCAGCAGGCACCAATAAACATTTGTGTGTGATTCAGATCCAATGAACTCAAACTCAAGTTGAATTGAACCATCTTACTTGGGTAGGGAAAGCAAGGCATATAATGGGTAGAGATTTAAATTTGTGCTTTAAACCTGTCTCTGCCACTAAATAGTTGTGTAATACGAGTAATCATTTAACCTCTTTGTTCTTCATATTTTACTCATTTGTAAAATGAAAGAGGACTAAAAAATAACTTTTAACTATTGTTGTCTGTTTCAGCACCTGATCAAAAAACCACATGATAGAAACAACAAAACATTTTCCACACAGATGTTTATAGACTTATGAGTATACAATTACCACAAGTATTATTTATAATAAATTTTAAGAAAAAATGAAATTAAAGTTCTCAGGAACAGTTTTATTAGTGTGGCCTAGGCCTAAGGTGATATTGAGCATGTGCTGATTCCTTTGAAAGTGCTTCAACTCTAGAATAAACTCCGAATATCTCCTGGGGGTTGGTGGGGAATTGCCCCAAATTGAGAATCACTGCTTTGAAGGGCAAGATGCCATTTAATTGGTTTTTTTAAATATATACTGCGATTTTTAAAAAGTATTTTTTGCTAACCAAATGGATCAACTTAGAGAATTTAAGGTATTTATTGGAGGCTCATGCCTCTATTTAATTTTATAGTATTTATGATTAGTATTATGATGTACTACACATATAATACATATAATTAATACATATATATGACACATACAATTTAATGTAAATAATGTTTGGCTCATCCCAAAGAGCATTAAACAAACGGAAATCCTTTCACTTTTCTGAATTTTAAGGTTTCTATGTGTATTTTAGAAGAATACTTGGATCTTGAGTTTGAAAATGGTCAATAGTAAACTGCTAGTAGAAAAAAATAATGAGAACATTATTATTTGAATAATCATTATTTCAGTCATTCAATTAATGTTTCATTACTGATGATAAAGTGTTTATGTTGGTTACGTTTTTAAGCAGTAATCTTTCCGACAAGAACCCATTGATACATAACTCTGAGCAAGCAATGCTGTGGTGTAGTTAGTCCTATGCATATTTAAGTTTGCCCTAAAGAAAAAGAAGAGAAAGAGAAAAATTAATTTAAGACCACCATTTTACTGGAGTATAACTTGCAATATAGTCTTTGGCTTAAGTACAAATTTTTATCCAAATGCCTTGGAAAAACCACAAACTAGAGGTCAAAAAAGAGTTGTAAAATCAACCTAACATTTTCAGAAAACATTACTGCTAACTAATCATTACTTTTAAATGGTATATTTCCCCCATTTAAACTTATTAAAAAATTTCCTCCACTTAACAACATAAACATATTTCTAAACATCATTGAAAAGTAGGTGAATGATTTTGCAAATAACAAAATATCCTGATCAATTCAAATTAGATCAATATTCTAATTGTAATACTTTTTACCAGTTAATTTTACAGTGCCAGAAAACCTGCAGAACATTTCCCAAATGGTCTTTGCTCTCAGGCATCCATAATAAAGAGGCTTCTCTGTTCTTTGTTACAAGGTGCTTACTGGCAGGGGAGGAATGCATGAAACAGATATCTAGCTTGGGAGCTTTTTAAGAAAAGTTACACTTTTACAAATAGGATATTTACTTCACTCCATAATCTGAAGATCTGGACTACCAAATACATAATAAACAAATATGCATCTATATTTATGTTCCTGGTATCAACTGAAAATCAGAATACTAAATTCATTAATAAATGTCAGAAAGGGTGAAATTTTAAGACTGCAATTTTAAAGATTGAAAAATGTCTTTTAAAACTTTCCATTTTTTTTTTAACATTATTAAAAAATAATTTAGAGCTATAAAAGTAAAAGCCAACTCACACTACACAAGGTTTTGAGGCACAGGAAAGAGAAACCAAGATCTCTCTTCCAAAAGTCCAAATCGACAAACACAAAAGGCTGGGACCTCCTTGTCTTCCAGACTGTGACTCAGATGCAGCACAAACGTCTTCATCAAGGAATTCAGATGCATTCAATTACTACATGCTTAAACTCCCTGTGTGAAATTGCGTGGAAAAGAAAACATTAAAACAACAACAAAAACAAAAAAAACAAAAAAACAAGCAAGCAAGCAAACAAACAAACAAACAAACAAAAAAAAAAACCAGGCATTTGACTTAGGAAAAGTCAAAGAAAAGAAAAGAAAAAGACAAAAGCGACTGAAACTCAAAGGTCAGAATGTATTGGCCTCTAAGTACTGTGCTCCTCTGGCAAAACGTGAGCTACAGTTCCGCAGGGTGTAACCAAAGCCCCACGTTTCGGTCTACTCTGAAAAATCAGAAGGGACTGAACGACTGGCAAGACCCTGATATATGCTGGAAGTCCCAGGTTGAACTCTGAGGCTTTCCGGTGTGATTCGCACAGTTCCCTGGGGGCACTCTGCCTAAGTCCAGCACCGAACAGTTAGATACAGAATCTGCCCATGGGCATCGTCTTCAATGTGCTTTTTCTCTTCCATAAAGTAAAATTCTAACTCTGCAGAAAGCAAAGTAGACGTCTACAGATTCCCAGAGAGAATCGAGCGTTTGCCCAATACCGTACGCCTCAAATCTGCTACTGCAAATCAATCCCTCAAAAAGTTGCAAAACCGGAGGCAAAAGGCGGCCCTCTGCGCTTCCTAGGTTTCCTGGTCAAGCGCAAAAGTAAAATGTGTGCAGTGAGGGAAGTGGGGAGTGGCGGGTTGCCCAGAGGATTGGTGCAAAGACCCTAAATGGAAAAAAATCTATCCTTTCGTAAAACTTCTCCTGGAAAACCCGGGAAAGGTGCACTTTAAGGATGGAGTGGGGGTCAACCGCCTTCTCTAAAATGGGGTGGTTTCTAAGGAACCCGCGGAACTTCTCCTTCTCCCAGGGATGGGGGCTCACCTATTTCCTCCTGTTCTTTCCCTTCGTGAAGCTGATGGACGAATTCATGATTTCAAAGTGCCCGTGGGCAGTTTATTTCTTTTAGTTTATAAAATTAAATCAAGTCTCTTCCGAAGGCGAAATTAGGATCTCCTGATAATAGACTGGGGCCTCCGGACATTTCTCGGGCTCCGTCCGCCCGGGGCCAAAACAGCGTCAGGCTGGACTCTGACTCGCTGCAACCCGCGCCCTTTTCCCCGCGGCTCCCGCGCCGCCAAACCAGGCTGTCTGTCCTAGTTCGAGCCCCCGAAGGACTAGGAGCCCCAGACATGCAGAAGCCAACGCACCCTCTCATCGAATATTTGCGGAACTATTGTCCAAGAAATGAGCTATAGGATAAATATTCCCACTTCCTGGATAGGTTGCCTAGCTAGGTAAATTAACACGATTTGCTCACAAAGACAAAGGGGCACGGACAACTCCTCTCCACTTCCAGAGGCCAGGTGTGGAGGTTGGGGTCAGCTCTGGGCTCGCGGATCGCAAGGTCTCAGTAGACCCACGGCCTCTTCCACGCGCTGAGGGCGACCGTGAAGCGATTCTATGAGCGAGAGGCAGCAGAGATATCCCTCAAAAGATAAAGAAACTTCTGCAAACTGAAGCAAAGGGGATGCTCTCCTGAGGCCGCGCTCTGCTCAAGGTGCCAGGAGCGCAGTCCCCCAAGGGTCCGGCTTCCTCCACCCTCGGGTTTTTGTTTGTTTGTTTTTGTTTTGCACAGAGAATTCTCCTCCACCTGCATGTTCTGGGACGTTGCATGTGATATTACATACTGAAAATTTTTTCCTTCCGACTGATTCGGAAGTTGGCCCAAGCTAGGGAAGGCTAGTGCTCTGTCATTATCCCCATCAACCTCTCGATTTTGCCCCTGCCCTGTCGCATTTTAAGAAAATTAGCTTCTATAAACGATAACCTCTCCGATGAGGCAGCTTACAACCTCCCAGAAAAGATGTGAATGGTTGCAGGGCTTTTCTTCTCCCCATCACCCTTTTCTTTTTCGAATGAACTGTAAAGATCTGTGAAAATAACATTAGCGTTTTCTGTCAGAAAGAGCTTTGCCCTGCACTCAGGCGTAGCATGATCTGACCCGACACCTCCAACCATCTGTGCTATCTATCTGCCTTCTGATTTAACAGATCTGTATAAGCTGCACACAAATTGTACTTGAGACGAAAGAATAGATAGCTGGGCCAGGTACAGTTCTGTGGTGAACAATCCCATATGATTCCTTTCTAGGGATGAACCTCCCAGAGATGGTTTTCCTCAAACTAATTTTCCTCAAACTAAACAAACCCCTGTCAAAAAGTCCAGATGAGTCTGTGGTTTCTTTGACCAAGGCTTCTGAATACAGTGTATACAGGCATCAATTGGGAATCAATAAAAGTCGTCAATTCAATCTGTTGGCCCAAGGGCAGTGACGCCAAGAAGGCACTACCCCTCTGCAGGAGGGTCGCTGGCCAGCTGGGCTTGGGAAGAGCTCTCTAGGCCCCCAACATTGCTGTGGATCCTCCTTCTCTATTTAATTTTTCATTTAATTGGGGATAAAAGCCCAAGGTGAGAGTATCTACTATCCTCAGCTCAAGAAATATATCTTCTAAACACAAATTAGGGGCAAAATTAGCCTGCAAAGAGAGAAGCAAGTCGATATTTTTAAAAAGATCTTTAAAATAAGCTTTTAAGTTGCTGTCCTGACTGACCAATGACTTCTCACTCTAGATGTGGCTATACTGCACATTTGTTCAAATCCATTAAGCTGGGGTAAGGGGGCACTGACTTTAAACTAAACTAAACTTTTTTATAATTATTATTAAACTAAACTTTATTTGGGGGAGACTTCCCTATAGCCCCCTCTTTGCTTTGTTTGACTTCATGGTCAGCATCAGTATGAGCTGTGTTGTTCATGATTTAAAATAATTTCAGGAGGCTTTGGAAGGGAGGGGATTGGAGTTCAAAAACTGACCTCTTCTACAGATCCCTGGCCCCGTACCTTCTGCTCCAGATTCCTTTCCTAATGGGCTGCTTTCACAGCTGGAAAAGTAGAAAGGGGGAGGCATGCAGGGATGGGTGCTGGGAAGAAACGAAGTTGTCTCTCCACTTCCCCTCCCTCTCCCATTCGTGTGCTCCCCTCAAGGTTTGCTGTTTCGTTTCAACTAAACTTGCAACTTCAAGAAGGATTTCTATTTTGTCCAGTCTTCTTTGTCCTTTAGAGACCTCTGAACGGAGACAGCGCATCACCCCAAAGTGAATTCCTGTAGCATCTCTGCCTCTTTGGGAGAACAAAAAAGGAGGAAAGGGGTAAACCTGGGAAGGGAGGGTGAAATGCTGCTGTTCTCGCCTCCCTTTCTCTCCCATCCACTCGCACGACTTTTCATCCTGCAGCTTCTGCAAAATACTGAGGAAAAGTCCACCCTCGAGCAGCGGGCGCTGTCGAGCGCTGGGAGGTGCTGAAATGGTCTGGGCACGCTAGACGCAGCCTTGATTGGCAGAGCAGGTCGGTGACTGACAAGGGGTCTCCATGGCGCCCTCGCCGCCAATCCGCCCACCCCAGTAGCTGCGTCCGCTCGCCAGCCTGCTGCCCCAGCTAAGCCGAGCCGAACCTGAGCCGCGTAGCCCTCTTCCAGTCCTGGTAGCTCTCTGCCGATCGCCGCGCAGCCACCGAGCCAGCCGTGCGTCCCCGCCGCCCCCAAGCCACCTCACCGAGGAGAGCCTGGCTCACCCAGCCAGGCCCGCGGGCATCTGCTGCGTGTCCAGCTCCGGGCTCGGCGCCCCTGCCGCCGCTGGTGCTGCCTCGATGTTCCAGCTGCCCATCTTGAATTTCAGCCCCCAGCAAGTGGCCGGGGTATGCGAGACCCTGGAGGAAAGCGGCGACGTGGAGCGCCTGGGGCGCTTCCTCTGGTCGCTGCCCGTAGCTCCCGCGGCCTGCGAGGCCCTCAACAAAAATGAGTCTGTGCTGCGCGCGCGAGCCATCGTGGCCTTTCACGGTGGGAATTACCGCGAGCTCTACCACATCCTGGAGAACTACAAGTTCACCAAGGAGTCACACGCCAAGCTGCAGGCGCTGTGGCTGGAAGCGCACTACCAGGAAGCTGAGAAGCTGCGCGGACGACCCCTGGGGCCGGTGGACAAATATCGAGTGAGGAAGAAGTTCCCACTGCCGCGCACCATTTGGGATGGTGAGCAGAAGACACACTGCTTCAAGGAGCGCACGCGGCACCTGCTTCGGGAGTGGTACCTGCAGGACCCGTATCCCAATCCTAGCAAAAAGCGTGAGCTCGCCCAGGCAACCGGACTGACTCCCACGCAAGTGGGCAACTGGTTCAAAAACCGCCGACAAAGGGATAGGGCAGCGGCAGCCAAGAACAGGTCGGTACCTAGAGGCCTCGGTGCTTCGCGCACACTAACCGGTGCCAGGCGTCTCAGATTCAGCAGGAGTCGAGCGCGACCTTACCTTTAGTTACCCGAGCACGATGTTCTGGTCTCCTCCGCGGGGGCTTTCTTCTGAGCCCTGATCCCCCACCCCCTCTCCTTCTTAGCTGCGGCGTATCAGGGTCGCTCCAGCAGTCAGTCTCGGCGATCAAAACAAGGCTACATGGGGGATGGGGGTGGGAATAAAAATTAAAATCCCAGAAACAAAGAGGGACCCCAAGGCCTAAAGCTTATTAGCCTTTGCCCAGACTCCTACTATAAAGGGAAGGCTGGCTTAGTAACAATGTGGTGGTTTACCATTAATTGTCGTTTTTAAAGCCCAGGTACATCCCTCTCTAACGGTTTGAAAACAGTTTTCGATGGACTCCTGTTTCTAAGAAGTTGGAAGTCGAGTTCTCTTCCCACGGGCAGCCAGGCCTGTCTGAAACAGCAAATTTGTCGGTTGAGGCTTTTCATTCCCAAATGATTAGCCAAACATTTGGACCAAGAACCCACTTCATCCTCCAGGCCCAAATGCTCCGCGCACCCCTCAGGCAGCCCTCTGCCTTTAGTTCGGGCCGGTTGGGACTCCGGGCACTGACTCAAGCATGCGCTGCGGCAGACCTTGCGCCGGGAAGGGGATCCCCTGTCCCGGAGCCTGATCTGTCCTTGTCATCCATGCCTCGGCTATTTCCTGACAGTCCTGTAAGTCTCCCAAAGGTGGACAACAACCGAAAAAGACCTTGTGGTTCCAACATCCTAAATACCGGGGAGGTGGAGAGCTGAGAAAAGGCGTGATGGAGGGTGGTACAAATGCCGGGCTCCCTCGCCTTCCGGGTCTTAATTTCGGGTCTGAGGGAAAGCCGCTGCCCACTGGGTTGTAACCGCACGGACCCAGGAGGGCCGGGCTACTGTGTTGCGCGCTGTGACCCATGTCCCCTTCCTTTCCTGTAGGCTCCAGCAGCAGGTCCTGTCGCAGGGCTCCGGGCGGGTGCTACGGGAGGAGGAGGAGGGCACGCCCGAAGTGCTAGGTGCCGCCGCCAGTCCGGCCGCCAGTCTGTCCAGCAAGGCAGCCACTTCAGCCATCTCCATCACGTCAAGCGACAGTGAGTGCGACATCTGAGCGGCCCACTCGGCATGCTCAGAAGCAGAAGCCGGTGTAAAAATGAGACAAACAAAATGAAGGAGGGTGGGAGGAAGCGAGACCAAGCAAATCCAGCCCCTGCCGAAGCCAGGTGGCCAGGGATCCAAGGGACCCGGCTGCCCTTTCCACCTTGCGGCCTACCGGGTTCCACCGGTGCCCTCCTGCGGTGACCACGAGGGCCTGCGGTGAGGCCACGTTCTCCTCGCTTTGCTTTTTCCTAAGGATTTTGCTGCAAAGATACCTTGGGAACCCGAACTGGACGCCCAGCGCCTGCCCGGAGTCTCCCGTGGGTATTTTGGAAGGACGCTGTTACATATGTATAACTTTTGCTTTAAAGTTTTTTTTTTTTTAAAAAACAACAAAACAAACAAAACATATACATGCTCTTTATTTACTTATTTAAGGGACTGCCACCATAGGTTTCTCTATAGCTTGTAGAACTTGCTGTTTCTAAATGTGTTGTCTGGTGCCCCATAGTTTCTGTGTGGAGAAGCCAAACAATACAACAACCTGGCCAGCTACATTCTTAATTAAGAGAGCTGATTTCAGATTCCAAAAAAAAAAAAAAGATCATTTCCTTCACCTGGCAGCAGGAGCCCTTGTATAAAATGGTCTCAGGAGGGTCTTCTCTATAACATTTACTTTCTATACCAGGTGGCTCCTAGTATATTTTTAAAAATATCTCACTTCCCAGGTCAAGATATATGTGTATGTATGTATTATGTATGTATGTATATATATGTATGTATGATATATTTAAACCTAGCAATTGGCAACATGAGCATCCCCTGTAAGGCAATTCCCATGTGGGTATCCAGCACAGGTAACTATGGCTTTTTTATGAAGTGTCAGTGGATTTCAGGAAAAAACTCTGGAAGCCAAACTTGGGGACTCAAGCAGTGGGTCCTAAGTTATAAAGATCCAAGATTATTCTGGCACAGGCTCTGCAAGGAGAAAGGCTTTTCATCTCCTTCCAGGGTCCCTGCCATATAAAAGCAGTGGGCATCCACAATCATACTAGAGTGAACATATACTGCATTTAGGATTGAGTTCTTATTAAGACAAAAGGAGGTTGGGAGAGGTCATAAACAACTAGACTAGCATCTTCTTGCTGCAGAAGCAGGTTTTAATCAAATGCCTGGTTTTCAATGAGAGAGCTACCAAGATGGAGGAAAGGGTATAATCATGTCACTTACTGAAGTAAAAGAGAAGGTGGCAGAAAAGTAACTGGCATTTTAAAATAATCTGATCTCCTTACTAAATATGCAACAAGCCATTAAGAGCCTCATTACCATGGTAATGGCTTATTTAAAAATGCCAGACAAATGTCCTTTGAATTTAATTTTTTTCTCTGAAAGCACATACACACAAACACTAAACCACACACACATACCCATACACAAAATACCTACTGTCTTTGCACTAAGAAACTAAATATAATCAGGAAAGCCCTTAAGCTTTTTCTATATGAAAAGATTGCATATTATATAATTTGACACTGATCTTTAAGTCACTTGAGCAGGACTTCACTCCTCCACCCTACCCCACCCCCAGTTGCCTCTCCTTAGAAGATGGTCTTTGGATCAGAAGCCAGCTAATTTATTTAGGCAGAAGTGCCAAAGTAAGAACAAAACAAAAATAAGCAAAGTTATGCAAGATAAAAAAGCAATCAAATGGCAGGATATACAGTGGAAGCCCAGGGCATGATTAAGGGTTGTTTTTGGTTTCTAAATTGCTTAGCAGATTTGGCCTCATTTGGACTTTAAAAATGGCTGTCACTGTGTACAGCAAGCCTTATCCAGAGAGTTGTTGAAAATCAAACTGTCATTCACAAGAACTCTAGGTGGAAGAAGTGGGAAGGGTTTGTGATCAAACTGGTGTTCCTTCCAAAAGCAAGAATTATGCCCTTCTGTGGGTTCTGAAAGGCTAGGATGGGAGAGCTCCTTCAAAGTTTAATCATATTTCCTAAAGCCTCTGGTTGTTCCTGGAATGCCAAGGGGCAGGGCCAGACTACCACAAGGCAAGCCAGGAAAATAGGGTACAAAATTTAAGGAGACACTCGTTCCCAGGTACCAATCCAACACTTGCATGACCCTGAGAATGGGTGCCTCCTTAAATTTTGCACTCTAGGGACTTCACTTGCCTCACCCTAGTTCTGACTCTGCCAAAGGATGTTGCACTTCATTGAAAAAATCCAGAGACTTCTAGTCTTGTCCACTTACACTACCCCATCCTAGCTATGCAGCTCTGCAAAACCAGAATTTAGACAGGTTAGTTGACATATTTATCTCTTAAGCTGATGCTTCCAAGCCTGAGAGGGAAGGGAAAGGACTAATTAGTGCAGGGGTTCTTAACCAGGGGTCCATGAACTTGAACTGAAATTCGAAAAAACATTATTCTTGTGGGGACATGTTGGTGCGGGTGTGATATATTTATTAAATAATACACAGTATAGTGTGGACTTAGTAAGGGGTCTGTGGTTTTCACCTGACTGGCAAAGGGGTCTGTGGAACAAAAAAGATTAAGAACCCCTGAATTAGGGAATCATGTAAAGGGATTTGAGATTCTAAAAATCCAACCACACTCACCAGTTCAAATGATACCTAAGCAGAAGGAAATGTCCATTATGCATTTTCAGAAAAACAGGATAACAATGATAGGAACTAAACTTTCTTTTTACAAATAATTTTTAAATGATATTTAATTGCTTGGAGAAAAGGAGAAAGTCTAAATAGTAATGGAAGATTTTTTCTTCCTACTGTCATGAAAGACTTTAAGCTACATCTACCACTTGCATAAATTAACATGCTGCTTAAGGATTACATTTTAAAGAGGCTATTCTTTTTTAATAATCCAGAGATTTATTTATCTAATTTCATTTTAAAATCTTATGGGGGACTTTTTTTTTTTAACTTTTCAATGTTTTTCTGAAATCTGGCTGTGCCTAACTGCCTTTGCAAATGATCAATTCTTTGATGACCACATGTTGAAAAATAGTCTAAATCTCCCTACCGACATGTATTGAAAAGGTTTTCTTCTTTTCTTTTCTTTTTGAAGATTTTTTTCCTTATCAGTTCACCCTGCTCTAGAAAGGGGGTCTAAAAAAAATACAGATATTAGCAAGACTGACGGTTTATGAAATTGGAGAAATCTCCTTATGAGTTTCTTGTATTTTTCCAGCAATCCCAATTCCCAAAAAGCAGTTACTCCAATAGAGTGGAAAGAAGCTGCATTTTTACATTTCAGCGAGCCCGCTTTATGTGAAGATTTTACTCCCAGCCCCAGCTACGGCTCTTTTAAGGCGTATAAATATTTCAACCACCTGCCTGTTCCACCCAAATCGCGATGGCTCCTGCTCCCCAAATGAAGCATTTCCTCTCACCTCCACTTTACTGACACACTCCGCCCCCACCCACCCCCTCGCCTTTAGCCCTTCACCAAGTTGTTTATAAAAATCTGGGAGCGAGGAGATGAGGGGCTGGGGTTGGGGGAAGACTTACTCTTTGTTTACATTACACAAATGGCAGGCAAAGAGCTCAGGCAAAGTCTTCCTTGACCTCGTTCCCTCTCCCTAATTTTAACAAAAAGGAAAAAAAATATTGTGTCCAAAGAGAATGTGAATAGGGCGGGAGAAGAGAAGCAGCTTTTCGCTCTATTCAACCCCGACGCGGGGGCGCGGACGATTTCCGTTCCTATTGTGAGGCGGGGCGGGCGGTGAATGGGGGGTCTGGGGAGCGGCCTGCGGGGCTGTCAGGCGGCTCAACGTAATCAGGGCTAATGACGGCGGCCAGGCGCTCCGCGGGACAATGCGCCGGGCCGCAAGGTTTTGTCGGCTTGAAAGGCTAATAGGTTTGCCTGGAGGCTGGGAGGAGGCGGTGTCGGAGAGGCGGAGGCGGCGAGGGGAGAAGGGGTCATTGTCCGCGCACCAGCCCAGGCGCCTAGGCGCGTCCCTCCGCCGCGCGGCCGCCCCCGGGACCCGGCGCCGGGGGGCAAGAAGGCGGCAGCGGGAAGGCCAGGGGGCCCCCTGGGAAACGACCGCAGGCAGCCGCGGCCGGCGCGTGGGTTCCCTCTGGGCGGCGGTCCTACGCGAGGAGCCGAACCTCGTTCCCCAGGAGAAGCCGGGCTGGGCACACGTTCCCGGGAGGGGAACCGGTGGGGTTCGTGACTCTGCTGGGGTACTTAACCCCACACGCCCACCTCTGCGGTGCAGCGCGCCCCGGGGGCTCTCAGACGGGTAGGCCTCGAGGCCACTCCCATTCATTGTTGGACTGCCTGATTCAAGTAGCTCGACGAGGGAAACCTCCTAGAACCCGGAGAACAGTTTTAAAACCAAGGTGAGGGTCTAAATACAGATACGCGCTCGGGTAACCTCTGAGGCGCGCGCAGTCGCCCTCGGGCTTCTGACTAGACGGCGGAGCAAGGGCCTCCTGCGAGAGCCTGTGGCACGCGCGGCGGAGCCACTGCGCGGGTCTGGGCCTGCACGGGGCTGGCCTGCGCGCGTGTCGGGTCTGGGCGGGCAGCTGGCAGAGGCTGCGGCGTAACCCGACCCCGCGTGGAAGCTGCAGTTGTCTTCCTCGGCCCTCGGCATCGACGAGCGAGTAGCCGGAGCAGGGGTGCAGAGCAGGGACCTTCCGAACCTGGGGAGCAGGGTTTGCAAACGCTGAGGTCAGCAGCGGCCTCGACAGGACTTTGCCGGCTCGGGCAGGGAGAGGGAGCAGTGCGCTCCGAGGGCCAAATACCCGCGACCGCACAACAGCGCTTGCAGGCCACCGCCGTCACCTGGACCCCCTTCTTTGAGAAACCCTGTGGCTCCCATTTAAGCTTTTACGGATCTCCTCAGGCTAGATCCTGTCTTGCAGTTCTCTTTGTTACGCTTTATAGTCCCATCTTTAGACCTACCTACAGAGAGGGAACAAACTGGTTTTCTTCCCACTTTCACCTCCTTGTCTGCAGACAAAGGAGTATGAGGGCAATCCCAGAGCAGAACAAGCAGTTTCACGCCTCCGTGCCTCTGCTCGCGTTGTTTCCGCCTGCTCTGCGGTCCCTCTACCCTCGACTGCTAACCTGTCAATATGTCAAGGCCACGCCACCTCGATGGAGTCTCTTTTGAACCAGTAGACTCCCCACAGAGAATTTTCCACTCTCTTTTCAGTGCTGCCACTGTACCTTATCTAAACTTCTCTTTTAGTGCTTGTAACACTTTTGTGTATTTAGTCTACCTTTTGACTCCCCCGCTAGAGTGTAAGCTCTTTAAGGGCAAGGACCAAATTTTATTCATCTTTGTATTCCCAGCGCCTAGCTTAAGTAGTAGGTGCTCAATAAATATTTTTTAAATGAATGAATAAATGAATGGATCTTCCTTGAAGCCTGCCAACTCCCCCCATATTAGTGGAGGAGCACTGCTAGCTCTGACCTTGTTTGAACAGCAAAGATGACTAATATAGGTTGGACCCAGAGTTCACTTAAATCCTCCCAGCTCAGGTTACCAGCTCCTACCTACTTGTCAGGTTCTCTGGGATGAATTCACACCAGTACTCTCTCTCTGGGCATAAGGTGTTTTCAGAATCCTGTGGTTTTGGGTTAATAACATGAAAAGTATCTTCTTGCACAACACTTCTCCCCAAGCAGTAAGGTAAAAGTCATCCCCTTAGGTTTCTAAAATTCTAGCTATTACAACTGTCTGAACCCTGTAAAATAGAATTCCTAATATTTTGGTATGTTATGAATGATAAAGCTTTCTCCTACCAAAAAAGGTAACCCTTTCCCTCATCTATCTATCTATCTATCTATCTATCTATCTATCTATCTATCTATC
>JAKSZT010054193.1:10070177-10194882 GCA_026826555.1 Tolypeutes matacus | reverse complement strand
ATCTATCTATCTATCTATCTATCTATCTATCTATCTATCTATCTATCTATTTCCACCTACCCCCACTCCAGTCTTGACCTACATATAAAAAAATTAAAAAAAAAAAAACACAAACTCAGACTAAGCGTTCAATTTTAAGATACTAGATTAACACCCCAACCCCACACCTAGGCGAACCTAGGGAAAAACAAAAACATAGCTTTAATTAAATCTTAAATCACAAAAGCCCCATGAAAATCTACTTGCTACCAAACTCATCTCAATTTTAGAATTTAGTACACAGAAGCAAGTGAACTGTAAGTAACTTTGAATTTCAATTAAATATATATAAGACTGCCTCCTGGAAAGTGATTTTAGCCTGACATTGTCAACCTGCAACCTGAGAATGCTGATGTATTGTTTTTCTGACTGAAAGATTAGTTTTGAATTTTCTAGCATGAAATCAAACACCTGAGTTCAAATGGTGCATATTAATTTGATATATGAACAGTCTGGTTGGTGGTAGTTTATTATGTATTTCAAACACCTTCACATATATAACATTCCTATTAAAAATTTGTCTGTCTAAATTAAATACCATTTAAAGCCTATTTTATTGCATCAGACATACTTCTGACTTTCTATAAATTCATAATAAAGTATGCATTTGAACTGAAGATTTATATGCACATGCCTAGATGTCTGAGCTACATAATTATATTTGCAGATAATTGCAATTGCATGGACTGGATTCATCAATTTAAAATAGACAAGTGGGAGAAAGAAAACTGTATTGTGAACAGCATGTAGCAATATGGGCTACATGGCATCTGAGAGGGTGGGATCAAACAGGCTTGAAATATCTAATTATCGTGAACTTGAGAAGGACACTGAGCCTTAGTTTTTTACATCTTTAAAATGGGGTTGATAAAATCCAGGGATATGGTGAGTAATACAGAGATATTGTATATAAATACCTAGCACAGACCCTCACTGATAATAGGTGTTCAGTGAATGGAATTTCCCTTTTCCAGTTTTTCCTGGTTAATTGCTAATGTAAAGAAATTAGCTGTACAATTCCCCCTTAAAAAATGTTTTTAGTAGGTGTCATCTATATTTTGGAATATTGTTTAACTTAAATGCTAAATTCTGTCCTTAGTATTAGAAGCAGCTTCTGCTCACCAAATGAGTTGGTTTTCCAACAGCAGTAATGGATGGGCTTTGTGCTAAAACACCATTATTCTATTCTAGGCTTTTTACTCTACCCTGGGGCTGCTTGGCAACTCTGTGAAGCTCTCCAAAGTGATCCTGGCGGGTCATACAAGTCAGGATAACCCCAGATATAAAGTATGATCACTGAAAAGGTTGTATAACCTCTTGAGAAAAATTCAAGGTCCGTTTTTTTAAGGAGGGAACAGTAATCTCACTTCACTTACATTTGTATGGCTCCTTATAGCTAATAATAAAGATGTTTCACCTGCACCATCTCACTTCCTCAGGAGGACACTGTGAGGTAAGTCTGACAGGTATAGTGATTCCCACCTTTCAGATAAGGACACTGGGGCTCACGTTACTTGCTCAAAATCTCAGGATCAAGGAAGAACCCAGGTTTTGTAGGGCTTGAAGCTTCTATAATTTGAAGAGGGGTGGATACTCCTTAAGATAAAGAATCTAAAATTATGAGTACAAAATTGGGCATGGGAAAAGAAAGCACAAAAATTATAAATTGTTAAAAATTGGCAAATACCACGAACATCACAAAATTCAGACAAATAACAAAATTATTTTATTAATTTACTGCCCTGCACACCTCTAGAATAGTTTTTTTCCCCTACATTTTCATTATTTTGGCTGTGTTCTTTTTGTTTCTTTATATGAGGACAATTTTAAACATAACCTAGAATAGAAAGATAATTCAGTCTTTCCTCCAGCATGGGTTGATTTCAAGGTTTTTTATTCTTGGTAGTTGTACTAAACTTTCCTTCAGTTTTGTAGCTTATTAATGGTAATGCCATATATTATTCTTAGGATTGTCCTCAAATTTGGGAAAACCTCTCTAAAGTTTCTTTCATATATGAGCAGTAAGATTTCAGGGCATTCCACGTTTCCTTGAGCAGTTACCTATTTAAATAATCCTTGCATTGACAACACTCACTAACCAGTTTGCCACCAATAGCCCTACACATTCGTGTTGTGAGCCATGAGTCAGCACAGTGAGCAGCAGGAATATTCCTGCAAGACATTTCTGCAGTGAAGCAGCTAGCAATAACTTAACTATACACAGAAGTGGCAGTAAACCATAAAAATACATGTCATTCAACCCAAATAAAATGTGACAAAATTCAAATTCTCTGTAGCTACTGAATCCCCAACATGACTATGGTCACTCCACTGCCACCCAGCATGAGATGAAATGTGACAGAGGCAAAACAGGAGTGGAAAGAGACAGTGGTCTATTGCAGTTAAAATATCTTACTTTATAAATTTTCCAAAAACACATGATCTTGTGAATATATTGGTAGGGTCACTCCCAGAGCCTTGGAAGGGGCCTGTGCAAGTAAGTGGTCTTGAAGCCTAAGCTTCATTTTGTCTCTGCATCGGCCCAGTGAGTGAGTGATGAGAACAGGTTTTCTGACTTCAAGTCCAGTACTTTTTTCTATTACCTTTGACAAGTTTCCACAGAAAAGTTTTTTTGTTTTTTTAAAGGAGGGAGACTTTAAAATGACAAATGCAGAGCTGGTCCTGGGTAGAACTGTGAGGTAGACAGGTTTCCACTTAGTATCTGGTTACCTTTCCTTTTGGGGGTCCTTCACCTTGACTCCTTATAGGTGCCCCATCCCAAACTATCAAACACCCTTCAGTGCTCTTTATCTTCCCTTTACCAAAATCTACTCTTGGTTGTCACAAAGAATCCAATAAATCAATTCACATCAACATACAAATGGCTGCTAAAAGCTTAATGAATCACCTACAGATGAGAGCTTGGGAGGGTACTTAGTACTAGGAGATAATCCTTTAATTCAATAACCTCAAATCACTAATGGTAGCACTTCAGTCCTCCCTAGCAAACAAGTAGGAAATTACTTTTGGTTGGAAGGGAGCCAGGTGACCTTCAAGTCATTCTATGGAAGTAGATGATTGCTGACTACACCTGTGTATACGGCCAGCTTTCAGAGTCAAATTTCCCCAATATTAAAAATAAAATATGGGGACAGATGTGTCCGTCTCCCATATGGAGGGACCTGGGTTCGATCCCCGGGACCTCCTGGTAAATAAATAAATAAATAAAATAAAATAAAATAAACTTCTCTGCCCTCCAGCTTTTCCCTCAAGATACAATTCCTTCTCTATCATTCCCTTCACCACAAAACCTCATAAAAGAGTAGCCTACACTCTTTGCCTCCATTTTTCCATTAATCTCTCCTTAACCTCCTGAAATGTCTTTTACTTACATCATTCCATTAAGACAGTTCCCTTAAAGGTCACTCTACTCGGTCCTTAGCCTACTCAACCTGTTGATCTTTGACACTGTTGATCATCCCTTTCTGAACTAACGGTGTGTAATTTGCAAATTTTAAGGAAGCACTCTCAGAGTCCTGCAAGTAGAGAGTCAGCATCTGAGAGTGAGTACCTCCTTAAATTTTGTACCTCTGTGCCTCACTTGTTTCACCCTAGTCCCAACCCTGCTTCTGAAACATAAATGAGCTCACCATATTCAGAGCATGGCCTGCAATTTGCTGTCTTCATGCCTTTGCTCATGCTCTAGGTATAAATGGACCTTCATGTTTTGTGGCTGATCTGAATCCCTTCCTATCTTCTGATAGTAGCACCCATAATAAACTGCTTCTCCCCAATTCAACATTATTCTGTTGGAGATGCCAAACACAGTAGTCTCCCACTCCCAGCCCTCAGTGGGGCAAAAACCACCAAGCTGAGCCAGTCCTTTCCAGAACTTCCTGAGGTGGAAGCAGAGGGGCAGCTCTCTCTTTACGCTTGGATTGAGAGCAGTAAGAATATAAGGCCAAAGCTATTGACAGCTATATCATCTGTTACAGGAAAAGAAGCAGGACTAGGAAGGAGAGGCACAAAGGGCCAGTGCTGATAATGATAAAGCCTTTGTATGCTGTCTTTTTGTATTTTGGTTACAGGAATTAATAACCTCCTCCTTTTTTTTTTTGTCTAAGTAACTTTCAGTTCCTGTCACTTGCAAACAAGAGTGCTGAGATACAACCTAGAAAGTTCTTTGCTTTTCCTCAACCCATTCTCCACAGGTATATATACCCAACCTTCGTGTCTCAGCTCAAAAGCCATTTTCCTCCAAAAGCCTTCCCTGATTCCTAGAATCTGAGCCAATCTCTCCCTTCTCTGAACTGCCATGACACTTTATACAGCTTTCAGACGAGCTGGTGGCTTATCCTAATTTTGCTACTGAAAACTCTGCTGATGTCAGCATCATATCCTTCAGGAATACCAGCTAGTGGGCTGTACTAGAGTTTGGTGCTGCCACTGGAGCTACTCCTATTGCTAGGCACTTCCCTCCTAGAACCTCCCTAACCAGATCCAGGCAGGCTTCCAGGAGTCGCATCTTCTGATGGTTACGGATCCTAGGGCTGACCACCAGCCTCTCACAGAGGTGTCTTATGTTAACCTGCCGACCATTGCTCTACATAACACAGATCCTCCTTGGTGCTATCGGGACATCGCCATCCCATGCAACAACAAGGGAGCTCGCTGAATGGGTCTGATGTGGTAGGTGCTGGCCCAGGAAGTTTTGCGCATGCACCATCTCCCATGCGCACTCATGGGAGGTCATGCCTGATCTCTACTTCTACAGAGACCCTGAAGAGATTGAAAAGGTAGAGCAGGCTGCTGCTGAAAAGGCTGTGACTAAGGAGGAATTTGCTCCAGCTCCTGAATTTATGGCTACTCAGCCAGAGCTTGCAGAGTGGTCTGAAGGTATGCAGGGGCCTTCTGTGTCCATGCAGCAGTTTCCCACAGATGATCTGCATGCTCAGCCTGCAACTAAAGACAGGTCTACTCAGGTTACTGGATGGGTAGGAACAACCACCGAGTGGTATTATGCTGTTCTCCCACAGGCTCTTTAAAAGAAAATGGACATAGGTTGATGGAAAACAAACATCAGTTTCTATAAAAAATAAAAGGATGATAGAGAAGTCAAAATTCTTTATATATTAATTAGTGTTTTTCTTTCTAGGAAAAAGTCCTTTTGTCAGAACTTATCAAAATTCATACCTTAAGGTGGGTGAATTTTATTGTCTGTAAATTATACCTCAATAAAGCTGATTTTTTTTTTCATGAAAGAATGCACCAAACACATTGGCATTTCTTTTCTTTTTTTTAAAGCAAATAACCAAGACCCAGTTTACCAGCTTTACTTTTTATAAACCTAAGCTTAACATTACATATTTAAACAATTGCCAAAACTTACCAAGTTGCCAGCATTCATGCACAACTAGAAAACATCTTAATTTATATTAAACCAGAAATGTATTACCATTAATATAATTAATATCTTTTGCTACTAAATACTGAAAAAAATTGAAATTGTTTTTGTAGAAGGTTCATCCTGGCAATGTTAACTTCACAGCAGAATGAAACTACTTAGCTCACATTTCAAACAAAATGGAAAAGAACAAGATCCATGCTGATGTTAGGGTGCAATTTTGCCTAGCACTGCTAAGAGAGTCACGGTTCACCCTGATTAATAAAAAAGCAAAGTACATACAGAAATTTACAACAATTTTAAAGACAAAAAGAAAAAGTGGTCCTATTAATGGGGTCCCAACAATAAACTCAAAAATCTATGACAAATAGGTGTGCCAATGAGCTGTTTATAAATACTTTATTTAGGTTAGGTACAGTTATACTGAAAGAAGAGTTCATTTGAACTCTTCAAAAAAAGTTCCTGTTAATCCTCAAATGGTGCTTATTATAGTTTAACATTTCTGTTAAATGCACGTGCTGAATTTCTTGTTATCCAAGCGTAGCAGCTGCTCCTTATCATTTATTGTTAAAGACTTTAACTGGCCATCTTCTTCAACTTCTATTCTTTCTTGACCATTCTCAATAATTCTCTTTATTGTGATTTTTCTGCCATTAACTGTTTTAGTAGAAGTTGGTAATAGATTTGAAGTTGCCCATTCTATTACCACCAAAGGATGTCAAAGAAGGACCCTGTGCCCCAGTGAAGTAAATCCTGAATCAAATGAAGTAAATCCTGTATCAAAAGAAGAAAATCTATCTCCAAAGGATGGAAACCCACTGAAGGCAGAGAAAAATGATCCTATGCCCCTGCTTCTGGTTCCAGAGAGGCCTCTTTGATTTCCAAAAACCTCCTCAAATGGGTCTTTGAAGAAGTCAGATGAAAATGGGTCCCTTCCACCAAAAAATTCCCTGAAGACATCATCTGGATTATGGAATGTACAGGCAAACTCAAGTGGACTGTCAAAATGACTTCCACCTTCACCACCACCATTTAATCCTGCTTTGCCATATTTGTCATAGATGTCCCATTTTTTTCGCATCTGATAACACCTCATATGCCTCAGCTACTTGTTTGAATTTTCTCTCTTCTGCTTCTTTATTCTCAGGATTTTTATCAGGGTGCCACTTTAGTGCCAATTTATGATATGCCTTTTTAATATCTTCGGGTGAGGCATGTCTCTGCACACCTAGAACTTCATAGCTATCCACCATGTTTTAACAGAACATTGGAACAAGTCCCGAGGAGGTTGGCAGCCAGCAGCAGGAGGAAGGAGAGGCTGGGCGGTGGGGTCTGTGGTCTCCACTCAGCTCCAACATTGCCGGTGCTGGTGGAGGAGGTGGCGGCGATTCCTCCCGCTTTCCTTTCCAATAAAGCTGATTTTAAAAATATATAGGCAGGGAGCGGATGTAGCTCAAACAGCTGATCGCCTGCTACCCCCATGGAAGGTCCCAGGTTCCATCCCCCATATCTCCTAAAAATAAAACAAACAACAGGCAAAGGGAAAAAAACCAAAGAGCGCATGTAGCTTAGTGCTGAGTGCCAGCTTCCCACAAACGAGGTCCCAGATTTAACCCCCTACCTGGTACCTAACATATATAGGAGCAGATGTAGCTCAAGTGGTTGAGCAACTGCTTCCCATGTACAAGGTCTTAGGTTCAATCCCTGGCACATCCTAAAAATAAAATAAAATAAAATGTTATATTTGAAGGGACCTTAGATATCTTGCTTAGTAATCTAGTCTTTTCATCCAAGGACTGCTTTTATTTTGTTTTCAGTTATGAATTCCATATCTTGAAAGATTTTTGTCACTTAAATGAAATCACATAAATCACTATGATGGATAATGGTAATAAGCATTAATGTTAAATAAATTTATAGACAAAGTCTTTACCTCATTCTGTTGAAAATCAGGTCCTTTGATACAAAATCCACTTAGCTACCAATTTATAATTATCTAAAATAGCATTCCTGTTAGCCAAAGGGAGAAGAGTAGTATTTGATTTATAACATTTTAGCCAGTAAACTTGTAATATCTTAATTTGTATAAATCAGAAATCATATTTCTCTAGTGAAAAAGTAACTTCACTGTCAGTACCCCAATGGTATCACTAAGACTATTATAGACACTCAAACTGGTCAGAAATCCATTCACTCCTTCAATTGTTCTATAATCATCCATTAATTCATTCAACACATATTGGGCACCTAGTATGTGCAAGGCATTTTCAGTTCTCTACCCACACTAAAATTTTAAGTAATTATGAGTAAATAATTGTCCAGTAGGTACAGATTGGAAAGGAGCATTTAACCACCCCAAAAGAGTTCACCTACCCAAATTTCCAAACCCTGATGAATTATGTTTCAGGATTCAGAAGAAACTTGTTCAGAAGAAACTTGCTTTGTAAGCTTGCAGGATCAAACTTCCAGACTGCAGAGGACACTTTAAACCAGGGAGGAGTCAACCTCACCTAGGATATAGGCATCTAATGTGAGGCCTCTGCTGAAGCATGTTCCACCATTATGCCATGATGTTCTCATGTGCATAGAATGGGTTATGTCATGGGGCACCTTGATCCCCCCCTAGGTTTGCTGTAAGGCCACGTGGGGGCAGAGTGGCCAGCACTCATAAGTTAATCTCCTCTGGCTGTTCAAATAATACCACTTTCTATTTGTGTAGTGGAAAGAGCAAAGTTAGAGAGAGCAATGCTTTATGTGGCCTCCCCCTCTCCCACCAGCCCTCCCCCTCCCCCAGAACTTGTTTGGGTTAGAGGAAGAATATCCTACAAGAATCTGGTTGGTTGGTTGTGGCCTACATGACACTGGCCACCAGAGATATAGCCATGATGCCCTTGGGAGCCAGGGAAGGCCTGCTGACTGCCCCTAAAACGTCTCTCCAACTGGTCCTGGAGCAGCTATGTGGTGGTCTGGAGGTGCTGTCTGAAAGCTTGAGACAAGGCCCAAAGTCTGGCTTTCCCAGTGATATTCTGATATGTGCTGCTATGGTTGTTTTTAAAGCAAAAAGCCAATATACTTTAAAGAAGGGGGAAAAAAGAGATTTTCTGTAGGGATTGAAGAATATCAGAAAGTCAGTGAGATCAGACTGGTTGCACAAGCCAATGAAGCCCTCAGTTCACCTCCAGTGAAAACCAGTCCTCTGAAGTTACAAACACCAAACAGGTCTATATCTTCACTTGAGGATACAGTAGATTTTCTCAACAGAGAACAGAAAAAAATGAGGCCCCTAAACTTTCATTTCATGGAGTGATCATGGCTTACCTTTAAAGACAGACACAGCCACTCGAAGATGCATCAAAATCCCTCCAAATACAAGTTACTGACGCCAAAAACATCTTAAAAGCGTCACAGACAAATATAGGCTGACTTCAGAGGGAAGTTTATATAAATGGATGATTTATATAAAAATGTTCATCTTCAGAAAAACTTAAAACTGCTTTCCTGAGAAGCTGTGGACTCAAAGGAAAGAGTACAGGAATAGAAGGAACAGGGGGAAAAAATCTGAAAACTATAACACATGAATGAAACAGGCTGTAAATGATAAAGAACAAGATAAAATCTCTGGCTGAAGCCATGCTGAAGATAAGTTTTCCAGCTCCCTTTAGAAACGATTATGTGAATGATAACAACTGGAAGTTAGACAAAAACAGTGAATCAGCAGATGGAGACCATCTAGACTATCCATCAGAAGTTGATATGAAAAAATTCATTGCGCTATTAACTTAAATATTTTCTTAAAAAGACTTGAAGGAGGAAAACAGGGATTATTTTTTTAAATTATGTGAATAAAATCAAATGAATAAAAAACTACAGCTCAAATAAAAGTCTCCAAACTTAGCAAGCATCTCTGCAGTTGTTCAATTTATAATATGAAAGTGAGATCAAAAGTGTCAGCTGAAAGTTCAATTACTGCCTGAACGACATCTAGAACATGCAGTGCACCTTCACCGAAAATCAATCAAGGAAGGAATTTACGGCTTAGAAATAGAGAAGAAACTTCCCAAAGTGTATGAAACCATCAGCCATACATCATCTGTATTAGTCAGCCAAAGGGGTGGTGATGCAAAATACCAGAGATTGGTTGGTCTTTATAAAGGGTATTTTTTTTGGGTAGAAGTTCATAGTTACCAGGCCATAAAGCATAAATTTCTTCCCTCACCAAAGTCCATTGCCACATGTTGGAGCAAGACAGCTGCCGACGTTTGCCAGGGTTCAGGCTTTTTGGGTTCCTCTCTTCCCGGGGCTGTGTTTCTCTCTGGGCTTAGCTCCTCGGTTTCCTCCACAAGGTCCACTGTAGACTATTAGGCTCTCTAGGCTTTGCTTCTCCCCACAAGGCCAGCTGTGAACTTTAAGGTGAATGGCTCGTCTCTATCCCGAGGCCTTCTCTCCAACATCAAAACTCCAACATCAAAACTGCTTCAACTCTGCCCCTTGCTATGCCTTTTATATTTGATTCCCCCACCCACCAAGGGGTGGGGCCCAATGCCTTACTGATGTGGCCCGGTTAATGCCCTAATCATAACTTAATCATGCCCAGATTAGCAGACCAGTTTACAAGCATGATCCAATTATATTTTTGGAATTCATAATTACATCAAACTGCCTAACTGCAACAACATCCAAAGGGTGACTCCTAAGGGAGGATGGCTGAAGACAAGAAAGACCTAGAAAGAACCACTTCCTTCTATCAAAGCTGGAGTATCTCCCAGTAGGAAAATCTCAAGAAACTTGGTTGGCAGCTTTGCTGATTGAGAGACTGCTCAACAAGCTAAGAAAAGGAAATGGCCACAACAGGCAAAAACTGGCTGAAGCAGTGTTTACATTCCAAGGAGCACTTTTCACCTGCTATTCCACATGCAGCCCTGGGCAGAAAAGCTGGAGAGTATCAGTGCCTCCCCTGGATCATGTGGTTGCAGGGAAAGAGGAGGACTAAGCTGTGAGGGCTCAGCGCCCCAGCACCACATGCAGGTTTGAATCAGCTTCCAAGGCGGCCAAAATCTGGACATTCACAACCACAGCATGAGCTTTGCTTGTGTTTTCTCTCTTAAAAACTAATTTTGATTGATCTCTTTTTATTTGACTGCTATTTAATCAATGCTACATTTACCCCTATTGAAGTTTGATAGAATAATAACTCCTAAGATAGTGTTTTTCAAATATATTGCTTACACTTGATTGAACCCCATAGAATTAGATAATATAGAAAGTGTATTTTGATTGAAATAAAAGGTCCACAGACATCATTGAAGTTTGACATGACCAAGTGGACACATTTGAAACAATATTATTAGAAATCTATAAAAGTAACTTAACATTTACCTCAATAAATTTTGATTGGTTTTAAAAATGATACAAAAAGAAAAGCAAAATTTTAAAAACCCGAAACAACACCACCCCCCAGCTAAACTTTATATCATTTTAATTAGTTTAGTCATAAGTTCATAGACTTATTAAAGGGAATTGATATTTTGCAATCATTTGTTTTTTGTTGTAATTTCTTTTTAACTTTTGTTAAATAGTTTAGGATGTTCTTTGCTGTTTAAGCATTTCTAAATTTTATGCAGTCAAAATAAAAGTTTCTCTCTTTAAAAAAATAGAGAAGGAAATTACCAAGGGATCTTGAGTCACTGACAAAAATATTATAAAATCTATGGGCACGGGAAGCGGCTGTGGCTCAATCAGTAGGGCTCCCGTTTACCATATGGGAGGCCCTGGGTTCGGTTCCCGGGGCCTCCTGGTGAAGACAAGCCCGCCCGCACGGCGTGGTTGGCTGACCCAGCGAGCACAAGCAGCAAGGGGGGGATAAATGAATAAATAAATAAAATCTTAAAAAAAAAAAAAAAAATCTATGGGCAATGGAAGAGTTGCTAGAATCCTGGAATGGGCAGGTTTTTTAGTTCAGAAAGAGGTAATTTAGAAACTATAGATTGAGCAGTAGTTCTCTAACTGCAAGGAAGACCACAGTGCAGTGCCACAACTCACCACCGCAAGCCAAAATTTTTAACCCAGACTTAAAGTTTTTTTAAAAATCATGTTTTTGAAATGAACAGAAGAGTTATAACCAAGAAGAATAATTAATATGATAGATGATAGTAACAAAATTAAAGTTGCTCTTATTAGGCTGGAATACAGGGCCAAAACGAAGCAAGATGAACTTTAATAGGTCTATCCCAAATTTCCAAGTTTTGACAACCAAAATATGAAAATTACAATGGACCCTATTGGCTCGATTGCAGGAAATTACCTGAGAGCTTTCCAGATTAGTTTCAGCTGTGTTTATGTTTTTCTGCTATGATCACCTTGTCAGGACACCACACTCCTGCCACTGCATGAGATTGCCACTCCACTGGGCAAAGCTGTCCCCAATGATAATCCTCCACTCTGGCCTCTGGGAGGAAGATACTGTTCTCTCACATCCCCATGTGAGACACACCCTCTACTAAAATCTCTGGAGCACAGCTAATGTGAAGTCACAACTTCAGAATAAATTTTTGCTTGAGGTGAGGATAGCAGAAAGGAAGTATAAAACAGGAAATACAACTGCTTTTAAAAGTGACTATCATCAGAGTCTGCAGACACAGACCCTCACTTAGGGTTTTTGGTAGGGCTCCTGCCCTGTCTCTACCTCCTGGGACCATCCAACCACTGGGAATGCTCTGACCTTTCTACCCCCAAGAGTTCAAGCTAATCTCTCCCAAGGCCCAGAGACAGAAACAAGTTCACCCTACCCCATGTTCCAGTTTAATTAGCACAGTTAAATTTAACTGGAAAGTTTATTCCTCCATAGCACTCAGTTGTGCCACCTAGAAAGATGTGGGATGAGCAGAGACTGAGCCAGCAGTGTCAGGGTCACTCAATAGTGGAAGTAAAAGAGTAGCCTCCAGTATCGGGGCCCAAGAGTCTGGGTCCTGGACCAGATAAGGTCCCTAGCAAGAGGTCACTAGGAAACATCTAGAGCCAATGAATTTTTTTTTTTAATCCATGGTTCAGAGGGAAACTTGAGGAACAATGAAGATGCCAGAAGAAGTCCATTGGTTATTTCTAGGGATAGTATGTGTCTGGATATTGACATTCCAAGGCCAAGGTCAGAGTGAGAAACTCAGTAGAGCAGGACATCGCACCCAAAAGGCTGTGCACCAGAGAATAGTGCAAAGCCAATGAAAGGTACCAGGACCCCTTAGAGAAATAGTTGATTTCAGAGCTAGAGCAGATAAAATACAAGATGACCCTGGAATATCATGTCATACCAAAAACAAGAAAGTGTTCAAAAAAAGGTGGAGCATGTCAAAAGAATACAGGAGGCAACCCAAAGAAGGTGCCAAGTGGCCAAGTCCAGAACAATTTGAGCAACAAAGTAAATAGTGATTGATTTACAACCCACAGAAAAAAATATCCATGAGTCTATACTAATATAAATAAATAACTGAATAAATAAATGGAGGAGAAAGGACAGTGCTCCCTTATAGAAGAATTCTAATTAATAAACATAGAGAAAATATAGCACAGATAAAAGAAATACAATATCACCATCAGTCAAATACTTCAGTTATTATTGTAGACAAGATCCACCTATGTGGCAAAAACTGGGGGAGAACAGGATATTAGAATACTCTCAAAGTACTCTCAAAGTATCCCCCCAAGATAATTTTCAATTACAAAAGTAAAACTAGTAAATTTACAGTGGAGAACCCGTGCATGACCACCTTAACCAAGTGACATATATCATATATCTACACCATACGTACTCTGTTATGATGTATTAAGGACACAAGATCTCTTGTGGTATTCTTGTCCAAATGTATAACCCCATCACAAGAAAACACTAGACAAACCCAAATTAAAAGACATCTACAAACCAGTATTCTTCAAAAAGTGTCAAGGAATGGTGGAGACTTACGAGGTACAACTAATTGCAATATGGGATTCTAGATTGGATCCTACTACAGAAATAAAGTACATTGAGGAAAATCCAAGAAGGTTCATAATTTAGATAATAGTAATGTACCAATTTTAATTTACTGACTTTGATAATTGTACAATAATTATATAAATAGTAACATTAGGGCAAGCTGGGTAAAGAGTATACATGAAATCTTTGTACTAGTTTTACAAATTTTCTACATCTTAAATTATTACAAAATAAAAAGTAAAAAATATATTACCTATTCTAGAGTTCAAATAACATGTTCTTCTTGATAGAAAGATTCCAGTATGTTATGTTTGTGCTTCTAGGTGAGTAGAGATAAGAGTGATGGAGGTCCATAAAATAGTCATGTACTTATTCATTGTTAAATCAAACAGCAAAAACAAGACAAGTAATTTTGCATAATTTAAATTCACCTAAATGGAAAACATTAAACTATTTCCTCTCTCCCTCTTCTCCTATCCCCCAAAAAAGACTGAAGATGACATCAAAGAACATACTGTTTTAGGCACCAAATTACCTTAGTTGAATCACCATGGGTACACTATTTTTTTAATTTGCATCTGCTTGTTAATTTGGCATTTCCTAATACATGTTTTTTTTCAGAATCCTTTAAAATGTACCATTTTTTACTCTTGAATCTCTACAACTAAACAGAACATGTTGTTGCCTCTGAATTAGGTCTTAAAAATGTATGACTGCTATTGCCTCATGAATAGACTCTTTTGCTCTCCTCTTGAAATTTATTTAGCAGTTATTCCAAAGAAATCAGGGGAGTGGGTGTAGCTCAGTGGTTGAGTGCCTTCTTTGCATGCGTGAGGCCCTGGGTTCAATCCCGGTACTTCCTAAAAATATTTATGTGTGTGTGTGTGTACATATAAATACCCTTCAAGGAAATCAGAGGCCCATGTCTATTTTATATCTAAAGTTAAGATATGGCAATAAAAACTAATCCTGACTCCTTTCTCCCTTCTTTTTGTATAGAATCAGAATTCAAAGGAAGTCTTGGAGTTCCAAAGTCTTCCAAAGGAAGCTCAATTCTATACTTGGTACTGACTGATTGGAGAGAAGGGATGAATAAGGTGCAGAGTGAAAGCAATGGCCAATATTTTGAAGGAGGAATTAGGAAAGAAAACAAGTATCCCGGGGGGCAGATGTGGCTCAAATGGTTGGGCGTCCGTCTGCCATATGGAGGGACCTGGGTTCAATCCCCGGGACCTCCCAGTAAAAAAAAAAAAGAAAAGAAAAGAAAACAAGTATCCCTTTGGGGGTTAAAGTTCTCTTGATTTCCTCTGTATTATTAGAGAATTCCTTGCTCTATAAATTTTTGGTAAAGAAAAATCTGAATTTTGAAAACAAATATATTACATTTCTGGTTATTTGCATTATGCTCTGGGTAAATAACCAATCATTTCTTCTGTTGATCCCAAACCTCATTTTTCTAAGACATAAATTCAAATAATTAAAAATTAATCCAGTTTTTAATTTGTAGCTTAGGTAAATTCCCTTGTAGCTGACTAAAAGACAAGAGAAAATACAATAGTTTAAAGTAAATTTCTCAGATTCAATAGACTGTCTGGTTGAACTGACTCCTCTTTGCAGGGCCTCTGGGCAATTATACAGACTCTGGATTACAAATTTGTTTCTCTACCTGCTATCACTACTGCTCTGGTGTATCCTATTTCTTTCTCAACAGCTGAGTTGATCAACAATGGCTGGACTCAAAAATTGTAAAATTACAATAAGAATTACCCACAAAAGCCATAGAGTGTACTCTCCCCAACTGTAATAACTTGCCTGATTTCCTGTCCATACAGCCCTGCTTTTACCCTGGGACCTCTGGAGCCCAAACTGTAGTCTACTCCCTCCATTCTCTCAAGCTCAGAGACTTATATCCCTTCATCACAGGATCCAAAGAGCTCTAGTTTAGCACTAAGGGAATGGACATCAAGGCAGCCTTGATGTTGGGACTGTTTTCCAATATATACCTCAGATTTGGCACCTGGAGCTCAACTGCGTTCCTGAAACTAAGCTCTTGCCTTAAATCCTGGTTTTAGTATCTAAATACTTCTCAATAATATGACCAATATCCTGGTTTCTCTGGAAAAGGTTCCTACCTTGCTCATGCGAGTCTCTATACTCCCACCTAAGTCACTAGAATACTCTCCTTGAATCCTGGTCCTGGAGCTGGAACCATGTTACTGACCACAAATTCTCTTTAACAGTGAATATCTAGAAGCCATGTGTATTAAGCAGCCAAAGGGGTGCTCATGCAAAGTACCAGAAATCTAGTAGTTTTCATAAAGGGTATTTATTTGGGATAAAAGCTTACAGTTACAAGGCCCTAAAGAGTTCAACTCAAGGAACCATAAGAGGTACTTTCTCACCCAAGTCAGTTGCCACATGTTGAAGTAAGATAGAGGGCCTGGTCTCTCCTTCCTTCTTCCTCTGAAGGCTCCGTGGGCCCAGCCTTTTCTGATCTCAGCTGTGGTCAGGCATAGGGTTTGTTTCTTTCTGGGCTTCATCAGCTTAGCTGCTCTGTTCTCTTCAGCTGCAAACTATCAGGCAAATAGCTCAGCTTTCTTCCCGGGGCTGCAGGATCAAAGTTCTCTCTTCTGCCGTGTCTATGGAGCTCTCTTTCTTCTTGTGCCTTCTTCTGTGTCTTCTTGAGTGAGTGTTCATTTATATAGTCCACCAAGGAAGCAGGGACTTAACCTGAGTTACACCCTCCTGACATGGTCAAATCAAGCCCTAATCTTAACAAAATTTAATCAAAGACATCTCAGGTGGATCTAATGCAATCAAAGGATATCATGCCCAGAGGAACAGACCAGTTTACAAACATAATCCTAATCTTTTGGGGGGTTCATAAATAATCTCAAATTGCCACACAGTGTGACTTCTTCTCACCACCCACATATAGGTTTTTCAGCCCCAGGACTGTTTTCAGCCCCACTCCAGACCACCACAGTTCTACCCTTAGCCTCACAACCTCCCTTTCTCACAATATATCACATCTTAAGGAGAGTTACATATTCCAGTTGTCTCTTTATCAGTATTTTCCAAAACTATGTTCAAGGGAAGTGTGCTAATCATTGCTCTCCTTCTATTAGAGAGTACTTAGAGATCACAAAACAGTATGGTCCCAAAGAACATCAAAATTTGTGTGATAGTACTTCAGACTAGAATAATTCAAATAATTGAATCTAAAAACCTTTAAAACTTAGCCTCACATAGGTAATTTTCTTCAATTTTCTGCTGACCAGATACTATCAAATTATTCCCAATTTACAAGTATCTTCTAGAGTATTGTTATTCAAAGGATGGTCCCTGAAGCTTGCTAAAAATGAAGAATCTCAAGCCCCACTGTAGACCTGTTGTATTGGAAGTCTCCATGTTTACAAAACACTTTTCTAGAACTCTTAGAATCCATAACTACTTATGTTTTCCTCAATAGCTTTGGAGAAAACATAACAATTTTCATGTTTGCACTATTTCAATTTGAGGTACTAACCACAACCCATTCTACAAGGATCTGATGGAGCTATGACTCACTGTCCTACCTTCCCCACCACCGTACCAAGGGATGGAACTATGAGCCAGGTGAGCAAATCACAGGATGGCAGCCACCTGGGAACAGTGACTGGTCTGAGTGGCCTGTTTGGCAAGTTTGAATTACTGCAATCAATAATTTCAATCAATAATTCCTGGAATTTTCCAAATTAGAAATTATAAGATAACTTTCTCTCTTTTTTTGGAGCTAAAATTACAGGGCAATGATGTCTGCATTGCCAGACACCATACTTCCTGCCATGTGGAGAAATCCCACATACAGTAGAAAAGAATGAAACTAAGCAGAAAGGAGAAAAGATGAGAGAAAGAGAACCATGGTAGCATTGTTTGAGACCCTAGACCCAGGCGTGTCCAAGACCAGATGTTCTTCAGACTTCCCACTTATGTAAACAGATAAAGTCTCTTTTTCACTTAAGCTAATTTGGGTTTCTGTCACTTGCAACCAGGCTTTTTGACTAATGCACAGTTCATATATTTGAAGATTGTCATAATATTTCTTCTTCTTTTTAAATTAGTCTAATCTGTTTATTTTTCTTAATCTTTTTTCCCATAGCTTTTCTAAACTGACAAACATTTTGGGGTGGTACACTCAGATTTCCAAACCAGCAGCTGTTTTTTCTGGTAATCTATTTCACCATTCATTTATTCCACCGTCCCTTGGGAACCCCCCTGAAGCTCTAAGAACCCTCTTCAGAGTGCCTCTTTCTTATCAAACCTGATGTGTGTGGCTTTTTTCCCTCCCTAATTGGTGATGTTTGTGAATATTTTTCAAGCCTTATATCTGAATACGGTTGAGAGGACAATAGATGGGCCTATTTATGAGTGGAATCTGAGAACACTTAATGGAAACTCCATGCATTAATTCTACTAGAAGAGCCACTGGACGCACTGTAATAAGGATGAAAGATCTAATGTTTACAATGATTTGCTTTCGAAAACATTGAGTGCATCATAGCCATTTTAAAAGATTGTTTCAGCTTAGATCATTTGACGAAGCTAAAGCAAAGGAGTAGAAATATTTGCCTTAGAGAACCAATTCTAACTATTTATAGGGCAAATGTGAACCATCATCTTTACCCACTTATCCTTGGAATCTAGAGACAGCAGATGTGTATATATTGAAACAGACAGGAGATAACCTAAAATCATTTTTTAAAGTCTTGAAGGAATATGGCCATTATAACATAGTGAAGCTCTTTTTTACTTGGTTTAAAAGTAAGCACTTCTCTATAACACTGGAGTTAGAGTAATGTTAGAGAAAAGAACTCTTCAGAAATACTTTCAAGACATACCTGTATAATAAGTTTATTAGAAGGGCAGATAGTTCTACTGCCTTTAACATAATGGAATTATGTAAACAGGTTAGCATCACTCCATTTCACGGTCATGGAAGCTCCCTTAACTATGTTTCACAATTGTGTCTTATTTGGTATAAAAAGACATAAATAATGCTAGTCTAGGTCAGAACAATGACTCAACTATTTCAGCGGTTTTCTTTTCTTTTTCTCTAACTATAACCTAGTGCGTGAGGAAAGGACCCAGTAGGATGGGTCTCCTTCCCTACATGCTCCCACTTTTAGGATATAAAGAACTTGATTATAACAAAATGACAACCACACATAAATTCACAAGAACAACTAGCAAATATACATGTGCTGTCTAATATACTAGCCACTAGCTACATGTGGCTATTGAACACTTGGAATGTGGTACAAATTTTGCCTGAGTGGTGCTGCAAGTGTGAAATACATACTGAATTGAAGGTTTAGTACTAAAGAAATAATTAAATAATATTTTTTATATTGAACTCACATTGAAATGATAATATTTTTAATATATTGGGTTAAATGAAATATTAAAATGTATTTCATCTGTTTCATTTTTACTTTTTAATGTGGTGTCTAGGAAATTTAAAATTACATATGTAATTCACATATTTCTATTGGACAGCATTGTTATGTTCTATGTTCAGTGGTTAGGATCACTGTCTGAAGTCAGACTGCCTGGATTTGAAACCTAGCTCTGTGATGTTGGATAAATTATTCATTCTTTCTTGGGCCTCACTTTCATCATTTGTAAAATGAAGTTAATAATAGCACCAATCTTATATAACTGTAATGATTAAAGGGGCTTTTACTTGTAAAGTCCATATAACAGTGCCTAACATATATTAAGCAATCAATACATGTTCACTGTTTATAATCTTGATAATATATTAATATTAGTGTATGAACTCTGTGGCAGTTTGATATTGTTTATGAATTCCAAAAATAGATATTGGATTATGTTTGTAAACTGGTCTGTTCCTCTGGGCATATTAGATTATATTGGATTCAGAGGTTTCACTTTTACTTGATTAAATAATGATTAAGGCTTTCATTGGGCCATGTCAGTAGGAGGTTGAGTCCCTGTCCCCTTGGTGGGCGGGGACTCACACAGAAAACTACACGGCAGAGGAGTTAGTTGAAGGTTTTGGATGCTGGAACCCCAGGAAGTAAATACATAGGAGAAGAATACAGAGGAATAGAGACAGCTCCACAGACACAGCAGAGGCCCCAGGACGAGAGACGAGCCATTTGCCTGATAGTGTACAGCTGACTTTGTGGAGAGAAGCAAGCCTGAGCCTGAAGAGAATCAAGCCCTGAGAAAGAGACAAAGCCTACAGAGCCTGAGGGCCAACAGCTGGTATTGGAAGAAGCTGGGCCCACAGAGCTTTAAGAGGAAGAGGATGGCTGAACGTTGGCATCTATCTTGCTCCAACGTGGCAACAGACTTTGGTGAGGGAAGTAACTTACGCTTTATGGCCTGGTAACTGTAAGCTTCTACTCCAAATGAATACCCTTTATAAAAGCCAACAGATTTCTGGTATTTTTTTGCATCAGCACCCCTTTGGCTGACTAATACAAACTCCAAATTTTAGTATTTCACTTAATTTTAATGACTTAGTGGCTTAAATGTGTATAAAACTTAAAGCCAATGGACTCATAATTTTGGATCTGTTAATAGCTCACCAAGAGGACCAGATGGCTACAGATCACTGAGAAATACTCATCTTAGTCAACAATTATGGCATAAAGAGTATTCGGCAGAAGGGCATGGTGGTTCCTCATGCATCAACCCCAAAACATTTCTGCATGTTTTCAAAACAGCCCGAGTTTAAAAACCCAGTAAGAATTGAATAGTCCTGATTTTAATAACAACTCTTTGTCTGTATTATTTCTTGGAGTATTGAGTCAATAACTGCCTGTTGGAAAAAGCTGTTTCTTCTCATTTATTCTAAAGTTTCTTTGTCAAATTTCAAAGGGTGCCCCTAAATTTTTGGATTTTTGAATTTGATAGAAATAGTCTGTTTAAATCATAAACAGTGTCTCTTCTTTGCTTATTTTTTCTCTCAGATGTAGAATCTCCACAGCCAAGATCTGTGTTATTAGTCTATCTTTGCTCAGCAATTCTTTTATTCTCTTGATCATTTAGAGCCTTTATCATTTTGTCTAGTTCTTTACTTGAGATTCAGTATTCAAAATTAAACAGGTGAGGGTAGGATAATTTTCTGTTTTGTTTCTAGTTTTGAGTTTGATGCTGTGTTACTGTTTTTCTTCTCTGTATGTTTAGTTCAGCTTTTCTGCTTTTGTTTGTCTTTTGGCTGCGGCAACATATTAGGTCAAAGGCTTCAGGAAATAATCCAGATGGACTCCTAAATCCTGTCCCTATGTTGGAAATCATAGCTTGGAATTCCTTAGCAATATGCATCATTCCCAAATTTCAAGTCTTATAGAGACCCATCTGCTCATAGCCTCATTATATCTTCCTATAGTTTATCAGCATCAGTATGATGTTTTTACTCTCTAGTGAGTCTAAATACAATGTACGTACTTTATATATTTCTTTTTTTTTTTTTTTTTTTATCGGGAGGTCCTGGGCATCGAACCTGGGTCCCTCCATATGGGAAACGGACACCCAACCATTTAAGCCACATCCATCCCCCTAATGTATGTACTTTAAAATTTTCTCTATACCTCCTATTCTAGACATTTTTTTTAGGTAGGCCAGTAAAAAGAATTTATTGGGAAATGGGGGGAAAGAACAGAGCTCGCTGAGAAATAGGAGAGAAGGACAGAAGTACACACTGAGATTTGGTACAGACTCCTCTAGGCAGAGAGAGCCACAAAGAAATCTTGCAACTCAATTATGAGAAGACAAAAACTAAATGAAAAATGAAAGAAGAGTTAATAGACTTTTTACCAAAGAAGATATATAATTGGCTAATAAACACATGAAAAGATGCTCAATATCATTATTCATCAGGAAATACAAATGAAAACCACGAGATATCACCTCACACACACCAACATGGCCATAAACAAAAGATAGATGATAACAAGTGTTTATAAAGATGTGGAGAGGCTAGAACCATCATGAACTGCTCATTGGAATACAAAACTATGCAATCAGTTTGGAAGCAGTTTGGCCGTTATTTTAAAAAACAAATTTGTCATATGACTCAGCAGTCCCACTCCTGAGTATCTGCCCAGGACAAATGAAAATATCCCTTCCCACAACTTCTACACCAAGTTCACAGCAGCATTATTTATAATAGCCAAGAAGTGGAAATGATCTAAATAGACAATTTTTTTATGTTAAATAAGTTCTATCACAGATTCCATTTCCATTTCTCTATACAAAGAAGTGACAGTAAATTTAACTGGATAAATATTTGCTAAGTACAAATTATATGTGAGACATTAAATGGGGATAAAAGCCAAATGAGGAAAGCTAATGTATGTTTCCTTCCTTTTTAGCCGGGAGGCAGCTATGTAAACAACTCCAATGACAAGCAGAATTAAATAGTACCAACTAGATTTAAGTTTGAAGGAAACGTCTAATTTCTAACCAGGTTAACTGAGTAAGGCCCCACAGAGTATGAGACATATGAGCTGAGGCTGCAAGAATGAATAGGTTTCGTACCAATATGCCAGCATAAGGACAAAGTCCGCAGACAAGAGCCAAAAGAGTCTCAGAGAAATGGAGCCACAGCCCACACCTAGAAATCACCCTACCTTTTACTTGCACTCTGATTGACATAACCCATCTCAAACTCTAAACCTGTTTCTTTCCACATTGCTGTGTGAATGTCTGTTTCATTAGTTCTTAACTGCTTTATAGTATTCCATAGTGTGCATCTAGCACATTTTAAAATTTTCACTCCCCCCATGGGGACACCTAATTTGTCCCCAGTACCACAAACAATTAAGGGATTAACTTCCACATACATGTTTCTTTACAGACCTGTGGAGTAATTTCCCTGGAATATATATTGCCTGGAAGAGAACCGGTGTTTCATAAGGACTAGGTGCATTTAATTTGATGAAATAGCACCAAATTGCTCTCTGAAAAGGCTGCAGCAGTCTTCTAAGTAGAGCTTGAGGTTCCCCTCTCCTCAATCCCTGACAGCATTCCTCATCACCTAACTGGCTAAATGTTGCTTATCTGATACATGGAAAATGCTATGTCACCATTATTTTCACTCCCACTTTCTAATAACTAATAACCTGTCTTGTATAATCCATCCAAAGTGTACATTCATTGGCTCTCAGTTTCATCAGAGTTGTACTGTCATCAGCTCAGTCCATTTCAGAATGTTTTCATTACTCCAAAAGGAGAAAAATCCCACATCCCCTTTACCCTCCCATTATTGATATGGCATTGATATAGTACCTTTTTTCTTCTGCCACAAAAATATTACAATTTACTGTTAACTATAGTCTATATGTTATATTAATGGTATTTTTCCCATATATCTCCATGTTCTTACCTTGTAATAGAGGAACATTCTTGTAATTGTACTATTAACCACAACCATCATCCACCCCCAAAATTACTATGTTATACAGTCTAGATTATCCTCTAGCTTTTTCTCAATTGACATTAACCTCCCTAGATGATCTCTTTCAGCCACAATCATATTTATAAGTCAGCAGTGTTGATTATACTCACTATAAAGTGTTACCATCAACTCTATTTCCTCACATTTACAAACCCCCTTACTAAACATTCTATATACATTCAGCATCAGCTTCCCCTTCTCAACCCACACTCTATCTCCTAGGAACCTATACTCTATAGTTCATTAATAATTCCATTAGTTTACTCATCATATTTAGTTCATATTAGTGAGACCATACAATATTTGTCCTTTTGTGTCTGGCTTGCTTTACTCAACATAATGTCTGAGGAAATGACCTTTTAAGCTACAATTTGAAGGAAAAGTAGAGTTAGCTGAGTTAAAAATGAGGAGAGCAGTGCTCCATGCAGAGGTAGTTGCATTTGCCAAGGCCTGGATTTATATTTAAGTGAAAGAGGACTTAATATTAAGTTTGAGTAACTGAAAGAAGATCAGCATGGATGGAGTATAAAGTCACAAGATGAGAAATGAGAGATGAATTGGAAGGGCAGTGGGGAAATAATGAAGGATATTATAAATCAAGTATAACCTAATATCAACTAGATAAAGATCTAGATACACCAGATCTGAATCTTTATTCCATGGGAGTTAGGAAAGTACAATGTCTTCACCAGGATTTCAGTGAATTTCCACTAGGTTTTTTTTTTATTTTTTATTTTAACTGGGAGGTCCCGGGAATCAAACCCAGGTCCCTCCATATGGGAGACGGACGCCCAACTATTTGAGCCACATCCGTCCCCCTTCCACTAGGTTTTTATCACTGGCTTTAAATTCCCACTTTAGCTGAATTAATTCATTTAAGGCTCATCTCTGTGATGAATGAGTGGTGGTCTTATTCCTACACAATGTTGATCAAGGCACAGGACCAGCCCTTTCTTCTCTTTTAGTTACATACACACATATACACACCTCACAATCACCCACACAGCCAGATAATTTGTGTAAGTGGAAGATTTTACAGAGAGTAAGAGAGACTTATATCATTGCAATGTAAAACTTAAAGTGAATAGTAGAATTCTGATTCTCTAAAGTCCTCAGCCACTTTACCTTTAGGAGTTTCACCAACTTCATATTTCTATTTATTTTAATTGGCAATGATTTTGTTACTGTGGCTTCTAGCATCTTATGTCAATAGAGCTTCTCTAGCCTATCCCCAGTAGTTCTTGAAGTTTTTTTCTTAACAAAGATTATTTTCTCCCTAATAAGAGAAATCCTGGTGCTTATTTTAGGATAATAAATGTTCTACCCTGCTACACAGGTTTAGAAGTTTGGGCTTTATCTAAGGGAAACAGGGGGCCATTGAAGGGTTTTAAAGAGGGGTAGTGTATGATCAGATGTGCTTGGGTGATAGATCACTCTGAGTACAGTGTGGAGAATGGATTGGAGGAGCATATGACTTAAAACAGCAAGATGGTAGTAGGGGTGGAGACATAGATAGATACCAGAGATATTCAGTAGATAAAAGCAGCAGGACTTGGTAATTGACTGGATATGAAAGATTCCTCAGTTTCTGACTCGGGAAACTCAGTGAACTGTTTTTAAGATAGCAAATACTAGTGGAGGAAGAGGGTTGTGGGAAGATCCTGAGCTATGGTTTGGTCATGTGGACTTTGAGACTCTTTTGGGACATTTGGGTAACTATATCAAGCAGACAAATGGGCAAATTGGTTTGGAGCTCAGGAGCAATTTCAGGGCAAGAGATACAGATTTAGGGATCACCAGTTTGTTGACAGGGATGGATGGGATTGTCTAAGGAGAGAATAAGTACAAACTAATAAGAGAAGAGGACCCAGGGTAAAATTCTAAGAATTCCAACATTTAAGAGACAAGTAGAGGAGGAGGGACTATGAAAGGAGAAAATGAGTATCCAGAAAAGAAGAACAAAAATAAGAAAGGTATACTATCATGCAAGCCAAGTAGACAGACTATTTCAGAATGGTGGGAGTGCCTGAAGCTCACCTTTACAGATAAAGAAACTAAGATTAAGAAAGTTTACGATGCCCAAAGATACATACACATAAGTTGGGATTCAAAGCCAGATCTCTTTAACTGTGTTCTTAACCACCTTATCTTTGTGGGCGTCCGTTTCCTCATCTGTAATACACTGAGGAAGTGGAGTGGGGAGGCAGAGATGGGGCTGAATACCTTCTATGATCCCCTTCCAGCTCTATAGTTGTATGAATGAGGAAGAAAAGTCTGGAATATAGTATATGGGTAATTGTTGGTGCTTCATTACTTTACTCCTGGCAGTAGGACAGAACAGACATGCAATAAATGTTTGCTATTTTGAACATGGACACAGAATGATTATTGCCAAAGCAAATTCATAGGTTGCCGTTAAATGTCCATGAATGTAGTAGGCATTAGAAGCACAGCTAAAATCTATTAGTAAGTCATCATTTGTTCCCCAACAGCCATTTGCCCCTCCCTCCTGCCATTTGCCTCTTGGCCTGCCCCCTACAGAGAAAAAAGAATGGCAGTACTGTTGCTATTAACACTAATATGTGGAAACATGATACGAACTGGTTTAAAAATGGGATTAATCAATATGTATGGTTGGAGGGTCATTCTGTATGTGCCTGTAATTTGAAGAATGAAATGATCAGAGATTGCGCTTTGGGCTCCCTCCAAAGCCCGGAAAAGAAAGATGTTCGAGTTTAGTTTCACTGAGAAAGGTATCCCTACTCTACAAGCACATACTTTCCAAAGGAATTCTTTCTGGCTGGACCACCCAGGGCAAGAGCCAGGTTGGTACAGGAAGATCTCTTCTCTCATCACAGCCCCACTCAGTGCCTTCCACGTTCCCTTAACCCCATGCCTGTGTCAGAACCCTATAAACCAAGGATACAGACTTGGTCCTATTGGTTCATTTGATATTCAGTAGTTGAATTTCACCTCAGCATTCCAAGTTGAGGATTTTTTTTCCCAATCCAATGCCCTAATGTAAAATTCTATGCCTACAACTTCTGGAGACTGTGCGGTACAATGGAAAGAGGCAGCTTTTGGAGCTAAAGTAGTAGTCACAAGTCCCAGCTCTGATACTTACAGGCTGTGTGACTTGTAGAAAGTCACTTAACCTCTCCAAGGATCAGTTCCCCCATCTCTAAAATGGGACAATAGTACTTAACTTGTATGGTTGTTCTGAGGTTTTGAGATAATACGTGTAGAACATCTGGAATAATATCTGGTATTGAGAGGATGCTTATTAAACGGTATTTTTATGAACACAAAAAATATGCATTTCAATTCAAAGAATGATATAGTGTAGAGAACAAGTTTGCTTTTCAAAAATTTGAAATAATATACAGAAATTATTTAGGACACTCTTATCAATGTCTACTAGCTAAAGAAAAACTGTTTAATACCAAGAAACTTTATTCCAAACTTTGGCTTCACCAGCATCTCATTTCCGATTTGGTCATAAATCATGACAGTAAAATACTGCCTCCCTGTGGGTCTGAATCTCTGAGCTCCAAGAACCAAAGGATTATTCTGTTTTTCATCTCCCTTGGGGTTTCAGCTTACTAATATTTTCATTAAACATTTAATTATTTTGTCGTTACTCTTTCTCCATTCAATACCCAATCAAAGCTAAATAAGTGGAAAGATTTAACATAATTCTTATAGTAAAGCATCTAGGGTTGAAGTTAATCCCTAAATTACCTGTGTGTAGACATAACTTTAAGAAGACACACTAAGAAGGAGAAAGCAATTCCTTGTGTCCTGTTTTATAAGGGAACAATAAGGTTAAAGGCAGAAAAATAGCTTCTGTTCAGAGGAGGCCCACAGTGAATTAAGGCTAAAGGGATTTGCCCTTGCAGGACCCCAGGTCTCTAATTGGGGCCTTCAATTTCCGTAATCCAGAAGGATTGAGTCCAGACGCTTCTAGATTACTGCCAAAACCCACAGGTGACTTGTAAGGAAAAAACAATTAGTGTCAAAAAAAAAAAAAAAAAAAAAAATTAGAAAAGAGGCATTTAATGAAACCTGATGCAGGCCCAGCCAAGGCAAGGTGCTTAGTGAATATTCAGCCATTAGCAAAGGGGAGGCAAGTCTATTTATTTTCCCTCTGCAGTTTTAAATCTCTCCGAATATATGAGGTTTTTCTTTCCAGAGTACATTAATTTACCACTTTAATGGGAACACAAGGGTGATTAGACCTATATTTAAGAAAGATGGTTTTCTTTGTAACTCCAGAATCTGTAAAGTAAAAGTAATAAAAATAAAACACATCATATAAAGGACTCGAATTTCATGTACTTTTGTTCTTTTAACAACATGAAGCCTGTGTGAAGAATATAAAATCTTGCAAGCCCATTAAACTGCAAGAGCAATCAATCCAAGCAGGAAGATTGGTGTAGAAGGAAGATTCTGGAAATTAGCCTCCAAACTTGCAATGTTTCTCAGCCTGGGCTGCATATTGCAATCATTTGAGAAACATTAAAAATACCAATGGCAGGAACCCAGCCCTGAAGATTGTGATATAATTGGTCTGAGGGCAGCCCAGGCATTGGGATTTTTAAGAACTCCCCAGATGATGCAGAAGTGCAAACAAGATTAAAAACACACTGCTTTACAGAAAAGCCAAACAGGAGGATGCAAGATGATCATCTATTCCATTCAGAACTAGCTGTATAATTTTTTGGGCCCTATGCAAAATGAAAATGTGGGGCCCTTTTTCAAAAATTATCAAGAATTCAATATAGTGACAGAAGAGCATTAAACCAAGCATGGTGCCCTATGTGACTGTACAGGTCTCATGCCCATGAAAGTAAGCCTGATTCCATTCTTCACTAAATAAAGCTATTTTATTTTTTAGGGGCCTGTTTCTTTGGAAAGGTTAGGAAATATGTCATCTTCTTTCAATGTGGTATTGATTGTGTCAATAGGATCTTCCAAATAACTAATCTCCAAACAATATTATTTCTATTTAAACAGTTTAACTTGTTGAAAGCTTCCTTACTTTGTCAAAACTAACAAACGTTGAACTATAGAACCAATGTGTAGTGACATTTGGGACTTGCACTTTGTATCCCCAACCACAATAGAAAAAAATGTTACCTATGAAAATTGAACTCTGAGTGACGACTTCTCAGTCTAGAAAGTAAGGCAAAACAAAACAAAAAACCTGAGTCTAGAACTCATAATTAACAGCTTTTTAAAAATTCACTAATTCTTATATATCTGCCCCACACATCTGACAATTAGGTACCTGCACTACAAATTTTATTACCAACATCTATAGTAAAGACAAACTTCCAAGCCTCCATTTATTTGGCAAGTTGTTCTTAACTATTTACCAACCAATAATTTTAAAGCCTTGTTATAATTTCAGGAAAAATATAATAATCAAAATAACGTAGAAACTCCCCAACTACAATTTTTTTTAACGCTCCAGTCTTTTTAGGCTAAAAGAACATTACTCTGGAAAGCTTCTGGTCAACTAAGATATCATCATAAACTGCTCCATGGTGCTATTCCCCCACAAAATCTGAACAACTAGCAAGAACTTGCAGAGTCATCTTCCTCAAAACTCTAGTAAATAGTTAGAGGATCTCAGTACTGGCAAAGGGCCTAATCAAGAAAACACAGCCTTAAAAATGTAAACGAAGCTCTTGGCACCCTTGCTGGTCCCTCGCCCAGCACCTCCTCAGCACAATGTGAAGCCAGTCTGCAAACCCATTGTGGATCCCTGGTCCTTTTTGGGAGGGAGCAGAGTACCTCATGCACATACTGGGATGCCTGTATGTTGGTACCAGTATATCTGGTGGCAGGGAGCTCAACTCAGGCTCACCCTCACAGAACTTGCCCTGCAGGCAGAAAAAGTTTGCTGACAGCTAAATTAGTGTAAGAAATAATTGAGTCAAAGTGGCCTGAGGAGGAAAATTCCATTTTCAATAGCAACAAAAAGACTCAAATACCTAGGAGTTAATTTAATCAAAGAAGTACAGGACCTATATGCAGAAAACTACAAAACAATGCTAAAAGAAATTTAAAAATACCTAAACAAATGGAAAGACATTCCGTGTTCATGGATTGGAAGAATAAATATCGTGAAGATGTCAATCTTGCACAAACTGATTTATAGATTAAATGCAATACCAATCAAAATCCCAACAGCTTACTTTACAGAATTAGAGAAGGCAATTACCAAATTCATCTGGAAGGGTAAGTGCACCCGAATAGCCAAAAGCATTCTAAAAAAGAAGCAATGTGGGAGGAATTTCACTGCCTGACCTTGAAACATATTACAAAGCTACAGTGGTCAAAACAGTACGGTACTGGCATAAAGACAGACAAATCGATCAGTGGAATAGAATTGAGAATCCAGAAATAAACCCTCACCTATACAGTCAACTGGTTTTTGACAAACCTACCAAGCCCACACTAATGGGAAAAAATAGTCTCTTCAACAAATGGTGTTGGGAGAACAGGATACCTATAACCAAAAGAATGAAAGAGGACCCATATCTCACCCCCTATACAAGAATCAACTCAAAATGGATCAAAGATCTAAACATAAAAGCCAGGACCATAAAACTACTAGAAGAAAATGTAGGGAAACATCTTCAAAACTTTGTAGTAGGTGGTGGTTTCTTGGACCTTACACCCAAAGCACGTGTAACAAAAGAAAAAGTAGATAAATGGGACCTCCTCAAAATTAAACACTTTTGCACTTTGCAGGACTTTGTCAGAAGGGTGAAAAGGTAACCAATTCAATGGGAAAAAATATTTGGAAATCACATATCTGATAAGTGTTTAATATCCAGGATATATAAAGAGATGTTACAACTCAACAATAAAAAGACAAACGACCCAATTAAAAAATGGGCCAAAGACTTGAATAAACATTTCTCCGAAGAAGAAATACAAATGGCAAAAAAAAAAACACATGAAGAAATGCTCAACATCACTCATGATTAGGGAAATGCAAATCAAAACTATAATGAGATATCATTTCACACCTATCAGAATGGCCACTATTAAAAAGACAGAGAACTACAAGTGTTGGAGAGGATGTGGAGAGATAGGAACACTTCTTCACTGTTGGTGGGAATGCAGGATGGTACAACCACTATGGAGGACTGTTTGGCAGTTCCTAAAGAAGTTGGATATAGACTTGCCACATGACTCTGCAATACCACTACTGGGTACATACCCAGAAGAACTGAGAGCAGTGACATGAACAGACATCTGCACACCGATGTTCATAGCAACATTATTCACCATTGCCAAAAGTTGGAAACAACCCAGGTGTCTATCAACAGATGAATGGATAAACAAACTGTGGTCTATTCACGCGATGGAATATTATGCAGCTGTAAGAAGAAATGAAGTCGTAAAGCATATGGCAACATGGATGAACCTGGAGGACATTATGTTGAGTGAAGCAAGCCAGACACAAAAGGACAAATACTGTATGAATGCGTTACTATGAACCAAATATATTGTGTAATATATTGTTTGATTTAAAAAAAATTTATATGTATCCATTACATTTAATTGAGAAATGTATATATTTATTAATCGGTGTTTACTTTTTAGTTTTTAATTGTTTATATTTTCAATTATCAAATGTACAAAATAAAGTAAAAAAAACGTTAAAAAAAAAGTGGCCTGAGGCAAAAGATTATCTGTGTTAAGTTATATAATAGAGGGAAGCAGATGTGGCCCAATCGATAGGGCTCCCGTTTACCATATGGGAGACCCCGGGTTCGATTCCCGGGGCCCCCTGGTGAAGGCAAGCCAGCCCACACGGCATGGTGAGCTGACGCAGCAGGACAACCCAACAAAGGGAGACAAGCAGACACAGAAAAATGCACAGCAAATGGACACAGCAAGCACAAGCAGCAAGGGGGGGATAAATAAATAAATTAATTAATAAAAATTTTTTAAAAAGTTATATAATAGAGCACCTAGGAAGGGGAGAAAGTCTATTTCACAGCAAGTAGAGGAGGCATTCAAATTCCTGTAATCAGGGGGATTCCTAAAGCCATGAACAAGCATAAGCTCAGGACAAACCCCAGGCTCAGAAAAGAAGGAAAGGACCCTGCACTTCACATTCAGGATGATCTTTTACACTGAAGAAGAGTGCCAGCCAACACAGAGCCAGTTTGCAATGACTGTTTTTTGTGTTTGGTTTGTTTGGTTTTGTTAGCTCCGGACACCAAGGAAATCTCTATCATATCACTAGCTGAATACAACCTTAAGGAACAGTCAGGGACTAAATCCCAGAGTCAACACTTTAAAATATTAAAAGGAACAGTGTGCAACAAAATATTACAAGACAAAAAAAGAAATAGGAAATGATGACCCATCCAAAAGAACAAGATAAAAATCCAGAAACCATCAACAAAGAAGAGCAGACGTTGGGAAAAGCAGACAAAGACTTAAAAATAAATGATCCTGGGAAGCAGATGTGGCTCAAGTGACTGAGCTACTGCCTACCACATGGGAGGTCCCACGTTCGGTTCCCAGTGCCTCCTAAAGAAGACGAGCAAGACAGTGAGCTGACACAATGGGCTGGCATGGCGGGCTGACGCAACAAGATGATGCAACACGATGATACAACAAGAAGACACAAGGAGGAAAACCTAATGAGAGACACAACAAAGCAGTGAGCAGAGGTGGCTCAAATGATTAGGCACCTCCCTCCCACATGGGAGTTCTCAGGTTCAGTTCCCGTTGTCCCCTATAAAAGGAAGATGAGCACACAACAAACAGACACAGGGAGCACAAACAATGAGGGAGTGGGGAGAAATAAATAAATAAATCTTTAAATAAATAAATAATTCTCTATATGCTCAAAGAGAAAAAGGAAAATACAGAGAAATAACTAAAGGATATCAGGAAAACAGTGAATGAAAACAATAGAGAATCTCAATAAAGAAATATGAATTTTTAAAATGAACCAAAAAAAAAAAAAAAACAGAAATACTGGAGCTGCAGAAATCCCTAAAGGATTTCAATAGCAGATTGGAGGGAAGCGGCTGTGGCTCAATCAGTAGGGGTCCCGTTTACCATATGGGAGGCCCCGGGTTCGGTTCCCGGGGTCTCCTGGTGGGGGCAGGCCTGCCCACACGGCGTGGTTGGCTAACCCAGCGAGCACAAGCAGCAAGAGGGGGATAAATGAATAAATAAATTTAAAAAATCTTTAAAAAAAAAAAAAAATAGCAGATTGGAGCTGGTAGAAGAATCAGTGAACTTGAAGACAAAAAAAACCCAAAAAACTGAAATGATTGAGGTTGAAGAGTAGAAAGAAAAAAATGAAAACAGTGAACAGAGCCTAAGTGACCTGAGGGACACCACCAAACATACCAATATGTGTGTTATAGGAGTTCCACAAGGAGGAGAAAGAGAGAAAGGAGCAAAAGAAATATTCAAAACATAATGGCAGAAAACACCCCAAATTTAATGAATTGCACATTCATGAATATGCACATTCAAGAAGCCCAAATAACCACAAACAGGATAAACTTCGTGCCCACATAGAAGTCAAACTACCAATTGCCAAGAACAAAAAGAGTTCTGAAAGCTGCAAGAGAAAAGCAACATGTTATACACAAGGGAGTCCCAATAAGATTAAGTGCCAATTCCTCATCAGAAACCATGGAGGCAAGAAGGTAGAGAAATAGAATATTTAAAGTGCTGAAGGAAAACAATTGCCAACAGAAAATTACATATCCAGTGAGACTATATTTCAAAAATGAGAAAGAGATTAAGACATTCCCAGATAAACAAAAGCTGAATGAGGGACTATATCATCATCTGACCTGCTTTATAAGGAATGCTAAAGGAGAGAGTGGATCAACATAAGTAAATAAAGATCTTTGGTAAAGGTAACCATATGTGTAATTATAAATGCCAGTATTATTGTACTGTACTTTTTGGTATGTAACACCACTTTTTACTTCTTATAGTTTCTGAAATGCAAATGCATGAAAAATAATGATAAATCTAAGGTTCTGGACATATGAAGAATAAAGATAGAATGTGTAACATGTACTCCAAAAAACGTAGATAGACAAAGGGGTATAGAAACAGTATATTTGGACACTATTGAAACTAAGCTGGTATCAAAACAACTATCCTTGTTATAGATTTAGGATGTTAAATTTAAGTCCCATGGTCACCACAAAGAATATATATGAAAAATACATTCAGAAAGAAATTATAAGGGACTCAAGATGGTACACCACAAAATATCAAATAAATATGAAAGTAGACACTAACAGAAGAATTGAGGGTCAAAAAATGCATAAGACTTAGCAAGACAAAACAGCAAAATGGCAGAAGAAAGTCCTGCATTATCAGTAGTTCCTTTAAATGTAAATGAATTAAACTCTCCATTCAAAAAATAGAGATTGCCAGAGTGGATAAAAATGCATGACCAACTATTTGCTGTTAACAAGAGATTCACCTTAAATTCAAAGACAGAAATAGGTTGAAAGTGAAAGGATGGAAAAATATACCATGTAAATTGTAACCAACAGAGATCTGGAGGGGAGAAGGTGTAGGTCAGTGGTTAAGCACCTGCTTCCCATGTATGAGGTCCTGGGTTCAATCCCTGGTACCTCCTTAAAAAATAAAGAGCTGGAGTAGCTATACTAATATCAGATAAAAGAGACTTTAAGTCAATAACTGTTACAAGGGACAAAGAAGGTCACACTATATACTGGCAAAGGGGTCAATTCTACAAGAAGACATTACAATTATAAATACATATGTACCTAATGGCAGAGGCCCAAATATATGAAGCAAATACTGACTTTGAAGGGATAAACAGATAATTCTACATTAGTAGTAGGAGACTTCAATATACCACTTTCAAAAATAAATAGAACATCTAGACAGAAGACAAATAAGGAAATAGAAGACTTGAATGATACTCTAAATTAACTAGATCTAACAGTCATATATAGAACACTTCACCCAGCAGCAGCAGAATACACATTCTTCTCTAGGGTACATGAATCATTCTTCAAGATAGACCATATGTTCGGTCACAAAACAAGTTTCAATAAATTTGAAAATATCTAAATCATACAAAGTATATTCTCAAACCACAATGGAATGCAACTAGAAATCAATAACAGAGAGAGAACTGGAAAATTCACAAATATGAGAAAATTAAAAACACACTCTTAAACAACCTATGTGTCAGAGAAGAAATCACAAGGGAAATTAGGAAATATCTTGAGATGAATGAAAATGGAAACACAATATATCAAACTTATGGGATGCAGCAAAGGCAGTGCTGAGAGTCCTCCAAAGGCAAAAGACTTGAATAGACATTCCTCCAATGAAGATATACAATTGGCAATAAGCACATGAAAAGATGCTCAATATCATTAGCCATTAGGGAAATGCAAATCAAAATCAAAATGAGATACCATCTCATTAATGGCTACAATTAAAAAGATAGAAGATAACAAATATTGGAGAAGATGTAGAGAAATAGGAACACTCATTTATTGTTGGTGGAAATGTGAAATGGTTCAACTGCTAAGGAAAACTGTTTGGTGGTTCCTCAGTAAGTTATATATAGACTTTCCATATGATCTGGCAATCCCACTTCTAGGTATATACCCAAAAGGATTGAAAGCAGAGACTTGAATAGATATTTTCACTCCAATGTTCATAGCAGCATTATTCACAGTTGCCAAAAGTTGAAAGTAACCCAAGTGTTCATCAATGGATGAATGGATAAACAATGTGGTATATATACAATGAAATATTATTCAGCCATAAAAAGGAATGAAGTTCTGATGTATGCTACAACATGAACCATGAAGACATCATGTTGATTTAATAAGCCAGACACAAAAGGGCAAATATTCTATGGTTTCACTGATACGAAATATATAGAATAAGAAAATTTCATGAAGTCAGAAACTAGAATACAGGTTACCAGGGGCCAGGGAGTTAATGCTTAATTGGTATGGATTTTCTGTTTGGGTGATAAGAGTTTTAGTAATGGATGTTGGTAATGGTAGCATAATCAGTGACACTGAGTTATGTATTTGAATGTGGTTAAAATGGGAAATTTAGGTTGCCTAGGTTTTACTAGAATAATAATTTTAAAAAACACCATGGGAGAGTACAACACAAATAGTGAATCCAAATGTAAACTATGGTCTATAGGTATTAGAATAATTATAATACTATTGATTCATCATTTGTAACAAAGGTACTACATTAATGCAAAATGTTAATAATAGGGAAAACCGAGGGGGGAGCTACAAATGGGAACTCTGAACTCTATATTTTTTGCATGATTTTTCTGTAAACCTACAACTTCTCTTTTTAAAAAAAATCCCTAACATTTCTCTCTTCCACAACTGGAGAATTCATTTATACAATGTTAGGAGAGCCCTCTGGTGGTCACAGTGAAATTCTACCATTGGCAAATTCTAAATAAATGGAGCACAACAGAAGATTCCCTGAAATGAAAAATTCCAGAAGAGGCATAGCTTCCATTCCCTACCTACCCCATCCTCTCATTATCACTGCTATTGGAACTACTGGGAGAAAATTTGCAATTTTTAGAGAACCCATAAGTAAATTAGAGAGAAGCAGCTCTGAAAAACACTGTAGAACTCCTAATTAGAGATGGACCTCAAGATGTCCACTATCCCCAACACACAAACACACAAATCTCAGCCTCTTCCTTACAATCCCACATGACACTTCCTTCCCATTTTCATTTTGCAAGGCTCCACTCTGTGAGATCCATTCCAGTTAGTAAACAATCTCTTTTTTAAATGCAAACATCACTGGATTCTATAAAGTCTATATAATAGACATGGTTCTCAAAGTGTGGTCCCTGGACCAGCAGCATGAGTGTCACCTGGGATTTGTTAGAAATGCAAATTTTCAGGCCCACTCCAGTAGTAGTGAATCAGAAACTCTGGGGGTGAGAGTCCAGAAATCTGTGTTTTAACAAGCACACCAGGGGATTCTGATGCATACTAAAGTTTGAGAACACTGATTTACACTACTGGCTCTTCTGATGAAAGAAGAGGTTTCATTTCAGAGGTACCCAAACTAAATGTGCATAAATTATTCAAGGAGCTTGTTATAGTCTAGATAGATCCCCAGCCCCCAGCCTTGGATATTCTGACTCAGTAGGTCTAGAGTGGATCCAGAAATTTGTTTTTAACAAGCACGCCCAGAGATTCTGATGCAGATGGTGCAAAGACCATACATCCCAAATCATCGCTATAATGAGTAGCATGGATAATTTTAGAACATGGAGCATATTAGGAATATGTTATACTTGGGTTGGAGCCACAAGGTAGAAAGCATTTAGGATAGTAGGGGACCCTGGATCCCTGGGAGAAGGGTGTAAAAAAAGGGAAATTGGCACTAGCCAAATACAAATTTTGTTTGTTTTAAAATTTTTCGTCTAGGGCTGGCTCAGCCTCATAAAAGCAGAGAAAAGTCTACCTCTTTTCATCTTTATACCACATGGCTCCTTTCTCCAAAGCCCCAGAAATCAGAATAGAGTTATTATAAATGTGATTAAGGCTTAATTGAGTTTTTTCCAACTAGCCAGAGAAACTAACCATCATATATGATCCTTTTTACATAAGAATGTGTTCTGACTTCCAAACAAATATTTTTTTTTTTTTAATTTTGTAACACAACCCATTTACAAGTTGGAGATTGGCTGATGCATTTGGTTTTTCATAATTTTGTGTTGAATATATAGGTATCCAAAGAGCAATAAGGAAAGAGTTTTACAGAGGGTAGGTGCCAAATTAATATTTGTTCATTTGATTTGAGCTTTAGAATATATAATTAATGATTTATATAGGCTTGAGTCTTCTAAGTAGTAGTCCTTTTATTGCTTGCTGTGTCCCACAATATACAAAAAAGCAACTGCATACATTAAGAATGTATGCAATTTATACCTATATTAGTGTTGCATAAATCACACATGCATAATGTATTATATAATTGTCTGATGTACTTTCATATATTGTATGTACTTTACATACTATAATGCATATATAGACATTTAATCATATATATAATCAATTTAGGAACAAACAGTCTCATAAGAGGTTATGTGGCAGTACACTGTTTTTACCATTCCTCGCACTGAATAGATTAGAAGGATATGAGCATTGGTATCGTCCCATTATTCATACCACTTATTCAAAACAATATTTTGAAAAGAGTTTCTGATATAATTTTCATAGTCTTTTGAACAAATTTTATAGATTTTTTCCAAGAATATTTGAAATCCTGAATGCTAAAGGGACCCATGACCAAATGCTGATTCTAAACAGCAAATGTAGACTGTGGTTTCCAAACGGGACCAGATGAGAGAGTGGACCCGGTGAATCCATCAGCAAAAACCAATTCAGGGTAGCAAGTGTAGCTCCGTGGTTGAGCTCCTGCTTCATATATACAAGGTCCCAGGTTAAAACAAACAAACCTATGCAAAGTAACCAAGTAACCTCATCGCCAATGGGGGAAAATCGTATTTTTCTAAAGCAACAACCCAAAATCAGTAAAGTAAAATTAAAATTCTTCCCCTTTGTGCCCCTTGTGGAACTTTTTTTTTTTTTTTTTTTTCTTTTACCTCCTCCCATAAGCCTGCTTTCTGCACACTTCCTGAAGGAGGCATAAGAGGAGAGAGCCCTCCACTAACTGAGCTGGATGTCCTCCATTTAGCAAGAAGTTGGGTGTGGCCCAGCAGTCACCTTTGTAAGAAGAAAGCCTGTATTCCTGATCCACCTGGTCAGGCCAACCCATTCTACCCTGGGAAAGCCTCTAGCAACCCCTTTCCCTTGGACTGCATCCAGCCTACCCACCCACCCCCCACCCCCATGTTAGGAACAACTGCTGCTTTAAGCTGATCACACCCCTCAGCATTCCCAACTAAGGTTCTGCCCTGAGTGTTAAGGGCCCCCAGGTGGATATTTTAACATGGAATCTGCTTTTTTTCCCTTGGTCTTTTGAAATATCCATAAACACCTAATAACTTTTCTTACCAGAAATACTGCAGCAATTGTTAAAAACTCTAATGCAATTCAGTGATTTGGGACCTCCCGCTCCTGCCTCCATTTTACCCTTCCAAGAACCCTTCAACAGCTAAGGCTGTTCCAAAAATTTGTCAGGCCAACCCAAATCACAAAACAAACAAAAAACCCAGAGAATTTAAGTAGTAAATACCATATTTCTCAAGAACACTCCCAGGAAAGCCTCAATGACGTTTAGTGAAAGCAAAAGCCTTCCCTTATAAAATGGAAGACAGCGTTTCAGAGATGAAGTAGGGCTTTTCATTCATAAAGCAAACGTATCAAGGAATTAAAAGCTCTGTAAGTGCAAAGAGGATAAGGTCTAAGAATTCCGTTTTCAACATTCACCAAAAGATGATACAATTCTCCAACCCACCTCAGAGAGAGCCAGCCAGTTCTTGCTACGGAGCAGCAGCACCACCTCGTGTACAAAGGCTTTTCATTTTGTTTCCCCCAGAACTCACTAGAAGCCTACATTTCTCTGCACTTTGAATCATGGATTCTTCACTAGTTTTTCAGGAGAGGACTGCTGGTGAAGACCATCCCTAACTTACCTCTGGCAAAAATGAGGAATCTGCAGGAATTATCTGTAAACATTATCTTTAGTACAACCCTTAGCATGTCGTATTTGAACTATTTGTTTACTCACCCAGTGCCCCACTGACTGTGGGCTCCTTGAGGGAAGAGACTATGTCTTCCATCTCTGCACTCCCAGAAAGTATCCCAGTCTTTGGCACAGGGACTGGCACATGATGGTTGATGAGTAAAAGGACTCACTGGAAGCTTTAGATGGGAAAACAAATCAGCCCCAACACCAATAATAAATATTTCCTGTCTACTAGCTCTGCAGCTTAAACTTCAAAACTTACCATTAGAATGTGATCAAATTCAAGAAATGAAACCAACTTTGGTATATTTTACAAAGGTTCATTGATCTGACTGGAAATTTCAAGGTTGGAAATTTAAGTGATTATTAATTGGCTTCTCTCAGGGATGAATTAAGATGTAAATGAGAAGTTCTTAAATAGGTAGTCTCAGCACTTACATAGACAAAGTCACCAGAATCATCTTGCCAACACTCATGAACCTAAATTACATCTGATATGTTATATTCTCTGCACATTGAGAGGTATTTTGGAGAATCTTATAATGCGGAAACAATCTAAGAACACAGGGTTTTCTTACACTCATATCTACCCAACTTCTTCCTAGGAGTCCTGTTAATGTGCTACCATTCAGAAAGTAAATAAAATTTATTTATTAAAAGTTACCCCACCCCGTGTAAAGTTTTGCCTGATATGACAAAGAAATTGCAGCCAATTCACGCATACCCTTCATCTGTCAAGAACCACAGCAGTGAATTCAGCAAGCCAACAAAACTAACAAAATTACATAGGCTTCAGCTTCCAAGAACAGTCTCTATCCAAAACCCTTACAAATTCCAAGGCCAGAGAACAGTGTGACTAATTCTAACTAAAATAAAAACCAGCTGCCCAAAACACTATAACCAGTAAAAATAAAAATTTAAGAACAATGCTCTGTGATTTAAGTAGAGGTAGAGAAAGGTACTGAATATCATGGCAGTGAGGAGAGATGAGTTTGAGAATAACCCCAGCCAGCTTCTAATTCTCAAAGTTCTGTTTTAACGACAGCTCAAAGAGAATACTCTTTTTTACTGAGTACTGACAAAAACCTTTGAAATTGACAGTCATTCCTAGTAGGATTCGATGATAAAAGTCGTGTAGGTGGTAGCATCATTCAAATCCCTGATTACTGAAATAACTACATCAGTGTTCTGGGTGGAAACAAGATTTATGTATTTCATCATGGCTGGAAATCAAAATCTTTATCTGTTTAACCATAAAGTTAAACCTTTATGGACGTTTTAGTCCATAAATTATATGCAATTCATATGGTGGCCCCTCTGAGCATCTAAAATTAATTATTCTTTTCCTTTTAAGTTGTCCATTAAATCTAAGAAAATAGTTGCTTTTTGGAATTTCAGGAGGAGGACAATAAAAAGGCAACATTAAAGGCTTTAAATGCAGCTGTCTGAAAAGCTTAATTCTTTTTTGAAATTGGGCATTCTACTATTTACATTAAAATGACCATTCATGCTGAGGTCACACTGAAGGAAGGCTGTACTAAGACACCTGGCAATACCAACAATGTCAGCCTAAAATAAATACTCAGGGCTCCAACACCAACTGTGGGGAAACTTTGTATGTGTTTTCTTTGAATATTTGCAAACTGAAGGCACATTGGAAATGCTATGGTAATACATGGACTTTCGTATTTTTCATAGCAGCCCTGGGAAGTAAATTGAAATAACTAGCCCCCTGTTTTTCCCAGATGAGGAAATCAAGACACAGGGAATTCAAGAAACCTAATCAGCAGTACTAGGCAGGACTGAAATTGGTATGTGTGGATCCTGCATTTCAGTCAAGTTGATGACCTCTCATTTATCTAGCAGGTTGACAGGCACTGTGATCTGAAAACAAAATATAAGGTACAATCCCTGTCCACAATTAGAATCTAATTAGGAAGAAAAGATATACCAATGAAACACCTGTGAGCAAGAGAGCATGGTGTACACTTATAAATGCTTCCAAGTTTGTGTGTCTCTGCAGGTATTAATTTTGTGACCATCATCGGGATTAGACAGGACTGATAACCTGGATGAAATAGCACATCTAAAAGTCAAAGGATTTACATGAATCTTGGTCAAACCATTTGGTAAGCAAAGAGATTCCACCAGCAGTTAATCCATTTCAGGAACTAAGGATGTTCTCTAATTCCATGGTTGAATTAATGTACATAAAGAACAATAAGAGCCTATATTCACTAATGAAAATATAATTAACATCTACTAAGAGCACGCTGAGGGCCAGGCCCCGCGGTAAGCACTTGATATGTATTATTTCATTTAATCCACGTTACAGAGGAAGAAAATGAAACTTAGAGTTAACTTGCCCAATGTCACACTACTAGGAAATAGTGGCATTAGCACTGGAAGCGAGTCATCAGACTCCAGAGCCTATATTCACAGTTCTATAACTTGCCTGCAAATTTGTATTACATGGGGAGCTTTAAAGAGAAATGAAAAGAAAAGAAAAGAAAAAAGAAAAAGAAACCCGTGTTAGGTCCAACAGCAAACCAAAAGAATCAGAACCTCTGAGAGTGAAGCCAGAGCACTAGTTATTTTTTAAAGTCCTCCCAGTTACTTCTAATGCACAGTCATGGACCAAATGTGCAGTACAGAGACCAAATCTATTTCATACATCTCAAAGACTCTTCATCTTCATCTTCAGCAATCAGCTTAGGTGATTCTAATGCAGGTGCTATCCAGTTTGAGAAAAACTAGTCTAGAGCAATGGTTCTCAAACTTTAGCATGCATCAAAATCATCTGGAGGGCATATTGAAACAGTTTGATGGGCTCCACTCTCCCTGAATTTCTGATTCAGGAGCCTAAAAGATTGCATTTCTAACAAATTCTAAAGAGATACTGGTCCATTATCACACTTTGAGAATCACTGCTCTAGGACATCAGCAGGAAAAAATACATGGAAAAACCATGGAGGGAAAAGATAGGTAGATAAAAGATCATGTGGATATCTACATACATGTCTACAATATACATTTATAGTACTTTGTTCATTCTTTCTTTTGATAAACAGGTTTCTACAATGTTTATCAAAAGCTCTGTATTAAGACTCTGGAATTTAAATATGGATCCTGCTGTCAAGGAGTTTATAACCTCTGACTGAAGAATATAAGGGTCCAAAGAAGGAAAGGCTAAACTCTACACAAGAATAAAGGTAGGTTAGAGTGGAAGAAAGATTCTTTAACAGGAGTGATGCTTAAATTGAATGATGAATGTGAAGTAGAAACTGCCTGGGTTGACAGGGTAGGGAAGGGCAGTCCAAGTAGCCTTGGAAATTTCAAGCCATACTAAGGTTGGAGCATGGAGTCCAAGGTGGGAGATGATGAGAAGTAAGCTGAGGAGAGAACAGACTATGAAAAATGGTGCAAGGAGTTTGGGTTTTATCCTGCAGATAATGGGGAATCCTTGCATGGTTTTAATGTGGGGAGTAACATGATCAGATTGGCATTTTGTAATACACATTCAAGTAGTAGTATTGAAAATAGAGAAATGGGGCCAAGATCTGAGTCAGTGAGACAAGTTAGGAGACTATTGAAACAGTCCAGGCAACAGAAGATTAGGGTGTGAACTAAGCTAGGAACAGTGGGTGTGAAGGAAAAAGAATGGAAACCTTAGATTTCATGGAAGTAAAATTAACAACAAATAGAATGTAAGATCTAGAATGACTCCCAAGTTTCTGACTTGGGTGATCAGTAGACCATGTGCCTTTTACAAAAACAGAGAAAGCAGGAGGAAGAGTGAGTTTGGGAAGAAATAGTAATTAACATCAGACAGAAAACTCAACAACAAAAAATTAAATAGTTAAAAAATGGGCAAAAGACTAGAATAGACATTTATACAAAGAAGATATACAAAGGCCAATAAGCACATGCAAAGATGCCCTACATCATTAGCCATTCGTGAAATGCAAATCAAAACCACAATGAGCTACCATTTCACACCCACTAGAATGGCTACTATTTGAAAAATAGTGGAGAGGATGTGGAGGAACAGAAACACTTGTACATTGTGGGTGGCATTGTAAAATGGTGCAGCTGCTGTGAAAACAGTTTGGTGGTTCCTTAGAAAGTTATATATTAAATTGCCATATGACCTGACAATCCCACATCTAGGTGTATGCCCAAAAGATTTGAAAGCAGGGGCTTGAACAGATGTTTGCACACTGATGTTCACAGTAGTGTTATTCAAAAGTGACAAAAGATGGAAGCAACTCAAGTGTCAATCAACAGATGAATGGATAAACAAAATGGAGTATATATATGTACAATCGAATATTATTCAACCATAAAGAGGAATGAAGTTCTGATACATGAGACAACATGGATGAACCTTGAAGACATCATGTTGAATGAAATAAGCCAGACACAAAGGGACAAACATTGTATGATTTCACAAAATATTTTAATATGCAAATTCAGAGAGTCAGAAACTAGAATACAGATTACTAGGGGTCAGGTGGGAGTGGGGAATGGAGAGTTAATGCTTAATTGGTATGGAGTTTCTGTTTGAAATGATGGCAAAGTTTTGATAATGGATGGTGGTGATGGTGGCACAACACTGTGAATGTAATTAACATCACTTAATTATATATTTAAAGATGGATATAATGGGAAATCTTAGGTTGTATATATGTTACTAGAATAAAATTTTTTAAAAAACATGGAACTGTACAACACAGAGTGAACCCTAATGTGAACTATGAACTATAGTTAATAGTATAATTATAATAATATTGTTTCATCAGTTATAACAAAGGTACTATACTAAAGCATAACGTTAATAATAGGAAAACTGTGGGCAGGGTATAATATGGGAACTCTATACTTTCTGCCTAATTTTTCTGTAATCCTACAACTGCTCTAATGAAAAAAAAAACGGGAAAAAATGGAATGTATTAGTCTGCTAAAGAGGTGCCAATGCAAAGTACCAGAAATCTGTTGGCTTTTATAAAAGGGGTTTATTTGGGGTAAAAGCTTACAGTTCCAAGGCTGTAAAAAGTCTAATTCAAGGCACCATAAGAGGTGCTTTCTCACCAGAGTCAGTTGCCACTTGTTGAAGCAAAATGGCCACTGATCTTTGGCTGGTCTCTGCCTTCCCCTCTGGGCTCACCCTTTCCTCTTGAGCTCTGTGGGCCCAGACTCTTGAGGTTTCATGCTTAAGTGATCCTATAGTCCTCTCACTCCTGGCATAGGGCTTGTTTCTTTCTGGGCCTCCTATATCAATCTCAACCGTTCTGCTCTCTTCCTCATCTCAGCTGTAAGTTATCAGGCAAATGAATGGCTCATCTCTCCCCAAGGCCTCAGCTGTTTGACCCTTCTCCTTTTTGTCATATGGCAGGATCAAAAATGACAGGGCTTTCTTCCTGTGTGTGTCTGGCCATGTGAATTTGTTTATATCAGACCCAGCAAGGGGGCGTGGACTCAACCTGAGTCACACCTTCCTGACATAGTCGAATCAAAGCCCTAAAACAATCTTCAAAGCCCTAAAACAATTTTATCAAGTAATCTAATCAAAGGTCCCTCAGCTGAATTTAATGCAGTCAAAGGGTATCACACCAAGAGGAATAGATTGGTTTACAAACATAATCTTTCCCTTTTTGGGTTCATAAAATAATCTCAAACTGCCACATGGAGGGAAAATGCAAAAAAAAAAGGAAGCCAAAGAAAGAAAGTTTCAAAAAGAAAATGGGAGTCGTCAGTAAGGGTAAACACAACTAAGATGTCAAGAAAGACACATAAACTATGAAGACTCTATGGATTTGGTAATTAGGAGGTCAATGGTTCCATTTGCCAGAACAGTTTCAGGGAGGTGGTGGGGCTAATGTTTCATTGCAGTGCTTTCACACAAAAGCAAATGTGAGATAAGTAAGAGAGAGAATAGATATAGTCAATTATTTGAGAAGTGTGTCAGTGAATGAAAGAGATAAATAAGGAGGTAGCTAGAGACAATTAGCTATATGGATCCCAGGAAAAGACATCCTCCTTCCTCTCCATTCCCACATCAAGCTATCTGCCTTTCCTGAGTTATGGGGTTGCTGGGATCTTTAGGCAACTGGGTATAAGTGCAGCTATAGCTATGAGGGGGTCCTAGTGGTGTGACCTGGTGTGCGGACTCAGGTATGAGGACCAGAAGCAGTGAATGCTGGGAAGGACTTGGTATTCAGCAAACTGGCTCCTAGAGATGGCTGACCTCTACACACCCCATGAGTGACTATGCTGGTCTTTCTAATCCCCAAAAGCCAGCTGTTTTTTATAGTCTGGGTTGACACATGAACTTAGCCATCACATCTGACCTCCAGTATAGTCGAATACAGGGTAGGCAAAGAGCAGAGGGCCTCCTCCAGATACCTCTTGGGCACTGAATGCTGAGCGAGACCCTTTTTCCTTGCACTTCCTGCAAGATTCCTGCCATTTAAGAATACACCAGCCAAGCAGGCCTGAGCCCCCAAATGAGCCAAAGAAAAAAATAACCCCTTACCTAAAAAGAGGTAGAACAGGTAGGATGAGTAGAATGCAAACACAGTGAAATAGAACTGCTCCTGGAGGAAGTAGATGAACACCTGAATAAATAACAGTAAAAGTACTTAACATGTCGTAATGCAGCAGTCCCACCAGAGTGGAGCGTTCATGTTGAAACCGGAGGAGATACAGTAGGGAAAGGAGGGTAGGATCCAATTTTGGAAGATCTTCTCAATTATACAGAAGTGTTTGGAATTAAGTAAAAACAAGGTGTGTACATTCCTTAGCATAGTGTCAACTCGTAATTAAGGGCTCAGCAAATAATAGTAGCTCTTGCTGTTGATGTTGTCGTTTCATTGTTGCGGTTGTTGATGTGCAGGGAAGAGCTATAGGAGAGTTCTAAGAGGAGATGCACCCCAGAAGCAGTGCTTTAAACTAACCTGACGGTGTACACGATGGAATGAAGAGGAAACAACTAAATAGAAGAAAACCACGAGGAGGTTGCTAGGCAAGTCTCAGACACATGCGGAGTGGCCCTTTCCCGGCCCTTGCCTACCCTCCCCCACGTCCTTTTCTATTCTGTGTTGAGTTTCAGTCTGTTTCCATTCCACAACCCCGGGGGAGACGTTAAATCTAATGAAAAGGCCTGACCATACCTTGAACCCAGAAACCAGGAACAAGCAGCCCCAGATGCTTATCAGGGCAGGAACTCTCAGTGGCAGGGTCCCCTCTGCCTGGATTGTATAAAAACTCAACACTCAAGCAGCACTGGGTCTCTCCTCTCCTACGGAAAGCAGGGCGTGCGGAGCCGCCATCCACCAACCCTGACCAGAGCAGCTGGCCTCCACGGAAAACAGGCCACGATGGGATCTCTTTCCCTGCTCTTTTAGACTTTCTGTGCTGTGTAAGTAATAAAGCAGTCATTTGCTGAAAGTTTCTGTTGTGCCTGAGCCTGTGTTCCCACAATGCACCATGTAGCAACTAACACCATAGAGGCAGTGGTCCAGGAGTGAGATAATGAGAGAAGAGGAAGGAAAAAAATAATTTTCTCTGCAACTAGTAATTTCGGTCTGTCAGTCACTTCTCCACACAGCCACCAAAGGAATACTCAAAAGAGCAAAAATCTTCCCATATTAAGATCCTGTGAAAACAGAGCTCAATAATCCTTTAAGGCAGTCAGCTATTATTCCAGCAGTCTCTGAGGTGATTCAAGTTTTGGGGTGCTTTTGTGAAAGGTGAGAGTAGGCAGTAGAGGGACCATTTATTTGGTCCTTAGCCTGCTCCACCTAAGCCCTGAAATCCCCGGCGGTACACTCCCCAGTAGTATACCCAGGGATACCTTGGGGAGCATTCTCATTCCTCAGAAACCCTGACTTTGCAAACTCCACCTAATACCATATTAGGAGATTCATAGGCGAATCTTCCCAACATACCAGGAGGGAATGAACCCTGCAACTGCTGAAGAAAAGACAGAGCCAGTAAGTGTCTTGGTACATTTCCCTTCCTGGCTTAGATAGTGTTGCCCCCACTTCTGCATAGAAGACAAGCATTCCAACAAGTTTGGGAACTTTAGTTGGCATCACCAAGCTGGCTGGCTTTCTTTTAAAAGTTTCTTGATTAGTTGGCCTCCACCAGGTAACTATATTGTGGTATAGGTTTTAAAGCAAATAACTTACATACAACCCCTCTGGTTCTTAGTGCCACTGTTAACTGGGTAATCGTGGGCAGCTTCTACAATGTTCCATGTCTCAGTTTTCTGCTCTGTGTGCCAAAAAAACAATCACATTCACTTCACAGGGAATATGCAAGCCTTAATTAATGTTTGCAAAACACAGGGACATCCTCTAATAAAAAGTACCATATCTCAGTGACATATAATTAGAGGCAGGTTTGTCCCTATGGTTCTTGGGAGACGAAACCCACATAGAAGCAATAATTTCCATGTCTATCAGTGTTGCTCATTCATCAATCCAATTCTTGATAAATACATCTTAAGCTCCTAGTAAAAAAAACAAGTCTTTAATGGCTAAAAAAAAAGACACATAAAATTCCTACACCACCTCCTGCTTCTATAGACAAGCACACCTTTTCCTCTTCTACCGGAGTAGCAATTCTAAGGATCCATTCCAACTTGTTTAAATGTAGCAGGGGAAAAAAAAACCCAGACTCAAAAGAAATTAAATGACTCGCCCAAGGTCAATATGAATTTGGCCTTAAAAACATTTATTCCAGTTCTATATTTCTAATTCTTCTCCCTCAAATTAGTCAGAACTGAAGAATCAAGTCGCCAAAAAGAGTTTAAAAGGCAGAAGGGATTTTTTTTTCTGGTTGGAATATTAGAATTTTCTGAAATAGAAGTTATTCTCTATACCAACCAGGGTAAGGACTCCTGAAATGTCCTAATTAAGTGAGTATGGGGCAGTGACTTCTCTTCCAAAATATTTCCATATCTGGGAAAAAGCATTTCTAAATACATAGCAGATTTCTCATATTTTCTCTGGAAGCCTTCTCCAAGCTGTTTCATAATAGGTGGTTTGCTACTAAAGCCTATGCCATTCCCTCAAAGCAAAATTCTCCACATATTCAGCTTCTTGATCCAGACACCACAGCGTATGGACAGGTCTGGTACCAAGGAATTCTCCTGAAAACGTCTACATTTTTTCTATGTTTATGTGCTCTTCCATCAAAATGAGTTTTGTGAGAGGCAAAGTTTTTCTCTTTAATCTCATTTGCTTATCAAAAAAAAAAAAAAAAAAAAAAAAACCGTGTGAAAGACCTGCTTTTGCTCTGAAAGTAACATGATTTATTGAGAATGGCTACTTTTGTGCCGATGACTCATTTTCCTCCAAAGTAAATGTCTGTACCTACAATTACACATTTTACAGATTCCTGGAGAAAATTCCTGAGAAAATAATTAATTATAAAAATGAAATGTACTCTTTATCTTGCATTGTATGGAACTTAAATAAAGGCACTAAATATATTTATATATGGTAATATGGTCAATAGCCTATTATTCAGTTATTTAGTTTTTAATATAGAAATGTATTGGAATTGACCAATTCAGTTTCTTCCAACAGGAAGTTATGATTTTTTGGTTTGAAGGAGAGGACACTGGATGGAAAATCGCTCATTTCTAGAGAAGAAAAATTAGAATATTCCTCCCTTGAAATTCACATAATGTGTTTTTACTTCAGAGAAATGAAATAACACTAATTATAAATACACTTACATATTCTTTTTTTTTTTTTATTTTTTATTTTTTTTTTTTTTTCCCCTTTCCCCCCCCCCCCCTCCCCCGCTTGTGCTCGCTGGTTCAGCTAACCACGCCGTGCGGGCGGGCTTGCCTTCACCAGGAGGCCCCGGGAACCGAACCCCGGGGTCTCCCATATGGCAAACGGGAGCCCTACTGATTGAGCCACAGCCGCTTCCCTACACTTACATATTCTAATACTCTATAAAATTTTTAAAATCCTGACTAAATGATATAATAGCCCTGAAATATACAATTGGCTCTTTATTATTTAATCCAGAGGTTAGCAGCACCAACCACAAAGCAAAGCCAACTACAGCGTGTCACAAGAGGGATACCATAACTTCACGTTCATGGTGAGACCCATATGTGGAAAGCAAATCTGGTATTAAAAACAAACAAACAAACAAAAAACCAGGCTTGTGATGAGTGCAATTTTTGCTGTTGCTTTTCCAGAAATGTTTTTATTGTTAGAATTAACAGCATTTTTTAAGAAGAGAAAATAGAGGAGAATAGGAATAAAGAAACATCTTTGTTACTGGGCAAGAATACAAGTAATGCTATTAGATGTAGAAGTGGGGAGAGGACCAAGAATTTGTATAACGTGTTACATAGGTGTGCAGCTTCCTTTCTGAGCACTTCACAGACCTCTGCCTCTCCCTTCCCCAATAACTATGTGAATATTATACATCTATGCCTGCTTTCAAACTCTAGCTCCACATCCACTAGCTTTGTGACCTTGCCAAGCTACTTTACCTTCCTCTGCCTCAGTTTCCTCATTTGTAAACTTGGTTTATTAGTTCTTACCTCGTAGTCTTGATGTGATGATTAAATAAGGTGAATATGTAAAACATTTAGACTATTGCCTAGCACACAAGAAAGACTTTTAAGTATTAACATATTATTATCAACATTTCCATTTAAAAACTTGTTTCCAATTAAAGTGCCTTTCTTGATTGAAAATAGTTGCTTCCATGCCAAATTATAATTATTGCTATCATTTCCATGCAATTATGACATCATTGATCCATTCCCATCATTCTGTATCACACCCTCAATTCTTTGGGGAGAACCTGCAAGACACAGACATGTACACAATTGAATAGAATACAAGTCATGTGTGATAAGTACATGACTGAGGGTCGCACAAAGTCCTGGGGAGGCAGAAAGGAGAGAGCAATTGTGTCTGCAGGAATCAAGAAACATTTTATGGAGGAAGTGACATTTGAAATAAGTCTTAAAGGATGAACAGGAATTCAAAGGGGAGAAAGGTGGGTAGGAAAGAGTCAATTCTAGATTGTGGGAACCAACCACCTAGGTGAAAGAAGCAGGGGAGGAGGGAAGGAAAGGGAGTGAGAAGATATGAGCCTGGAGAGTTGGCCCAAATTGTGGAGAGTTGAGATTTGGAGACAAGTATGATGGGAGAAAATACTCAAAGGCCTGTATTCACAGCTCTTTCCCTCAGTTGCCTTCTGAGTAGAATTCTCTGGCTGTACATGGGTCCTTTGATGTGCTTCCAGGGCTAATAAGTAAAGTTGTAAAATTAAAGAATAGAGAAGGATTGATTTGCCAAAGTGAAGGCATAAAGTTTCTCTTGCTTTAAAAAGACTCAACTCAAATGGAAAAGGTAAAGAATGAAAGAGAGGTAGACATACTTCTGAGGAGGTATTAGAAAAAGAAATGGGGTTGACTGCACACTTTGGATAGATTGTACGTGCAAGAGACTGCATAACACAGCGAACCATGTAGTGGAGGATGGACTGTGGTTAACAGTACAAATATGAGAGTGGTCTCACATGAACTATAACAAATGTACAGTACTGATAGATGGTGTTAATAATGAGGGTATGGAAAACATACCATATGCACACTGTGGACCATAGTTAGTGGTAATACTCTGATGATGTTCTTGCATAATCTGTAACAAATGTTCCACAACAATGTAAGGTGTTGGTGGAGAGTTGTTGTATGGGAATTCTGCACATTATGCATGACTGATTTGTAAGCTCATGACTTCTTTAATTATATATGTATATAAATATATATATATACACACACACACACATATACATAGAGAGAGAGAGAGAGAGAGTAAATGGGAGTAAATGTAGCTTAGTGAGTGACTTTAGGTAGAAAGCTGAACAAAAAAGGATTTAGAAGAAGTTTTGCTGTGAACTTTATGTGTTAATTCTCCCAGGAGACACCAATGAACACCAGCACTGTTTTGTTTTTTGGACAGATTCTTGTTTCTTTGAGATGAACCATCTGCTGAGAGAGTCCTTAAGGGGGGAGCTAAAAGACTCAATTTTATTTGAGTTGTTCAAAACAAGTTTTAAAGGAAAAATAAAAGTACAAATAAGAAGGAAAATTATTCACCAGAACTCCTTTCAGGAAGAGTGTTCTCAGCCAGGACTGCATTCAGCTGAAGAGCAGAAACCCAATAGTGGCTTGCCTAAATAAGGAGTTTTGTTCTATCCCATACAATAAATCCACAGTTAGACAACTCTGGGCAGTTCGGGCAGCTCAAAGAAGTCTGAAGGCAGTCCTCTGTGGTAGGTTGAATTATGTACCCCAACAAACACATGCCCTTAATCTTGGTCCACATCCCTGTGGGTTTGAACCAATTATAATTAGGACTTTTTGAAAATTATTTTTAGTTAAAGTGTGGCCAACTGATGCAGGGCAGGCCTGAATCCAGATTACTGGAGGCTTTATCAAGAGAATTGGAAAGTCACAGAAGCAAGAAAGGAGAGGGCCTTGCCACATGAGAGGAGGCAGAGATATAAGCCAAGGAACCCCAAGGATTGCCAGCAGCCAGCACCAGATCAGAGAGACTCCAGGAGAAAGTAAGTCTTGCCGATATCTTGATTTTAGAATTCTGTCCTCAAAACCATGAGCCAATAAATTCCTGTTATTTAAGCCAACCCGTTGCGTGGTATTTGTCATAGCCGACTGGAAACCTTAGGCTACCTCTGTTTTCCTGCTTTGCCATTCTCCTTCATGGTTACACTGCCTGTAAATCATTGTTTGTCCAAGCAGGAAAAAAGGAAAGGGCAACAGGATCCTGCCAGCTGAGACTGTCCCTTTATAAAGAGAAATCATTGTTTTCCCCCAAAGTTCCACCTAACAAACTTAAGTCTCACTGGCTACAAGAAAAGCCTGGAAGCTTTAATACTTTAGCTGGGTTCCATTGGGAATGAAACGGAGCAGATGAATATTGGGTAGGCAAGTGGCAGAGTATGCCACATGCAAAACATTTATTTGGAAGAAAATCCTTGATAAGTCTATTCAGATAGAAGCTAAGACCTTGAATGGATCTGAAAAAGGGCAATACTGCCCTGCCTGAGAGGAGGAGGGGAATGTCTTGATTGCTCCTAAAGCAGACAAGGAGAGAATGAGAGGAAGAAAGGCAGGGAGCCAGCAAGATGATGTTAGAGCAGTGCACATCACAACTCTTTGCTTTGATTCTCTCCAAACCTTCAGTCAAAAGGAACTACTCCCCCAACCACCCCAAAAATCCCAAAAATGTTCAATGTTCATAGATTTCTTATAGAAACCAAAGATCGTATGGAATTCTGCATCCAACATGTTATGGGTTGGAATATTAAAATCCTTTTTGGTTTTATGAGCATGGAGACAATGAGAATTGGAAAGAAGCAAGCCAAAAGAAGTCCTAGGAAGTGTCCATGGAAGTGCCTTACTCAACCACATACCCAAGCACAACAAAAAGCACTTCATATACCAACAATCAGAATTTTAAAAATATACCAGCTTTCATCAGAGTGAGAATCCAAAGTTTCAACCTATTGCAATGAATCTGCTTTCACTTTCACTATCTTCTTCAATACTGTATCAAAATCAGAAGACACATTGATGACCACCAACTGCATTTTGTGAATGAAGTTACGTTTGGTATTTGGGTACAACCTCTTTTATTTACTTAGCAATGCTCTTTTTGCTGGACACATAAGTAATTCTCCATCAATATCACCTCAAGATAAATTTTCTAATCTGTATTAGTTTTCTATTACTCAGTAACAAATTGCCACAAATGTAGTGGCCTAAAGAAATACCATTATTACCTCACAGTTTCCATGGATCAGGAGTCCAGGAACAGCTTGGCTGGATCTTCTGCTCAGGGTCTCACAGACTGCAATAAAAGTATTTCCCCATTTAAGATGATGACTGCAATAGGTAAGTGATACATATTTTTATCCAGATGAAGTAGTTCCCTTCCATTTCTATTTACTGTTTATTTTTAATGATTAGTGTTTTTTTCTGTAACTTTTTAGATGATCATGTAGATTTTTCTTTTTTAATGTATTAATGTGGTAGGTTTTGTTTATAGATCATTCTAATATTAAACCATTCTTGCATGTCTAGGATAAATTCACCTTGATTGCAGTGTATTGTCTTTTTTGATACACTGTTAGATTCAACTCACTAATATTTTGCTTAGGATTATTGAATTTATATTAATGGGTGAAATGGGTCTGTAATTTTCCTTTCTTATAACATGTTCCTGGTTTTGTCTTGAAGGTTAAACTAGACTTGTAGAAGAAATTGGGTAGTATTCTCTCTTTTTCTATTGTCTGAAATATTTAGCATATTTTGATGATCTGATCTTTAAAAATTACATAGCATTTTTCTAAAAAACTATCAATGTTTTCTGCATGGGAAGATTTTTGGACATTGCTTCAGTTACTGGAAGAGTGTAAGACTGTTCAAGCCTGTTATTTCTTCTGGTAAATTATATATTTTTTTCTAGGGTTTCATCTTTTTCACCTAAATTTTCAAAATTCTTGTCATATAACAGAGAGTTTCACACCCTGTCGGGCAGGGACTACTGCCCCTAACCAGCAGGGAGCAGCTACAGAAGAATGACCATCGCCCTTCAGCTCCCCTTTAAGAATAAAAGTGTAAACTTTCTGAGGGGGGGAGTTAAGGCAGGTTAGTATAGGGAACAAGGAAAGATGTCCTGTCACAGCTGGGACCCAGCAGAGGACATGGCTGTGCAACCCCGCTTGGAAACTCCCTGAGGGAAGGCCACTACTAGGAACAGAGCTGAAAAGACCCCACCAAGACCCTGGCCACGAAGTCCCATTTGGAATTCTTTAGCTCAAGAGGAAGCCCCAGATAACTCCAAACAGGCCTCCCCATTGGTCCCCTGAGAGCTAACAGGTGAGAATCAAAAGGCAACTAATCAGAACAGCAAACAGCTGGGGCCCCTTTCCAACATTAGGAAAGGGGAGGAGGGAAGAACAGCTTTAATAAAGGCAACCCCCCAACCCCAGGTGAACCTCTCTACCTAGAGGACACCTGTGTCCACGTCTCAGGTGTGTACTTTTCTCTTTTCTCTTTTCTCTCATTTCTCAAAAACTCTTTTCTACTGGCCTAAAAAAAATGCTGGCATATAAATTGTTGATAGTATTCTCATGTTTTTTAATCTCTGCTTTATCTTAGTTATGTTCCCCTTTCCATTCATAAAATCTTTTCAGTGGTTTGCTTATATTGTTAATTGTTTTGAAAAATCAGCTTTTGGTTTTCTTGGTCTCTACTGAATCTTTGTCTTCTTTCATTTTTATTGAATCTTGCCTTTTATTTTCTTTGTATATATTCTGTGTTATTAATTTTTTACTTTTATTTTGTTTTTTCTTTGTTTATATTCTGTAATTCTTTGACTAATAGCTTAAGATAGGCATTTATCTCATCAATTCATCTCGTAATAAACTTCCTAAAAGCACAATTTTTCTTGCATCCCACAGATTTTTGATGTAGTAATTGTTTTCACCTCTAGGCATTTTTTAAATTTCCACTTTAAAAAAAAAATGAGTTTATTAGCAAAGTGTTTTATAGATTTTGAAATATTAAGGTATTTAAATTTTTAATCATTTTGTAATTAACATAACTTCACTGCATTATGGTCAGAGATTATGGTGTGTATGATGATTAACCTTTGAAATTTATTGAGGCTTTTTTAATGGCCTACTGCGTGAATAATTTTTGAAAATATTCCAAAAGTACTTTATAAAAATATGGGTTCTCTATTTGTTGTATGTAGAACTCTACATTCATGCATGATTAGGCTTATTAATTGTGTTTTATCTAGTTCTTCTCTATCTTTGCTGCTTTTTGTCTGCTTCATTTAGCAACAATTAAGATTAACTGCTTGGAATTACCCACAATAATGATAGGTTTACGTAACCATTTATTTCTGAACAATTGCTTCAGATATTTTGAGGCTACTTTATTTTGTGTATATATACATAAAATCATTATATATTCATTATACAATGATCCTCTCCATCCCTAAAAATACTTTTTATCTTAAAATCCATTTTATCTGATAATAAAATAGCCACACTAGTTATCTTTTGGCTTTTACCCAATGCATCTTTTTCCATCCTTTTGCTTTCAAACTTTTTGTGTCATTATACTTTATATGTGCCTCTTATAAATAGTATGTCTGGATTTTTTTAAAGTACAAACTATCTTTGTCTTTTAACTGTAAGCTGATAATCCATTCATATTTATTGTTACTATTAATATATTTTAACCTGTTTTTACTTCCTGAATTTGCTATTTTATTTGTTTGTTTGTTTGTTTGTTCATTTATTTATTTATTTATCAGAAGGTCCCAGGGATCGAACCCAGGTCCCTCCATATGGGAGACGGACACCCAACCATTTGAGCCACATCTGTCCCCCTGAATTTGCTATTTTAAATTGTCCTATCATTTTATTTCCTTTTAAAAATTTAATATATGCACCCACATTATAGGACAAGAAACTTTAGTATACTTTCATATTCCTTACCCTTCATTCCTCTGTTCCCAACTCCCATCATTCTGATATTAGTCTAGACTCAATTCTGGTATATTATAGGTGTAGTTTCTTTTATTATTTGGCCTTAGCTCTATTTTAAGACAACAATAAACTTCACCAAAGTAGTTGATCATTTTACTACATATATTTCTTGCAACATCACCTGGGTTTATTTTCATTGTGGTTCTTTCTTGTGGCAAACTTTCTGAGGCCTTGCATAACAGAATATTTAATTATATCCTTCAATTTGAGTGACAGTTTGACTTGATATAAAGCTCTAAGTTCTCCACTACTTTTTAAATATTTCCACTTCCATTTTTCTCTCTTTTTAAAGATTTTATATCTTGCTTCTGAAATATTTCCTTATCTAAAGTAATAAAAATACTATTTATATTCTCTTCTAAACATTTTAAAGTTTCTATTTTTATGTTTAATTCTTTAACCAACCGAAAATCTATTTTTCTAAATGGTAAGGATTAGGGATAAATTTTACTTTTTCCGTAAAGATTGTAAGTTGGCTCAGCACCATTATTGAATGGTCCATTTATCCCACTGTATTAATCAGTCAAAGGGGTGTTGATGCAAAATACCAGAAATCTGTTGGCTTTTTATAAATGATATTTGGGCTCAATTCTCTCCTGGCTCAGCTGCTCTGCTCCTCTGTGTGCTTACTTCCTGGCTTCAGCTCAAAACTACAACCTCCCTTCTCTGCCATGTGGTTTCTCTGTGAGTCCCCACCCCCTTCCTACTGACATGGCCCAATCAAAGCCTTAATCATTATTTAATCAACTAAAAGTGAAACTCTGAATCCAATATAAACTAATATGCCCAGAGGAAAAGACCAGTTCACAAACAATATCTATTTTTGAAATTCACAAACAATATCTATTTTTGAAATTCATAAACAATATCAAACTGCTACACCCACCTGTATGCAATTCTGCCTCTATCATATAACAAATGTCCATATTTGCATGGTTTTATTTCTAGGCTCTGTATTAAATCCGTTGATCTCTTTGTCATCACTGCTCCATTATCACACAGTTTTGATTATTACAGCTTTACAATTAAGACTTGATATCTGGGAGAAGTTTTATTTGCTTTATTCTTCAAAATCATCTTAACTATTCTTGGACACTTGTTCCTAAGAATTTTAGCATCAGTGTTACAGTCTCCACTTCTCCCTCCAAACTCCCCACCACCATCACCAAAAACATACAAACAAGAATACCTGTCAAGGTTTGAATTGGAATTGCACTGAGTTTATAGATTAATTTTGGGGTAATTATCAGCTTTATGATTGTTTCCCTTTAAGAACATGATACCTGTTTCTCTTTATTTAGATATTTCATAGCCTTTTTCATAAAAATTATGCATATCTGGGAGCAGATGTGGCTCAAGCAATTGAGCACCTACTTCCCACATGGGAGGTCCCAGGTTCAGTTCCTGGTGCCTCCTAAAAACAAACAGCAGGAGGCAGGTGTGGCTCAAATGGTTGGGTGTCCGTCTGCCATATGGAGGGACCTGGGTTCAATCCCCGGGACCACCCAGTAAAATAAAAAATATATATAGAAGGCGCATGGGCTGCCAGGCTCTGTGTGCCGGTGAGCCACCAGGCCCTGGGAGCCATGCAGCAAGATGATGATTTAACAGGAGAGAGACACAGGGGAGAGACAAGACGAGATGCTCCAAAAGCTCTGAAAGTCAGGAACCGAGGTGGCGCAGGTGGGAGAACACCTCTCTCCTACATTGGAGGTCTCCAGGATAGAATCCTGGTGAAGACTGGAGGAGGAGGATGAGAAGAGATGGCAGGAAACAGATATAGAGAATTGCCCAGCGAATGGACACAAAACAGCAAATGGGGAAGGGGGGGTTTAAAATGGATAAAGTAAATAAATAAATCTTAAAAAAAAAAAACAGCAAGCAAACAAATGGAAAAAACAACTCAGGGGAGCTGATGTGACTCAGTGGTTGAGCACCAGCTTCCCACACACGACATCTCAGGATCAATCCCCAGCCCCAGTACCTAAAAAAATAAAATAAAATAAAATAAAATAAAATAAAATAAAATAAAAATTATGCATATCTTTTGTTGGATATACAACAGCATTGTTATTATAAATGGTATCTTTTTTAATATTTTTTTATTTTTTAATACCCCAATTTTTTAGCTTTATTATAGCTTTTCTAAATTAATATGTATTTATTTCTTATGTTTAAACCTATCTTTATTATTTCATTTTTCCTATTTATTAAATTTGGCAACATTCTTGGCTTCATTTTTGAAGAAGTTTTGGATCACAGAAGGGTTACAACTATGGAAGGGGAGGATCAATGGTGTGGGGTATCAGTGATAGGGGCTACATGGGATGAAGTTCACCTGGGGATAATTATAAGGTATATAAATACGTTCAGATATTCATGGGGCATTGCCACAGAGGGTAGAGATTCACACAACAGCTGAAGGACTGTTGAATCCCCATCTTGGGGAGCTCTGCCACATTTTCTAATGGAACAGCAAGTACAGGGGCAGTGACTAGTGAAGAAGCATGGGTCCACTGATGGGCCTTTGATATTGGTGACTATATTTATGAGCCTTTTGCTTTTGAAATTGCAACTTGGCCTAGTGTTGTACAGTGCCTAAGTGTTACCTCCTGAGGGCCTCTGTATTGCTCAAATGTGGTCTTTCTCTAAGCCAAACTCAAAAAATATGGAACGCTTCACGAATTTGCATGTCATCCTTGCACAGGGGCCATGCTAATCTTCTCTGTATCGTTCCAGTTTTAGTATATGTGCTGCCGAAGCGAGCACTAAATGGTATCTTTTTTAAAAATTATATTGTCTAGCCTCTTTTGGTGGTTTTGATTTTTGGATATTTATCTCATGTGTCTGATACCAGCAATCTTGTTGAAATTTAAAATTGATTATAATCATTTTTCTGTAGATTTTCTTGGGCTATCTATGTAGACAATCATATTGAATGCAAAACTGACAGTTTTATTCTTTTCTTTCCAGTTCTTCTTTCTCTTTAACTGATTAGTTAGGATCTCCAATACAATATTAAATAGAAATAGAAGGATGAGAGCAGGTATTCTTGATTCATTCTTTATTTTAAAGTGAATGCTGCTAATATTTTACCATTAAATATGTTTACTGAAGGTTTTTGATAGCTGTCCATTTTCCAGTTAACAAAGTTTTTTATTCCCAATTTACTGAGTTTCATTATGAATGGGAATTGAACATTATTGAATATTTTTTCTGTATCCATTAAGATAATCATATTCTTTTTTAAAAAAATATTCGAAGAAGGTAAATTAGAAGGATAAACTCAACTGGTCATAATATCTATTGTAAATAATTGGCCTATTATTGTCTTTCCTCAAATGTTCAACTCATAATGTTCTTACCTGGATTTGGTATCAAAGTTATACTCATAATATTAGTTGAGGAGTATTGTCCTCTTTGTATCTTGGCTGGAAGAGTTTGTACAAGTTTGGAATTATCTGTTCCTTGAATGTTTGGTAGAACACTCTCTATAAAGTTATCTGGGTCTTGTGCTATTTGTGTTGGGGGAGAAAAGTGTCAAGGTCCATAGACTGTTGTTTCCATTTCTTTAATACTATTTCTTAAGTATTCTTTGGGCTATTTCTTCTTGAATCAGTATTGACAAGTTATATGCTTCTAGGAAATCATCTATTTTATCTACATTTTAAAATGTGTTGGCATAAAGTTCATAGTTTTCTTGTATCATCTTTTCAATTTCTGCTGAATGTGTACTATATCTCTTTTCTCATTTATAATATTTATTTATGCATTTTTCCTTTTTCTCATCATCTTTCTTGCCAGAGTTTTGTCTATTTTCTTGTCTTTACGAAGAACTAAATGCTGATTCTATTTTAACCTTATTGTTTCTATTTCATTAATGTCTATTCTTGTCTTTATTTCTTCCTTCTATTATCTTTGGGCTTATTCTGCTGCTTTTGCCATCTTGAATTAAGTTCAGCCTTTCTTCCTTTCTAATATAAACATTCAAGAATAGAAATTTGCTCATTTTTTATTTAGTGTTTCTTCTGTGAGTAGTTCTAAGCATTTATAAATTTCCATTTTGATTATACCTTTATAAGTATAATAAATATACTTTGATTATACTTTAATTCATGAGTTATTTAATAAAATACTTTTAAACTTCCAAATCTATAGGGTTGTATGGGTTTTATTTTAACTTTTCATTGAGGAATAAATTGCACACACAAAGGACACATATAAATGTACAGCTCAATGAATTTTCACAAACTAAATATACCCTATGTCACTAAAGCCAAAATCAGAAATAGAACTTTGCCAGCACTCCAGAAGCCACCCAGATGCTCCCTTCCAGTCACTATTCCTTCCCAAGAGTAAACATTGTCCTGACTTCTAAAAGCACATATCTGTCTGCTTTTGTATTTAATATAATGAAATCCTATGATATGAAAGACTTCTTTCACTCAAACATTATATTTTTGAGATTTATCCATATTGTTGTAGTTTGTTGTTATAATTGCTATAGAATAGTTCATTGTATGAATCTATCACAATTTCTTTATCCATTCTACTGTCATTGGACATTTGGGTAGTTTCCCATTTGTGGCTATTGTGAATAGTGCTGCTGTGACCATTCTATTACATATTTTTTTGTTGAACATATATTTACATTTCTGTTAGAGAAAAGAAATTTCTGGGTATTAGGTTATGTTCCTTGTATACTCAGCTTTAATTGACATGGCCAAAAAGTTTTCCAAAGTGGTTTGACCCATTTATACTTCCACCAAAAGTGTTGGTTATTTTTTGGGTTTTTTGTTTTGTTTTGTTTTGTTTTTTTAAATATTTTTTTATTTTTAAAGAAGCTTTAGATTACATAAATTTTACATCAATAATATAGAGAATTCCCACATACCCCACCATCTCACCCTCCCACACTTTCCCTTAGTAACAACATCTTTCATTAGTGTGGTACATTTGTTACAATAGATGAACACATATTGAAGCATTGTACTAGCCAAAGACTATAGTTTATATTAAAGTTTACACTTTGCCCCACACAATTTTATAGGTTTTGGCAAAATGTATAATGGCCTGTATCGGTCATTGCAATGTTATGCAGGACAATTCCAATGTCCCAAAAATGCCCCCATGTTGTACCTATGCTTCCCTCTCCCTCTCCTCAGAACATCTGGTGGCGATTGTCTTTTTATCAATGATACAAGTTCTTTCATTGTTAGAATAATCATAAGTTTACTTTGGTCTATAGTGGCTTTCCACCCTTATGTCTGTTCATTCCTCAATTTTGAGGATTTTGGGATAGTGATGCCCACTCTATCTCCAATTGAGAGAGGGCTTAGATCCCATGGACCAGATGGATGGAACTGTCTTGCTTGCAGTTGCAGGCACTCTCTGCTTCCAGGGATGGGTGGTGTCCATCATCATCCTTTTGTTAGTTGGCCTGGGTGAGTCTGACGAACTGGAGAGTAGGTGCAACTCTGCTGCAATTCAGGGCTCAAACCGGCATATGAACAGACTGAAGATTTAAGTCTCTGGGACATATATCTAACCAGTATAGTTCTAATTATAGGTTCAAACAAAAGGGGCAGAAGAGCCACATGTAGGGAAATTATAAATGAGTCTAACTCTGTTACATTGGGGAGCATATGTTCCAAAGTAAGGCCTGTTGACAGCGTGCCAAATTCCTGAGATTGTCTGCACTGCCTATAGTGTCTATATGTCTCTAGAGCTCCCAGAAGCCCTGCTGTTTGAGGCAGTTTACCGTCGCAGTCAATGAAATATTGCTGAGACATGCATAAGCATAACCTCTGGAATAACCTCCCAACATACTTTGAAGTCTCTTAGCCATAAACATTCATTGTTGTCGACTTCTAACTTAATATATTATGTCATAAAGTATGATCGGTATATTACCAATTTTTGAAGTTTGTTGAGACTTGCTTGATGTTCAGTTTTCTACCAGCTTCCATGTGTACTTGAGGAGAATGTGCCTTTTGTAATTATTGATTATATGATTACATATAGACTCAATCTTATCATTTGTTAAAAGCTTTTCTTTTTTTTTTTTAAAGATTTATTCAATTCCCAGTACCTCCTAAACAAAATAATAATAAGGTGTACACTTCAGTGGTTTTTAGTATATTCAGAGATATGCACAATCATCACCACAGAAAATTTTACATTTTCAATTACCTCAAGAGGAAACCCCACATCTTTTAACTGTCACCTCCTATACCCCTACCCTGTTCCTCAGCCCTAAGTAATCACTAATCTACCTTCTGTCTCTCTATATATATAGTTCCCTAATCTGGGTTTTCAAATTAATGAAATCATATAATATATGTTCCATCCATGTTGTAGTATGTATGAGTACTTCACTCCTTTTTATGCCTTAATAATATTCCATTTTGTTTATCCTTTTGTTTAATGGACCTTTGGGCTTTTCCACCTTTTGGCAATTATGAATAAAGCTGCTATAAACATTCACATACAAGTTTCTGTGTGGACATATGTTTTCATGTCTCTCAGCTATACACTTAAGAATGGAATTGCTGGGTTGTATGGTAACTTTCCAAAGCTACTGCACCATTGTACGTTCCCACTAGCAGCATATGACATTTCTTTTTCACATCCTCTCTAACACTTGGTGTCACCTCACTTTTTTATTCTAGCCGCCCTAGTGGGTGTGAAGTGGTATCTCATTGTGGTTTTGACGTGAATTTCCGTGATGACTAGTGATGTTGAGCATCTTTTCATGTTCTTATTGGCCATTTGTATATCTTCTTTGGAGAAATACCTCTTCAGATCCTTTGCCCAGTTTTTAATTGAGTTACTTGTCTTTTTATTATTGAGTTGTAAGAGTACTTCACATATTCTAGATGCAAGTCCCTTATCAGATATATAATTTTCAAATATTTTCTTCCATTCTTTGGGTTGTTTCACTTTCTAGATTGTGTCCTTTGAATCACAGAAGTTCTTAAATTTGATTAAGGCAATTTATCTATTTTTTGTTGTTGTTGCTTATGCTTTTGGTTTAACATATCTCAGAATTCTTTGCCAAATCCTAAGTTGGAGATTTTCCCTTAAGTTTTCTTCTAAGAGACTCATAGTTTTTGCTCTTATATTTAGGACTTTGATCCAGTCTAAGTTAATTTTTGTATGTGGTGTGAGGTAACAGTCCAATTTCATTCTTTTTGCATGTGGCTGTCCAGTTGTCCCAGCATCATTTGTTGAAAATATTATTCTTTCCCCTTTGTATGGTCTTGGCACCCTTGTCAAAAATCAGTTGATGGTAGGATGTATGAGTTTATTTCTGGAATCTCAATTCTACTCTACCGAGTTATATGTCTATCCTTGTAGAGCATCAAACTGTTTTGATTAACATTGCTTTGTAGTAAGTTTTGAAACTGGGGAGTGTGAGTCCTCCTACACTGTTCTTCTTTGTCAGGATCATGTTGGCTATACTGGATGCCTTGAAACTCCACATGAATTTTAGAGTTAGCTTGCAATTCCTCTCCCCAACCCCCACCCCCCGCCACCAATGGCTCCCTCGTCTTTGTTTTTTGTTCATTGTCTACTCGTTATTTTTGCTTGTTGTCTGCTCGTTGTTGGTTTGTCTTCTTTAGAAGGCATTGGGAACCAAATCCAGAACCTCCCATGTGGGGGGCGGCAGGTGCCCAACTGCCTGAGCCACATCTGCTCCCCTGCTTGTAATTTTATATAAAGAAGTCAATTGGGCTTCTGATTAAAATTGCCATGAAGTTTTTGGGGAGTAGATCAGTTTGGAAAGTATTAACATTATCAAAATTAAGTCACCTGATTGATGAACACAGAATGTTTTCCCATTTATTTAGAACCGCTTTAATTTCCTTCAACAATATTTTGTAGTTTTCAGAGTATAAGTTTTGCATTTCTTTTGTTAAATTTATCCCTAAATATTTTATTCTTTTCATTGCTGTTGTAAATAGAATTATTTTCTTAATTTCATTTTTGGATTGTTCATTACAAGTGGACAGAAATACAATTGATATTTGTACATTAATCTTGTATCCTGCAAACTTGTTGAACTCATTTATTAGTTCTAGAATTTTTTAGTGGATTCCTTAGGATTTTCTATATATAAATTTATGCTATCTGCAAATAGAGATAGTTTTTACTTTTTCCTTTCCAGTCTAGATGACTTTCATTTCTTTTCCTTGACTAATTGCCCTCACTAGAAACTCCAGTACAATGTTGACTAGAAGTGGAAAGATTAGACATGCTTATCTCGTTTCTCATCTTAGGGGGAAAGCATCCAGCATTTCATCATTAAGAATGATGTCAGTTATATATAAAGAGATCCTAAAGCTCAACAATAAAAAGACGAAAGATCCAATTAAAATATGGGGAAAATACCTGAATAGATATTTTCTAAAGAAGGAATACAAATGGCAAAAAAAAAAGACATGAAAAAATATTCAACATCACAGGCTATTAGGGAAATGCAAAATCAAACCTACCATGAGATATCATTTCATACCTACTAGAATGGTCACTATTGAAAAACAGAAAACTACAAGTGTTGGAGAGGATGTGGAGAGATAGGAATACTTATTCACTATTGATGGGAATGAAGAATGGTACAGCTACTGTGGAAGTCTGTTTGGCCGTTCCTAAGGAAGTTAGATATGTATCTACCATGTGACCCGGCAATACTGCTACTAGGTATACACTTCAAAGAACTGAGAGCAGTGACATGAACAGACATCTGCACACCGATGTTCATAGCAGCATTATTCACAATTGCCAAAAGATGGAAACAACCCAGGTGTCCTTCAACTGACAAATGGATAAGCAAACTGCGGTATAAACACACCATGGAGTATTATTCAGCTGTGAGAAGAAATGAAGTCATGAAGCATATGACAACGTGGATGAACTTCAAAGACATTATGTTGAGTGAAGCAAGCAGATACAAAAGAACAAATATTGTATGACATCACGATCATGAACTAAATATAATGAACAAACCCATGGAGTTAATAGCTAGAATAGGGAAACGGATGTGGCTCAAAAGGTTCGGCGTCCGTCTACCATATGGAGAGACTGGGGTTCAATCCCCGGTACCTCCCGGTAAAAAAAAAAAAAAAAAAAAAAATGTATTAAAAAAAAAATAGCTAGAATAAAAATCACCAGAGAATAGGATATGATTAGAGAATGGAAAGCTGAGTTTTAATCTGTGCAGAATTGGTAAAAAGTTGTTCGTAAATGTTTGGAAATAAATAGAAATGGTGAAAGCACATCATAGGATCTGTAATTAATTGTGCTAACATATGGGTGTGATAGTGGTTTGTTTTTTGTTGTTTTTTTTTCTTTTGGGGGGAATAATGAAAATGCTCTAATATTGATTGAAGTGATGAATGCACAACTCTGTGATTATACCAAATGCTATTGGTTGTACACTTTAGATAAATTGTATGGTTTATGAACAAAAAAAATAATAGGGTAGATTGGGGGGAAAACACACCAAGCGTAAAATATGGACTATAGTTAGTAGTAATACTTTGACAATGCTCTTTCATAATTTGTTACAAAAGTTTTACAACAATGCAAAGTACTGGTGGTGGGGTGATGTATGGGAGCCTTGTATGATGTTGTAGCCGTTGGCCAATTGAATGTAATTATGAATTCCAAAAACATAATTGGATCGTGCTTGTAAACTGATCTGTTAATCTGGGCATGATTAGGTTATGATTAGGGCATGGACTGGGCCATGTCAGTAGGGCATTGAGCCCCACCCCTTGGTGGGTGGGGAATCAAATATAAAAGGCATGGCAAGAACAGAGTTGAAGCAGTTTTTGAGAAGCAGTTTTGATGTTGGAGAAAAGGCCCAGAAAAAGAGAGGTGAGCCGTTCACCTGATAGTCTACAGCTGACCTTGTGGAGGAACCAGAAGAGCTAAGCCTGGAGAGAAACACAGCCCGGGGAAGAGAGGAACACAAGAAGCCTGAACTCTGGCAAACGTTGGCAGCTGTCTTGCTCCAACACATGGCAATGAACTTGGTGAGAAGAAACTTAACGCTTTATGGCCTGGTATCTGTAGACTTCTACCCCAGATAAATACCCTTTATAAAGACCAACCCATTTTTGGTATTTCACATTAGCACCCCTTTGGCTGACTAATACAGATGTTATATATGTTTGTTTTATAGGTTTACAACTTTTACTGTACCCTTATGTATGTTCATGTGTGAATAATATACTTCAATAAATTTTTTAAATAAAAAGAAGAACAATGTCAGCTAGGAGTTTTTCATAGATGTCCTTTATCAGGTTGAGCAAGCTCCTCTCTATTCCTAGTTTGTTGAGTGTTTTTGTTTTTGTTTTTTTTATTTAATTTTATTTATTTATTCATTTATCCCCGCATTGCTGCTTATGCTCGCCGGGTCAGCTAACCACGCCGTGCAGGCGGGCTTTTGCCTTCACCAGGAGGCCCCGGGAACCGAACCCGGGGCCTCCCATATGGTAAACGGGAGCCCTACTGATTGAGCCACAGCCGCTTCCCTATTGAGTGTTTTAATCAAGAAAAAATGTTGGGTGTTGTCAAATGCTTTCTATAGCAATGATCATGTGATTTTTGTCTCTTATTCTGTTATATGGTGTATCACATTAATTGAGTTTCACATGCTAAACCAACCTTTCATCCTTGGGATAAATCCCGCTTGCTCATGGTGTATAATTTTTTATTTTGGAAATGAATATAAATGGTGAAAGCACATCATAGGATCTGTAATTTTTTGTTTGCTAGTACTTTATTGAGAATGTTTGCATCCATATTCACAAGAGATATTCGCCTGTAGTTTTATTTTCTTGTGATTATTTATTTTTTTAGGATTTGTGATACATTACTATGGTTCTAATAGTCAGAGCTACAAAAAAGATAAGCTCAGAAAAGTGATACTCCATGCCACTACCCTGTTTCATTCCCTCCTCCTTTCTACTCCTTTCCCACCAATCTCTTTAATTTCTGGTTTATCCTTCTTGTATTTCTTTTTGCGCAAATGAGCAGATTCATGTATATTTTCTTGTATACCTTCTTTCTTATATTAATATCTACTACCTAATTTTGTACTTTCCATATGTTCTATTTTTATATGCTTCTCTTTTCATTGTTTTTACTGGTTCATTTTGGATTAACTAAGGTTTTTCCCCCGCCCTTCACTGTGATTAGAAAAGTATAACCTCTATTTCTATACTTCTAGTAACTACCTTTAAACTTTTAACTTGAATATTTGGTTAATGTCTAAAGTTCATCAATATCTCAACTTTTCTGCTAAACAATATTAAGACTCATAAACATAAAATTAATGTTTATTTAGTGTGTAAACTTTGTCAGGCACTGTTCTAAGCACTTTACTTATAATAATTTACTTAAGGCCTAAAGAAAAATTTAGCTAATTTGCCCAACATTACACAGATAACAAATCATGAGACTCAGATTCAAACCCAGGCAGTATAGTTTCATAGTCTATGCTTTCAAACACTATGCTTTATTTAACCTGGAATACAAATTATGACCACTTTCTTGCCATCCTATGTTATTCCCATCTAGTATTTCTATTCTGTTTTCTTTGCTCACAGTTCCTTACCTCACACCTTTCTTTTAAGAACATTTTCCTTCTTTCTGAAGTACATCCTCTTAGAAGTACCAGTGAGACTCTGTTAAAGGTAAAAGTTCTCAGTTTTTACTTTCAGAAAATGTATTTCTTTAATGAGGCTGCAGGGGTTTTTTTTCTCTCAGCACTTTGAATACATCATTCTACTGTCTTCTGGTTTCCATTGTCACTGGAGAGAAACCTGCTCTAAAGTGCAATTGTCTTACAATTTGTTAATAAATAGTCTTTTCTCTCTTTGATTTTGTAAATTTCTTTTTGTCTTTTGTGTTCTACCATCGTACCAAGACATGTCCAATTGTGTAGAAGTACTTACTGGAAATCTTGCTTGGGAGTCATTGTGATTCCTGAATCTGATGATTTATATCTTCATCAATTCTGGAAAATCATTAGACAGAACCTCTTTAATAATAAGTCTCTCTCATACTCTCTATCTTCCCTTCTTGAAACTCCAATTATACTTATGTTAGCCCTTCTCACCCTTTCCTTAGTAATTGATCTTTTTACAAAATTTAGGCATAATTGTTTTATTTAGTCAATGGTTACTTCATTCATCTCTTCCTATCTTTTTCTTTCCCTCTGATCTCTATGTGCATGAACATAACCCATTTTCCATTGGTTTGTTGATATTTTCTTTGTTAATTTCAAGGACTTTTTATATACTAAGAAAAGTAACCATTGTTAGTCTTTTTCAATTCTATTTTACCCAATTGATCTTTTTAAAATTGTGTTTATGGTATTCTTTACAGTGCTGCTATTTTTAAGTAATATATAGTCAGATATACCAACTTTATACATTGTAGTTTTTAGATTTGGGAAATTGCTTTAAAAGGCCTTCTCCATTCCAACTCACATTAAAAATTTCCCAAACTTTTATCTGGTACTTCTATGATTTAATTTGTGCTATTAAATAGTGGATCCATTTAGAACTTATTTTAGTATAAAGAGTGGAATTCATTTCCAGATTTATATTTTTCCAATTAACCAGCCAAATGCCTTAAAGTCATTCATCAAATAAACAACATTTCATCCCATTTATTTTAAAGTTCCCGTTTTATACACTCCCTATGATTTGGATCTGTTTCTGGACACTCTATTTTGTTTCACTGACCTGTCTCTCATAGTGGATGTGTACATTTAGGATGCATGTGCTTATTCACTAAGGCTGGAGGCATGTATGCATGATCATAGATGCTGTGTCATGTATGAAGATGCATGTCACAGGCATGTGAGCAGGGAACTCAGTGTGACACTGTCCATCACATGTGGACCCATGTCTCAGCACCCATGGGGACTGGGGAAATGCTCACACCCATCTCTCCCTGCTCCTGGAAACAAGGCCCATTTCTGAACCTCACCAGGACCAAGCCCACCTTTGTCTCTGCTCAAGTGAAGCCACCCCTGGCCATACAGCAAGTCTGAGCTTTCCCTTTAGCTAAGTGGAGGCCCCCTGCAACCTACACCCAGCTCCCATCACTGCTTCAACAAGAAAACAGGGTTCCTGGCTAGCCCCCTAGCTATCTTTCACATGGGCATCTCTGCATAGCACATGAGATGCCCTCAGCTGGACTTGGCTGTTGGGCCAGGGTCAGAGGCCAGGTAGATATGCCCTGCTCTCTTTTCAGGTCTTCTTACTTGGAAGTCCCTTTGCCAATCCCTCATTGCTCAGCCCTGTCCTGCTCCCTCCCCCCATGGTTAGGATTAGGGACCAGAAATGCTAGCTTTCCAGAAAAAAAATAACAATACCAACTGTGTTAATTAGTATATTATGTTAGGTTAAATTATATACCCCAGAAAAGCATGTTCTTTGTGTGTGTGTGTGTGTGTGTGTGTAATATCTAGGTAATCTAATTTGTGTGTGTGTGTGTGTGTGTACAGAAAAGCATGTTCTTAATCTCAATCTATTCCTGTGGGTGTGAACCATTGTAAATAGGTTCTTTTGAAGGTGTTATTTTTAGTTAAGGTATGGACAAGTGAATCAGGATGGGTCATAATCCTATTACTGGAGACCTTATAGAGAAGGCCACGGTAGAAAGCCACCAGAAAAGAGTGAAAGCTGGAAGTCATCAGAACATGGAGGAGAAAAAGAGGATGTCATAATGTGCATTTCTGTGTAATAGGAAAGCCAAGGACCCAAGGATCACTGGCAGCCAGCCTGAGAACTCTGAGTCTGCAGGGAGAAAGTGTTGCCTTGCTGATGCCTTGATTTTGGAATTCTCCTGGCCTCAAAGCCATGAGTCAATAAATTCCTATTTAAGCCACCTCTTTGTATATTTGTTTTAGCAGCTGGGAAACTAAGACATATAGTTTTGCAATATATTTTAAATATGTGTTTGGGCTAGTGTCTCCACCTCCCCCATCATTCATTACTCTTGTTTTTCAAAATTTAGATAAACTCAAGTATTATATTTTAACTAGTACCTTTAGAATAAACCTAAATAATTCATAAAAAACACATAGGTATTAGAAACTGAATTGCAATTAATTGTTTAAGTATCTATTCTCCTATTACTGTATTATAAATTCCATGAAGTCAGGGACTGAATCTATCTTGTTCATCATCGCCACCATCTAACCCATAATACATAGTAAATAATCAATAAGTATTTGTTGAATCAATTAATAAATAAGTGAGGTCAAAATCATGCTCCCCTCTTCTGCAACTCTCTGATAATATGATTTAATCCAAGGAAAAGCTTCTCACTCTGCTCATTTCTGTTTCCTCACACCCCCGCCATGTTGATTCTGGAGGCAACCCTCTATAAACTTCTTGCACATAAATTTCCATCTCAGAGTCTGTTTCCCAGGCAACCTAATCTAAGACAAAGAGGAAACATGTCTTGCATATCCTCCAGGCAATACCCAACAGATATTATTTCATCCAACAAGCATTTGATAAGTATTAGACAGCAGAAAGTTTCAGGTTATATTCCCTCACAAGTACCTGAAGTTTTCTTTTGCTAATAAAAGGCCTACCCATGTGTATTAGTCAGCCAAAGGGATGCAGATGCAAAATACCAGAAATCAGTTAGTTTTTATAAAGTGTATTTATTTGGGGTAGAAGCTTACAGTTACTGGGCCATAAAGCATAAGTTTCTTCCCTCACCCAAGTCTGTTGCTATGTGTTGGAGCAAGGCAGCTGCCGATGTTTGCCAGGGTTCAGGCTTCTTGGGTTCCTCTCTTCCCAGGGCTCCGTTTCTCTCTTCCCGGGGCTCCGTTTCTCTCTGGGCTTAACGCCTCTGTTTCTTCCACAAGGTCAGCTGTAGTCTATGAGGCTCTCTAGGCTTGCCTCTCTATATAAGGCCATCTGTAAACTCTCAGGTGAATGGCTCATCCTATCCCAGGGTCTTCTGTCCTTCCTCACCAGAACTCCACCATCAGAACTGCAACTCAAACCTGCTCCAACACTCTCCTCTGCCATGCCTTTTATCTTCAATTCCCCACCCACCAAGGGGTGAAGCCCAACACCCTACTGACGTGGCCCAATCAAAGCCTCAATTATAACTTAATCATGCCCAGATGAACAGATCAGTTTTCAAGGATAATCCAATATCTATTTTTGGAATTCATAATTACATCAAACTGCCAAACTGCAACACCATGTGTTTATGAAACTTTAGAACCTTAATGAGTTATCAGTCCTGTATAAAAGACATTCCTACTATGACCTTTGCACATTTGATGAGCATGTATTCTAGAAAATGCACTTTGCTGGGCACCATTTACATACATTATTTCATTTCATAATAGTGAAAGGAAAGTATTATTAGATAAAAAAAATTAAAAAATAAGAATCTGAGATATTCTCACCAATGATCACTTGGCTACTCAGTGACCAAACCTGGTTTTAGAGGCAAATCTGTGTGTGATTCCAAAGACCGTGCTTTTTGCTCTATTGTAAATCATTATTCCACCTTAGAAAGTCAAGCATCTAATCTGGTTCTAAAATGTTTTGATGGTATTCTAATTCTAACTTTAGTCTTCAAATTTGGCACTTTAATAAATTAATTAATCAACAAATATTCATTGCCACTTCAGTGCAGTGGGGGAAAGGATGGTCCTTTCAATAAAAATGCTGGATCAATTGGATATTGCAGAGAAATGCCTACTCTAGGATGTCCTGGTGACCTTGTATATATCCATATAGATTGTATGGGCAAAACCTTGAATCACAGCTAATTTGAGTCTTGGTAGAATACCTTGTAATCCTGCCAGAGCACAAGAGAAGGGAAGCCTGTGAGGAGCTTCTCTGAAGCCATCTTCCACCCATCTCCCTAACTCCCTGAGAGTCTATTGTGACACAGTTTCCCATCACTTCCTAAGTTCTGATGAGATAGAAAGCTTTCTCCTCCATCCTTCTCAGAAGAGAGTGCAGAATGTGAAACTTCTTAGCTGAAGTTTAAAATTAGCTCCATGGAAATGGGGTACCCCACAACTCATATTGCAGTCATCTGGTCCTTTTGTGTTGTCCTTTTTTGGTATATGGGACAAAGATCAGGGGAGCTTTGACTACTTACCCTTTCACTGTTTATGTAAGTAATAAATTGTCTGAATCCAGAAGTGTTTCTTTACCAACCTCATCAGTCAGACCTTGGCCTTGCCTTATCAGTATGTGCTGGCCTTGTCAATATGTGCTGACAATATGTGCTTGACAAATAACTTTATGGAAAAAAGTAAAACTTGATCCCTGCCTCACACCATACATAAAGTCAATCCCACATGGATAGTAAACCTAAAGGTAGGGAAGCAGATGTGGCTCAAGCATTTGGGTGCCTGCCTACCACATGGGAGGTCCTGGATTTGGATCCTGGTTACCCCCTAGAGAAGACAAGCAAGACAGCAAGCTGACCCGACAGGCTGGTGTGACGGCTGGCATGGTGAGCTGATACAACAAGATGATGCAACAAGGAGACACAAAGAGGAAACACAATGAAAGACACAACAAAGCAGGGAGCAGAGGTGGCTCAAGTGATTGAGCACCTCTCTTCCACATGGGAGGTCCCGGGTTCAGTTCCTGGTACCTCCTAAAGAGAAGATGAGCTCACAATGAATGGACACAGAGAGCAGACAGTGAGCACAAACAACGGGGGCTGGGGCAGTGGGGGGAGGGAATAAATAAAATTAATCTTTAAAAAAAAAAACTAAATGTAAAAGGTGAAACAATAGAGCTTCAAATTTCTCTTGAGATCTTTTCTTTGATCCATGAGTTATTTTCTAGGATGTTATTTAATTTCCAAATATTTTGGAATTTTCCAGCTATTTTTCTGTTATTGGTTTCTAGTTTAATTGTGGTCTGAGAACACTCTTTGTATAATTGCTAGACTTTTAATTTGTTCAGATGTGTTTTATGGTCTAGAATGTGATCTATCTTGTTGAATGTTCCATGTGAGCTTAGAAAGAATGTGCATTCTGGTGTTGTGGATGAAGTAGTCTATAAGTTTCAATATTAGGTCAAGTCGATTGATGGTGCTGTTCAGGTCAACTACATCCTTACTAATATTCTACCTGCTTGATCTACCAGTTACTAAAAGAGAGGTGTTGAAGTCTCCAACTTTAGTAGTGCATTTGTATATTTCTAGCCATTTTTATCTCACATATTTTGAAACTCAGTTGTTAGGCACAAACACTTTAAGAATCGTTATGTCTCCTTCATCATTATGTAATACCTCTCTTTATTCCTGATCATTGTCCTTGTCCTGAAGTCTGCTTTATCTGAAATTAATATAATTGCTTTAGCTCTCTTTTTTTTTTTTTTTTTTTTAAGATTTTATTTATTTATTCATTTATCCCCCCCTTGCTGCTTGCGCTCGCTGGGTCAGCCAACCACGCCATGTGGGCGGGCTTGCCTTCACCAGGAGGCCCGGGGAACCGAACCTGGGGCCTCCCATATGGCAAACGGGAGCCCCACTGATTGAGCCACAGCCGCCTCCCTAGCTCTCTTTTAATTAGTGTTAACATGGGGGGTCGGATGTGGCTCAACTGGTTGGGTGTCCGTCTCCCATATGGAGGGACCCGGGTTCGATCCCTGGGACCTCCCGGTAAAAAAAAAAAAAAAGAAAGAAAAAGTGACTGTCCCCACCAGACTGTTGTCAAACTTAAGGACAATTGTTCAATAAGTACTTTTTGAACACCCGCCATATGCTAGGCACTGTGGTGGATGTTAGGCATAGAGAGATGAACAAGGCAGATGCATTTCCTTCCCTCATGTTGCTTATGGTCCAGCAGGGACTACAGAGATTAAGCAAAGTGTGACTAGTTCCATGAAAGGTAAAACACAGATTGCTATTGTGGAAAAAAAAAAAAAAAAAAAAAATTAGTGTTAACATGGTATATCTTTCTCCATACCTTTACTTTTAATCTATCTCTGTATTTATTTTTAAAGTAGATTTCATACAGACAGCATATGGTTGGGTCTTGTTTTTTCTTTTAATCTATTCTGACAATCTCTGTCTTTTAATTGGTGAATGTCTTATTTTGCCAGGGATTCCATAACAAATACCACAGACTGGTTGGCAACAAGAATTTATTGTCTCACAATTTTGGAGGCTAGCAGTCCAAAATCAGGGTGTCAGCAGAATTATGCTCTGTCTGAAGTCTATAGTGGCTTGCTGGCAATCCATAACTGACTCTCTGCCTCTATCACATAGCCATCTCACTCAACATTTGTCTCCCCAACTGTCTCCTACTGTGTCTAAATTTCCTCAACTTCTATAGACTCCAGTCATATTGGATTAAGGCCCATCTTGATTCAGTCTGGCCTTAACTAATAGCATCCTCAAAGATCTTGTTTACAAATTGTTTCACATCCGCAAGGTTGGGGTTTGGGACTTAAACATGTTTTTGTGGGAGACAGCATTTAATTCATAACATCATTCACATGATTTAACTGTATTTAGATCATTCACAACTAGTCTAAGTCCACTCTCAAATAACACTATTCCATGTCACGGATAGTGTAGGTACCTTATAATAGTGTTCCCAATTCCTCCCTCCTGTCCCTTATAACATTGCTGTCATTCATTTCACTTATCCATATACTATAATTACCCAATACATTATTACTTTGAACAAACAGTTATTAGATCAATTGAGAATAAGAAAAATAAAATATTTTACTTTCATTTTATTCCTTCTCTGTTGCTCTTCCTTTTTTATGTAGATCTGAATTTCTGGCCTATCTCATTTTCTTTCTCCCTGAAGAACTTCTTTTATCATTTATTGCAAATCAGGTCTATTGGAAAAGAACTCCCTCAGTTTTTGTTTGTCTGAAGACACTTTTATTTCTCCTTCACTTTTGAAGGATTATTTCACTGGATATAGAATTCTAGATTGGTGATTTTTCTTTCAACACTTTAAATATGTCACTCCACTTTTTTCTTGCTTGCATGGTTCTGTCAAGAAAGCCAATATAATTCTTAGTTTTGTTCCTCTATAAATAACGGGTATTTTTCCCTTTTGACTGCTTTCAAGATTTTCTCTGTCTTTGATTTTCTGCAGTTTGAATAAGATATGCCTGGGTATAGTTTTTTGTTTGTTCATTTTTATTCTGTTTTATATTCTCTGGGTTTCCTGGCTTTGTGGTTTGTTGTCTGTTATTAATTTTGGAAAATGTTCAGGCCTTACTACATCAAATATTTATTCTCTCTTATCTGTCTTTTCCTTCTAATAGTTCAATAATGTATATATTATGTCTTTTGAGATTGTTCCACAGTTCATCAATATTCTTTTTTTTTTTTTTTAATTCTTTTATCTCTGTGCATTTCAGTTTGAGAAGTTTCTATCAACATATGTTAAGCTCATTAATTCTTTCCTAGGCAATATCCAGTCTATTGATGAGACCATCAAAGTCATTCTTCATTTCTGTTTCAGTGTTTTATATTCATAGTGTTTTGTTTTGATTCATAGAGTTCCCATCTCCAAATATTGTCCATTTGTTTTTGCATGTTGTCTACTTTTCCATTAGATCCTTTAATATATTAATCATAATTATTTTAAATTCTCTAGCTGATAATTCTAAAATTTGTGTTATATCTGAGTCTTGTTCTGATGCTTTCTTTGTCTCTTCAGACTGTTTTTTCTTGCCTTTTAGCATGCCTTGTAATTTTTTGTTGAAAGTCAGACATGATGTATCAGGTTATAGGAACTGAGGTAAATAGGCTTTTAGTGCAAGATTTTATATTAATCTGGCTAGAAGTTAGGCCGTGTTTAATGTTTGCTGTAGCTGTAATAGAGCCTTTGATTTCCTTTAGAGTCCTTGTCTTTCTCTTCCCTGTTGTCTGGTGTCTGAGTGAAGCTCTTTCAGCTATAATCCAGTGTTATTAAATTGGAACCCTACTGATGTGGTGGTAAGGTTTTGGGGAGAGGAAGTACCCTGTAAATCCTGTGATTAAGTCTCATTCTTTTAGTGGGTCTGTCCCTGGGTTGTGACCTTCACAAGTGTTTCTCAACTTCCCCTACCCCCCTCTTTAGGTGAAACAGGAAGTCTAGAGGGGACTAGAGTTGAGTAGTTTCTCTTTCTCCACATTAGATAAGGCTCTGGTAAAGTCTTTTCCATTGTTGAATAGACCTTTATTATGGAGAGTGCTTTGGGTGTATTTTGAAATGGTTAGTTTTCCCCTACCCCTGCCAAAAATATGAGGGTTTTTCTTGTCTCTTCCCTGTAAGAACTGGGTGGAGTTCTTAAAGGTAAAACTCATGAAAATGTGGGGGCCTGTTAAGACTGCAGCTCCCAGGAGTTTCTCACTCTCTAGTTATTCCACAATCAGCCTATATCAAGTCATCAAAGTTACCGTTTAAGTGTTCTTGGGACAGGTTAGTACAGGGGAATAAGAAGATGAGCCACAACATGGCCGACAGACAAAATGACCACAAGACCCCACTGAGACCTTGACCTTGACCTTGAGGTCCCAGTTGGGACTCTTTCCAGGGCTGAGGGAGAGGTCCCAGATAACCCCAAATAAAAGGCCTCACCATTGGCCCCCACCATTAGTGGGGTAACCAATAAAAGCTGGGGCCCTTCCCCTTAGGATTATCAAGGGAGGAATAATTAATAGCTTAAAAGGTAACCACGAGTCAAATCTTGCTCTCTCTGCCTAGAGGAGCCTGCATCAAATCTCAGTGCGTATTTCTGTCCTTCTCTCCCATTTCTCAGCAAGCTCTGTTCTTTACCCCTATTTCCCAATAAATTCTTTTTACTGGCCTGACTAAACTGGCGTGTCCTTAAATTCTTTTATGCAACATAGCCAAGAACCTAGAGGAACCCAACACTTCCCTGGCTTCATTTGGATAGCCAGTTAGGAGTTCTAGAGACAGGTAACCCTCCCCAACACCCAGCAAGGACTGGTGAGTCTAAACTTTTAATTATAGCCTGTCTGTGCCTTCTTTTGGATGTGCCATATTAAAGGGGTTCCTGGATAAGCTCCCACAGGACATGAACTTGGTCTGTCCAAACTTTGGTTCCCTCTTTGGAGGTGGTAGGGGCAAGCCCCCAAGCCATGTAGATCCAAGGAAGTTCTGCGTGGCAAGTGAATCCTTCCTTGAGACCTGACTGGGCATATGATCTAAGTCAAGTAGGAGTCCACCAGAACTTTACCAGGCCCTCTCTGTGAGTTCAGAATGGCTATCACCCATTGTATCATTTCCTTAGACCATTAGTTAACTCCTTTTAATTAGAAGTGCCTTTAATCTTCCAACTACTGCTGTCCTCATTTTGGTTCTGGAAGATGCTTTAGAATGACTTAGAAACTGAAAATGCATTTGTTAACAAGGCATGAGTCCCACCCTCAGTAGTGCCCTGAGGCTTTGCTCCTGCTCCACCCTGGGAAGTCCCTGAGATTGTGTGTGTGGGGGGTGTGTGTTCAGGCTCCTTGCTGGCAAGCCACAGGACAGTTAATCTCCAGTTTTTTAATGGACTTTAAATGTCAGATTTAACTGTGGAACTCGGACCCTGGGAGTCACCATGAGGTAAGCTTGCTCATTGCTAACTCCTAAGACCTCTGCAAAGGAGGCCAAAGCATTTAAAGGTCCCTAGCTAGTTCCTTTCCTAGAGGGAAAGCCTGGCTTGGGGGTTAAGGTCTGGAAACCAGACCCAGAAGTCTCCCACGACCTCTAAGGCTCTGGGGACACCCAGAGACATAAAGCTCCCAATCCCTGAAACATGGGGACAGTGAGCAGGGATCCCCATTTTCCAGGATGCTGGCTTAGTGAGCAATCCATTCAGTCAGGTCTAGTGGTGGGATGCCCACAGACTGACTAACTCATTTTATCCTCCCCTAGAATAATGGGTGGCTCTTCCAGCATTCCAGCAGACTCCCCATTGGAGTGCCTTCTTAGAAATCGGGAAAACCTGCCTATTGATAGTCTAAAAAGAAAGAGGCTAATCTTTTCCTGCCATACCACGCGGCCACAGTATGGCCAACAGCGAGCTCTGTATGGGACCCTGAATTCCAGTTAAACCTGTGTAAGAGAGAAGGAGAGGACAGACAGATCTGAGGGCCACGTGGTCATGTCTCCTTAAACGGATGGGGAAATATGCTACCAAACCAGGCAATTTAAAATAAGCTCAGGGAAGTTACGCAGAGGCAGAACCTAGAAACCTGGACTTATTTCAAAGAAAATTCATGGAGGCAATAAAAATACCCTCTTGGTAGATCCTAACACTAGAGAAGGATAGATCTTCCTAGAAACTCCAGCCTCAGATTTCTGTAGAAAGCTGCAGGAGGCGGCTGTGGCTCAATCGGTGGGGCTCCCGTTTACCATGTGGGAGGCCCCGGGTTAGGTTCCCGGGGCCTCCTGGTGGGGGCGAGCCCACCCACACGGCGTGGTTGGCTGACCCAGCGAGCACAAGCAGCAAGGGGGGGATAAATGAATAAATAAATAAAATCTTTAAAAAAAAAAAAAAAGCTGCAGAAACTTTCCTTGGGCCCCCAAACTTCCATTAATTCCATTTTAGAAACAGCCTTCTTAGTTTTCACCAACCGAGACCACACCACCAAGATGGAGAAGGTAAGGATGGGTGGGCACAGGGCCGGGACAGGCTCACCTTTTAACTGCCACCATTAAAGGCACCGGTCACCTCAGAGTTACCCAAATCTAGGCTTCAAGACAGTAGGAACCTGGCCCCCAGCTCCCACACCACATGGACCACTGGGGCCTTGCCCCAGGGGAGGACAGAAGGGACCTGGAGCCACGTGTGAACCATCAATCACAGTAGCCCTGGGTGACCCTTGATATGGCAGGTAAGACTGTTGATTTCTTAATTAAGATGGGAGCCAATTACTCGGTTCTAGCCTGTACTCTGGACCTCTTCTAAACTTGGCTGTGCCTAATGAGGAGAGTGAATGGGGAATTAAGATCTAGGCCATTTTACTAAACCTCTCCCTATAGAATAAGGAACCTCCTCATGTGCAATCAATTAAGATTAAAAAGTTCCTGACTATTCCTAGCTCCCTTCCTATTCCCTTGTAACACTCCAATCCTTCCATCAAAAAAAGCCCTCGCTGGGAGGTAACTAATGGGATGCAGTCCCCAGAGCAGCCCCAATTCATGTCTCATTGGGGGCAGGGCTTCTCTGGACTCCTTAGCTCCATACTTAGCAGCTGCCCAGGGATTTTTCTGTAGGAACTAAGCTGGAGGAGGTCCCACATGAGATTTCTGCCATGGACAGATATTAGGAGCTTTGTGTCTAGGTGATTCTAAATTCAAGCTTTTCCCAAAGCTAAGCTAAGTGTGCAAAATTCTCTTTTCTGTTCTAATCTGTGTTTGCTTTAACTTTGTTAGTCTGCTCGTGTCTAGGATCTCATAAATCAGATTTGGGGTTTCCTGTTACAGACTGGATAACAGTAAAAGGTAACCTAAAAACGATTATTTAAATGTCAATACTATCTTGCAATTGAATTTGATGTATAAAAGAAATGACAAGTGGAATTAATTCAGCTACTGAAAAAGCAGAAAAACTTAGCAAAGTTGTTACTAATAAAATTGTTTTAGTGGCTTAGTTAATAAATGGAAGTGCCCAAATTGTTTTTAAGTGGAAACTTACAAGAAACTATAACTAAGAATTAATATCATTATATAGATGCTTTTGTCTTATAAAACAGCAGAAGGATAATATTTGAAATTGCTATAACTGGGTGGATTTAGCCTAGAACCTATTGTAATGATAATCTTGGACTAATTTACCTTTGTTTATGGTTACCCCAATTCTAGCCACACCCTTGCTTTAGCTGATTAGGTTCACCTTGCCCTTAGACTGCAGCTATTGTGTTGATAATTATAAGCTGAGTTTGCCTTTGTTTATGGTTACTTCAGGTCTAGCCTTACCCCTTGCCTTTACTTATGGTTATTTCATGACAACTTCTGCCCCCTATGGCTCAGGGAAAAGCAAACTTGAGACACCCCTATCTACTACCCTTCCACTGGTGTCAATAACCCTGCTTTCTCTTGTGACTCCAAGTATGGACTAAAATGCTGCCTGGTGGAATTCTCAACCCTCGGGTTTGAATGTCCACTCTTCCAGTCCAGTGGCTGCCAGAGTCCTGTCATTTCTGAGGACTGCAGAGTGGGGGAGGCCTCCCACCTCGAGTGTTGAGGTTCCTAAAAGCAGCAATTCATAAGAGAAATCAGTTTCCTTGAAGCTTCAATGACCTCAGTGAGGATATACTGGAATTTATGTTTTTCATCCAAAGTCTGCCAAAGTCAAAATAGGAACTAAGCAAAGTTCCAAAGTAAAGGAAAATTGTATTTTTTTTTTTTTTAAGATTTTATTATTTATTTATTCATTTATCCCCCCCTTGCTGCTTATGCTCGCTGGGTCAGCTAACAACGCCGTGCAGGCGGTCTTGCCTTCACCAGGAGGCCCCGGGAACCGAACCCGGGGCCTCCCATATGGTAAACGGGAGCCCTACTGATTGAGCCACAGCCGCTTCCCGAAAATTGTATTTTAAAGCATTGTGGATAATTTGGTTATAAGTCAATAATTAAAAGGAACAAAATTCTTGTGCGAAACTTCATGGTCACAGTACAAATTAGAGTCATTAGAAATAGCCTTCAAAGAAATCTTTTAAATGTTATTTTATAGTTAAACTTATTTTGTAAAAGAATGAAAGCTCTTTTAAAAAAGATTTATTTGTACCCCCACCCCTACCCCATTGTTTTTGGGCTTTCTGTCTGCTCTTCTCTGCTTGGCTTTCTTTAGGCGGCACCAGGAACCAATCCTGGGACCTTCCGGAGTTGGAGAGAGGCACTCAATCTCTTGCACCATCTTAGCTCCCTGGTCTGCTACGTCTCTTATTGTCTCTCCTCTGTGTCTCTTTTTGTTCCATCATCTTGCTGAGCCAGCTCTCCACTTGGGCCAGCACTCCTGCACAAGCTAGCACTCCTGCACGGATCAGCTCTCTGCACGGCCAGCTTGTCTTTCACCAGGAGACCCCAAGAATCAAACGCTGAACCTCCTATATGGTAGGCAGAAGCCCAATCGCTTGAGCCACATCTGTTTCCCAAAGAATGAAAGCTTTAAGTAACTTTAATACAGGGGTTCTTAATGTTTTTTATTCCACTGACCCCTTTGCCAGTCAGGTGAAAACCATAGACCACTTACTACGTCCACACTATACTGTGTGTTATTTAATAAATATATCACAGCCTCACCAAGATGTCCCCACAAGAATAATATATTTTTTTAATTTTCAATTCAAGCTCACAGACCCCCTGAAATCTTTCCGTAGACGCCTGGTTAAGAACTCCTGCTTTAATGAGTTGTGTTTTTACGTCTACTTCTCTATTTGTGTCTGCCTATTTACTCAGTGTATATCTTCATACATCAGGATGGTAATATCAAATTAACAAATGAAAATTCTTAAAAGAGCTCTATTCATATTGTTAAAAATTAAATATGGGGAAGCGGCTGTGGCTCAATCAGTAGGGCTCCCGTTTACCATATGGGAGGCCCCAGGTTCGGTTCCCGGGGCCTCCTGGTGGAGGCAGGCCCGCCCGTACGGCGTGGTTGGCTGACCCGGCGAGCACAGGCAGCAGGGGGGAGATGGATGAATAAATAAATAAAATCTTAAAAAAAAAAAAAAAAATTAAATATGCAGTTATATATGTGAATGACTATTCCTGGAGCCCAAATTAGGTTAAACAGAATGGAAAGATCATATAGAAATCTGGATATAGAAACTACTGAGAAAGGGGGAAAGTTTTTCCTAAGCTCTTTGACCTACCCAGCACCCAGGGCCTTCTCTTTGCAAAAGCTCTAAGGGAGGGCTTAAGTGTGACAGATTAAAACTCTATCTTCTAGGCTGGGGGATTAGGAATCAGTTTGCCCTGTAGTTCCCCAATTTAAACCTTTTAACAGCCTTAAAATAAGGGTGGTTAATAATCCTATTACAAATTTCAGTAGGTAAAGAAAAAGTCCTTTAAAACTATGGAAAGATATTTTCTAAATTATAATTAAAACAAATTAAACAATTATAATATATCCCAGAACCTGGTAGTCAGTATGCTTTTAAGATTGTTCAGTTTTTAGAATTTTATTAGAGAAAAGAAGTTTTAGCCTCCTGTAAAGGAAGGAAAAAGAACATTTCTTGCATAAACTATAATTGTTTCAATCTTATGTAGCTTGGATGTAATCTTGCTATGTTCATAGATACCAATTAAATAAATTAACATTATGCATATTAAATCTTTAAGGTGATGAAAATTGTAAGTCCATGTCTAATGAAATTACATTAAAAAGGAAATGTAGATATGTCCTCTCTTAAAAGGATAAAGTAAATTTCACTGCTAATTGTAATTTAATAAGTTTATTTAAAGGTAAAGTAACTTTAGTTAATTATAAGAAGTTTGCAAAAGTATCTTCTAAACTGAAGCATTTAAGTGGCTAATTCTAGAAAGCCATTATTAATTAGAAACCTAAACTGATATTAATAGCAAAAAGTAACTTCATAACAGGAAAGCCTATCAGAGGCCACCTCAATCTGCATATTAAAGTGGTAGTAAGGAAAGATTACATTGGGAATCTTCAGTTTTCATAAAATAATGGAGAAAGTAGTTTTTCCTGCGCTGCTAAAGTAAAAAAGCTGTTACTTAACATAATCATGGTAAAGGTATAGAAGTAAAAAGTAAAATACTAAATTAAGTCATTTGGTATGTTATACATTGCTTTGGAAGTGTTTAGAAATTGTATAAAGATTAAGAGATAAACTTCAGTATTGTCAAACTCTATTGTACATTCAAACCAGGCCTTCAGTACACTGCATGTTACTCTCCATTTGAGTTATTGGCTAGGTTGGTCAATGACGCCTAAAACAGTAAAAGTGTCTACTACATCTCTGAACATGGATGGAGAGTATGTTGCAGTTTCAGACTCCTTTAGCAGCCAGCAATGGCTCAAAATGGCCAGATGTACAATGGACATTGCCTCCAGACTGGCTCTGTTCCATAGTGCCAAAGGGTGCTATGCACCAGGCTGGTGAAACACTGGAGCCTTATCTTCCTTGCCTCTCTCTAGGATCAACAGTGCTGCAGCATGCTGGCTGTGAAGGCCATACCAAGTGGAGCAACGATACCAGAGTACTGTGAGTAGAATGTAAACAAGCACAATTGGCATTATGGCCTGCTCCCATGGAGAGATAACATGTATAGTATTGCAAACCTGGAGCTTAGTCCTATTAATTGCAGCTCAAAGAGGAACTTGTGCATTGATTTGTAGTAAGTACTGTACCTATATGCCTGATGATTATGATGATATCTTTTCTATTCTAGATCGTATGCAGAGGGAATTGAACATGTTAAAAGTCTTGGTAAACTTACTTCATTTTCTAAGTAATTAATGAATGTGCTTATAAGACAAAAGAATGGCTCTCTTAAGTACTGTCTTTATTTTGCCTGTCTTATTGTTTCCTATACTGTTTTTGAGTTTATGTCTAGGGCAGTGCCTCTCTTCTTACCTCTCCTAGCTGTGCTAAGCATAACCACTGCTGTGGGAACTGGCCTTGGCAGTTTATACCAAACCCAGCAGGACTACCACAATCTCTCCCTAGAGCTAACCAACAGTATAAAAGAACTCAAGGAAAAATGCTGTTTCTCATCTTGACCTTGACCTTGGGGCTCCAGATGGGACTCTTTCTGGGGCTGAGGGGAAGTTCCAGATAACCCCAAACAAAAGGCCTCACCATTGGCCCCCACCATTGGTGGGCTAACCAATAACAGCTGGGGCCCTTCCACTTGGCATTAGCAAGGGGAGGAATAATTAATAGCTTAAAAGGTAACCACAAAAGCCAAATTTCTCTCTCGGTCTAGAGGAGCCCACATCAAATCTAGGTGCGTATTTCCATCCTTCTCTCCCATTTCTCAGCAAACTCTGTTCTTTCCCCCCCATTTCTCAATAAATTCTTTTTACTGGCCTGGGTAAAACCCATGGCTCACTGTGGCCAACTGAAGGTGGCACAAACTTCCTCCCTAGGAGGAGGAGGGAGGATGTGGCTGAGGGCGGAGAGTGGATTCTCTCCCATGAGTTTGGCCAGCAGAGCCCATTTTGAATCTCAGAACTGGCCCAGTGAGTTCATCGCTGAGGAAAGGCTTGCTGACAGGCACCGCCAGCTGGCAGGCTGGGGTACTGCAATAAATAAAAAAGCTTTTTGAAGTGTCTCATGTCCAGGCACCTTGAATCTGGTATGTGCCCTATTAGTGGTTCCCTAGTACTGTTTTGATAACTTAAGCCAGGCAATCTTAAAGATTTAGAATAAGATGAACCAAAAATCAAAGAACAGCTGTGAAACAAAACCACAGGGCAAGAGAGAGAAATTAGCAATCAGAGTAAATTCACCAACAAAATCAGATGCCTAGACATCAGGAAAAAGTTACAAGCCATACAAAGAAACAGGAAGAGATGGCTCAGCCAAAGGAACAAACTAAATATCCTGATGAGATTTAAGGCAACTAATCAATGATGGTCAAACAAATCTCCTAAAAGAGATAGAGCATATTAAGAAGACATTGGGTGAGTATAAAGAACAATTTGAAAGCCTGCAAAGAAAAGTAATAGAGCTTCTGGGAATGAAAGACACAATGGATGAGAATAAAAATACATTAGAGGTGGAGTGGATGTGGCTCAAGCAGTTGAGCTGCCGCTTCCCATATGAGAGGTCCCGGATTCAGTTCCCAGTGCCTCCTAAAGAAGACAAACAAACAACAAGTTGACTATAAGCAAAAAATACTGGAAAAAAAAAAAGAACATTGAATTGTACACTTAAAATGTGTGAATTGTAAGGTTTGTCAACTATATGTCAATAAAATTATTTTTTAAAAAAATACATTAGAGGAGTTCCAGGAAGATGACATCAGAATAGGCAGGCAAGACTCAACTCTCACAAAAAACAATGGAGAAAGGGCCAAAAGCTATCTGAAGGACCTGTTTCGGGCATTAGCAGACCAGAACAATGCTGCACAACTCCCAGGAGGGTGAGACAGAGAGACAAAGAACCTAAAATGAAAACCGTGAGGTACTAAACTCTACAGTGGCCGGAAAAGGCATCCATCCCCCATGCTTAATGTATGCAGCCTGGATAAAACCCCTGGCCCAGTGCAACTGACTGAGGGGAACAGACGTCTTTCTCCCTGGGAAGGGGGAGGATGTGACAAAGGGTGGACAATGGTTTCTCTTCAGTGAATTTGGCCAGCAGAGCCTGCTTTGAATCTCAGCTCTGGCCAGACCAGAAACATGGGCAGGCAGAGATTGATGCTGATGGAGTCAAAATCGTGGCTAATTTTGGCAGGGGTGGGTAATAACTGGAAGGGGACATCTGGAAAGCTTCTGGGGTGCTGGTAATGTTTTATACCTTGATCTGGACCCAAATTATCTCTGTGATCTGTATATATATTATACTTTGCTTTTTTTTTTTTTTTTTTTTTAGAGGTTTATACCCTCCCCACACCCGCATTTACTAGGGACTTCACAACTCAAAACGAGGTACTGACCGAATTTGCAGAGCCAAAGTTTCGCAGAATCTGGTAATTTACACTCTTTTTTTTTTTTTTTTTTTTAAGATTTTATTTATTTATTCATTTATCCCCCCCTTGCTGCTCGTGCTCGCTGGGTCAGCCAACCACGCCGTGTGGGCGGGCTTGCCTTCACCAGGAGGCCCCTGGAACCGAAACTGGGGCCTCCCATATGGTAAACGGGAGCCCTACTGATTGAGCCACAGCCGCTTCCCAATTTACACTCTTTTATGAGGTCTCCTTCCATCCCTCCCCTTGACTGAAAAACCTAACATAGAGGCATATCTTACCAAAGCCATTCCCACAGTCTTCACTTTCCCAGGGCTCCTCTGATGTGAGTAAAAATCCAAATAACAGCTGGAAGTTTTCTCAAAGCCCCTGTTTGAGAGTTGCCTTCAGTGAACTTTTTCTGATGTGTGATGAGAGCTGTTCCTACAGGGGCCATCCCTGCAGTTCTTGCCCTGCTGGGGCTTTGCCATTTTAATATCAAACTGCTCCTGTCACATGGCTTTTTACTTGTAGAATGTGAAGAAAATAAATGCAAACTCAAAGCCATGGAGATGGAGACTCAAGGATCACCATGTCTTAGGGCAAACAGCACCAGGGAGGATCCTACTTGAAAGGAAATGTGAAAATACACCATTTCATTTCTACTCTATTAAATCCAGAGTCAGATGGCCACAACAAATCAAGACTTACATTGTACAAAAAGTCTGTGTTACCCACAGGTCTCCAGGGTGGTATCTAAAGCCCTCTAGGGTTGTTCAGTCCTACCTAAGCCTGCTGTCAGTCATCTGATTTTCACTTCAGCAAATGTCTCAGATTAGAAATGTAACATTTTAAGTTATGTCCAAACCATGCTCTAAAGCAATCAGAATCAGAATCATAAATAATCTATAAAATTGTTTATAGTCTTTCTTCTCCCACTTCCTTCCTCCTAAGAGTTTCATAAGTATTTGCAGATACCCTTCTAACTATATATTTTTATTTTTATATATAAATTCAGACTACTTTCAAACCTAGTACTATAAAGGAGTTCTGTTCCCACTTACTGATTTATTGTCCCCATTTGAAGAATGTTTTAGTTTCTTAAAATACTATAAAATATATCTCTGACCATGAACAAAAATGAAAATGTCATACAATGATTAAAAACAATTCATGGCAAAACCTAAACATTCCAAAGATATTCTTTCAATTTCTCAGCTTTAATAAAGATCTGCTTATTGTTCTAAAACAAAAAACACACTACAGTTTTATTAGCACTTTTTATTGTATTTATTTATTTATTTATTTATTTTAATTAATACATTTATTTTATTTATTTATTTATTTTTTTATTACCAGGAGGTCCCGGGGATCGAACCCGGGTCCCTCCATATGGGAAACGGACGCCCAACCAGTTGAGCCACATCCGTCCCTTTTAGCACTTTTTAAATAGAAACATTATAAATGGATTGAGTTCCTATGAGGAAAGATCATTGAATACAGTTTTGTCCTTACTTCTAAAAAATTAGAAAGCTGACATAAATTACAAAAGCATTCTTTACTTTAAAAAAAAAAAATCCCTTTAAGTTTCCTTTCAATAATTAAAAAGTTATCTAGGGACACCTGGACACCACAGGCAAGCCACACAGCCACATGAAATCAACATCCCCTCTGCAGGCTTTATCTGGGAATATATAAAAAGCAATTTCCCCAATATAACATAGTTATACTCATTTATAAATCTCCTAATCATCATTCCTCTATTTCTTTTATTTGAACCCATAATTTTCAATTTAACTGTTAAATATATTTCTCAGAGACTTTATGCCTTCAGATTGTTCCTATGCTGGTGGAGCCCTGAAACTCAGCAGATATGTGGCCAACTCCTACTCTCCAGTTCTCCAGGCCTACCTTGGACAACTAGCAATGATGATGATGGATCTGCTCAGCCAAAAAGGAAGGAGTACTTTCAACTGCAAACAAAACAATTCCATTCCTCTGTACCCATAATATCTATGTTCCTTCTCAGCCTGAAGCAGTCAGAGTGGACATCATCCCAAATCCCTCAAGATTGAGAAATGAAAAAAAATAAGGGAGAAGGAGAGGGACAAGATGGTGGCAGAGTAGGGATCTCCAAAAGTCAACTTGTTCTGTGGTACAGTTAGTAATCAGCCAGAGCTATCTAAATCACCTGTTTGGAAGGGCCAAGGAGACCAGAATCACATCCTGCAACATCATTGGAAGATTGGAAGGAGGAGACTGCACATCTGCCATGAAGATTTGTAAGTAGAGCACTCCACACCGTGGAGGCTGGTGCCCATCCCCCACTGGTGGGGTACTATGTCTCAGGAACTATTCCCTGGCTGGAGTTGGAAGCTCCATGTTCCAAAAATGGGGGAGGGAGAGACAGTTGGGTAGCCACTTCAACTACCGATTAAATTCAGCTGGCCAAAGTCCAGTCCTAAGTACAGTTAAAGTTTGAACCTGTCCAATCCAGAAAAAGACCAGTAGCCTCCATTTTAACTCCACCCCCTGCATGAGGGGAAGTGGGGCTGATTGAAAATCACAGTGAAGGTAGGGACTGGCTTCTTTCCACCCAGGTCAGATTGCTGCCCTATCCTGGGGTCCAGCCCCTCCTCCAGAGGGCTGAAGGGACCATCACCAGCCTCCCCAGAAAACTGCAGGCATTTTCGACCCACACAGACAAGACTGTTGGGCACACCTGTGGCTCCATCCTTGCCCCTGATGGGGTAGGAGGAGGGATAGTGCTTCCTCAGCTTCTCTGGGCAACTGCAGCTGCTTTCAGCCCACACAGACTAGATTTTTGGGCACCCATATTACTATATCCCCACCCCAATAGGACAGACTAGATTTTGGGCACCCATGTGACTACATCCCCACCCTCAAAGAACAGGATGAGGGACGGTGTTTCCTCAGCCTCTCTGAGCAACTGCAGTCACTTTCAGCCTACAAAGACTAGCTTGTTGGGTACACATGTGGCTACAACCCTGCTCCCAATAGGAAAGCGGGGTGCTCTTCAGCCTCTCTGGGCAACTGAAGGCACTTTTGCCCACACGGACAAAATTGTTAGGCACACCTGTGGCTACAACCTCGCCCCTGGCAGAGGAGGAGGGATGCAGGTGCTCCATCAGTGTCTGGGCAACTGCAGTCAGTTTTGACCCATACAACTTAGCTTACTGCCCATACCTATGGCTCCATTTCCATTTCAAGCAGGGGAGGAAGGGGCATGGCACTTCATCATTCTCTCCAGCACAGTTTGGATTACTCCATATGGCTGTAGCTCCATCCCCACTGGCAGGGAAGAAAGGTGGGAGAAGCTTCATCGGTTCCTGGGGCAATGTGAGAAACTTCAGCCTCCACGGCTTGTAATACCAACCACATCCTTGGCTCCTCCTCTACCCATAGCAAAGGAAAAAGGGCAAGAAACAGATGAAAAAAAATTGAAAAGATTCAGACTGGCTAAACACAAGCCATTATAAAGTTCTAAAATAAGTTGAAACAAGTATCAAAGAGGGGCTGTAACATAAAGCCAATCAAATAAAAAGCCCTAGACTAAAGAGAGAAACTGAGCCCAGAATGAGTACCTCATGTAAGTCACATGCCAAGACACCAACAAAAAATTACAAGTCAATAGAAAACCCAATTAACATATTTATTTGGAAGGGTAAGGGGCCCCAAAAAGCCAGAAACATCTTAAAAATGAAAAGCGAAGTTGGAGGACTCTCACTTCTGGGCTTTAAATCATATTACCTTTTACAGTGGTAAGAACAGCATGGTACTGGCATAAAGATAGACATATAGATCAATGGACCCAAACTGATAGTTCAGAAAAAGACTCTCACATCTGTGGTCAAGTGATTTTTGACAAGGCTGTCAAACTCACCCAGCTGAAGCAGAACAGTCTATTCAAAAAATGGTTCTGGAAGAACTGGATATCCATATCCAAAGGAAAGAAAGAGAACCCCTATCTCATACCTTACACCAAAGTTAACTCAAAGTGGATCAAGGACCTAAATGTAAAAGCTAAAACCATAAAACTTATAGAAGAAAATGTAGGAAAACATCTTCAAGACTTAGTAGTAGGTGGTGGTTTCTTAAACCTTACACTGAAAGCACAAGCAATGAAAGAAAACATGGATAAATGGGCCCTCCTCAAAATTAAACACTTTTGTGATTCAAAGACTTTGTCAAGAAGGTGAAAAGGCAGCCTTATCAATGGGAGAAAATATTTGGAAACCACATACCTGATAAGGGTTTGATTTCCATGCAATATAAAGAGATCATACAACTCAACAATCAAAGGGCACAAAACCCAATTTAAAAATGGGCAAAAGGGGGATGGATGTGGCTCAAATGGTTGGGCGTCTGTCTCCCATATGGAGGGACCTGGGTTTGATCCCTGGGACCTCCTGATAAAATAAATAAATAAATTAATTAATTAAATAATTTTTTTTTAAAAAATGGGCAAAAGACTTAAATAGACATTTCTCCAAAGATAAAATACAAATGGCCAAAAAGCACACAAAAACATGTTCAATATCACTAGCTACTAGGGAAATGTAAATTAAAACTACAATGAGATATCATCCCACACCTCATAGAATGGCATTATTAAAAAGGCAGAAAACTACAAGTGCTGGAGAGGATGTGAAGAAATAGGGACAGGGGGGGCGGATGTGGCTCAAATGGTTGGCTGTCCGTCTCCCATATGGAGGGACCTGGGTTCGATTCCCAGGACCTCCCGGTAAAAATGAAAAAAAAAAAAAGAAAGAAATAGGGACATTTCTTCACTGTCGGTGGAAATGTAGAATTATGCAGCCTCTGTGGAAGACAGTTCGGCAGTTCCTCAGTAAACTAACTATAGAACTGCCATATGATCAGTCAATGCCTTTACTAAGAATATATCCAAAAGAACTGAATGCAATGACACGAACAGACATTTGCACACTGGTGTTCATAGGGGCATTATTCACAATTGCCAAAAGATGGAAACAATTCAAGTGTCCATCAACTGATGAATGGATAAACATATGTAGTATATCCATTCGATGGAATACTATGCTAGTGTAAGAAGAAATGATATTGGGACACATATGACCAAATGGATGAACCTTGAGGAATTATGCTGAGTGAAATAAGCCCAACACAAAAGGACAAATATTCTATGGTTTCACTAATATGAGCTACCTATGAAGAACAAACACATGAAGTAAAAACTAGAGTATAGGTTGCTAGGAGATAGGATGAAGTCTGAGAAGGGGTACTGATGTTTAATGTATGCAGAATTTTTAATTAGTTTGACTGTTAAAGTGTGGAAATGGATAGAGTCGAGAGTAACACATGATAGTGAAATCTCTGACATAAAAACTCTATTTTTTTTAATATTTCCCCTTCTGATCAAGGTCTTTTCAAATGCATCTCTGATTAACGCTTGGTAATAATCCCTCAGTGCTAGGGAGACTCATCTCTGCTTTTCATCCTTTTTGAGTAGGAGACATTTTAATGTTAAAATTGTTTCAATTTGATCAATTATTCCCAACAAAAAAATCCATGCATTGTGTAGCAGTTTGAGATTGTTTTATGAATCCCAAAAACAGAAAGTTTGTGTTTATAAACTATTCCTCTGGGTGTAATACCATTTGATTAGATTACTTGATAAGATCAATTTAGGGCTTTTGATTGGACTACTTCAGTGAGGTATAACTCAGATTAAGTCTCTGACCCCTTGCTGGGTCTCATATAAATGGACACACAGACAGGCACAGAAAAAAGAAGCTGCCATATTTGATCCTGCCATGTAAGAGAGATCACAAATCCACAAGAGGCTGGGCCCACGGAGTGAGCCCTGAGGGAAAGGTTGAAGCCTCAGCTGTGATCAGCCACCATCCTGCTTCACACGTGGCAACATGCCAGGATCAACACTAGCTGACTTTGGTGAGAAAACATCTCTGATGTCTCTTGGTTTGGACTTTTCATGGTCTTAGAACCATAAGCTTTTATCCCAAATAAATCTCCTTGCTATAAAAGCTAACCTGTTTCTGGTACTTTGCATCAACAGCCCTGTGGCAAACTAAAACACATTGGAATTTAAATTTTAACTTAAAACAGAATCCAATGCTAAAACCAATTAATATATTTTTCCAATTATGGGCAAAATTCTCCTTTCAAAAATATTTACACAAAGTAATTAGATAGTTGCTTACTTTTCTTTTTTTTAAGATTTATTTATTTATTTATTTCTCTCCCCTGCCCCGATTTTCTGCTCTCTTTGTCGAATCGCTGTGTGTTCTACTTTGTCTGCTTGTCTTCTCATTAGGCGGTAACGGGAACCAATCCTGGGACCTTCCAGAGTGGGAGAGAGGCACTCAATCTCTTGTGCCACCTCAGCTCCCTGGTCGTCTGTGTCTCTTATTGTCTCTCCTCTTTGTCGCTTTTTGTTGCGTCATCCTGCTGCACCAGCTCTTCGCACGGGCCAGCTTGCCCTCACCAGGAGGTCCCAGGAATCAAACCCTGGACCTCCTATATGGGAGCCCAGTCGCTTGAGCCACATCCATTTCCCTGCTTACTTTTTAATAAAATCACAATTTAAAAATTAACTGTGAGAAAGGAATTTCAAAAATATTTTTTAGTCCTGTACTGTTTCAATGTGTTCAGACCTTGTTGTAAAGTAACATTTTAAGTATAGAACTCACTAATTTTCTGACATATAATTTTCATTATGATATACAGTAAGCTACTATAATAGTTTTATTAAATACTTACATTTTAGTCAAATATGTACCTTTCAAAGCTCTTTTCTCCCACCCACCAGTAGCTTAATCATTGATTTGTCATATGGTTCTTTTTTTAAAAAGTGGACATTATCTTTGTTTAGGAATACATTTTTCCATGTTTGTGCTTTTGTGTTTGTAAACTTATTTCAGGAAGAATTTAGGAGTGATAAGTACAGTTTAGACTTCTAAAGTGCCAATTTTTGACATTTATATTTTAAGTGCCTAATTAGTTAAGTCTAATTTTTTAATATAAACAATATGTTTTTATAAAACATAAATGTAATTTGCAAACTGAAAATCTTTTTTGCTGGAATAACTTTTTTTCATATAATAAACTATTATTTTTTCTTCACAGAATAATTATATAGAAATATTCCTCATTTTTTATAGATTGTAAAAAAATTAATGTATCATAGTTTATTCAAGCAGTATGTTATTGATGGACATTTAGGTTGTTTCTATTATTGTACATATGTCATTTTTACAATTTTTGCCAAAGTATCTTTGGAATAGATTCCAGGAAGTGGGATTGCTTGCACCAAATGAGGAAGGTAGAGGCTTGTATCATTTGGCATTGCAACAACAAATAAGAATGCCTTCTCCCCACCGCCCTGCCAAGAGAATATTTGTCAAACCTTTGGATTTTTGCTAATCTGTAGGCAAGAAATGTTCATTCCAGGTTCTGTCATATAATCTAAAATGATTACAGAAAAGTTACATCGAAAGTACAGGGGATTCCCACATACCCCACCCCCTTCACCTCCCACATTTTTCCCTATTAATAACTTCTTCTTAGTGTGGTACATTTGTTATAATTGATGAACAAATATTGAAGCACTCCTACTAACCAAGGTCTGTAGTTTACATTACAGTTTACACTTTGCACAGTACAATTTTGTAGGTTTTGACAAAATGCATAATGGCCTTTTTACATCATTGCAATATCATGCAGAACAATTCCAATGCCCTAAAAATGCCCTATGTTCCACCTATTCTTCCCTCCCTCTTGCCTCAGAATCTCTGGTAACCACTATATTTATATCAGTATTATAAGTTCTTCCATCACTACAATAAAGTCTACTTTGGTCCATGGTTGCATTCCCCACTTATGTTTGTTCATTCCTCAATCTTGAGAATTTTGGGGTGGTGATACCTGCTTTGCTTCAGATTAAGAGGGGCTTAGACCTTATAGAGCAGATGGAAGGAACTGTTTTGCTTGCAGTTGTAGACACTCTTTGTTTTGAGGGATGGGGGTTGTAATTCATCATCATTTTGTTGGTTGTCCTGTGCAAGTCCGATGAACTGGAAAGCAGGCTGGAAACAACTCTGCTGAGACTCAGGGCTCAACCAGCATATGAACAGACCAAAGATTTAAGTTTCTGGGACACATATTTAATGGGTACAGTGCTAAGTATAGGTTCGAATAAATGGGGTAGAAGAATCAAGGGGTGGGTGGGGGTGGTTTGGCAGTGGACAGGGGTGATGGTGGTCCAGTGATGTGAGTGGGATCAAAGGTGCTGGAGTGTGATTATGAGCAGGGTTGAGGGTGAGTTGGGCTACCCGTGGAGATGGGGGTAGGGATAAAGGAAGAAACAGGTAAACTCTGGGGAGGTTAAGGATTCTTGTTAGTAATACAATTGTGGAAGTGTTCTTTTGGCAAATATGGCAGGGGAGGGTCACTGGTGCCAGGTGTCAGTGGTGGGGGGATGTGTGCAAAAGGTTTCACCTGGGACATGTTTCAATAGAATATGAACGCGTTTATCTTGTCATAGGGTGTTATCTTAGTGGGTGGAAACCCACACAATAACCAACAAAATATTAAATTCCCATCCTGGGGAGTCCTGCTACATTCTCAAATAGAGTGGCAAGAATCTCTAGAGTACATAGGCAATGCCTAATAAAAGAAAACAGACCACTGTGTCAAGCCTCAACATTAATGCTTGTACTTATGAGGCTTATTCTTGTAAAATGGAAACTTAGCCTAATAGCATCTATTGCCTAAAAGTTATCTCCTGAAAACCTCCTTGTTAATTAAATGTGACCTCTCTCTAAGCCAAACTCGGCAAATAAACTCACTACCTTCCCCCCATGGTGGGACTTGACTCCTGGGGATGAGCCTCCCTGGCAAGCTCCAACCAGAGATGCATTTGGAAGAAGACCTTTACCAAAAGGGGGAAACATTAAATACAAAAGAGTGTTTAGGCTGATTTCAAAATGAACTGGGAGATCATTTCAGAGGTTACACTTATGCACGTCTCAGTTAAATCTAATTTATATTTATATTCTAAAGAGGATAAGCATGTCCTTTCTAATCTCTTTGGTATTGCTTTAAAAAAATCCAAGAGCCTGTACTTTGCATTTACCCAATAAACCAATGACACCAAATTTTAAAAAATACTTTTTAGAATTATAGACGGTTTTTTAATTATATATTTCTTGGGATTGACATTATCAATTATGATATAATGGGCTATACTAGGGATCTTATTGGAACTGATATAGGATATTTGAGGAAGATCAAAATAAAAAATCTGTTTTATTAGAAAATACTTGATTAATTAAATAAAACAAATCTTAATAAAAACAATTTTTAAAACATAATACATTAAACATAATGTAAACATACATTAAAAATACATAATGCATTAAAGACAAGCCTGATAGAAACAAGTACTTGTTATATCAGTTGAAAAGTATTTAATTCTTGGATTTAAATATATATATTTAATAAGTGCTTTATCACAATATTATCTAATTTGGAGCTGGCAAGGATCTTAAACATTATTAAATTCACTTTTTCAAATAAGGACATATACTTCCAGAGAATGCAAAGGACTTGTTCACAGTCACATGGCTATCAAACTTTGGTAGATTACACTTCAGATCACCTATTTCTAGACCACTGTTCCACTACATAACACATTCTCTTTGGTTTTCAATTCATTTTGTTTTTCTCAAAGTTACTTATGCACATTGTGATGGTTAGGCTAATGTGTCAACTCGGCCAGGTAATTGTGTCCAGGTGTTTGGTCCAGCAAGCAATGAGCTAATTGTAATACAAGAGCATTTATGGATTTTGATCACCAGTGAGTTTACTGCCTGGATGGCTGATTACATCTGCATCAATCAGGGAGATTGCATCAGCAATGGCTGACGCTTTTATCCAATCAGTTGAATGCCTTAAAAGGGGAAGTGATTTCAACATTCAGAGAGAATTTCCCAGCTTGTCTTTGGACAGCCAACTTCTCCCAGAAGCTCATCAAGGACCTTTCATTGGACTTTCATCAGAGCCCCTGTTTGCAGACTGCCTGCTGAACCTGAACTTGTGCTCTTATAAAATCTCATATTATTGACAGGTATCTTCTGTTGATTCTGTTTCACGAGAGAACCCTGACTAATACACACATGACTTAAAGAGTCAAATAGTTTTACAAAATTTGATTCAACTTGCTATCTTCATTTTTGTTTTGTAAGTATAATGTAGTGGCTTTCCTTTTGCAGTTGTCCCATCGTCAACACACACATATAAACACGGATTTTTTTCTTCCTCTCTCTTCCTAATGTAAACTATAACTTTGGATAGATAAGTATTCCATGTTTCATAAGTAGAACTATGTAAAGACTATTAACTACCAAGTCATTTGATATACTATTGCTTTTTCTTTCTTTCATAACTTTTTGTTTTTCCTGGAGTTAATGTATCTTGCTTTTTGTTTCCTTGGGTTTTTAGATACTTATCACTAACTTAGTTTGAAACTCTTGCCCTATAATGTAAATAATCTCTCAATACATTCAAAATTATAATCTATTTTACCTTTTTTTTTTTTTCTTTTTGAAGAAATCTCCCTGAGATCCTTCTCAACCAGATTGATTCCTTTCTAGGCCTGCTGTACATCTGTCACCTCAGTAACATCCTTTACCATATTCCTGGGATTCTCTTCCTTATTTCTTGTGTTGGATCCCATTTCCCAGCTCCCATGTGTTTCTCTTTTATGCTTTACTGTGTTTTTATAACACAACTTACAGCAGATTCCAGAGAAAGGGTTCTTGGGAGGTATATATATATATAGTTTGTTTGTTTTGCTGAATCATTTGAGAATATGTTTGTCATTTCTCCTCTAAATATTTCAGAAACTATCTCCTGAAACAAGGACATCCTCCTATATAACCACAATGTAAAATATGAAACTATCATCTAATATACAGTCCATATTCAGATTTCCCCAATCGTCCAAATAGTGCCCTTTAGAGCCATTTCTTTTTTAATCCAGGATCCAATCAAGGATCACATATTGCATTTTGTTGCCAGGCATCTTATTCAAGTCCCCTTTAATCTAGATCAGGGGTTCTTAACAAGGGGTCTGTGAGCTTGAATTGAAATTCAAAAACATTATTCTTGTGCAGACGTGTTGGTGCGGGTATGGTATATTTATTAAATAATATACAGTATAATGTGGACTTAGTAAAGGGTCTGTGGTTTTCACCTGACTGGCAAAGGGGTCCATGGAACAAAAAAGGTTAAGAACCCCTGATCTAGACTGATTCCCCACCTTTCTTTATTTACATAATAGTGACTTTAAAACTGTCCAAACCTCTTATTTTCCAAAATGTAACTTAATTTGATTTGTCTGATTGTTTCTTTATGCCTAGAATTAAGGACTTATTCTTAAATAAATTTTCAACCAATCCTCATGTATTCAAGTCTCTTCTAAAGATAACTGTTTCGTTGCATTATTGAGACTTTTGGGGATATTTCTTGTCTTTTCTAACTGCTGGCTCAGGATTCAGCTTCCTCAGGTTTGCTCAAGTCATCTCCCTTATCCATCTGCTTTCATTACTGGTGGCTCTCTCTGGTTCTCTTTGTCTAGAAGAATGTATACCTTTTATTAAATACTTTATTATTTTTAATTGGAATTGCAGGACGGAACAGATGTAAAATGTATGTGTTCACTTAGCCATCTTCAACTGGAAGTATTATTCATTTATTTTTAAAATTACAGGGAAGCGGATGTGGCTCAATCGATAGGGCTCCCGTTTACCATATGGGAGGCCCCGGGTTCGATTCCCGGGGTCTCCTGGTGAAGGCAAGCTGGCCCGTGTGGCGTGGTGAGCTGACACAGCAAGATGACGCAACAGGGGGAGACAAGTAGACACAGAAAAACGCACAGCAGATGGACACAGCGAGCACAAGCAGCAAGGGGGGATAAATAAATAAATAAATAAAATCTTTTAAAAAAAAAAAAATAAAAATAAAATAAAATAAAATTACAAGTTTATGTTCCCACAGTAAATTCAATACATGCTTTTTAGAGAGCATTTAGAAAATATAGAAAAATTGGAAGAATAGGAGCTCACCCATAGCCCCATTCATTAATAAAATTGCTATTAATATTTTAGGTTTTTTCACTCCTACTATTTTTTCTTTGAAAAAGTTATTACATTTTCCCATCAGTCTATATATCATTACAAATTATATAACATTGTATATACTACTTTTTAAAACTAAAATCATTTAACAAGCCTAAAGATCTGGCAATTTAACATTATAATATGATATTTTAAAAGCCATAATTTATTTACCCATTTTCCATTGTTGAACATGTTAGCAGTGGTTCCATTTTTTTACTATTAGATTAGCATATTTATGCCCTATACTTTTTATGTAACATTATACCTTTAGAATAGATTCCTAGAGAGAAGTGGATGTGGCTCAAGCAATTGGGCTTCTATCTACCATACAGGAGGTCCAGGGTTCAATTTCTGGGGCTTCCTGGTGAAGGCAAGCTGGCCTGTGCAGAGAGCTGGCACAGCAAGATGATGCAACAAAAAGAGACACAGAGGAGAGACAATAAGAGATGCAGCAGACCAGGAAACTAAGGTGGCACAAGAGATTGAGTGCCTATCTCCCACTCCAGAAGGTCCCAGGACCAGTTCCCAGTGCTGCCTAAAAGAGAAGACAAGCAGACACAGAAGAACACACAGAGAATGGACACAGAGAGAAGACAATGGGGGGTGGGGGAGAGAAATAAATAAATAAATCTTTAAAAAAAAAAAAAAGAATAGATTCCTAGAAGTGGAATTACTGAAAACAAAGAGTATGATTATTTTCAAGAATCTTGATACACTTTTCCAATTTGGTTTGCAAAAGAATCATCGATTTATGCACCTACAAATGATGTAAGACAGTGTCTATTTCACCCTACTCTCACCAGTATTACAATCTTTTCAACTCTGTACTAGATCAGTAAAAAAAAAAAAAAGAAATCTGTTAGTTTTTATATGCTTGTTGTCATCTGTGAGACTGGCCAATTTTTCATGTTTATTAATTGGACTCTTGTCCATTTAATAATGCCCTTTCTCCATTTACCTCAAGTATTCTTAATGATTTTCTTATCAATTTATATAAAGTCCTTTATATAACAAAAGTAACAATCTTTTATCTATCATAATTTGCTGTACATACTTTCTTAGTATGTTAGCTTTTACATTTTTCCTTATTTTTTAATATAGAGTGGTTTCCCAGGAATTTTTAAAAATAGGTTGCACTTAAGAAAAGGACAATGAATGGACATGGTGAACTTCAGAATTCTGTTTCAGGCACGTGATTTCACAGGACATAATTATTCATCCCTAAAACAGTCATACTCTCCAAGACTAAGTTTCCCACAACTAAGCCAATGCTCTTGCATAATATTTAAAAGCAAATTGGCAATTAACCTTGGACAGTGGAGCAATGATGTAAGATGACCCTTGCAATGAACACTGTTTAAAAGTCAGGTTGCTACATTCAGCACCAGCTGGAATTACTCTGTCGAATAAAATGGGTGTTACTCTGCTGTTTCCAATATCAAATATAGATTTCAGAGCGGCTAATAGGCCATAACCAAGATATGCAATTCCTATATCTTGAACAAAGTCCAGTCAGGTTAGTTGTCACTAATTTCCATATGTGGAGCCTTATTTTTTCTTTATATTTTGAGAATAAGCATCTTTCCTGGGTATGTCAGATAACAAAATTTGGAGGAAAAGACAAAAGAACACTTCAAACAGAAAACAGGAATGATTACTTTGAGCCAGCCCCAGACAGTCCCAGGACATTTGTTTATGCACCTGGGCATTTATGAAAACTAGAGGAAAAGAAAAGGAGCATTTGTTGTGACAGTAAAACTCCACTTTGCTTTGCAAGAGAAGGGAATCCTGCCATGCATTCTCTGCTCACACCTGACATGCCAGGGCATTTTGCAAAAGAAATCAGTGAGGATGAAAATCCAAGTCACTCGATGTCTGCATAACTCAAAAAGCAAAACTAGTCTCAGCTTCCTTTTATCCCCAGATTGGAGTAAACCTCTATGGGTTTATAGAGTGCAAAATGAATGGTACTGTCACAACCATGGTCCTCACAGCTTTTGAGATCTAAGAGTATGAATCAAATCCAAAGCAGACTTAACACTGTTTCATATGCCCAGGGCTTGTAAAGATGCAAAATCCTGCTGTTTTGATTTCACCTCTGCCAAAAAAAGCAATACAGCCTAGAAATTGATTTTGTTTTTGTAACCATGTTAAAATATTTATATTGCACTTCATAATTTATAAAGCAGTTTTCACATAAAAATATTGCCTTATTAATTCATTTGAGTCTTGTCACCACCCTAAGAGCCCAGCATCTCTCTTGCGCATGTACCTGATGGTGTCTTGTATATAAGAGGTACTTTTTGGAAATTGGGTCATGTCCCTCTCAAAAGGCATATTCAGGTCCCAACCCCTGGTCCCATGGGTGTGAACCCATGTGTAAATAGACCTTGAAGATGTTATTAGTTAAGGTCTGCCCAAACTGAATGAGGTTGAACCTTAATCCAATATGGCTGAAGTCCTTAAAAAAAAAATAAAGAAATTTGACACGGAAGGAGAGAAGCCATGACAAGCAACCACAAGATGGAAATAAAAGGAACCTAGAAGAGAAAGGAAAAGACGCCACCATGTACATTCCCACGTGATGGAAAAGCCAAGGAACCTCAAAGATTGCTGGCCAGCCAGAAGATACCAACCCCAGGAAGAAGCAACCTTCTATCCTCTGAAACTGTGAACCTATAAATTCCTGCTGTTAAGTCAACTCATTGTATGGAATTTGTTTCAGCAGCTGAGAAACTAAGTGTTTCTCAATTCGACATTGTTGAATAAATGTATATGTAGGCAAACTTACCTATTCAAAATTGACCACAAGAATAGCCCAGATACTACATCTCAAATGTAAAGAAGTAGCAGTGGTTTAGTCCTTGATAATCCACATAAACAAAGTAAAGTGATACATTAGATGAAAAGAGTTCTTAATTATACTTTATTAAATAGGTTGCATTAGTTACTACACATTTTCTTCACTCAAACTCAACCAGTTCTATTTTTTAATCCAACAACAAATTTTTTGGTGGGTATATGGTTTAAACTACAATGTTGGGAATGCTCTTTTGGCAATAGGGCAGGTAGGGTTACTGGTTTAGGGCATTGGATGTGGGGGGCATTTGAGACAGGGTGTGCCAGGGGCAGGTCTATGGAGTGTGTGAGTGTTCATCTTGACATAGTGTGTTATATCAGTGGTTGGAGACCCACATAATGAGCGGTAAGGTGTTGGACTCCCATCCTGGGGATGCCTGCTATGTTCTTAAATAGAGGGGCAGGAGTCTTTCAAGAGCATGGGCGGTGCCCAATAGGGGAGGACAGACCAGTGTGTCAAGCCCTCAGTGTTGTTGCAAATAACTATGAATCTGGTCCTGCAAAGAGTGAAGCCTGGTGGCTGCCGTGAGTCCCGAGGAGAGGGGGAGGGAGGAATAGAATAGATGGAACGGCTGACATTTTGAGGGCGATGGAAGTGTTCTACATGATCTTGCAATGATGGATACAGGCCATGTTAAGTTTCATCAAAACTTATAATAAACCTTATTATAAACCATAATGTAAACCATTGACCATGGTTGGCAGATTGTTTCAATATTTATACATCAGTTGTAACAAATGTACCATCCACATATAAAATGTTATTAATATGTGAATATTCTCGCTGTCCTGATTTTGTGATAATCAGGATAGGCTAAACATTCAGTATATTAGAAACCATGCATGTGTCCCCAGACCTAGTTTTTCTCCCTAGGTCTGGTTTTTAAAATGCTGGTGATAAACCCCAAGCCTGATTTATCATATGACCATCCTGTATGGGAAATGACTGTAATTCTAGGTATCTTTGATCAGCCTTTAGAGATATAGCAGGGGGACGGAAGTGGCTCAAATGGTTGGGCTTCTGTCTCCCATATGAAGAGACCTGGGTTCAATCCTCAGGAATCCTGGTAAAAATTTAACAAAGAAAAATATAGAAGGCATGTGCGCAGGTGTGCCACCAGGACCTGCATGCGGGTGAGCCCCCCAGGTCCCACACGTGGGTGTGCCGTCAGGCACCGCGAGGCACGCAGCAAGATGATGATGTAACAGGGGAGTGACACAAGGGATAGCCAAGATGAGACATGCCGAAAAACCAGGAACTAAGGTGGCACAGGTGGTAGGACTCCTCTCTCCCACATCAGAGTTTCCGCGAATCAAATCCCAGTGAAGATAGGAAGAGAAGGATGAGAAGAGAGGGCGGGAAATGGATGCAGAGAGCTGCCCAGCGAATGGACACAAAAAGAGCAAAAACGGGGGGGGGGGGAGGCGGTAAAAATGGATAAAAGTAAATAAGTAAATAAATAATTCCTTAAAAAAAAAAGTATAGGGGAGTAAAATACGGACTACTTTGATGATGCTCTTTCATAATTTGTTAACAAATGTTTCACAACAATGCAAAGTATTTGTGGTGGGGTGATGTATGGGAGCCCTGTATGATGTTATTCATGTTTGTTTTATAAGATCACAATGTTTAGTAAACCCTTATTGTTTATGTATGTTCATGTATGAATGATATACTTCAATAAATTGTTTTTAAAATGAAAAAAAAATGTTATTAATAGAGGAAGAGGGAGAAGGGGGAGGATGTTATATACATGGGAGTCCCCTATATTCTGTACGTGACTTTGCTGTGACCTAAAGCTTCTTTGAAGACAAAATGATAAAAGTAAGACTCTGGGAGAATGAATGGAAGAAAATGTCACTGTACATGCGGGACAACAGATCTTACAGTGATGAAAGGCAAAATGTCATAATTTTTAAAATTTTTATCATTATTTTTTATTATCCCCCAATTTTTTTTATTTTCTAATTTCTAATTTTTTTTGTATTTTATTTCCTATTTTTAAAACTATTGTTATTATTTCATTTTCTTATTAAATTTATTTGGGTATTTTATTGGCTTCATTTTTGAAGAAATTTTGGAACATAGAAGGGTTACAACTATGGCAGGGGAGGACCATTTGTGTAGGGTGTCAGTGATGAGGGATGCATGGGAGGAGGTTCACCTGGGCATACATAGAAGGCATATAAATGTGTTCAAATGTCCATAGGGCATTGTCATGGTGGGTGGAGATTCACAAAATAACCAAAAGAATATTGAATTCCCATCCTGGGGAGCTCTGCCATATTCTCTGATGGAACAGCAAGAATCCCCCAAGTACAGAGGCAATGGCTAGTGAAGGAGGATGGTCCATTGACGAGCCCTTGATATTGATGACTGTGCTTATGAATCTTTACTCTTGAAATTGAAACTTAGCATCGTATTATAGGGTGCCTAAGCATTACCTCCTGAGAGCCTCCTTGTTGCTCAAATGTGGCCTCTCTCTAAGCCAAATTCAGCATATAAGTGCAATAACTTCCCCCCAGTGTGGGACATGACTCCCAGGGATGAGCCTCCCTGGCACCAAGGGATTACTACCAAGGACCACCTAGCAATGCAACTGGAAAAAGACCTCAACCAAAGAGAGGGAAAGGTAAAGACAAATGAGTTTATATGGCTAAGAGACTTCAAAGTGAGTCGGGAGGTCATTCCAGATGTTACGCTTATGCATGTCTCAGCAGGACCTCATTGACTGCCATATTAGACACTACCTCAAGTAGTGAGGTTCCTGAGGGCTCTGTAGATACCCAGGCACTATGGTCAGGGCAGATAGCTCATGAGTTTGGTGCCTTGCCAGTGGGCCCTACTTTGGGGTTTGTGATCCCCAGTGTGACAGAATTGGACTCAGTTGTGGTTTCCCTAACATGGCTCTTTTGTCCTTTCTATTTGGACCTATAGTTGGTGCTAGAGTTGGTAGGTGTACATCCAAGAGATTTGAATCTCTGGATTATCCATGTGCCAACTGGGCCCTGAGCCTCAACAGAGCTGCAACACCTACTCTCCAAGTTTCCAAGTTCATTGGACTCACCCAGGACAACTAACAAGGAGGTGATGATGGACAATCACCATACCAAGGAACCAAGACAGTCTACAACTGCAAGAAAGAGAGTTCTATCCATCAGCCATATGGGACTGAAGCCCCTTCTTAATTAGAAGTGGATTGGGCATCACCATCCCAGAATTCTCAGGACTGGGGAATGAACTATGGACTAGAGGAGACTTACTGGTATTCAAAATAGACTTATTGTGATTCTTGCAATGGAAGAACTTATATCATTGATGTGGAGGCAGTGGCCACTGAAGGTTCTGAGGTCAAGGAGAGGGAAAACAAGTGTAATATGGGGACATTTTGGGGACTTGGGAATTGTCCTGAATGACATTGCAATGACAGATACAGGTCATTATATATCTTGCCATAACCTACAGAATTGTATGGGAGAGAGCGTAAACTACAATGTAAACTATAATCCATGCTTAGTGGCAGTGCTCCAAAATGTGTTCATTAATTGCAATGAATGTACCACACTAATGAAGGATTTTGTTAATGGGGGTAAATGTGGGCAGTGTGGGGAGCTTTTCATATGGGATTCCCCTATATTTTTTATGTAACATTTATGTAATCTAAATATCTTTTTTTGAAAAATTAAAAATAAAAAAAAACACACAACAGTGGAAGCGGATGTGGCTCAAGCGATTGGACTCCTGCCTACCACATGGGAGGTGCCAAGTTTGATTCCCGGTGCCTCTTAAAAGGATGATGAGCACACAACGAACAGTCCCAGCAAGCGCAAACAACAAAGGGTGGGATAAATAAATAAAATAAATCTTAAAAAAAAAAGAGAGAGAGTGTTTAAAAGAAAAAGCACAGAACAAGTGAGGTTGGGGATATTATCTGACCCACTGACTGGGTTGTAATGGAAAAAATGGAAAATATTTGGAAATCCAGCAGTGCAATATGGTGCACCATCAAGGACTGCCATTCATGATACAAGTAGAGTCTAGAAGATAGGGTCAGAGGGTCTCCTGTAGTCCTACCCTGCTCTAAACTCCAAGATTCTGGGAGCATGAAATTGAAAACTTGAGAGATTACAATAACCTCAGTGTGCAAAATGTGGCTAAGACAGGATATACGTTTGAGAAAATATGGAATCTTATGTGCAAATGTGTGCAGAATAGTACTAAGACATTAAAGTGCCTGAATGAAAAATAATGCCAGATAATGCATTGTGTTTAATTCAAGAAAAACAAATGAGAAAGTATTAGATATTTGGAATTGGGAAATTGACACCATTGACAAAAATCTCATTGTGTTATTATTTATTTTATCCAAAATTTCTCCCATGACACAAATTAATTCTTCTATTGGTCTGTGATATTTATGATTCTGTCTTGCCCACTGGAGTTTTAGCTACTGGCATGTAATCATGCATCAATCATCTTTGTATTCTCAGGGATGTGAACATTGAAAATGTTTCAAAAATACTTTTTGAGGTAATAAATGAACAAATCTATTTTATTTTTTCTTTGCTGCCCTTTCTCATTATCCCCTCTTTTATCCTTCATCTTCCTTTCTTATTATTATTAGGATAAAAAATCAAAACATCTATTATTCTGCCTGGGTTTTGATAGTCACTAACTCAGTGCGCCGCTTTTTGTCATATAAAAAAAAGGTGAGAATGATAATACCTGGGAAGCGGCTGTGGCTCAATCAGTGGGGCTCCCGTTTACCATATGGGAGGCCCCGGGTTCGGTTCCCGGGGCCTCCTGGTGAGGGCAGGCCCGCCTGCATGGCGTGGTTGGCTGACCCAGCGAGCACGAGCAGCAAGGGGGGGATAAATGAATAAATAAATAAAATCTTTAAAAAAAAAAAAAAAATACCTGCCCCCCCACCCAAACTCACTGACAGAAATATTGCATAAATTCTAGTGAAATCATACATGGGAAATCATGCAGAGGGCTTCGGGAAAAGAAATTAGATAAATCAAAGGCATTATCTCAAAATTTTTATCTACTGACTAAACCAGAGACTGGTCTGGAAAATTAAGAAACAATGAGGAAAATCTAGGAGTTAATAAATAGATGCAGCAAGAAAAGGGTGATGAACTCTCAAAGTGTCATTCACCAAAAGAGCAACTAGTTTATCATTAAATTGTCTTCCTATGTATAAAAATATAGCATTACTCAAACAGTTCACCAGCAGGTTGGCTAAAATTAAACCAAATTTGGACAAATAATCACAGGATACGTCAACTTTCTAAAGGCTTTGAAAGTGCTTTAGCTCTTTAAGAGACCAAATCATTTATAGAAGCAACATTTTACAGACTGCCTTAAAAATGGGATTAAAAATAGCATCCCTTGGGAAGCGGCTGTGGCTCAATCAGTGGGGCTCCCGTTTACCATATGGGAGGCCCTGGGTTCGGTTCCCGGGGCCTTCTGGTGGGGGCAGGCCCGCCCGCACGGCGTGGTTGGCTGACCCAGCGAGCACAAGCAGCAAGGGGGGGATAAATGAATAAATAAATAAAATCTTTAAAAAAAAAAAAAAAAATAGCATCCCCCCACCTACTACCCCAGCCTACCTCATTCCATTCTGTACCTAGAATGTAGTTAGGATCTGACTCTTAAGACAGTTTTTTTGTTTGTTTGTTTTTTTAACTTTGTTTTGTACATTTAATAATTGAAAACATAAGCAATTAAAAACTAAAAAGTAAACACAGATGAATAAATATATACATTTCTCAATTAAATGTAATGGATACATGTAAATTTTTTTGTTGTTTTGTTTTTTGCTTTTTTGTGTGTGTGAATCAAACAATATATTACACCATATATTTGGTTCATAGTAATGCATTCATACAGTATTTGTCCTTTTGTGTCTGGCTTGCTTCACTCAACATAATGTCCTCCAGGTTCATCCATGTTGCCATATGCTTTATGACTTCATTTCTTCTTACAGATGCATAATATTCCATCATGTGAATAGACCACAGTTTGTTTATCCATTCATCTGTTGATGGACACCTGGGTTTCCAACTTTTGGCAATGGTGAATAATGTGGCTATGAACATCGGTGTGCAGATGTCTTAAGACAGTTTTTTTTTTTTTTTTTTTTTTTACCGGGAGGTCCCAGGGATCGAACCCGGGTCCCTCCATATGGGAGACGGACGCCCAACCAGTTGAGCCACATCTGACCCCCTTAAGACAGTTTTAACAGTTGTCTAATGGATTTCTCCAACGGGGTGGAGAGGGGAGTACCTGCTTAAAAGTCACTAGATTGCAAATCCAGAGCAATCTCTTTCAATGGAAGTCACTAGATTGCAAATCCAGAGCAATCTCTTTCAATGGAAATTTGATCTAACTGGTAACTGGCAAATACACATCATGAAAAAGAGAAACTTCAATGATAGGAGAAAATGAAGACAAACTTGACACAAAAATAGTTTCAACTACTGACATAATTCCTCCACATTTGCAAAATAAAATATAAAAAAGGAGAGGAAAGGGAACTACTTTTCTATAAAAATGAACCTGCTCATTTGTAAAACAACTAAAACCTGCCTTTATATAGGTCCTTGAGTCTCAGTTATTATAGCTGTGAAATGTTTTCATATGTTGTAACAATAACACAATTACATAGAAAAGCCCAAAGGTTTATATCAAACTAATAAACCTACACTATTTCCTTGTCTGAGCCCCCGATTTTTATATTGAACTGCATATTTGACATCATTTCTCGTATATCTCAAAGACAATTCAAACTTAACATGCCCCAAACCAAAATCATTATTTGTTTTGCTCCTCAAAACTTGGTCCTCTTCCAGGGATCCCTTAGTGAAATAATCCACCATCTAGCCAAACCAACAAGTCAGAAACCTGAGTCATGTTTGACCCCACCTTCTCACTCCACCATATTCAATATATCCCCAAGTCTTGTCCATTTTACCTCCTCAGTGTCTCACAAACCATCTACCTCTCTCCATCTCCACCACCATTACATCCTAGCCCACTGACTCCCACATGGACCAAGGCATTGGCCTCCAAACAGAACTAAGTACATCCACTCTGACCCTTTTCGATCTGTTTCCCACACTTTAGCCAGAGTCATACTTTCAGAACGCAAAACCAATCATGTCACACAGATATCCTTCTTAAAACCCTCAGATGACTTCCTTTTGCTCTTGGGATCAGAACGAAACTCCTTAGAGCAGCTTACAAAGCTTTGCAGGATCTGACCCCTGCCCATCTTTCCAGTCTCAATTTACGTCATACATCCCCTTACTAAGAAGAGAGGCATGACAGCAGACACACGCCCGGGGCGTAATCCCCAAATGGCACGTTTTCAACAGTTTTCCTTTAATTTGTTCGCAAGATAGTCATCACGACTGTGATGAAATAACGTTGGAAAAATAACATGGAAACAAGACCAAGGGACAGAGAAAGCACGGGCTTGCTCCAAATTTGACACAGCCTGCCTCAAGTGCCCTCCTCCTGCCAGATATTAGAAAGCAGCCCTATCTCTGCCTTTGCTCTTTGCTCCAGTCACGTCCCCCTCCTCAGACCTTAGGGTGCAACTTGGATTCGAAGCACATTTGTCCTGCTTCTAAGGCAGTGCTCTTTCCACCATTTCACCTTGTCCAGAAAAATTGTTTCTCCAAGTGAATGTGGACGCTGTAAGAGCAAATCTTAAACATACTTAAGACAGCATTTTAGAAAAAGCAGAAAATATACTCTATTAAAAATTCCTTTTTTGTTGTTATATTAGAAAAATTCAACACAAAATAGAGAGAATAGACAATGAACTCTGACATATGTATCACCCACACTCAAGAATTATCAACATTTTGCCATATTTGTATCATCTATCCCTTTTTCCTTTTTTTTTTCCTAAAGTATATTAAATCAAATCCAAGGCAGAATATCATTTTACCCCTACATGCTTCAGTATGCATCCCTACAAAATATGGATAATTTCTTATGTAACATAAGGCCACTTTCATATTTAACAAAATTAACAATAATTCTTTAGTATCACCTAATACCCAGTCTAAGCTCAAATTTCCATGATTGTTTCAAAAAATCTCTTTTTATATTTGATGTGTTTGAATCAGGATCCAATTAAGGTCCACATATTGCATATAGTTTTTTAAGTATCTTAAATCTCTCTCTCTTTAACCCCTTGTTACAAAAACCAGGTCAATTGTCCTACACAATGTCCCATAGTCTGGATTTATTTGTTTGCTTCCTTAAGTTATCGTTTAACTTGTCCCTCTCTCCCTCTATTTCCTGCAAACTGGAAGTTAGCTCTGAAACTTTGATTAGATTCAGGTTCAACATTTTTGGCAAGAATATTTTATAGGTAGTGCTGTGTACTTCAATTTGCATCTTATCAGGAAGCTCACAGGGCTGATTGTCCCACCTTTGATGATGGTTAGTACTACTTTTTTCTTACCATTTTTATGAAGATTCTTAAACTCAATGAATATTTACCACATACCTACTATGAATCAGGTACACTTCAAGGTTCTGGACATATGGAAGTAAGCAAGACAATGTCCCTGGCTTTCATGAAGCTTCCACATATTATAATTTCAATTAATGATCTCTAAACTTTTTGGTTTTGTTTTTGTTTTTTGTTTTTTTGTTTTTTGTTTTTTGAGGTATTGGGGCTGGTGATTAAACCCAGGACCTCGTATGTGGGAAGTAGGTGCTCAACCACTGAGCCACATCAGCTCCCCCTTTTTGTTTGTTTGTTGTTTTTTATTTCTAGACTTTTTAATGTTAGTGTTCACTGTTCAATATAAATTATATATTTAAATCTATATACATATAAAATATGTATTTTTTGTGTCCACAGATACACACAAATTTTTCATCCATTCCTCATATTAATTAGATGCTGACTGACATTTGGGGTGTCTGCCCAGCCCATAATTCAAATCCCCATAAGTGAGAACTTCCCCTTCCCCCACACTTGAACTAAATTGCCCTGCTCCCTTGATCATAGCTGATTGGACTGAAGGTGGCACCTGACATGACATGACAGTCAGTCATGATCTTTCTCTTAAGAATGTGTCTAGAGAGAGACTGCAAATGAAAATAGTGTCCTGGCACTTTTGTAGATTCTGATGCTTTTCTTTTCTGAAATCTTATTCCATGTACAATTTCTCCCTGGATTTCACGATCTAACCTTGTTTTTTCCTTCCTTTTTTGTTATTCCCAGTTAATTTCTGTGACTGGCAATCAAAAGAACTTTAATTAAGACTAAAATTTAAACTGACTATAACTGTGAGAGAGATCAGATTTCATTGTCAAGTAATTTATTTATTTTCAGGTGAACAAACTTTCTTCATGCACTTGGACATGAGCCTTCTGGCCAGGCTTGTGTGTAAATGAAGTACAATTGCAGCCCACAGAATTGATTAATGGTTGCCACATGCAAGGCCATGCCTACCAAAAAGCTGCTACCCTGGCTTGCCAAAGTGTTTCTCCTTCCCCCTAACTATGACTCTCCATCCCTGGAGTCCTTCTCTTGATGGGATGAGATGGAAGCATTCTATTCAGATGCCAGTTGCGTATTACCAGCCAGGGAAGAGGGAATCTAGAAAAAGAACCCTAGACCGTTCTTATGGTCTTCTCTTATTAGATATAACAGAACAATTTATTATTTTAGCAAAGGCCATCAAATTTCAATAAAAAGGAAGAGGTGGAGCCATACCAACAATTATTCTTTAAAGAGATGAAGGGAAGAAAGGTGAAGGGATATTTTTTGATGAAAGAATAAAGTATGAAATTGTTTCTCATATCCAGTGCAAACTTACCCTTCTAATTTACTATCAGCCCAAACAAAAACTCATTTCATGGAGTTGAAGAAAAGGAAAATGAAAACTATCCATTTGCTTTTTCTCTGGTCGGTTACTCTTTTTCATTCTCAAGAGGTCATCTTTGTTGTCAGCAATCACTAAAGTCCTGTATTCTCCCACTTTGACATCCATGGGTACCCCTGGGCGATTTGAGATATATAAGGTAGAAGAGGGTAATAAAAGGAAATGAAAGATGAAATGAATAACAGAAATGAAGGAAAAAGAAAATTAAGTGCTTTGTAAAAGACGTTTATATTGGAGAGCTCAAGCTGACAGCATCTGAACCTACTGCTTAATTTTAGCATCACTAAAAGTAAGACATCTAGACATTATGTACCTCAGAATGTAATGCAATTAGGAATACACGGTACCACTTGAATCAAAGTTTCTGGATAGAACTACCACTTTACAGGAAACATAGGGGATAGAAAGACAGGTAACTGTAAAATCATTCTGCAAGGAAGCAGTCAGCCAAATCCGGAATATGGGACATTCTTTGGAATGAATAGCCTAGTGTCTTAGGTAGGGTTCTCTGGGAAATACTCTGAAACAGAGATTTGTGCATAGACTTACTGGGGAGTAATATCAGGGAAAACACCATAAGGGAGTGAGGGAAGCAGGATTGAGCAGATGGAGAAGTTAAACTGGAACACATTTGCAGTGGAGACCTCAGCCAATCCTATGGAGATATCTGGCCTTTTGGAGGCATAAAGACCAGAAGGCAAGGCTCTGTAGCAACCTTGTTCATATCTGCATTGTGAGAAAGAGGCACCAGTGTACAGCAGAGTAGGACATGGAAGTCTGGCCACTTGCTCATGCAGCTTACTTGTGCCTTCTCACCTGTGCCCTATCCCAGATGCACCACTCCTATCTTATAATGGATTGTTGCTGGGCCTACCTGACATGACATGGTGGCTCTGACAAAAACCACCTCTGGCCACAAGGCTACCAGATGCTCCAGCCCTGCCAGGGCCTAGTAGCATGACAGGAGCTAATTTGTAACTGGTAAATAATTCTCTGCTGCAAAAGATATGGCATTAAGCCAGAATCCTAAAGATCCATGTTGTGATTTTTCTATTAGAGTTGACTATGCACTCCTAATAATATCTTTTCCTTCTACAGACACCTCTAGTACCATAGTCTGCCTGGTCATATGGCCCAGGCAGCAAGGCTTGGACCCACTACAGAATCCTTTCCTGCTCTGGCCCCCAATCAAATCTGGAAACATTTCATGTCAATCATTAAATTGGTCAAAGCAATATTCTTAAGTGTAGAATACACTGTCCCAAGAATGCAAAGCGACCCAACAGGTGTTTTGCTTTCTTCTTAGTAGTGAGAGGTAGAATATACTATAATTTGTCCTTTATTTGGAGAGAATGTTTTGCATGCCCCAGATTGCCAGGATCCTTAAAATTTTCACCGATGTAGTGGATCCTTGAATATTTGTAGGGATATTCCACCTTCTGAAGCATAGGTGTCTTACAAGGTCTGCAAGGACTTTCCACTTATTGTTCATTCAGTCCAATAAACGTGTCATTGATACACTGTGCCAATGGGATGGTCTGAAGAATATCTGGTTGATCTAGGTCCCTTCTGACTATATTATGTGTTGTCTTATAAGGCAGAGACCTCTGAATCTTCTTTAAGCAAGGGCAGAGTGCAAGCTTTTAACGGAGGAATTGACCACTTGCGCAGGCCCAGAGAGTTGAGGGATTTAATCTGGTGATTAAATATTCTCAAGTGCACTGATCCACTTGACCCCAGTTGACCCCAGTCTCAGAGTCTATCCTTTTCTCACTCAGGGTCTGACCTTGATGTAGTGATCTTGCTGAGATTGAGAATTCACCTTATACTGGAGCAATGCTACTTTTATAAGTAAGTCCAGGACCTGATCAACCACTTCTGCCCTCTGGCTGCAGGAGATAAGAGTCCCTTTATGTGCTGCCAAGGAGGATCTCTGATGATTAATCACCCTCAGATTTTCATTGTCTTCTTCCAAACTGTAAATAGTTCCCAGTCACAACCATCAAATTCCTTAGTCTTTAAGCTTCCTACTTCCCCCAGCCTAGCAAATGCCTGAGCTACTGCCCTTGCCAGTGCTTTCCCTTCTATGGTATCCCATCCCAACTCACCACCAGTAAAAGTTTTAAAACTTGCACCTTTACACAATACCAGGGGCTATCAATATTCCACCTACCACCAATGATAGTGTTTGTATTGCCAGCTGGCAGACAGATGACCCAGCTCCAAAACCTCATTTTAGATTCTTCTTGCTAGGAACACTCCTGGTATCAACTATCTATGTCAGGTTTCCTAGAAAATAGACTCTGAGTTGGAGATTGTATTCAGGAGTCTTATTGGAGAGTAGGCACATGAACATTCCTCACTGAAAAAGAATGAGGGAAACGGGATTGGAAAGAGGGACTTGAACTGTGATGCAGTCACAGCTGAGGTCTCAGCCAATCCCACAGGGAACTCTAGAGTTGAGATGGTCCAAATTTTGGTTGTCCAAAATTGAGGCAAGATGACAATGCCTTTTTAGGCCCTAAACAATCAGTCATTAGATGCATGCTGTGGACCATCAGTAGCCCACACTCCTGACAGCTACAGGAATGGGCGCTCTGGTTGTGAGAAGGGGGAATGGGCAGTGCACCACAGCATCCACTACACCAAATTTCTATAAAAATAAATTGTATAGGGGGAAAATGGAGGGGGGTGGATTGTTATTACAGAATAAGAGATTTAAGAGACAGAAAGACCAAAAGTAATATATAGGCTTTGCTTTGATCCTGAGTAGCACAAACCAACTATAAAAAGGCATCTTTGAGGCAGTTGGGGAAACTTGATTATGGACTGAATATCTGACAATATTATGTAATTATTGTTGATTTTGTTACATGTGATAATAGCACGTAAAAAAAGTCGTTGCCTATTTGAGATTCATACTGAAATAAAAGTAAAAGTACATGAGGTCCAGAATTTGCATTACTTCAGGAAAAAAAATGGAGGAGGGAGAGATGTAAAAATATTGGCAAAATGTTGATGATTCTTGAAGCTGAGTGATGAGCAATAAGTGTTTATTCTGCTGTTCTCTATGTATTTGTTTAAAATTTCCATAACAAAAATATTTAAGGACATTTGATGAGTAATTGTGATATGTCACCAACCATTGCCCACAAGCACCACAAGATTCATTGTAGCTACTCAAATCCCACGTTCCTTTCCACGGTGTCTCCCAAGATAGAAAAGTTTGTCCAAAATTAAAACTAGATGTGAATTGCAGGGAGACTCTAACTCTTTAGAACACAAATTTAGAACATCAGAGGCAATTAAAGACTGCCTTTTTGTCCAAAATTAAAAACTAGATGTGAATTGCAGGAAGATTCTTACTCTTGAGAACACAACTTTAGAACATCAAAAGCAATTAAGGACCGCCTCTTTGTACATTGTTCATCAAATTATACCCAAAGCCTAGCACACAGCTTGGCCCAGTTAGATGATGAATAAATGTTTGTGGAAATTAAAATGCAAGAAATACACCCTGGCTTCTCCTTCCTGTCACACCCACCACTCCCCTAGTCTGTTTCTATCCTTTTAATTTTATGGATTCCATTTGGAATCTGTGCCCAATGGACCAGAGTCATGAGTTCCTGCTGTCTTATTCTTGACCTTGTATGAGCACTGGCACTTCATATGCAACTATTTTTCTTATTACTATTATCAGTAATGGCCTCCCCTTCCAAGTGGGTGTTCCATGTAAGTGAAATGTTAGAGAAGAGCTGTAATAGGTAAAATGTGTTTTAGAGAAAGCAAGACTGCAGGACGTCGGGGAGGGGAAAGCTGTGCTCCAACTGCAACAGGGTAGAGAAACAGGAAGGGAAGAGAGAAAGAGTGAAATCAGGGCAGATTCAAAAACCCTAAGAACCTGTGGGAAAAGTGTCAGACTTCTGGCCAGGAACTGACATGTATGTCTGCAAAATATGTATAGCAATGCAACTAACTACTTCAGCCTCCCAAAATCCTTTCTCTAGGCGCCTTAAGAGCCATCTTCCCACATCTTCCACCCCCCTTTCCCTAGCAAAGTCCAAAATCAGCAGTCAGTGTTGACATCAATGTGCAAAGGGCTAGAGCCCCAGGTAAAACAAAAGACGCCTGCAAAAAGGCAAATGAGAAAGGAACTCAAGGGAAGTTCATGATGGAAAAATAAACACAGGCAAAACAAACATCCACAGAGAGGAGAAAGAGGGAAACCAAAGAGACAAGACCAGCCAGAAAAAACAAGAACAAAAACAGTGAGAAAAGCCAAGGACAGGGAAAAAAGGAGAGAACTAAAATAAATCACAGGCATAATCCTCCAAGAAAGAAAAAAAAAAAAAAATGGAGGAAAAGACAGGGACAGAATTAGCATTTGGGGCTAGGTCTAAAAACTTGTCTCAATCTTCACAGCACTCTGAAGAGTGAATATTGCTATCTCCATTTTGCAGATGTGAAAATAGGACTTAGAAGCTTAAAATTAAATCGTTTGTCCAAGATTCTACAGATAGAATATAGTGGAGCAATATTTGAATGTGGCCCTGCTAATTTCAAAGTTCACACTCTCTTGCAGGCTATTCTAGGTTTGAAAATGTGGCAAATGTGACCTAAATTTGGTTGATTATATTCATTAATAATAATAACAATATGTTCAATTATTCCTTAATTTTGTGATAATTTCTTGAAATAGATCCTGAATGCTTTTATTCCTTCAAAAAACATTATCCTTCTCACCCCATCCAGTGCCCCCACTTATAGATCTAGGAATGTCTCCCACATGTATAATCCATTTTACTATATCTAGTTAGGTCAGGTAAAAGGAGACACCACCACCCCCACCTGTCCAGATGACTCTAAAGCTGTCAAAAAAATATATTTCTCTGGGACATATCTGAGAATGCCTAAAATTAAGGGGTGGGGAAAGAGTGGGAGCAGCAGGTGACTGAGACAGCCTCCAATATGAACACTTCCGTGCAGCTAGCAATGAAGGGTGAGAGCAATGCATGTGTGGATCTGGTATGTCTGCTGGGGAGAGCATGAATGATTATTATCTCCACTAGATCATAAGCTCCTTGAGGGCACACCTTTATTTTGTTCATAATAGCACAGTGCCTTAAACCTCACAGGCACTCAAAGATTAGTTGATTGGCTGAATATTCAATATTTTCAAAGCTGAATAATTCAATACGAGGTATTGTAGTCTTGTGCATTTGGGGGGTATCAAGATGCCCTGGAAGATAGAAGAGAGGAAATCAGTACAGCGGCATAACTAAGTTTCGAAGCTAACCTAGCCTCTTTTTCAATAAAAAGGCAAGCAGTGAAGAGCTGGAGTCCTCAGAAGGCATCAGAAAGAAGTACTAAGCCATAACATCTTTAATTTTAAAAAAGAGAGAGAGAGAGACAGAAAAGGAAAAAAAAGAAGTGCTTAGCGCAGGATATTGGTTTTCCTTTATCCCTTAGGCTTCTTCCACACCAACTTTTCAGTGTTCTCCCACCAATCAGAGTCCTTAAAGTCCACATTAAGTAATATAGGATACATAAATCATTACTTTTTCACTTAGAGTCTGTGTAGGCAAAATGACTACCAATTCGGGTATTCCAGTGGGAATTCTTGAGCCTTTGGAAATTTTGATCCTTCATCAAAGAACCCTTCTTCCAACATGATTTTACAGGCCCTTCCGATTTACTGGCTGGGCTCTGAATACAGTGTTGATTTTCCTGGTTCAGAAAGCCAGGCAGAGTTCCTGCTGCAGGCAGGTGTATTTGTTTTTGAATGATAAGGACACTCACTTGCTCTCAGTTTAGGCGAATAATAAACACTTTAGACATCCTTCTTAGTCTGAAAGAGGAAAGAATAAAAAACCCTTTGGCAACAAAGTCTATTTAATGAGGTTCTATTCCTTGGAGAACATAAGGCTTTGTACAAGAGTTGGGTGTTTGCTGGCTAACCTTTCTGGGAAGTAAACCTTCTGAATTTTGCTTTTGAAAACCTTTCTCATAAATAGAGCCCCAAGTTTAGCTTTACCTAATTAAAAGGAAGGGAAACTTTGAGAGTCAAGAGAAATACAACAATAAAAGAGAATACTGACCCCAAAGAGAAAGCAGAGGGAGCCAGTGCCAGTGAGGAAACCTTTTTTCACCCCTTTAACTTAGCCGTGTATAAACATGCTGCCTGGGAGAGTGGGGTGTTAGATGAGAGCAGCAGTAGCAAAAGCAAACACAGCAGGGCAACTAGGGAAAAACAAGAGTGTGGCAAAGGAAAATTCAAGAAGGAAGAAAACAGAACAATTTTGCTTTTCCTTTGAAAGCTTGAAAATCTTATGTAGCAAAAGGGGTGGTTTAGAAAGGGATGTACATCCAAATTCTCAGTATTAGATCTCTCTGCCTTGGTTATCAAGGTGGTGTTGGGATAAGTTCAGTCATCAAGTTACCCAGCAATCTGAGGAGAGGTCAAGGAGAAAACAGTCCACATCCTTGGCACCTCCTACCATGCTGTAAACCTCTCCTACTTCAAGTTGACTGTTGACCTTGAGCCACTAATTCACTTTTCACCCTTGGTTCTCAGTCAACCTCAACTGTTTTTTTACCACCACAAATCACTTGACAGAAGCTTGCTTTGGCTGGAATCTGACTGGCCTGGACACCACTGGCCGCAGGTCGGCTCCCTCACAGCTCTTGGTCTGCGCTTAGTTCTGCTAAGGTGGAGGAAGAAACAGCTCAGCCCCTCCCAGGGTCAATGGGGGTGCAGTGCACCATCTCCAGGGCTGTCTGGGATTAGCGGTCAGCAGTGGTCAGCAGTGGTCAGCAGTGAGAACTGGGCTTCTTTGCTGAACACTTCAGAAACTCTGGCACCAACAGCAGAAAAAAATGGCAGCTCTTTCCACGAGGTAGGCATGAGAGAGCGCCTGTAACAAATTTATCTTGCTTTGTTTTACCCTTTTCACGTGGTTTCATTTTCAGGATTTCAATGTCTTTACAAATCCAATTAACCCTTCTCTTTTCCCATTTGGTCTACATTGCTTTAATTCCCAGAACAACCCTTCTCTGGAAGATTTTACTTATACCATTATTTCTGTCCCTCCAATACTTTGTGTGCTTGAAGATTAAGATTTATTTTTCTCTTTTGAAAATGCAAAGATACTGTTAAATTTTCATTTTTAATTCTAGGTGGTCAATACATGGGTGTTTGTTATTCTACTAGCTTTTCTCTAAGTTTAAAATTTTTCATAGCTGAAAAAGGAAAGAAAAAGGTGATAGAACTTGAAATTTTTTTTTGTTCTGACTTTTCTTTCTCTTCCTTAAAGTTAGGATACAGTATTTTTTTAGTCTTTAGAAAATTAATATTTTTTGAGACATGTCTTCCTCTGATGTGAGTTTTGTACCCACACAGCACTACATGTTTTGGAGGTGATTACCAAGGTAGCAGTATCTTTAAGGATGAAGCTGTGCAGTCACTGCCCTGTTCTGTGATATATGCTTCAGCTTCATGGATTCCTCCGGCCTCACTTTCTTTTTAAATCATATTTCTTTTCTCAGTCTTGTTATCACAAAGCTATGATACAATTACACTTCCAGACAGAAGTAAGCACTTAAGATGAAGAGCAAACTACTTAGATGGGTCAAAGTGTGTGTGTATGTGTGTGTGTGCATTACCTATATATTGCTATGAGAGAAAGTAAGGCAGATGGGTATTAATAATGTATTAGTCATCCAAAGGGGTGCTGATGCAAAGTACTGGAAATTGGTTGGTTTTTATAAAGGGTATTTATTTGGGGTAAAAAGCTTACAATTACAAGGCCCTAAAGAGTCCAACTCAGGTACCATAAGAAGTACTTTCTCACCCAAGTCAGTTGCTATGTGTTGAAGTAAGATGGAGGGCCTGGTCTCTCCTTTCTTCTTCCTCTTAAGGCTCTGTGGGCCCAGCTTCTTCCAATCTCAGCTGTGGGCTGGCATGGAGTTTGTTTCTTTCCAGGTTTCATCAACTCGGCTGCTCCATTCTGTTCAGGTGCAAACTATCAGGCAAATGGCTCATCTCTCTTCCCTGGGCCACAGGATCAAAGTTCTTTCCTCTGTGTGTCTATGGAGCTCTCTTTCTTCCTGTGCCTTCTTCTGTGTGTCTTCTTGAGTGAGTGTCTGTTTCTATAAGCCCACCAAGGGGGCGGGGACTCAACCCTGACTTACACCCTACTGACATGATCAAAGCCCTAATCTTAACACAATTTAATCAAAGACATCTCAGCAGAATCTGATACAATCAAATGGGATCATGCCCAGAGGAACAGACCAGTTTATAAACATAATCTCTCTTTTTGGAATTCATAAATAATCTCAAACTGCCACAAATAAGTTATTGAAATTTAGTGGAAGATATATGGGTATTAATTAATCTTTCATTTTCCTATATGCTGAAAATTTCATGATTAAAAACTTAGATGAATGGAAGGAAGGTGAGGAGAAAGTGAAAGAAAGAAAAGGAGGGAGGGAGGGAGGGAGAGAGAGTGGAAGGAAGGAATTCTTCCTCAAAACAGAATCCTGAAAGGTATGGGTTTTAGCTGATTTGTTCATTCTGAGGACTGATGTCAACAGTAGCTCACAACACTACAGTCTAATCATTTCACGTTCAATACTTTGTAAGTTACTCAACCACTTTGTGATTATCTGATACCGCATCCATTGGACCTCTCAGAGAACTTTCTTTTTAAGAGTCTCCTAAAGCTTAGCTGCAATACTCTCCTCTGGCCACTCCGTGGGACTGATATATAGGTGAGACCTGCCTTAGCATGAGTACTTTACCCCTGCTCTATTGTGTGGTTCCAAGGCATCCTGTTATTGTTGACCACCTACCTTGAGCTAGTTGAGACAGATATTTTTGTCTGGTTGAGCCAGTGTCTACCTTCTACCTAAGGTGGTCATGTGTCATAGTTCTGGATATTATAACACACATGAAAATCTGCTGGGTGAGTCTTTTCAATAAGTTATTGTTTTCCTAATAAAATTTATCCTTTCACTATTTTGCCCTTAAGCCTTTGCCCTTTAGCCTTTGGATCTTTTGTCCCTTTTCTTATCTGGAATACAGACATGAGGTCTGGAGCTGCAGCAGCCATCTTCAAGATGCTAAGATAAGCAGAACGAGGACAGAGGTGGAGTAGAAAGAAGGAAAAAGTCTAGGTTCCTGATGGCATTGATGAGCCTCCTTGTCAATCTCAGAGTTCCTGTTGAGTGAAATAAATAACCCCCATAAGATTGAAACCTTGTAGAAGGGTTTTCTATAATTTGCAGCTGAACGCATGCCTAACTGACTTGATGGATTATGCCACCTCCTAGAAGACTTAGTCCTAGTGTAATACTGATAATTCCCTAATCAGGAATTGGACTGCCTACAAGTTGCCAAGGAAATGAGTCTTTCATGTGTCGCATTTCCTGCACCACACTGAAAAACAGGTCTTAGGCTCTGAGCTTGACTGTTTTCTATTTTCTTCAAAATCTTATTCTGAAAAAGCAACATGATATTTTTCGGACTATTGAACTGGCTCAAATTCTTTCAAACTAGGCAACCTTGCTACCTTTATCCCAAAAGAGTTACCCAAATATTGAGCAGGAGAAATTGAAGGTAGTCTGTGAGAACTGGTGATCACAGCCATGGAATTCTTCAAGAAATAAACTTTCCTGTGATCTCTAGAAATGTCTGGAGACTCTGGAAAAGAATCCTGGCCTTCCTATAAGGTAGAGAGACTGAAAGAAAAGACATGCTTTGTTCTTGCAAACTTCCAAAGAACAGTTTAAGTAAATAAGGTTACAACTAGTCACTATAGAGATAAAATCCCTCACCTTAGCATTGCTAAATTACAAACCAAGGCAGCACAAATTTCCCTTAACCTTAGTCCCCAGGCCTCAGCTTTGGACTGGGCCCCAAAATGCTTTCTGTTTTGGAAACCCCAAATCATGCAAAACTCTGGGGTTTGAGCATATGAATAAAACAAGCCAAGTTTCCGTCTGACCTTGGCCAACCTTGAAATGAATCGTTCCTCCAGTGCTGTTCTGGCCAGCATTGAAGCTTGCGGTTTCGTCCTGGTTTTACCACAAAACTTTGTGATGAAACACTAAGAACCCACTGAGATTTTCACTTTCATCCTGTCTTGTTTCAAGTTCTTTTGCAAAACCTGGTGAGTTCTACAGTTCATGCCTATGTAGCAATGTGATTTCTCTTCTGTTCCACATGGGATCAGAACCAAGTTTCTGCCCAGCAACATTCTCTGAAAGACCAATGATAAAAGAGTAAAGAATATCATTGAAGTCCATTCAGTGTAAAAGCAAGAAGATTCTACAAATTTGATACAAATCTGCATGTGACTATTATTAAACTAATTCTAACAACAACTAAAATAATTTGAAAGACACAGTTTAAAAAAATTATTAGGGGTTCAGTATCATGGTAGAGAAACTTGAGGAAGGAAAGCCAAGAATTAACCAATGTTGATACTAATTAGAAGTGCAAGAAACATAGAAAGGGCATAGCTTCCTGATAGATCCAAGGGACAAATAACAAATGGGGATTTACCCTAGATGAAGAGTAGCTCCATGTTTCCCAGCTTGCAAACCTGGGTCAAATCAGAAATTACATGTAGAAAGAAACCAAAATTCTGAACATTTAATCATCAGTAAGGACAGAGAATCTCAATCTCATAAGCAGATTGTGCCATTGAAGGTGTAAGAAGTAGCATCTCCATTTTATGTTCTAGGTTGGCATTGACATCAATAAAGAAACTCATGCCAAATATAATGCAGTCTCATACAATATAGATTCTTATCAACTTCAAATCTTTGGGGAAATCTCACCAAGCACCCATCATTTCCCCATAAAACAATGAGTTTGAACTCCCTTGTGCTTTCAGGGTGAACTGACATAACCAGTATTAAGAACAAAGAGCCCTAGAGGGCTTAAACACCTTTCAGATCAGAATCTTATTTTGGAGGTTTAGAAACTTAGCCATTAACCAACCTTGAAAATGAAAAGAGAATTTTTGTTTTAGCCCAACAGACTCTTTTGTGAATTATGCATGCTTTTTTTTTTCAGTGATAGGATAAGGGAACCAGGGCAGAAGAGATACATCTACCAGTTTTTATAAAATCCTGAAAGCAGAAAACTGGTCTCATCATTTTAAGAATATTAAAGACAATTGTTGGGTCAGCTATAACCAAGGGACTTACAAAAATGGTCAAGAATGACACAAGGAGGAGAAGGGTAAGTGATGTTCCTTTCCTAGGGTCTCTTTCCCTCCACCTCTCCCAAGTAGCTAGAACACGAACAGTGCTATGCAGTTTCCATGTCCTTCCCAAGAGCCTGTCTGTCAGAAACTTCATGAAGCTCTTAATAGACCAAGACATTTATCTATATCCCTAAAGAACTATTTCCACCTTTTTGCCCTCATTGGAAATTACAGATTGCCCAGATGTTGCTGTAAGCCACAGAGGAAGTTATCTCCACAGGTTAGGGCAAAGTGATGTGAGGGGATTACTTCTTCCCTAAACCCCAGACTGGGACTGTGGCTCCAAATCAAAATTCCAGGACAAGAGTACATATTTGGCATGGAAGCCAACATATGGTCACAGCCAAAGGGTCCCTAATTTCCTTCCCTTCTGCAAGATATAGGTACAGGGCTCCCTAAGGAAAAAAGCCACCCACCAACTCCCTATGTCACCAATGTATAAAACTCAGTGAGCTCATAATATAAACAGAAGACTATTTACTATGCTCTTGGCACTGGCAAGCTTATAAACAATAGGTCAGTGGAATATCTTTGCATTGACTGTTTCCTGAGTATGTTTTTCTAATAAATCTGCACACTTACCCAAAGGTCACATTACCCATTTGGCACTATAGCTGTCCTTATGACCTAAAATCTAAGGGGTGTTACTTGGGCACTTTCCCTTTAAAAACTGCAAGTGATTAGACTGAAATACAGGAAAGTTTTTGTCTAGAATATCCAGCAGGTGGCACTCACATCCAAGGCTACTGGGAGCTTTCTCACTAGCCTGGAAAATCTTTGTTCAACAACAAAAAAAAAAAGGTTCATTAAGCTCAGTAAATAGTAGACAGAGCTTCTGAGTAAAAGACCACGGATTCCACTCCTAGTGTCTTCCTAAATGAAGCTTTGATATTGAGTATTAGCAACTAGTCAATTTATACCATTTTTTTTGCATAAAGTAATCCAAGAGTAGAAAAATTCCAAACTGAAAATATGGCTTTGTGGGCAACAGTATTGGGCCTGAGTATTTCTCTCTGTCCTTTTCCTGACTTGGCAATATTTGGCATGGGATTAAGAACTCACATATTATATTGAATATTAAAAAAGCAAGCTAAAACCATTTTGAATAAGGATAAGTTGACAGAGAAAAATGAAAGAGAAAAAGACATTCCTTGCTAAAGCATGTCTTAATATGACAATAGTGGATAGAGTTATAATAATCCATAGGAACTATTTTTACAAAAGCAATAGAGGGGAATGGATGTAGCTCAAGTAGTTGAGTGCCTGCTTCCCATGTACGAGGTCTTGGATTTGATCCCCAGTACCTCCTAAAAACAAAACAAACAAATGAAAAAAACCACCTCTCACTGAGGAGCAGATGTGACTCAGTGGTTGAGCACCTGCTTCCCATTTACAAGGTTCTGGGTTCAATCCCCAGTACCTCCTAAAAAAAAAAATAATCAATGGAATCATCATGAGTGTTAGACTCTGCTTAAAATTTATTTATCCTTGAGTCACATGTACTAATTATTATTATCCCACATCTTCTCCTCCTTGAACAAGCAAAATCAATCACCCTATTGTTTTTAGTGAAGTAGATAAAGGCACAATAAAGTCTTACTGGCTATATAAGATCAAGCATACTAATAATAGCTAACACTGCCGCATACTGAGTACATTATATATCAGACACTGTGAAAAACATGCAATATACAGTAATTTAAACTTTACAGCAACCCTATGAGGTAGGCAGCACAATTAGATCCTTTTTGCAGGAAAGGAAAACAAAGCTTAGAGGCAAGTTAAATAACCTATTTAAGTCTCATCTCATCTATAAGCTGAGAATAATTGTTAAAAACTAATCTTAGGGTTGAAATTGTGATTGGTATTATTATTATTATCATCATCATCATCATCATCATTGAGGTTAAGTTATTTGCTCAGGGTCAGGGTCACACAGAAAGCACATGGCAGAGTCAGAATTTGAACCCAGGTCTGACTGGTTCCAAAACTTGAGTGCTTGACCAGGATGAGACAAAGCTTAGACAATGACTCAACCAGGGTAATTCTGAGAATGAAATAACACTTCTGGAAATATGGAAAGTTACTCCCTTTTATGAGACAACCTGCAGAATGGTCATCAGGCAACAGAATGCCAGCTTTTTAAGTTTCTTCTTCTAGACCCAAACACACACATGGACAAAACAAATGCCTCCCCACTGCCACCCCCCCATATTGTGGGTCACGATGCCCTTTTATCCATCTGACCAAAATATATCTTAATGGTCATAAAATTACATCCTTCTCCAGGGAGGAGGGTAAGGAACTAGAATTTAATGAAGAGTCATGACTAGTACAAGCCAGAACCACCCAGCATTGTGCCAAGGTGACCACACTATTGAATGCAGAGCCAAATCTTTATCCTCGTTTATCCAGTATCAGCAATGTGACCTAGAGTGAGCTGCAGCCCAGGCATATAAATCGCAGTTAATGGTGGTGCCAAACCATGGCATCAAGGGACAAGTTCTCTGAACAGTGGCCTCAACAAGCTTGGTGTGATTTTGAATATTTCTTTTTTTTTTTTTTTTTCCAAGATTTATTTATTTACTTTATCCATTTTAAACCCCCGCCCCCTTCCCCATTTGCTGTTTTGTGTCCATTCGCTGGGCAATTCTCTGTGTCTGTTTCCTGCCATCTCTTTTCATCCTTCTCCTCCAGTCTTCACCAGGATTCGATCCTGAAGATCTTCAATGTAGGAGAGAGGTGTTCTGCCACCTGCACCACCTAAGTTCCCGGTTTTTGGAGCTTTCGGCGCATCTCATCTTGACTCTTCCCTGCGTCTCTCTCCTGTTACATCACCATCTTGCTGCATGGCTCCCGGGGCCTGGTGGCTCACTGGCACACAGAGCCTGAAAGCCCATGTGCCTTCTATAGATAGATAGATAGATAGATAGATAGATAGATAGATAGATAGATAGATAGATAGATAGATAGATAGATATAGATTATAGATATAGATAGATATAGATATAGATATAGATATAGATATAGATATAGATATAGATATAGATATAGATATAGATATAGATATAGATATAGATATAGATATAGATATATATTTTTTTACTGGGAGGTCCCGGAGATCGAACCCAGGTCCCTCCATATGGCAGACGGACACCCAACCATTTGAGCCACATTCGCCCCCTTGAATATTTCTTGATAAGGTTCTAGGCCATCCACCAACTTAATTTCACTCATTTGCTATTCTTGTAAATGCCTTGGAATTCAGATGTGAAATTGTTTTGGAGTAGTGGTATCAATATATTGCACCGAAACCCCACTCCTATTTCATCAGGATAAAGTGAATTGGTTTAAATTACATTATTTTGGGTTTCTGAGTCTAAGACCTCTGTGCATTTATGCGTTTTAAGCTATCATTTCTTGAAAACCTACTATGCTCTGGGCACTGTGCTTAACATTTTGAAAACATTATTATATAATTTAATCTTCAAATGACTAGTTTAGACCAGGGGTTCCCTCTCTTCCTCCCTCCCTTCCTTCCTTCCTTCCTTCCTTCCTTCCTTCCTTCCTTCCTTCCT